>CM072518.1:35125377-35242877 GCA_036898135.1 Oncomelania hupensis
TTTAACGCAGAGAGCGGTTCTCTGTATAGTTTTTCATACTATAATAAGTCAGTGGACATTAAACAATTAAGAAGAAAGTTATTTATATAATTATTGGCCTTCTGCTAAAACGAAGTAAGAAAAAAACAACCATCGACTAAAAAGGCAAATTGAGAATTGGGTCCAAAAAGGCTTTTCGTAAATTTGTCCGCTCTTTCTGCTATAAATGAAAATATAGAAATTTGAAGCCAAGACAACAACAACGAAAGTAAAAACATGGAAATGGAGGTGGGGTTGCGGTTCCAAAACTCGCCACACCTGTAGGCCCTAGCTTGACCCTCGATCTATGAAACACCACAGAGAATGAAGAAGAAGAAGCAAAAGGAGGAGGAGAAGGAGGGTGTATGAACAAGAACGAACATGGAGTGGTAATGTGAAATGTTGTCGACTTATCGAAATCGTCCGTGTTTTTTGCAATAAGTGTGTGTGTGTGTGTGTGTGTGTGTGTGTGTGTGTGTGTGTGTGTGTGTGTGTGTGTGTGTGTGCGCGGAGGTATAAGCCTTGAAATGGGTGACTAACCTTGCCTTTTATGCAGGAAATGGGTGAGTGTATTAGCCACCCAGTGTTTTCCAGCCACCCACTTTTTTCTAAGTGCACAGGAGTGCTCTTTTAGTGCATGGGAGTGCAGTTGTAGTGCATGAGAGTGTTTTAAGTGCACAGGAGTGCTCTATCCGGGACGGAGAAAATACAGTAAATTTTCGGATACATTTTGACAAAAATTCGACCTATTTCGTCGCCTATAGGAGACGAACTAGGTCGACTTTTTAGAAAAGGGTTCGGGTAAGGGTTAGTTGCAGAGCTATCCCTAACCCTTGCCCTAACCCTTTTCCGTCAAAAATCACTTTCCGATTCTTACATTCTTAGTAAAACCCAGTCTTGGTGTTTTACATACTTATGTGTGTATGTATGTGTATGTGTGTGCTCAACTACCATTTGTGAGAATCTGGCATTTTTGTTGACATGCATTTTGTTTTCAGAGCCACTCCGCGACTTGGGGCTAGTCACGTCATTCGAAGGAAAGACAAACTACAAAAGTCGGCCACCCAGATAAACCAATATTGACGAGACAAACAAGGGGTAGACATGCAGACAAGCAGACAGGCAGGTCAACAAGAAAACGATACTGTGCAATGATGTCTCCACTTACTCATCTTTCTAACCATACTCCGCTGCTTGAACTACTCTCTCTCTCCCTCTCCCTTCGTCCCCCCCCCCTCTCTCTCTCTCTCTCTCTCTCTCTCTCTCTCTCTCTCTCTCTCTAGTATCCATATAGTTCACACTTTTCATGGTGTAGTCATCTGGTTGATGTGAATACTACTTTAATTTAGTCCACTTTTGTCACTGTAGTCAAGTCATGTTTAATACATTTCCTGTCCTGTTCTGTCATGATCTAATTCCTGGTCCGTACATCTCGCCATTTAACATCAAAAGTGGAATATCAATAATAAATATAATTTAAAAAAATAAAAAAAGAAAATGGCGGAAATTCGCGCGACAAACCGCTAGTTTTCCTCCTTCTCCTTCTCCTCCTCCTCCTCCTCCTCTTCTTCTTCTTCTTCTTTGTTTCCCCTTATTCATCCTTAACCTCATTCTACGTTGAATAAGGCGAATGCGTTATGCCGGATTACTCGACCACGTGTGCGGCGAATTCGCAGGATCGGTGCTGCTGTTACTTCTAACGTGTGTACATAGGGGTGGATGGTTGGTAAAGGGATGGGAGATTTGTTATCATTTGAGACATGAGGGTTAATTGTGACACTTGTCTACCATTTCAAGCTATAGTTGCATGCCTTAACTGTATAATGAGGCGCGTGTCTGCATTGTCTGAATTCTAACAAATCTGATTTATTATTTTGTGGCAAATACGATTTCCACGAGCGTTGTCAATGTTAGTTTGTATATAACTCTAGTGTCTGTATGTAAATGCCTTGTTTATATTTAGACCTACTGTGGACTCGATTTTACTACTTTACTTTTTAATTTTTATTTTTATTGACATTTTATTCACACGTTTACATCGTCTATGTTACAATTATGTCGTCGCGAATGACCTTTGTTTTTTGTAGGCCTAGAAGTTAATAATTTTAAAAACATAATTTTATACGAATACTATTTTTTTTCTCGCTCTTCTAATCCTTCTTATTCATCATCATCATCATCATCATCATCATCATCATCATCATCATCATCATCATCATCATCATCATCATCATCATCATCATCATCATCATCATACCTTCTTCTTCTTCTTCTTCTTCTTCTTCTTCTTCTTCTTCTGCACGTGGTGATAATACGTAATCTAAACAATGTTATTAATGGAATATTTTATTTATCATGTATCTGGTCCGGCTTACCTAAGATGTAGTTCCCTTGGCCAACATTTTATAGACTGTTTTACATTAAGGCATTAATTGTTTTACAAAAACGTTAATTTATTAGACTAATCAAATTTGTGTTCGTTGTTTTTTGTTTGTTTTATTTTTAAGTCATAATGTGCAAATATTCAGGTATAAATAATATTCAGCACTAATTATTAAAAGCACTAACGTACAATTAAACAAATCACAACAATGATAAATGTTTTGAAGTATCTTACCTTTTAAAAAAATGTCTTCTTTGCTCAGGTTGAGTCACGTTTTAATTGCACTTGTACAGACAATTATTTTTTTTAACATTTCACCGGTAAGTCAATTTATTACAAAAAAAATTCACAGTAAATAGGCAACTCTGTTTCTACAGGTAGAAGTTTTGATAGCGGCATCAGCGGTAAATCACTCTCGTTGAATTTCACCGGTATGGACAGGTTGGCTTTAGTTTTTCGATGAGTTTCGATGGTGTCAAACATCTAGCACTATCAGAACTTGTCACACCACATTACGGTTTTAATTGCACCTTCGTCTTCTTCTTTTAAAGCCACGTCACAGTAATTAGCTACCAGGAATTCCCTTCACACAACTTGTGTAGGTACTCAGCTCCTATTATAGTAGTCAGTAAATAGTACCGCAGCATCGCTAGGTTCACCCCTCGCACACCTCGAGCAGTTCTCGCTGTGTGAGTGGTTCAGTTTTCCCGGTTTTGTTCTCTTTGCCCCTCCTGATCTCCCCACTCCCTTCAGCTCTCCTCTCGTACATGCACGATATTGTACGGTTACTTGGCTAGCACTGCTGCGTTATGACGACATGCTACAGCGAGTTTCTGATGTCTGTTACCACAAGACAGGTTTGCGATGCAAGATACAGACTGTGTAGACGAGAGTGATCAAGAGTGAGGACGAAGGAGGTTGGGAGTAAATTATTGAAGAAAAGAAGAAGAAGAAGAAGAAGAAGAAGAAGAAGAAGAAGAAGAAGAAGAAGGAGAAGAAGGAGGAGGAGGAGGAAGAGGAGGAGGAGAAGGGGAGAGAGAGGATTACGATGAAGAAGAGATAGATTGGGTTTGGGTGAGTGGGGAGGAGGGAAAACAAGGAAGTTAAGAAGTGAGGACGTCGAATGATGATGATGATGATGATGATGATGATGATGATGATGATGATGATGATGATGATGAAGATGACGATGATGATGATGATAGAAATTACTTTGAATTAGAGCTACTTAGTTCTATTTGTTTCTGTACTTGGAGTCAACCTGATAATAGAAATTACTTAGAATTAGAGCTACTTAATCATATTTGTTTCTGTACTAGTAAATAATGCCGAGAACACGTACGGACAATGATTACATCTAAACATTCTTGCGATGTACATGTTTAGGATGATGAATAACTATCTGCTTGTCTTTTACTTACATTACAGATGTTAATGCAGTTGAATTTAAGTACTCAGTGATATCAATAATATATATTTAAGAATTCATCATAGATGCTAAAAAAGAACTATTAATACAAATGTTAAAGGCACATTGCAAGGAGGCAGAAGAAGATGGAGACCGAAAAAGAGGTGGGAGGACAACATTCGAGAATGGACTAACAATCAGGGTTGGTGAGGACAGGGAAAGATGGAGTACGCTGGTGAAACGATCATCTGTGGTGCCCCTACGACCTCCGAGTTACGGAATAGGATATATAGGATAGGATAAAAAATTTTCTTTTACCAAAATATTACGCCACGATGATTACGTTACTCGATTTTCATAAGTTTGGTTTTACCTTGGAGACACAGGTAAAGTCGACATACCAAACTTGAACTAAATCCCTCAAATAGTTGGGAGAAAATATTATAAGAAAAAAAACACACAACAAATTATGACATCACCATGATGACATCAACCAACATGCATATTTTTTTTGTCGTTTTGTAGGGTTTACGATTTCCTAAATAAAAATCAAGTTTCAAAGAAATCCATCCATTAGTTTCAGAGAAATGTGCGCCCGACGGATGCTGGACGGACGGACGCCGGACGCCCAAAGCCAAAAACAGTAGTTTCCGAGCTTTACAGCTCAGGAACTAATAATTAATCATTAATGATTTTTTTAAAAGAATTATTTGACCGTTGGACATGTTAAGCATGAAAATAATCTAATCTATTAGCAATTTAGTATATTATTCTCTTGCCAAAATCATGGGGCACTGACTGGCTAATCTACTTGGACTTGCTGTTCTGGGTAGAACTTAGAAGCACATCAATTAAATAACTGCTGATCTATCGTTTTTATTTTTCACTGGCCAAAACCATAAATCAATCATGGCTTATATAACTACCACTCGACTGCACTTCGTCAAATGCTAAGAATTCGCTGATTCCTGTATTAGGGGTAGACCCGGTGTGACATCCTCACAGTTCCTAGTATCTTAGCTGGGCTGGGAGCGAATGGGAGCATTCTGATTGGTCGACGCGTTACAAAATTCGACGCATGCGCACAGTGCTATCATAGTCTTCGTAAGGTTTAGGGTTAAAGTTTGGGTTAGAGTTAAGAGTTTAGGGTTAGGGTTAGGGTTTGGGTTAGGGTTAGGGTTATGACGCCTAAGAACTTCGTGAAAAAGCCGGCACGACATGACCTGGCGCATGCGCAAATGCGCTCGGATAAACTAGGAGACCCGGAACTTGAAGGATGTGACACCGGTTTTTCTAAAGTGTGTGTATAACCAATGTGAACACGGAGAACATAGCGAGTGATGCACATAGAAAAGAATGCACGCGCATGTCGATAGTGCCTTGCCTCTTGCACTCGTAACATGGGCAAGGTGCACTGGCAGAGAGAGAGAGAGAGAGAGAGAGAGAGAGAGAGAGAGAGAGAGAGAGAGAGAGAGAGAGAGAGAGAGAAAGAGAGAGAGAGAGGTGGGTGGGTGGGTGGGGGTGGGGGGAAGAGAGAGACAAAGACATGCAAACACGCACACACACACGCACATACACATACACACACCACCACCACTACCATCACCACCACAAACAACAACAACAACACACACACACATACACACACACACACACCCACCCACACACACACACACACACTAGCTTGTCAACCCAATGGAATTCCCAATATTCCTCCACTCCTCTACAGTTTCCCATTATTTCTCGTCTTCCCCCTCCACCACTTTCAATCCCACCGTCTCTCTTCTAGCTAAACCCACAGTCGTTGTGGTCATCATGGGCTGTCCCAGATACTCTGGACCCGTTGGAATGGCTTTACTTTCTCAGAAAACTGCTGTCTAGGAAATGTTTTGTCCTTCAGTGTGTTTGTCTGTCTGTCTGTCTGTCTGTTTTTCAGTCCATCAGTCTGTCTGTATCTGTCTCTCTGTTTGTCTTTCTCTCTGTGATTCGTAGGACAGAGTATATCATTATATATTTTCTGCGGTTTCCCTAAAGTCATTTTCGAAATTCCTATTGCGAAATATGTATGGTCCGGTTCCTACCGACCCGTGCACGTCACGCGTAATTCTCATAACGATGCTTTCATGTAGGCCTATGCGTGTTTTCGATTTCGTATTTTTCCACAATACACTTGTGACGACATTCTTCACGCACATACACAAACACACACACAAACGCACGCATAAACACACACACGCACTCTCCTCTTCCACACCCCCACACCCCACACACAGAGCTCTGCTGCCAGTAGGGTTAAGGATAAACAAGGACAACAATACAGATAAGAGAAGAAACAACGGTTGTTTGGCCACCGCTGCGCAACTGATGATGAAACGAGTGTTACCTTCTCTCAGAACAACTGTAGACTACCGGCATCGGAGGCACATGCCGCTGCCACTGCTGTTGCAGACTGCTGAGTGAAAAGTCGGTCACGCGAAGCTAAACTGTAGCGTTTAGATGAATCCGGAGTGCGTGAGCTTTGTCGAGTTAAAACATAAAGAGTTTTTATTATGAATAACGGCTGCGCTTCGAACTGATCTGTCACTAAAGGGCTGTATGAATACCCTTATGATTCTTATTGCCCCCCCCCCCCTCACCCCCCGTGGGGATGCCGGGGGTTTCAGTATAAATAGTATCCCCACTTTCTGGAAATTTAATGCTTTAAACTCCCCCTGTCGCTGTCTTTCTCCTTTGTTCTTTCTCATTCCCACTCTGTTCTATCAATCTACTATACTAGCTTCTTCTTCGCTAGACCAGTCACCTACCTTTTTCTTGAAAAATCTTCGGGAACAAAACTCCTCATTTGTGTGTGAGGTCTGTTGGATCGGCTTGGGAATATTGGACGCTTTCTGCCAGGTGGTCACTGGGTCTTCCTATGATGTTATTATTTGGCAATGTAGGCATTTTATATGTATGTGTTTTGTTGATATTTTATAATGATGTTTGTATTCTATTTTGTTGTTTGTAAACGGGGGTCGATAAATTAGAGTATAGCCTCAGCGTACCCTGCGTGGGATGTCTTTATTGCAAAGTGACCGGCTGGTGGAGTGCCTTCAGTGTTACCACTAGGGTTGTTTCGGCAGATCTTTTATGAGGATCAGGGCTGAGTCCTCTTTCAGCGAAGTTGTAGTCTTGATTTTTTGGTCCTGATTTGGCTCGGAAGAGTCCGCTGGACCTAAAGCAATAACCATGTAATGTATGTCCTAATAATGACCTGGTCATAGGAATAAGGTCGAATATACATTTCGTCCTAAGGTCGAATGATGCACAGATCGGACCGAGGTAGAAAAAAAAAGTGTCGGAATATACATTTCGTCCTAAAATTAAGGTCGAAAGTGCTCATCTCGGCCTATGGTCGAATCAACATTTCGGGCTAAAGTCGAAAGTGTCCACTTCGTTCTAAGGTCGAATATACATTTCGTTATAAGGTCGAAAATAGTGTGTGTGTGTGTGTGGGGGGGGGGTGTAGGTGTGTGTGTGTGTGTGTGTGTGTGTGTGGGTGTGTGTGTGTGTGTGTGCCCTTGTTTACACAGTATTATTTGGACAACTCAGTGAACATCTACGTAACTTGTATTGACATGCCTACTTGTTTTGACGTCAGAACAATGATCCGTTAGGGTTAGGGCTGGGTTAGGGTTAGGGTTCGAACACTTCAAAGTACTTAAAAATGGGGACGAAATATGACCCATTGTCAGCACAACGTAGGTGGCGTTTCGGGAAAGTCATGATAATACTGTGTAACCTCGGCTGTGGGTACTGACTATTCAGACATAAGATTAGTTGTTTATTATTATTATTATTATTATTATTATTATTATTATTATTATTATTATTATTATTATTATTATTATTATTATTATTATTATTATTATTAAATCTGATATGAACATACTAATATTAAAATATAATTAAATATAAAGAATCGCCAGATGATTGGGGATAATCTGCAGGAGCCTTTGACCTCCTCTAACCCATTCCAGATGACAGCACATTCGATCTTAGACCGAACTGAACACTTTCGGCCTTAGGACAAAACGCATATTCGATCTTTGGACGAAATATATTTTCAACCTTGTGTGTATATATATCAAGAACTGCTTATAATAAAAATCGAAAGTGTGTTGAACGACTTGAGGTCCTGGTTGTGCCTTTTTGTGTAAACATCCTCCAAGTTGTTCCGTTCGCCTGGCACACCGATAACCCAGGTTCGAATTCAAGACAAATAGTGTCAATTTTTTCATTGTCCATGCAGTATTTTTGCTCTGGTGGTTCAGTGTTGATGTAAACCCTTACCTCTTGTTCCCTGCGATGGTTATCTCAACCTACCCTATGGCCAGTGGTGTGTGTAGACGTTAAACTTCAATGTCCCTTCATTCATGTTCCAGAAAACAGTGTTGTCGGTTTTAACCCGCAACGGTGTTCTAATAGCTTGAAGAAGGAAAAAAGCTGTTGAAGGTTGATTGAGCCAGCATGATGTGTTTGTGTCTGCTCGCCTTCATTGCAGGGAACCCGCTACGGCATTTGGATCCTTTGTTGCATGTGTGTGTAAGGGGTAGTGAACGTTGGTGGTGGATGTGTGTGAGTGCGTGTAGGGTATGTTATAAGTGTGGGAAGGGGTTTCGAAGAGTGGTTGCGTTGCATTTAGTGGTTATGATGATGGTGATGGAGGTGGTGGTGGTGATGGTGGTATTTGCGTAAGATGCAGGCCTGTCTAGTGTTCCTACACATAATAGTGCACTGAACAGCTCAAAGGAATCCTCATGGCGCTTCGTGCACACTCTTATCTCGTCCTTGCACTTTAAAACAATGCCTCTCTGTCCCGTTCTGATCTTTCATTACAATTTCCGGTAAATTAGGTTTTGGTGTTGTATTGTAATCAAATGCTTTAGTGAGTGTATTTATAACCAGTTCACATGTTCACGTGATCACATGTTTCTCTAATAATACCCATATTTCTTTAAATCTTGGGCAGCATCAAAGGTACAAATCAAATTGTGCTAGCTCGTAGCCACCTTATTTGGTTAATTATTAGTGCTTGTGCACTGCTGCGAAATTGAGTAACGGGCAAATAATTCTCTCAACTGTTTGTTTGTTTCTGGATTTTTTTTTTGAAGAAAAAAAAGAAAAAAGGAGAAAGAAGGAATGAGGAGCATAGACTATATAAAATGAACACTGCTACCAAATACTGAACACACAACATTGTGTGTAGACATTCTCAGTGTGCAACTTAAGATATTAAAACAACATTAACGTGCAGGCTATATCTTAAAAGACGCATGAGTGGACAAAAAACACGTCATGATACTTATTTAGTAGGCATTCTCAATATTCTTAATATATTCTGTGCAATTAAAGACAGTAATTTCAGATGTGTGTACACGTGTTTAATGGCACTGCTATACTGTGTTGACCTCCTTCACCGAGTACCCCACAGGGTGACATATGGATATGCTAGTGTAGATTTATATACAGAATAGTATTTAAAGTGGCCCGCTTTCACACATTCATCGTTACAGATCTTTTTCAAATTCACAGTAAATGAGTGTTGCCCCACTGACAAAAATACGTTTACAACAACAACAACAACAACAACAACAACAACAACAACAACAACAAGGATAGTTTTTAAATAAATTAATAAATTTTTCTGTATTTACTTCGTTTAAACTTTATTACTTTTTGCCTCTCGTTTAGTTAATTCATTTTTAAAATGTTTAATTTAATTTTATTTCATTTATTTAAATTAATTTTATTTATTTATTATTTTTTTATTTTATTTATTTATTTATTTATTTTGGGGGGGGGGGGGGCGTGATGGGTGCCTCTTGATTTTGTTGTACTTTATTGACCCTTGTACTTTATTCGTATGTAGCCTTTTAAAATACTATTAAATTAAATTAAATAATTAATTAATTTATTTTATTTTATTTATTTGTTTTAAAAAATTGGGGGGGGGGGGTAAAAGGTGGGGGGGGGGGGAGGGGAGAAGAAGGCGGGCGGGGAGCGAGTATTTTGCATTTGTCCAAGTTTTTGTTTGCTTGCCTCGTTAATTCAATAGTGTTTCAACCAATAAATTACGTTGGTGTGTGTCCAGTAGTAAAAAAGTTTGTGATATGTGGCTAAAGCATTTTGGCAAACTGTGTATTAGCTAGCGCCTCACGGTGGCCTTTATAAGTCGTAACGTTATAAAACGTCCTCCAAGAAACCACCAGTCCAAATGGAGCACTTTGTAACGTCACAAAACGTAATAAAGAAAGAAAATTGTGCCAAAAAAAAACCAAACAAAATAAAACACACGTTTCATTCGAATGTAAACAATGAAACTTGCTACAGTGAAGCGAGCTGATTAGCCTTGTCACAATAGCTGCTAAGCTAGCTGGTTTGACGTTGCCTTGGACGTGCTTTTGGAAGTAGAGAAGTCGAAAATTCCATCTTTATTGGTGGTTTTAAACGAATTTCCACTAAATCATATTCCAAGTTACAATGTCAATGCGAATTTCAGGGTAAACTAATTTCTGCGAGAAAAAAAAACACCCGACAAAGTGGGCCAATTTAATAAGTCTTATGAGTCACAATGGTTGGCTGTGTCCCCAAAACGACAGATTTTGATTTGACCTACTTAGCGATTTTGTTTCTGTTCGCACATACAATTTGTAAATAATATTTCTGTGTAAACAATATTAGCAGCTTTGTGAGTCACCTTTTTTTTTGCATTCGTGTCAACATTTCACTAAGTATCGATTTCCACAAGTGTCATATTTTGATTGGCCAAGTAGAGTGTGCCTAAAAAAACTGATATCGCATAGTAATTGACCAATAACAGATGGCAATGTTTCAAGCAAAGCTTGGAATATGAAAGTTGTAAAAATACTTACACGGACTACTTACAACTGTTGTCCACATAAAAGAGAAGAAAACAAATTGTCGATCCTCTATGGGTTGAAGACGAGCTTATAGATTCTAGACCATCAGCCCTATGCAACCATTAATGAAGGCGCATTTGTAATTCCAGACAAGCTTACTAGAAGGCGCTAATAATAGCACATATAAATGACATATAAATGTAACATAACTATATGTTGCGTTGTCGAATGAAAGCAAAAGTGCACGACCACATTGTTTGAACCGCATGTCATGAACCTGCTGCCTTTGATTCAGTTAATAAATCTTTTGTTAGTGCAGAGGACAGAATTGTCTTCTTGCTGCTATTTACTTCAGATATTGCGAACATAACAATAAAGCCGACGCAATGTTAACATTCTTACTTCTGTGTTGGATGCTAACAAAAACATTTTTAAGGCGGACATTTTATTTTTATTGTTATATCAACGTAAGGCAACGTCGTCACTTTCCAATCTATAGGCCTACTGTCAACGTGACGTGCAATGCTGCTTTTAGTCAAATTGATTGCATCTGCCAATAATTTTTCATTCTTTTTTATAATGCGAAGCGTGAAACGTGAAACTTTGTTGAGAATTAACAGTTGATGCAAACGTGTCCAATGCGTGAACTACTTTGTTATGGTGCATTCTTTGGACTGTGCGTGTGAAGTGGTCTTTTGATATAGACAAATTTGGTGTACTTATTGTTTTGACAAATTTCCCCTTTTATATTTTGATTCGAGGAAATCGATACATAAATGTTATTAGCATATTGACTTTAAATATTAGATATGTCCAACTCGATAGATTCAAAGTTTCACACGTCTTCGGCTTGTGGACACATTGAATAGATCTTGTTGGACTTTTCTCATGTTCGACGCCAACTGTACATGCCATACGTATAATACCAATATTAACAGGATATCCTCTGGATATAATTCTCTCTCTCTCTCTCTCTCTCTCTCTCTCTCTCTCTCTCTCTCTCTCCTCTCTCTCTCTCTCTTTCTCTCTGTGCTGATTATTGTTATAAATAATTATAGTTTCCTTGTTACGAAGTTATTTATTTATTTTTTCCCCTTTAATTTTAAATCTATGTGTTCATGCGTGAATGCGCATGTGTGATTAAACTAAATGTGTGAGTGACCGAAAGAAGGACTGATTGTAAGCTTAGCAAATTAATGCTAAAATCAGTTTCATCTCGTAATAAAATATTGAATCTGAATCTGAATCTCTCTCTCTCTCTCTCTCTCTCTCTCTCTCTCTCTCTCTCTCTCTCTCTCTCTCTCTCTCTCTCTCTCTCTCTCTCTCTCTCTCTGTGGCTGTTATTGCGCAAGCAGGTATTCCGGCTTGCGAAAGTGGCATTTAAGTTAGTACTGAAGACTTTTCCACAGACTCTAAGAGTAAGCATTATTCTGCACCACAAGCGCTGACTACGTTTTGATAAATCAGCAACAAACTTCACAAGACACATCCAAGGAGTCTATGGGGAAATTACTGTCTGGTTTGGTTATCAACGTACTACAGAAATTCACGTGGCCAGGGAGTTCCGGTCTGGTCTCAAGAGCGGTTGACTTCATGGATGTGGAATTCAACCTACAAGTAGATGGTGGAATACTTTAAACGTGTAGTTTTATATCTACAACAGGGAAAAGGCGAAATTCTGGCGGTCATATTAGGAGCATGTCTGTCGATTCGGGTATCATTATGCGCATTCATAATTATATTATTACACAAAGATACGGAATAAAATTTTAACAGCAAATTTTGGTATTTAGTATTAGGATTACAATTAGTTAAAATTTGGATTAGGGTTAGGGCTAGTGTTAGGGTTAACTGTAAACCTAGGTCTAGACTAGACCTATTTTCACCGGCAGAGTTTCGGCATTTCCATCCTCGCTGCTGGTCATGCCTTCTTCTGACAATCCCGATCGACAAACTCCCCTTCCGGTATGTTCACTTTCTTCTTACCTTACAAGATACACGCACAGTGTCGCGCACGAACACTTACGCACCAACGCACTCAGAGGGGTGAGGGCCGGGTTGTGGGATGGGGGCGGAACAGAACGAGATGGACACAGTTAATCAGTTATGGATCCAAAGATGAAATATTTTAATTTGAAATTTACATTCTACATTCTGTATCAGTGAATGAATCGTATTTTCGAACTGGTGAGCATAATATTGACATTTTGTTTTCAGCTTATGCAGCGGTTCCAGCCCAACAAATAAGAAGTCAGTTTGCCCTGAAAAATATTGGCTAAATAGTCATGGATGGTCTGCTTCGTTGTGTAATAGAAGCTTTGTTTTGTTTTGTTATTGTTTGTTGTTGGTTTGGTTTCCGTTTGTTTTGTTTATTAATTATATTGCTGATTGGACAATTTAGTGCTTGAAGGTCGTACACAAATTTCATTAGTAATAGAAAAATTAGTATACAGTAGGCCTAATGGCCAAGTCAGTGAAAAATGATAAGTGCACATCTGTGCCTTGTTCCGACCACTTCAAAGGCCTAGTTGTGAGGCTCTTTTGCCCTTGCTTGTCACCATGCTGTGACAGATGATTGGTTTATGCAGCATCGCAACAACACTAATTTTATTCGACCTTTTAAAATGATTGGACGCAAAAATAATGATGAATTGAATTTCTACTCGGGAAATGAGAATGTTGAGCGAGGCAAACGACATTACATTACATGATTATTGCTTTAGATCCAGCGGACTCTTCATGCAAAAATGCACACATAATGAACAGAAATACACATATTGGACACAAAGACACACACACACACACACACACACACACACACACACACACACAAACACAACCAACATACACTTACACACAACACACACACATTCAACACAACATACACACGCAAAACAAACACAACACACAACATACACACGCACACACGACACAAAAAGTACACACATACTCTTTCATGCACACACTCCAAAGACAGCGCCTTGAGCACCTTTATGATGTGGAAAGTGCGAAAAATAAAAACAACCAACAAGGGACGTAAATGAAGTGCCTATTAATAATAATAGGGAGAACGGAACTGTTCAAATAATAATAATAATACAGGATGCTATACGCGCCTTACCCCAAATCATTCAGGCTCAAAGCGCGGCGACCTATACCAACATACACGCTCACCTGTCTCATCCACCCTCACACATACCAAACACACATCCATCACTCAAACAGGTGGTGTAAAGGCAGGGAGATCGCTATTAGAAGACGGAAAGAAAATCGAATTTTTATTTTTGAAATTTTTATATTGACTGCGTCCTGTACCATTATTGAAGGGAGGGGGGAAACCGGAGTGCCAGGAGAAAATCCTCGGTGACCTCAATAGTCTCGTACCTAAGTCACATACGTTCGCCCCTTGCGGGAATCGAACCCGCGACCTTCGGCATATGAAACCGGCGACTTATCCACAAATGCAACCGAATGAGGCCAAGCCAACACACACACATTCTCTCTCTCTCTCTCTCTCTCTCTCTTTCTCTCTCTCTCTCTCTCTCTCTCTCTCTCTCTCTCTCTCTCTCTCTCTCTCTCTCTCTCCCCCTCCCTCCCTCCCTCTCAAACACAAACACATACGCACGCACACGCACGGACGCTCACACAAACGCACCTAAACACACACACACACACACACACACACACACACACACACACACACACACACACACAATAGGACAATTGCCCCAACGACTCACACAAAACGTAAATTATCTGTGTTACCAGATCTGTGCAATCAATTTTCTCTTCTTCCGCATCTGCTGAGAACCACAAGCAAAGCTTTTCTGTCTCTCCTCATTCTTTTCCTTGAGATCTCTCTCTCCCGTAGGAAATATTTATTCTTTTATATTCTTCAAATTTTGTCTTCCCGCCTTATTTACCTCATGTATCAACTTAATACATTATAGACTAGTGAACCAAATCTATTGATGGGTTAAATGGTATTGAAATAAAACAAAGAAACTGCAACCAACAAGAGGATCATGAAAACTGTAAGCATGCAAAGCCATTTTGTGATGATGATGATGATGATGATGATGATGATGATGATGATGATGATGATGGTGATGTTGGTGTTGATGGTAGTAATGATGATGATGATGATGATGATGATGATGGTGATGATGATGATTATGATATGATGATGATGATGATGGTGATGTTGGTGTTGATGGTAGTAATGATGATGATGATGATGATGATGATGATGATGATGATGATGATAAGCCACTCAAAGTGCGGCGATCTGAAACCAACATACACGCTCACATGTTAAGTCATTCTTACAAACACAACAATCGGCTCTTTGCAGTCCTCTGGACCTTATAAAATAACAACGACTAACTAACTAACTAGCTAACTAACAACAAACACACATTCATCACTCAAGCATGAGGTGTTAAGGCAAATCGCTAGACCTGTAATGATGATTATGATGATAGTGATGATGATGATGACGATGATGATGGTGATGATTATGATGATGGTAATGATGAGGAGAAGGAAGAGGAGAGAAAAAGGAGATGGGAAGGAGGATGATGAACTTTTAAACAACTCATCATCATCATCATCATCATCATCATCATCATCATCATCATCATCATCATCATCATCATCATCATCATCATCATCATCATCATCATCGTCATCATGAACAACAACAACAACCACAACAACAGCTCTTCATAACACTTGAACTTTGCAACAGCTTTCGTTTCTAATGTCCACAATTATAATATTTGACTGATGTGACATTAGCATAGCAGTCCCACCTAAAATGGGCGTTTCACGACCACAGTGAGATTGAAGAGAAAAACAAAATTATTTCTCGTGATTGTTACTGGCAGACTTTTTTTTTTTTTTTTTTTTTAAAGGTAAATAATACCTCTAGTAAATTAGGTGCAAACAATTTATCTCCATTTACTCCGCCGATTTTGACGAATCGGGGGCTATGGCCGACAGTGGTTGGGCGGATCATCGATGGCGCAGCAGCAGATAACACTCAATCTTTGTATTATAAATAAAAAAGGGACGAACTAAGTATTGCTTTGGCGAAACGAGCGCGGCCGCTGTGCTGCAGGACTAATAATAATAATATAATAACATTCTTAAATTCAATCCTTGTCATAGCAGCACGCTGCACTCACAACATTGTTGTTACATGTTAAAAGTATTACGTAACAATAAGTATATCGTACCAGTTAAAATGTTTTTCATCTTGGGAGTTCAAAAGCTAATGGTACTCTACTTTCGCTCTTGCTGCGGGGCTGTTATATTAGGTCTGGTATTATTTTACTTATGTAATTATTTACCTATTTATTCACAGGCGTAATTTTGTAGAACATATTACAGACAAATATAATAGCAAACAAACAATTATTATTTGTCGCAACTTGGTTTGAAGGGTAGCTTTATTAATCTGTTTACGATAGGTGTAAGGATGTTTCTAGGCCAAGTAGGGAGTGTTCTTACGGCCTATTGATTTCGCCGTTGAAAAAGTCATCTTTTGTCATTTTAGTGGTGCAAAGAGTGTAATGTTGTGCGATGAATTCTTATTTTTATGCATTTGTTGTCACATTTGTTTGCGTACGTTTCTTGTGAAAGCATGCACATTGCTACTTCGTGACTTGGAGGGCACTCAATTCGTCCCCTTCTATTTAGAACACCAAGGTTGTGTATTATCTACTGCTGCGCCATTGAGGATCCGCTCAACGTGTAATGCCACTGTAGTGTGGCAGACAAGGAAAGTCTAAGCTTTGAGGAACTGATGATAGGAGTCTGCGTAGCTGAGATTAGCTGAGGCTACTTGCAAGAGGTACACAGCTAGTCTCAGCCACGCTGCGTGGATAGGCGTTAACAGCTTTGAGGAAATAGCATAATGTTCATACAGGGCGTGATGACATTAAAATTCCTATGAGAATCAGAGCATCGTTATCTTCTCACTGTGTCTGTGTGTCGCCCACATCTCTCTTGTCTTGTTTTCTCTTCTCTTCTCTTCTCTTCTCTCTCTCTCTCTCTCTCTCTCTCTCTCTCTCTCTCTCTCTCTCTCTCTCTCTCTCTCTCTCTCTCTCTCTCTCTCTCTCTCTCTCTCTCTCTCTCTCTCTCTCTCTCTCTCTCTCTGACAGTGTGTCGGTAGTCGTTTTATTTTAGTCGGTGACTGTCAGTGACATTTATTGTAGAGATAACTAAATCTTTTTGTTATCGCTGTTACCCCTTTCAAACACCTCATAATGTTATTGTTATTGTTGTTGTTGTTGGTGGTGGTGGTGGAGGTGATGGTTGTGGAGGTGGATGAGGTGGTGGCGTGGTGTTGATGTTGCTTTTGTTCTTCTTCTTGCGATAAAAGCAATCTTTTTAATGTCGTCGATCGCCGTTTTCCATTTCACTTCCGTTCATATGATCGGCTTAAATAAAACACGAGGATGAGGATGAAGATGATATTGTTTCTTCTTCTTCCTCCTCTGTCTCCTCTCCTTCTCCTTCCCCCTTGTTTGAACTATCTGTATTCCTCTCTTGTATTTTGTACAGAAAGTATGAGACATGTCAAGGGAAGCAACCTTATGGCGGCATCCTAATTCTTGTACGAAAGCAGTTGTGTCCCGTTAGTCTGTAAATCATTCTGGTCATTATAATAATAGTCATGTGTTTTGCGCATGTTAACACTGTTGACACATTATATTTTGCAAATATATCGTTGGCAAATTCGAAAATACTAATAAAGGAGAGCTCCCAATGTTCACTGGTTAGAAAATTATCAATAACTATTGGTTGTTGAGAAGACAAGCATCCAATAATTCGTTCTGCAATTTTCCTTATTGCCAACGCCGCCGCCGTCGTTATCATCATCATTACCACCACCACCACCACCATGAGCAGCAGCATTAAGTAGCCAACTGCATTTTCACCTCTACTTAGAAAATCGTGTTTTAGTTAAGCCGATCAAATTAAGGGAAGTAATTTGCAAATCGCCTACTCGTGACAGCGAATGGAAAGCAGTTGTTCCCCTTTATTCGTTGCTTCTATGTTACAAAGGAATTAACTATGTTGATCGATTCGGCAGGAGACAGAAAGAGCTGTCTTGTACTTGCCGTGACGTTGATTACGTATTCAGCGTTGAAGTATGGTCCTAACGAAAAAAAATTTGCGATTCTTCAATCGCAGCGACAATTATCCAATCATATTGGTTTCGTTAGCCATAGTCTGTGCTTTTGTTAAAGAAAGAGATCAACCAAACGTCGAAAGTTACAACACCTTAATAGCACAACGTGTTGCTGAGAGACACGTTTAGCTTATTATTCAATTCAATTCAACACATCTTTATTACCTCTCACAAGGAATTATGACAGGCACTTGATCACTAAAATAAAACAAAATAAAAATAAAAATGCAAGTAAAAAATTAAACATGGCATAAAGTAATATTTGTTTTAAATCTGTACAACATGTAGGATACGATTATATATTACAACACTACTCTTTCATGAATTCTAATGCTTTGTTTCACAAACTGATAAAGACATAACTCCACAGTAATTGACAAAATTCAGAATAAAAAAAAAAATTCTACCACGCATTGTCGTGTGACCAAATTTTTACAGCCACCCTCATCCCATTCCACAGAAATACTACTTCATAAAGAACTGCAGAGCGACCATTGAAGAGAAAAGTTTGACTGAGTTGTGAACTCCTTCGGATGAGTGTATACTTTAAAAAAAATTTGACACTTTATTGTCCCTTTTAATCGGGAAATTATGGGCTCACCTCCCACTGGGAAGGCGTAGTCGCAGCCTGTGGCGCGCCCAAACCCAAAATACATAATATTAGTTGTGTTTTTTTGAAATTGTTCTGGGAAAGCAAACCAGAGTATCTGGAGAAAACCCCGGAGACGTTGCCCGAGTCGAAAGTAAATAATATTCGGAGAAACATAACGTCCAGATGCTTGGATCGATCCCACGCCTGTCAGGCACTATTGGTTTCTAACCTGTGGACCAGGCAAGTTAGTCCCGCCTTAGACCACTCGGCCACCACGCTCGAGGGTTAATCTGCACACGCCTGCATTCCATCACATGGACTATAAAGCTCCTGACGCTCATGTCCTAAGCTGCCAGCAACACAAATACAACCAGCAAGCCACAAGTTCGCCCAGTTGTCTGGGCGTCAGACGAGGCCACTAAGGCCTAACCTATCTTAATTGGAAGGTTCGTGGAGGCTCACGAGCCTTTTTTCCGAGGTTCTCAAAAGCCAAGCCTACGTTCATGAACCTTTTGAAAAAAAAAATAATAAAAGGGCAGGAATATAGGGTCGGAATCTAAGATCTTCGAAAAAAAAACGTTCGTGAACCACCACGAACCATCCACGAACCATCCAATGAAGACAGGCCCTTAGGCAGTAAGTGGGCGCCTGTGACGCCTTGAGTTAGATCCTGTATGGGCCAGCACCCTGAGCAGCTCTTGAGCGTGAAAAGTGCTATACTGATAAGAACGATAAAAACTGGGCGGCAAGTAAGCTTACAAGCTCGCTTCTAAAATTAATGAACGTTTAATTCCTTTTTTGTGTCTGTATTATCTGGGAGTTTAATTATCGCCGATAATTACTCCTACTATACTACACTCGCTATGCAGGTAACCTAAATTCCTATAAGTAGACTTTAACATTTGTTTTTATGAGTTTTTTTTTTTTTGCTTTCTGAGAAACAAAGTATATCTTCAACGCCTTGCGCGTCTCTTCTTAGTTAAACATTGCTATGTACTGTACGACGAGCACCGTGTTCTGGCTCAAGGAGGAAATTAACTCGTTTTAGCCTACCTCTCGCGTCACTGTCACACTAGCTACTTGATGGTAAACCCCAATGATACAATTATAAGCTGCAGCATTGACCCAAGTGCATTCCTTGCGTATGTTCACTTGGCAATAAAGATTTTTGTATCCTTGTTGCATCCTTGTATTGTCCTTCTCTTCCCAGTCTTCCAAACGGAGTTGTTTGAGTTTGAGTTTTCAAGAGTTTTTATTTCAAGACACATGATTTTAACCATCTATACAACGAAAGGCTATACGCCCAGGGGGCTTTTTAGCCAAGAGGGGGGAAATGTTTATTCCCGGAGGCCCCTAAACCACCCCCCTCACATACACACTTCACCTCTTTCCATCCTCCCTCTCCAATCTTCTTCCTGCCTCATCCACTCCCCCACGCGATTGTTGCTGTTGTCGTCGACGATAATTGTTATGATCTGAAGGAAGACTGGTGATTTTTGCCAATACATACATATTCCGACCTTCTTGTTCTTGTTCTAGTTCCTCTTCTCTCTCTTTTCTCTCTTTCTCTCTCTCTCTCTCTCTCTCTCTCTCTCTCTCTCTCTCTTTCTCTCTTCTTCTTCTTCTTCTTCTTCTTCTTCTTCTTCTTCTTCTTCTTCTTCTTCTCTCTCTCTCTTCTACTTCTCTGTGTCTGTCTCTCTGTCTGTCTGTCTCTGTTCCTAAGTTCTTCTTGTTCTTGTTCCTCTTGTTCTTCTTGTTCTTGTTCTTCTTCGTGTTCTTGTTCTTGTTCTTCTTGTTCTTGTTCTTGTTCTTGTTCTTGTTCTTCTTCTTCTTCTTCTTCTTCTTCTCTTTCTCTCTCTCTCTCTTCTTCTTCTCTTTGTCTGTCTCTCTGTCTGTCTCTGTTCCTAACTTCTTCTTCTCCTCCTCCTCCTCCTCCTCCTTCTTCTTCTTCTTCTTCTTCTTCTTCTTCTTCTTCTTCTTCTTCTTCTTCTTCTTCTTCTTCTTCTTCTTCTTCTCTCTCTTCTCCTTCTCTGTTCTCTGTGTGTCTCTCTCTCTGTCTCTCCGTCTCTGTTCCTAAGTTCTTTTTCTTCTTCTTCTTTTTCTTCTTCTTCTTCTTCTTCTTCTTCTTCTTCTTCTTCTTCTTCTTCTTCTTCTTCTTCTTCTTCTTCTTCTTCTTCTTCTTCTTCTTCTTCTTCTATTTTAGTCAAGCAGATTTAACTATGTTTATAACGCCACCGACACACACAACGCACTATCTACAAGCTGTATATTCTATAGTACACTTGTACCCATCATTAATAAGCATGCGCCGCTCAGGAAAAAGAGAGTCCAGCAGGCCACACTTTCAAGCCTCGCAAGAAATAGTTGACACCATGAAGTAGCGTGACAACGCCAAAAACCAAAAGGATTTTCCTAAATACACAATTTTAAGAAATAAAATATCTACTCTTATATCAGACGCAAAGAAGTTTTTTTTTTTAGTTAAATGATTTATAATAACTGCGACACTATTCACCTCTGGCGAGCAATGAACGCGATCACAAAGAAAACTCCAAACGCCAATCTATATTCTTCCCAAGTGCATTCAGCTGACTCCTTCAACAACGTTTTCCTCTCACAAGCCAACCAGGCGGGTGTATACAACCCGCAAATTCCGTACTGTTCTTCTGAAAGATTTTTGTCAGTAAACCCCATACCCACGACTCTTACATCATTCCAGAAATAACAGTTTTCGATGTAGGAAAAAGCATCTCAAGTCAAACAAATAAAAAGTCTATGGGTCCTGATACAGTCAGTACCTGTTTATTCAAAACATCCATACCATACAATCTAGAACCTCTATATTTATAACATTAGCATTAAAAGACAAACACTTTCCCGAAAGAATTCACAGTAAACAATTAACAGCACATGCCAAAGCTCTAGCAAATGTACATTTGGTTACCAGTGTTCTTGCGGTTTCCTGACACATTATCATGTATAATTGATCATTTCTTCTATGCGGCACATGTTATGTCTACGCACACTCCATGGATAGCACACTCGTTTGTTTTCCGCTGATTTTATTACCTTGATAATGATTATTACATTATGTATATTTGTCACCGCCACGACTCTCTCCGGGCAGACGCCACAAACAGACACCTTCCACACGCAGACAACCCAGAAAGAATGACGATTTCCCGCAGTCGTGAAGTGATGAAAACACAACGAATATATATACAACTTTCAAGCTATTTATTCATTCATACCACACACTCATACACATACAACATTTACACATGAAACGAGAAAAATGGTGATGGAACAATGAATGGGTCGATGAACAATGAAATGGAATGTCAGATGAACGAGGGTTGCTAATCAACCACGTCTAACTAACGACTGTGCACTGCAAATGTCCGAACACAGGGGGGGTCGAGTATCAAGAGGGGGACAACAAAGAACAAGCCGACCTGATAGTAGGGTGTCCCCGTTGATGTCTCCGAAAGTAGCTGCCCCTCCTCGTGACTGTCACCGGACTGTCGCTATGGAATCCAGGCGTAGTGGTGTCGCCACTCCCTCCCACCGCTGACGATGATGATGATGATGATGACGCTGTAGTTGCGGCAGCCCTGCCACCGTCGATGCCTCCCAGCCTAACTCCTCCAGTCGGCTAACACTGTGACGTCGAGGCCAGGTTCCATACACAGACGTCACAACCACCGCGGAAAAGGTGGGGTTGTGGAACAATGAAGATGTACACACCAACACGGACGAGGACGAACGGGTGGTGATGATGATGCTGGGTCCACACGACCGAATGTCGTCGTCGTTGTCGCGCGACGCTGGTCAACGTTACTCAGTGTCGAGCTGATGAATTCGACGAACTTCGAAGACCCTCGAACAACGAACTTTCGAAGACCCTCGCACAACGAACTTTCGAACCCACACGGCTCGAATGTAAAGTACCTGTAGCTAGCCCTTTCCACTGCTCGCCTACACAGTACTCCAAGTAAGGTATCCAGTGCGTAGTAATTCCTGTTAGTGGACCACCTCTACACTAACTTACCACAACACAAAAACTTAGTTATTTGCTCTACACTTCCTTGAGCTTGTTACCACAAACGTAACATTTCCCACTAGGTTTTCTTTTAGAACCAGTTATCATTTACGTTAACAACTGTCCCAACCTTACTTCCAGAACAAAAAACCCAGAGACACAAGACCACAAGTCTTCTCCATTACTCTGCAAAACGTGTTCTGCCTACAGTGAACACATTCCAAAACTGGCTGGCCGAACTATGCTGTTCAAAATCACGCTTTCCACGCATAACCAAACATACGACAGCGCGCAGTTACTACCCCAACTCATTAACTCTCCACCCACACTTTCTACCCGGTTTCATCACAGGCTGCCCTGTGACAATATTCTATGTGTTATATTTGAGCACTGTGCTTATTTATGTATTTCTTATGATTGGTTTTATATCTATATTGCATACATCTATAATTGTACATGTATGTATATAAGTGTGAATGTGTGCGTACATGTGTGTGTGCGCGAGGGACAGGTTGTTAGAATAAGCCCATGGCTTAAAATCTTAATCCGTCATTTCAATAAAATGTTCAGACTCAGACTCTCTCTGTTCCTACCTTCTTCTTCTTCTTCTTCTTCTCTGTCTCTCCACCCGATACACATCGGTCGAAGGCTACCAGAAGCACGCTGAAGTTGTCGCCTCAACAGGCCCTAAAGCATGCTCCCATGCTTCAGAGCACTGCTTTCTATACGCTTCAAGCTCTTTAATCACGGAAAAAGCGCAATTTCACTGCAGTGAACTCATAAAAATAGAAAAATGTAAGTTTCGTCTCCTCTAGGGGACGAATTAGGTCAAACTGTATTAGTTTCTAGGTCAACTGTCTTTTACGAACCGTTTGACAATGTTTTTGAACCGTTTGTTGACGCCGGATAGTGTCCTCACTTGGTTTCATGCTATTTAAGAATCCAACAAGGCACTTGGGTTTTTGAGACGGAAAGAGCGGAATGTTGAAGAGCAACATTCTGTATATATTTACAGTGAAATTGCGCTTTTTCCGTCACTATATCGCTTGAAGCGTGTAGGAAGCAGTGCTCTGAAGCATGAGAGCATGCTTTATCGCCTGTTGAGGCGACAAGTAAAACATGCTTCTGGTAGCCTTCGACCCATGTGTACCGGGTTGTCTCTCTCTGTCTCTTTCTCTCTCTGTGCATACCTCTTTCTTCTTCTCTTCTTCTTCTTATTATCTTCTCTCTCTCTCTCTCTCTCTCTCTCTCTCTCTCTCTCTCTCTCTCTCTCTCTCTCTCTCTCTCTCTCTCTCTCTCCCCCTTCTCTCGCTCTCGCTTCCTCTCTCTAACACACTCTATCCCAACCGCCTCCTCCTCCCTCCCTCTCTCTCTCTCTCTCTCTCTCTCTGTGTAATAAGACACCACATGACACTGTGTATAGTGAAATAGGACTCTACCCTCTTCATATCAAAAATATTGTTAAAGAAATAAAATACTGGTTCAGACTGTTGAAGCAAACCGAAAATGTGTACAACATGGTGCTGGTCTTGCATAATAATGGAATAAATACATGGGTGTCACAAGTGAAACAGACTTTGTGTGAAAATGGTTTTGAACAAGTTTGGGTTATTGGATGTGGTGATGAGAAGTGTTTTATTGCTGAACTTAGGGAAAGGCTTGAAGTTCTTTTGTGTATGGGTGCTTCGATCACCTTGAAACTAGTAACAACCTTGGGATGTACAGTAAAGTAAAACGTTGCTTTGGAAGAGAGGGATATATTGAACTTTTTAGAACCGAATCTTACCGTAGTGCTCAGCTTAGAATGTGTTTCTCAAAGTAATAAACAACGTTTCCGATTTCCTAAAAATGAAGAAATTAAAAAGTGTCCCTTTTGTGGTAACGAAGAGTCAAAAGTACACTTTTTGTTTATTTGCACATTGTATGAATAATTAAGAAACCAATATTTACCAGCGATGCACAGAAACTCCGATTATGTCGATGTGATGTACACACTGCTGAATACACGATGTGATGTACACACTGCTGAATACAGTCATTGCACGTCTTTCAAAGTATATATCTTTTGCTTTAAAATTGAGAACAGAGAACCGTAGACTTGTATAGTGGATCTCTACTTTAAAGCTAGGTGTGCTTAAATTTAAGTCTGAACTGATTATGCACTTTTTTATATTTCTAGTTGTCTTTCACCATATGTTATCTTCTTCAAAGGAATGAGCAAATTTGGAATTAAAAGAACAGAAACAGAAAAAAATCTTCAAAAAAATTAACAGAAAAGGATTTAAAAAAATTGCAAAGAAATGAATTGTTGAAATAATAAGATTAAAAAAAAAAGAAATAAAGGAAAAAAAGGAAAAAAAAAACAAGAAAGAAAGAATTTGTCTTTTGTAAATTCCTTTTGCTTGTGGAATTGGGTCGTTGACGTCTTGATGTTTATATTTTGTTTTTTTGTTCTTGTTGTATTTGTATTCAAAGAAACAAACAATTGTTACTGTTTATATTTGTACACTGTTACCAAGAAGAGAAGGAGAGGTTGAGGGGCCGGGTAGCTCAGTTGGTAAGAGCGTCTTGCTAGTAACCGAAAGGTCGCTGGTTCGAATCCCGGATTGGTCAACGTGTGATCATATTATTTTCCCCTTTACCAACAACTGGCCCGCTGGTGTCAGTATAAATCGGTCCAGTAGTCACCTATATGCGAAAGTGTCGTGTGACTATAATCTACATACAAACAGAGAAGGAGATGGAGCATTACTGTAGGGGTTGTGGCCTGTCAGTAAAAGAACCGTCAGTGTCAGTGTCAGTGTCTCTCGCTGTCGTGTGTCTGGGTCATCTGTTGTAGAGTGGTCTAGCCGGACAAAAGAAACGTGCGTGGCCATCTTGCTGACCTTTCATCACCGATGTCCACCATTTTCCTGAAGACGGTTAGACCTCGTCTTTGCACTCAGTCGCCTTCTTTAACAGCAGTAAAAATCAGGTTGGGTCTGAAAGTGAAACGTAAAGTAAAAGTTTAAGTAGCTTTTCTTATCGAGCACATTTTACCAAGTCAAAGAACTGTTCAAAGCGTTGACCAAAGTCAGAACTGAACCTAACTCGCCAAAGGTTATCGGTTTAGTAGAATTTGCTTAAACACCTATTTTTCCACAAGTAAATTCAATAATTTGTTTTAAAGTCTGTTCATATACATGTGCTTATAGATTACGTTTTTCTATTTTGAAATGATCATGTAATTTTCAGAAACTGTCCGGACTAATCCTTTTCTTTATTTTTAATTTTTATACAGCAATGTATTTATTCCAATCCTTTTGTGAAACGGTTAAAACAAATGAGCTTATTCATCAATGCTACCGCAACACTGATATATAGATAGTGGAACCTGTGTAATAGAATTTGTTCTTCTCCATTAGCGTAATTATAAGGTTATTTTCTGAAACTGTTTAAACAATGTCTGTCAAATGTTAACGGGTATTTCACGTTTCGCCGCAATCGCCGACAATAAAATGCCTGGAAACAGCAGCCGCAATAACAATGTCAGAGCGACTGTCAGCCTGTAGAGAAAGCAGAGACTTGAAAGGCCCATGTCAAGCTCACAGTGGCTTTATGAAACATTGATGGTGATTGCATGCAGCCATTACAGCAAAGACCTGATAGAGATCGCTTATCTTTACCGTTCATCGATGCAGTCATGTGTTAAGTGCACACAGACACATCACACAATCGCACACACACACAATCGCACACACACATTCACACACATACACACGCACACATAGTGAGATACACACATATGCAGGAAGAGAAACAGGTTCATTAACAGGCACAGACAGACAAACATACACCCACCCACACACCCACCCATTAACCCACCCACACACACACACACACAGCCTCTTTCTCTCTTTCTCGTTACCCCCTCCATCCGTACAATCCCATCCTCATCCACCGACTCCTCCAGCTAACTATCCCTTTTTGCACAATGTGGGTGAATGGATGGGGGAAAAAAATCCTTTGGAGTGGGATTGCCAGAAGTCTGAAATCTCAACTTCTCCTTTAAGCCTACTCCTGGTTGGTTGGTTGGTTGTTTTATTAACGTCTTTTCCAACAAAGATGATAAGACGGGGGGGAGGGAAAGGGGGGGGGGAAATAATAATAATTTAGAAAAAATAAATAAATTAAAAAAATAATAAATAAATAAAATAAAATTATTTACACAAATCTAGCCACAGGAGAATCCATCAAAAGTTTTGCTAACAATGCACTTTGATGAAAATTAATATCATCTAATGTTTTTATGTCATGCAGATGCACAGTTATTAGAGGCAGAAAATGACGGCAACCAAAAAGTAAATGATATAATGAAAAAGTCTCATTGCATACACAATGGACATATGGACAATACTTTGTTTTTATGGCATTCAACATTATTCTGTTAGCCATAGTAAAAACTGTTCTCGAAAGTCTACAGTCTACAGGAAAAAGTGTATTAAATACAACATGTTTCGTTGACCTCTCTTCGATCATACGTTTAATTTCCTTAGGGGATTTTTTGAGTTGAATACTCTGAGCATTGATATTTTTAGCTCCTTTCTTTGCTGCTTTGTCCGCACTATCATTAAACAGAAAACCACAATGTGAAGGTAGCCAACAGAAGCTTACCTTTGTACCATTAATAATGAGATTGTGGACTAAATGTTGAATTTCTAAAATAATTTCATGCCGTTCAGTATGACCATAAGATTGTAAAGCATCTAAAACTGACATCGAATCAACACATACAACAACTTGAAATGCGTTTAAGCAAAGATCTGAAATTTTAGTTAATGCCATAAAGATTGCGATAAGTTCACACGCAAAAATAGAAGTATTTAGACTCAAAGAGAAACATTTTTGCAAGTTTAGAGCTGGAATTACATAGCCTACTCCTCTTCCTCCGTAGTGGTGTGAGCGTTAAGCAGTGTCAAGCGCAGTTAGTACGTGGATGGGTGGTCATTACTGCAATCAAACCACCAGCCCAAACACACAAAACGAAACAAGTGCACACAACAGCCCCGTAGTCCACCAGATGTGAATGGTGCAACCGGGATTTTGTTGAGAACCGGGAAAGGTAACGCAGCGCAGAGAGGGAGAGGAGATGGAAACCGACATCATTAAGCTGGCTCAGAGAAAAGTGAGATCCCAAACGCCTCTTTCTCTTACTACTGAAATGTCATGGGAAAACCTTTACCTTTACGTTCGTCCTCGCATCTTTACCATCGTGTACAGCAGTGGCAGTATCATCATCATCATCATCATCATCATCGTCATCTTTATCATCATCATCATCATCATCATCATCATCATCATCATCATCATCATCATCATCATCATCATCATCATCATCATCATCATCATCATCATCCACATAATCGTCTACTTCTTCTTCTTTTACTACTACTACTACTACTACTACTACTACTACTTACTACTACTACTACTACTACTACTACTACTACTACTACTACTACTACTACTACTACTACTACTACTTTTTCTTGGTTTTCCTGCACCTTTTTTTCTATCTTTTCCTCCCTTTTCCTTTCTTTCTGCCTTTTCTCTTCTTCTCCTCATTCTCTACTTCCTCCTCCTCCTCCTCCCTCATCTTCCTTATGATCTCCTCTATGTTCGTCTCCGATACCACAAAGACTCCCTCTTTGATGGTTATAATTATGCCAGTCGTCCCCGTCTTTGCCGTGCGATTAGTCTTGAGATAGCGAGCTCAAGGTGGATCAAATACATTATTCATAGAGACTGCTTCCTCTTCTTGACTAGAAATTAGTCTTTTCTTTGGTCTAGAACATGACTCGGTCCTTCCTGTCCTCGTATCCATCATAACAAAGTATGTCAGCCAAAGATATACCTTTGCTTCGAACAGTAAAATAGATGGACACCTGATGACATCACTCGATATGGATACATTTTTGTCATTTGGTAGGGATCATTATATTCTAACTACGTACCAAGTTTCAAGGAAATACGCCCATTAATTTAAAAAAAAAATTACGAACATGTGACAGCTGGGCGGACGGACAAAACACAAAATCATAGTTTTAGCTTACGATTCGGGGGAATTATTGAATTGTTCTTAGATGGCGCATCACCATTGAAAGACCCTAAGACTTCAGTTTGGCCTCGTCTGCCATGTCGCCAATGGTGGGCGTAAACGTTAAGACTTCTATAATTGTTAAGTGTTAATTAGCGTTGTGCACTCTAGAGCCGCTCTTTGTAGTCCGCAAGACCACAGGGGAAAAAGGGCACATGTCACATTTTCCAATTATTTGAGTTATGTCCCCTACTATATAAACATAAGCCTGAAGGTTAGCAAAATAGTAAAATCCAACCCAAAAAAGGCCTATGTACTGCTACAGAAACACCCAAAGAAAAGGCATACAGGGGAAAAAAGGCCACAAGTCAAAGACAAAATTTAATTTATCTCAAAAGTGGAAATGTGTGACCTGTGCCTTTTTTCCCCCTGTAGTCTTCCTATATAAACACTGAATAACTAACTTTAGCTTCTTCCTTAGCTGTCCTATAGAGGTTAGTTTGGGTTCGTAAACGCAACGTGTAAGTCGAGTCCTTGTTATTATACATAGCGCACTTACCAGCTTAAGAGGCTCCTCAATTTTCTGGCAGAAAACAGGACCTACATGTAATTCAAGCCGCTCAAGTCGCCAACTGTCGAACGTCCCAGACAGCGGAGTATAACCCTGGTCACCCTAAATTTGTGAGCCATAATTGGAGCTTGTCACCTGCCTCTTTTTGACTGGGTTCTTTAACCGCCTGCAGCGACAAGTGGAAGCTGAACCACCTTATAAAGAGTCATTATAAAAAAAAAATGTCCAATCCTGTGAGAGAAAAAAACACAACTCCGGTCATCGGCGAGATGCGAACCATGCTCTCTTGCACGCCAGACGAATTTCCTATACCTGTGGGCCACTCTGCTACTCCTTATGTGTGAAGTTATTATTTCACGAAAACTGGCATCCTTACGTACAAATGATACGCTGTTCTTTTCATAACTAGGCCTTTTAAATAGCGTTATGTACCCCATCAAAAACTGGTAAGCTACTATCAAAGATTATTTAGTTGTCTTCATGGCTGGCGGGTGTCCTATAAAGATGTCTTAGTCCTGTCTATTGGCTGATATGAATGGCAGCAGTCCTTCTATTGGGTGCTATGAATAAACATATCTGTCAAGTGGCTGTTATGAATAAAAGTCCCTTGACTACATATTGGGGAGGGGGCGTGGGGGGTGGGGTGGAGAGGGATTGGAGACATGAATTGAATAGTCAAAGGGCAAGTAGTTAGTGGATCTTTTTGTGCACGGTGGGTATGTCAGAAATGCAAAAGAAACATTTTGTGTTACTGTTAACGAGCGGGAATTAAAAGATGAAGTAAGCTTACTAGTACTCAATAGTGAATGTTAATAGTCATAATACTGTAGAGCCGAGTATAGAAGTCGCGCTTTTAATTTAATATTGCCTCTGCTTATGCCTTAATTTCTCTGTTTGATACGATAAAAAGTATTCTGGAATCTGTTTTTAGTCAATGTTAGCGCTAAGCAGAGAGGACTGTACTTTTGGATAAACCTGCTATAACAATCTCGGCGGAACTTTTGTTGTCCACCGACTGTGTGCATGGATAGCACTAAATAGTGCTAGTCTTTTCTGAAGTGCTATTAGTCTTTGTAATAATCTTGACAATATAGCAATCTTCTGAGGCGTGTCGTGCAAATTGATAGATTTGACCCTCGTTCATTCCTACCCCTTGTTCCCTGGGATGGTTATCCCCGTCTGCCGTATCGCCCATGATGAAGAAGAAAAAAAGAGTAGACTCTGAGTTGTACCAATTATGTTATGACTACATTAATTAATAATTTAATTACACAAAATAGGTTAGAGTTAAAAATGTTTACATTTGTTGTTTATAACTGATGTTAGTATACTTTTTCTTCAAATGAGGGATTAACTAATAAATAAATAACATAAACGACGGAGTGTGTACATGTGGTAATAGATTGGGACTGGGGGTGAGGACAACATTATTAATACACACATCAAGGTCATTTCCAGACGACTGTCTGATTGAAAATATTGTAGAAGTTCTTACATGTGGATCACCGAAGCCACGGACACTTAGTTTCAAGCGGCGACAAAGAGAACTAGCAAGTGAAAAGGAATTGAAATTCTCCATTCAAAGGGGTTCTGTCTGCGGTATCATGAATGGAAAGGGATGCTGAGGGGATGGAGAATGAGTTAGTGATTGAGTGTGTGTATGTGTGTGTGTATGTGTGTGTATATGAGAGAGAGAGAGAGAGAGAGAGAGAGAGAGAGAGAGAGAGAGAGAGGGAGACAGAGAGGTAGAGAGAGAGAGAAGAAAAAGAAGAAGAATCCTTTCAAGTCGCTCGATTGGTACTGGGTGGTGGGGTTGGGATGATTTCGTGGGACGAGGGCAGACTTGGAACTTCGGAAATTTGTCCTGTTATTAAACAAACAAACAAACGATGAAACAGCAAATATCAAATTAAGCTCCTAGCCCAGGGAGGGGGGGGGGGGAGTCAGTATAGCCAGACAAGTGGGGGATAGAGTATACACAATATATACATATTAACAGCAAGAACGGCACTATATTACAAGACACAGCTGCCTCTAACTGCAAACAATAACGTATACACTGAATGAAAAAGCAACAACAATGTTAAAACATTCGTGACACCTCTTTAAAAAAATAAAATGAAATAAATAAATATGCACTCAAAAGAACAATCGCATAAAAATGCAAGATAAAACAAAAACAACAGTCATCAAAGAAGTGAAAGAAAAGGTAAAGAACTACTAAAAGTTTTAAAAAAGGATATGTGTTTTGGGGTAGGTGGGAGGGTTATTATAAGAAAGCATTGGTGAGGGTAGAATTTATAAAGAATCGTCTCAATTTGCTCGTTCGGTAGCGGTAGTAAGGCAGATTGTTGGGGTATCTTATCGTTGATTTTCATCTCTACCGGTTGACAAACTGTCGTTCCACACCGTTGGCCTTTTAGGCAACCATTCCTTTTGTCACTAAAGCCTGGTGGGTTTTTGTGTGTTGGGCTACTTATGCTATGATCGGCTATGAGAGCTGTGTTGCGAGAACAATTGACAGATTTTTGAACGATGGTGTTGGAGAAAGTTCGGATTAGGTTGTAGGGGGAGATATTTTGAGGTGGTTGGTACATGAAAAGAGAAAGCGGGGTAGGCTGAAAGAAAGGGATAGATAAGAGAGAGAGAGAAAGAGAGAGAGAGAGAGAGAGAGAGAGTGAGCGAGTGAGTGAGTGAGTGAGTGAGAGAGAGTGAGAGAGAGTATGTGTGATCAGAAGCGCGAGTTATTTATTTGAATTAACGAGATTTATGGGTCATCTGACTGAATAAGAGAGTTTGAGAACATTTCATATACGTTATGGGGAAGACATTTCAATCTATTTTTAAAACATGCATCATTCCAAATGTTCTCTAGATTGTTTTAAACAGCTCGTTCAAACTTATTTCTTAACAACAAGAATTCTCAAAGAATTCTCTAACGAAAAGCGTTTTGGAGACAAGGTTGAGGCTTCTGAATCCCCGTCGTCGTTGAGTGCATTGTTTTACTCAAGATAAGTTAAGTCAGATGGGAACGTGATGGACAATTTTAAGGTTATTGACGTTCAAATTTGGTTTCTTCTTGTTATTCTCCATCGCGTCTTCCATTTTGAATATTTCTTCATCTCGCAGTTTTGAGATTCTTTCAGTAGAAAGCTTGGAATAATGAAGGGATAAAAGCAGCAAACAACTGTGTTAAGAGCTACGAATGATTGATTTATTAAAATCTTACTTTTTCAAGTATAACCCAACAGACAATTTTTAAAAACTTGTATATATCGCGTGGATGATGACAACGTGACAAAGGTAAAACCTGAAATAATGTTATAAGTAAGAGGTTATTGTTTAAGTGAGGTTATAGCACTGTTTAGAGTTAATGGACGTTAGTTAGTTAGCCTGGAGGATGCTTTTTAAATTATAATATTGAAAGTAGGACACTTTGGCATGGCCAAAGTTTGCCAAATGCTTGCAAGTGTTTGGAGTAGATTTTGTAAGGCATAGAGCTAAGGTTAGTTTTGTGCTTTGTCAAAGTACGGCCTACTGTTGCATCCAATGCCTGAAAGGAATTTGAAGCGGACAGTACAGAGTTCTGGATCCTTCCTTGGTTTGACCTCATTTCGTCAAATGCCCTACAGGTATTAGGAGTCGGCGGGAGAACTGGGGTTAGACTAATGTCTGGTAGGGCGCAGTGTTTGTTAGCCTGTCGCATGGCTTTTGGCGTCATGAAAGTAGGATGTGTGTGTGTGTGTGTGTGTGTGTGTGAGTGTGTGTGTGCGTGTATGAGTGTGATTATTGTAATTATTTTCAAATAAAGAGTCCTGTGAAGGATCCCCAGACAGAATCATTAGTAGAAGGAACCCAGGTCCTCCACACCCAGACAACCTAAGCCTGTGGGCCTAACGTGCAGACATAAGCAGTCTCTGATACTCGGTATAAATCATCGTTCACTCATCATTAGCAGGGCGAATCCAGGTGCTTGGTTCTGTTGATAAATCTTTTTTATTCTCAATCTTTAAAGGTCGCCCGCCGGGACCTCAGACTTCGTCCCTCTAGCTGTATTTCTAGATTAAGCTTAGGCCTCTACTGTGGGGACGTATTCTGTTTTCCTCCTTTTCGGGAAGAGGTCAGACCAGTTCACAATATATTTGTTGTCGTTTTTCCAAGCCAGGTCGTTTTCCGTATAAACAGTATCCAAAGGTCGCAAGTCTGGACCTCAGAGACATTTCGCTTCTGGCTGTATACTTCCAGGGAAAGGCCTCCAGGTAAGAGACAAATTCCATTCCACTTTTTCCCTCCTCCTCTTGAAAAGAGTCAAACTAGTTCACTTCATTGTTGTTGCTCGGCTTCTGGGTTTTTCTCCCCATTATCATGTGCCACTGCTTGTTCGCCATCTTTCACGCCTTATTTATTTAAAGGCTTCCACAAGGTGGGTGGGTTGTATTTTGCCTTCATGAAGCTGTTCATGAGAAAATAGAGGTCCATGTAACTCCTGTCTCTCCTCAGCTTGAAAGTAGGTTTCGGGAAAAAATATGTATTTTCCACGTATCTGAGGATATACTGTTGATTTTGTTTACAACTAAGTGTACTGTTAAACGTTTTTTTTTTTAATTTTAAATAAGGCTGTAAAATGAACACTGTTCAATACTATTAAAATATCTGTTCCATTGCATCTGGTATTATAATCCACACCTATGCCTTTGAAATAAAAGAAGGCCGGGGAATCTACATAAACGACGAACATAAAAGCTTAGTAGAACGGCTTGAAACTAGACTCATTGTTGCCTTCAGACATGTCTGGCAAGTTGTCTTATTAGTTCATTAAATTTGTTCTTCTTGCTCGTTAGTGTTGCCTTGTCCGAGACAGCCAGTCAAATAGCAGACGCTGAAATTACCCGCCTGGGAACACGAAGAAAAAAGTCGGCGACAATATTTTAAGCATTGTTGGCACAAGGGAGCAACGCCACTGTCATATAATGAGCATATTGAAGACAGCAAAGGGATCCTAACGGCGACCCTTAGGCTGGGGATGGGACGTAATAGGAACAAAAAATAGGCAGAGAGAAAATAGTTGAAGTAACACTGATACTTTAAAAAACAAACAAACTGGGAATGCGTTGGGGCTGAGAAAGGTTGAAATGTAACGATTTTGCAGGTTTGTTTTATTATTTTGGTGTTTTTTTTTTTTTTAAAGAAGTTGTACTATTTTGATATTTAGTAAGGTTTGTATTTTCACTGTTTATGGGAGTTGTTAGTTTGTCAACCCATGGATGTGTGTTGAGGACAATGGGTGACAGTTTTTTTTGGGAAAGTATCAAATTTCAGCAACTTCTAACACAAATTTTGCTTGTAGGGAGGAAGGGTTGATGTGATGGATTGCACATTCGCGTTTATGTGATAGCTTTTTGGTGCCGCTGACCAGAAAAACATTGTTGGGTCGAGCTGCGGGGGGCGTACCACAGAAGATTAATTAGAAACCAGCAAAGAGAAACAGACCCGGAGGGGACAATATTTTGACAAATTACGCACAAATAATGTTTGTTCATTTTTGATTTTGTAACGTACCGAAAACGCTATTGTATGAAAGGTAATGTTTAAACGCAAGAGCGTACGCGCTTTGTGTGTGTGTGTGTGTGTGTGTGTGTTTGTGTGTGGCCCGTGCGGGTGATTATGTTTTTTAAATGGCGTTCTCGTGACATACACTTGAAAATCTACATACGTCTTTTTTTTAACAGACCTCGTTATGCTAACGTCAAAACAATGATCCGCTAGGGTTAGGGTTATGGTTAGGGTTAGGGTAAGGACCTAAAAGTACTTTTAAAAAAAAGGACGAAAGTGACCCATTGTCAACACAACGTAGGTGGCGTTTCATGAGTGTCACAACAACGCCTTCTAAACAAGTATATGTGTGCGTGTGTATGTGTGAGTGTGCGCGCGTGTGTGTGCGTGCGTGTGTGTATGTTTTTGTTTCCCTTAACAAATTATTTGTGCTTTTTTTAAATTTTTTTTTTTTAAAGGAAAGAGGGTGTGCTCTAGTCTATCAACTTTAAGCCCACTACAAAAGCCTAGACGACGATTAAAATGGGAAGTGTAATTCTCCCACTTCTCCTCTAACTGCACCTTGGCCTCCTCCTCTTCCTCATCCTCCTTTTCCCTCCTTGTTCTCCCCCCCCCTCCCTCCATCTCATTTTTTTCCTCAAATACCCAGCCTTAGGAAATTGAACAGACGCAGCTTCCTGTCTCAAAATTGAATTTCATCGGTAGTGACCTTCAAGCATGAATGGTGTTTTATTTTAAAAAAATTAAAATAATAACTACGGACATGTTCATTTTCATGTGCCAACCACATATAGTCGCTGTTCGTCCAAGTAGGCTACATCATTAGGCTTACAGCGCTCTAAAGTCATTTAATAAAGACAAAATCTCATTTTTGAGGATTTGTGTGCTGTTTGCCGGAAGATTACGGCTGCGGAATGGTTGCGGGTGTGCAGATGTGATAGTTCCTGATTGCCTGGAAGCTTTCTTACGAATGGGGCAGTTTGATGCATCGGTGGAAGTAAAAGTGTGCGTGATTTCAACGTTCATGAAAAGGTTATTTTATTGCTCAGTGAACATGTGATATATGCAGAATGTTCTGTTATATTAGTTATATCTATGTTATTGTAGCGGAAAGGGAGGCGACTGGTTGAGGCTTGGGGAGAGAAATTGTCTACCTTGACTTTCTTGGTTAGACTAGTCTTGGGTGGCTCCTGCTTTGCAGAATCCTTTGGGTATGCCATTGGGTTACGCAGGACAAGGCGACACAACATTTGTTCTCCCCGGCTGACCATTCGCCTGCTGCTTTTGGTGGCGGTGGCAGCGACTTTGCAGTAGAGTTCGTGGCATTAGTAGCCGGCAACCCGGTACTCCTTAACGCTGATGCAATAGGACGTTAAGCATCGTTTTCCGTCCCAACCACGCTTCACCGCCTTGCAGGCAAATATTTTTATGTCCCTCTTTTGAGGGATAAAATGAAAATAACAGCTCGGGTGGAGAAATGTTCTCAGGGTCGTGGCCGAGAGACGGGAGTCAAAAACTCCGCTCGGCTACATTATTATCCTTGCATGTGGAATCGTCACACCACACACAAAATGTCCTTGTGATTTATGGGGACAATAAATTTATCTGGAATCTAGAATCGTCTTCTTCTTCTTCTTCTTCTTCTTCTTCTTCTTCTTCTTCTTCTTCTTCTTCTTCTTCTTCTTCCTATTATTATTATTATTATTATTATTATTATTATTATTATTATTATTATTATTATTATTATTATTATTATTATTATTATTATTATTATTATTCTTAATTTTATTTTAATATTTGAACTAATTATTTTTATTTTGTTTGTTTTTTTAATAAGAAAAAGGAGGAGGAGGAAGAGAAGGAGTCGAATAAAACTGGAAGAAGAAGAAGAAGAAGAAGAAGAAGAAGACATTTTTATGGAAAGTAAAGTTAATGCTATGAGAAATTAATCATGACAGTTATTCGTGACCACATAACCCAACCGGATGTCAAAAGACGAAAACAAGCAAAAATAAGCAAATGGAGTTTAGATCGTTGTAAGTGCGAATCGGAATGGGAGGCGACTGTTCACGCTTGGGAGAGATTGTCTATCTTTTATTTGTTGGTTAATCTAGGAAAGAAACAAAGGAACTTTCAAAGAACACGAAATAAAAATAGGGAAAGAAAACCTGCTGCGCGATTACATTTGGGATCGATTTGTAATAAATTACGATTTATTTGAACCAGAATGGAAAAGAAAAATCAAAAAACGAAGAATTTAAAGGTATGACTCCTCTTCTTATCTCACCCACCTGTTCTTCTCTCCATCTTTATAAATCATGATCTTATTCTTTATTCTAGGATAACCTATATATGAATACATAGAAAAGTCCAGACGTCCTCAAGGGATTCTCAGAGACAAAGCGCTTATTATAGAGTGACCCCCAAAGAAAAGCAAATAAACGCAAAAAAGAATCTCCTTCCATTGAAATATGCTTTTTCGAAAACCGTATATTTTGTGTTAACAGTGGATGTCCTTGCCTTCGCTACATTTCTAGAACCTAAACCCCCAAAACAAGAAATAATGATGATAATAATAATAATAATAATAATAATAATAATAATAATAATAATAATAATAATAATAATAATAATAATAATAATAATAATAAAAATAATAATCATTTAATATATTTAAGAAGCACGCGTGTCCCTCACAGGGAAGCTCCAAGCGCGTTACATGAAGCAGATTTACAACGTTTAAATTAAGAAATTAAAATACAAAAACAGGAAATACCAAACATAAATCCTAAACATTCAATGGCAAAAATAACAATCGGTAATACACACACTAGTCATTACATACCTGTCCTATCCTATCCCATAACTCGGAGGTCGTACATACACTAGTCATTAAAACAATCAATACTTAAATACTTCAAATTCTACAGTATGAGAGATTAGTAAAATACATTATAAAAATTAAAACTATTTTAACAGGTCAGCACAAAGAAAAAGCAAAACAAATACAAGGGATGAGGTGGGAGGAGACGGGGATAAAAACTACCTGAACAGGAAATAATCCATGAAACGGGTGGTTGTGGAGTTGGTATAAAAGAGGTAGGTCTATAAAATACGGGGGTGCAGGCGGAGAATAAAACACAGGAAACGCATGTTCATGAGAAGATGGCAAGAATTAAGTAGTTCAGGGAAGCCAAAGTGGCTGTCAGTCTTCACGTAGGTATTTCCGAAATATATGGGTTTTCAAAGCAGATTTGAAGGCGGTCAAAGTGGGTAGGTCGCGAAGGGATTTTGGTAGGGAATTCCAAATGGTAGGACCGGCGATTGGGAAAGACCGTTCTCCGAATGTTCCCAGGCGGATGCGCGGCACAGCAAGGTGACCTACGTCGAAAGAGCGAAGCGTTCTGGCCGGCTTTTACTTGGACAACAAGTCAGATAGCAGGTCCGATGGCGCAAGGTCATGGAGGCTGCGATTGCACAGCATCGAAATCTTGTACTCTAGTCTTGCGTGAACCGGAGGCCAGTGAAGATTTATCAAGAGAAGCTCTACGTGATCAATTTTACGCTTCCGGAGGACGACGCGTGTGGCGTTATTTTGTGCCCTTTGAAACCTGTCAAGTAGTGTACCCGGAAGTCCGACAAAAACCAAGGTGCAATAGTCTAACCTTTTCGTGGTTTACACAGACATAAAAGGTCTGATGGGACTTATTCTCCGAATTTCAAGGAAGATGACTCTACAAACTAAACTGATGTGTTTCTCCATGGAGAAAGACCTGTCAAAAACACCCCAAGATTTCTAACAGACCGCGAGAAGTTGATTTGAGTACCAGAAAATGTGATGGAGGTGGAATTGGAAGTGATCTTGAGGGATGGTTTCTTTTTTGTCGTCATTCATTTTGAGTTTATTTGTGTTCATCCATGATTTTACTGACTATCGTTTTCTGGGTGATATTAAGAATGATTGAGAACGGGGATGGGGGAGCGGAATTTTGAAGTTGGGTATCGTCAGCAAACATATGGTATTCCATCTGAAACTGGCTCATGATTGAGCTCAAAGGCTGGATATAGAAGGTGAACAAAACCGAACCCAAACTCAGCCTTGTGGAACATCGTAGGTCAAAGTGGTCGGTTTTGAACTGAGACCCTTAACAACTACAGACTGGGTGCGACCGATAAGATAGGACTGGAACCACCGCATGACTATACCGGACAGACCGAACGTGACATGCAGTCTTTGCAGTAGGATGTTGTGGTCCAGCGTATCACATGCGGCCGACAAATCCAGCACGAACAGGATTGACACATGACCTCGATCACAGGCGGATAACAGATCGTTTACCACGCGCAACAGGATCGGCTCCGTCGAATGATGTTGTCGGTACGCGGACTGGAATGGTTATAGTAGGTCGGATCTTTCTAGATGAGCAAGCAACTGACGGAGGACCACTTTTTCCAGGGTTTTGGAGAGGAAAAGGAAGATTGGACACTGGGCGGTAGTTCTTTAAAACGTTGGGATTTAGATTTTGTTTCTTCAGCAAGGGAGAAACTACAGCATCGGAAAATCGGAAAAATTGTAAAACATCTCTGCGATAGTGTTATTTTCTATGATTTATTTCGAAATTTACGTTCTATCACCCGGGGCAACCTCTAGATAAACACAATAAATCTTTAAAGTGTTCCCGTAACTCTTCGGTCGCTGGGGACCTCCCTTTCTTCTAGACCAGCGTAATGAGGGCAAGGCACGTCTCATCTCCCTCGCTGCTTTACCTTCCACGGTTTCAAACAGATCCAGGTAGGCTTACCCATTTACACCTGAGTGGGTCGAGGTTTATCGTGCGCTTGTGTCAATCTTTGTGTCGGTTGGTGGTTGTCTTTCATGTGTGGTCACCCACCCAAGTATGAGCCGCGCCCGGCGTTGCTTAACCAAGCATTTTGTAGCGTGTGACCAAAGCACTACGCTGCAGAGCCACCAGAAGACAATAACAGAAAGAAAAGAAAGAAAGTGACAGAGAGTTGGAACTTTTTTCTTTAAGAAAATGAGAAGAGAGAAATGAAGGGCGTGATTACTGGTCATTCATTTTGTTACTTCCACTCCAATGGCTCCCACAACAGGTGACGGAAAGACAGGAAGGACGACGTCAAGACAGAAGGGAAGAACACAGGATGTGCTCTCTAACGAATAACTTGAACAACCCCTTCAGGCGGGTACAAATCCCCCTTCACCTCGAGTCCCTCCCTATCCCCCCACCTATCCCCCTCCCAACCTCACCTCGTCGCCCCTTCCCTTCTCAGCTCGCGGCCTATCCACCTCCATCCTTCACCCCTCTCAAACGCTTTCTCGCTCTCTAAAGAGTGTCTTCACTTCTCAGTCAGACAATTAATAATTTTTTTGATTCTTGTTCCCTTTACTCCATGTCATCCATCAACTGCAAACGTCTTCGCTCCGATTCAAACGACTTTGAACTACTGCTGCTGTGTCGGACACGTAAAAGTCTACTACGCATATTTGTTGAAACGAGGAGAAACTGTCCGTACTACTATTACCCACTACAGTTTATCAGCCTGTGTTGTAAAACTGACTGATTAGAACCAGCAAGGAGTACGCTTTATGAGTCTGCTTTCATTATCGAAACCGAACCGACTTCGGAAACCTTTGGACGATGAGATAGTCCTTGAAACGATAGTTTGTCGCAAGGACAGAAGGTTACACACAGCTTTGTCTAGACTCGCAGAGTATCGCTATTTGAGTAGTCTATACTACCGTTTCTGATAAAATAAACGTTAAAGTCTTAAACGAGAGTTTGCCAGATTCCGTGTGGACAAATACCACCACCTCCGTTTGATAAAATCGCAATAGTACCCTCAAGGGTTAACTCAAAAAGCTAGCTCCGCACTCTCTATCTAGCCCAGAGGCCCTCTTTGTCCCTTGCTGACAAAATAACGTCCGGTGAGGCATAAAAATGTAATCGATGTCTGTAGTCGCCAGAAGACAGCTCTATCCGATAGCAGTTTTGGGGAAGGTAGTAGTATTGGAAGTCTTTCAGTGCCATAATAGTATTGACGATAGTCCGGCCCGCCGCCTGTAGATCAGGTTTTAATGTAACGTGTAACAGCAACTTCGCTGATTCATGATTCGTCTGTTCTTCGATGTCTTTTGTTACTTCGTGTGTATGTATGTATGTATGTATGTATGTATGTATGTATGTGTGTGCGTGTGTGTGTGAACGTGTGTGCGTGAGAGAGAAAGAGAAAAAGAAAGTGATAGAGAGCAGTGTTATAGAGATCTGAGAGATCAAGAGGAACTCTCTAGAACTAATAGTGATCGGTATGGCGGTAACAGTAAAGTTGTCCACACTTTAGTTTTCGATGTCTGTCATCACATGCGGTGGTGGTGGTAGTGGTGGTGATGGCGTTGGTGATGGAGGTGGGTGCGCGCGTACATGCATATTTGTGTGTGTGCGTGCATATGAGTGTTTGTTCGTACATTGGTGTGCTTGTGTTCACAAGAAACCTTACGACGGTAATTTAGTCTGAATATCACCGCTAACGATGAAATGATAGCGAAGATTAACACAACTGTATGTGCTGAGAGAGAGAGAGAGAGAAAGAGAGAGAGAGAGAGAGAGAGAGAGAGAGAGAGAGAGAGTACAGGTGGGGAAAGGAAAGAGAGGAGGAGGAAGGAGGGGAAGGGTGAACTTTCGGAGATGCATAAGTTTCTGTTTCCTATACGGCTGAGAAAGGAGACAAAATAGAGTTTTGTAAACCTGACAAAAAGAGAAAATCGACCTCATCGCCCAAATCATTTTTCTCGTTCCGGGACTCGCTCAAAGGAAGGAAAGAAAACCGTCAAAGAAAAACTAGGTTTTATCTTAGCCTTGTCTTCGCTTAAGGGCAGAAAAAGAACTTAATGACAGAGAGAGAGAAAAAAGGGTCTGCCTTTCTTTAGCCATGTCTTGCGTCTTTCCATATCGAATCAAGCCTCATTTAAGGATGCGTTGATCTGTGCAGCGATAACAAGAGGCGTGCACGTGCATCCCGCCAACCGCCGTGCTGCGGCATGAGGTGAATGGATTAAAGGCGGATAAACCAGATTTGCTGACACGGAAGTCAGAACTTCTCCTTCCCATGATTTTACTGCTTCTTCCCGTGATCCTATCTCCACTTCCGCTTCTTAGCTATCACGTGACATACAGGTTGCGAGATTCTAGTCTGCGTTCACTTCCTGGGCGAGTTCATCGTGCCCTTGGTGAAAGCTTGACATTTGTCACGGAGATGGCTCTGCCATCGTTCAAACAAATTTGAAAGTTGTTCAAACTTAAATACAATGACGAAAAACGATCAAAAGCATACACAGTAGACGCAGGAACAAGGTCTTTAGTTCGATGACCTCGAAGAACCCATTGCAATTTTATCGGCAGGTGTTTATATATTGCAATTTGAGAATAAAATTAACATGTCGATTATTGTCTAGTGTATAGCAGTCAGTGAATATTAAAATAAAAATCACAATTATGCAGTATTAACATTAGGCCTATTTCTTTCATAGTCAGGAAATTTGAGATCTTGCAAACTTATTGATGTTTAAGAAAAAGTGTTATATAATTCGCTTCTTCTTCTTCTTCTTCTTCTTCTTCTTCTTCTTCTTCTTCTTCTTCTTCTTCTTCTTCTTCTTCTTCTTCTTCTTCTCTTCTTCTTCTACTCAGTCACAGGCTCAAAGTGCAATGATAATGAAACAACCAGTTTCTTCATACTAACGATCCTACCAATGGGGTTGTGAAACAGGAGTGAGCACTAGCGTTCTGCATGGTATATAGTATATAGGTAATGTCATCGAGCCAGGCTTCTCTTGGTGACAGTGGGCATTGACCATTCCTGACTAGGTGACGTAAGAACACCATTAATTCACCCGCGGTTTTCCAAGTTCACCTAAGCTGAAGGCCGCATTGCGCAGTTTAAGAAAATACACGTCAATCTTTGTTTATGAGCAAAATGATTGTTGTGCGTGTGTGTGTATGTATAGGTGTGTGTGTGTGGGTGTGTGTGTGTGTCTGTGTATATCGGGTAGAGGGGAGTAGCCAAGCTTAAACCAAAATGCGAGAGAGTGGATGTAGTGTATCTGTGTGTCGGTGCATACGTGAATTCGTTGCTGAGTGGGTCTATCGGTGAATAAATATAGGTGAGGGAAACGGAAGAGAGAGGAGATGGGCTAGAGGAAAGGGTGTATACAGTATGTCGTTGAATTTATATTTATTATTAGTCATTGAAATCTTCAGTGTGTGAATTCTGTGTTATTCTAGTTGATCATTCACATAGAGAATGCATATATACCACTATCAACAGACCATACAGTGTGTGCTTGCTTATGCATGAACTACGCCATGCTCCTCGATAATCGATGTCAGAACAATGACGACAACAACAACAACAACGAAAACTGTGTCTTCTTCTTCTTCTTCTTCATCATCTTCTTCTTTTTTTTATTCTTCTTTAGGCTACTGTAGATATTCAGCCAGGACGAAGACAATTTCACAGTGTTTGTTCTTTGGAATCAAGAAGTCGATTGTCACGGACCGGTGTCCGATGACTTTGTGTATTGTAGTCTCTTCCTGTGAGAAGATATTAATTATAATATTTTTTATTGATAGCTAAATTCTGATTGGTGGAGCTAGTCACATGACGGCTCACCAGTGTACATTCAAAAATATATGCATTCTTTTCTTGACTGTACCACGGAGTGGTTGATTTGAACTTCTGGCAGCTGTGTCTGCAGGTATATATTGTTTATCATTGAAATATTGTATTATAAACATAATAGTATTTTACAATGATTATATACTACTTGTTGTGGAATGGAATTAATAATAAATAATTTTGATATTAGTATGAAGGATGGACTAGGGAGGTGATGGAGATGGTGGATCGTTGTATATTTTTGAGTAACGAATTGAAGTCGGATTATTATTTGATTTGAAGTTCAAATTGCAGTGTATAGCATTATATAATGAAATTAATCGGTGTCAAGGTGTAATAATCAATTTGTTATAATTAGTTCTACAATTTGCGTATGTGTGAACTGTGTTCGACACATATGAGATTTGAATTAGATAGATAGATAGATAGATAGATAGATAGATAGATAGATAGATAGATAGGATAGATAGATAGGTAGGTAGGTAGGTAGGTAGGTAGGTAGGTAGGTAGGTAGGTAGGTAGGTAGGTAGGTAGGTAGGTAGGTAGGTAGGTAGGTAGGTAGGTAGGTAGGGAGGGAGGGAGGGAGGGAGGGAGGGAGGGAGGGAGGGAGGGAGGGAGGGAGGGAGGGAGGGAGGGAGGGAGGGAGGGAGGGAGGGAGGGAGGGAGGGAGGGAGGGAGGTAGGTAGGTAGGTAGGTAGGTAGGTAGGTAGGTAGGTAGGTAGGTAGGTAGGTAGGTAGGTAGGTAGGTAGGTAGGTAGGTAGGTAGGTAGGTAGGTAGGTAGGTAGGTAGGTAGGTAGGTAGGTAGGTAGGTAGATAGATAGATAGATAGATAGATAGATAGATAGATAGATAGATAGATAGATAGATAGATAGATAGATAGATAGATAGATAGATAGATAGATAGATAGATAGATAGATAGATAGATAGATAGATAGATAGATAGATAGATAGATAGATAAGATAGATAGATAGATAGATAGATAGATAGATAGATAGATAGATAGATAGATAGATAGATAGATAGATAGATAGATAGATAGATAGATAGATAGATAGATAGATAGATAGATAGATAGATAGATAGATAGATAGATAGATAGATAGATAGATAGATAGATAGATAGATAGATAGATAGATAGATAGATAGATAGATAGATAGATAGATAGATAGATAGATAGATAGATAGATAGATAGATAGATAGATAGATAGATAGATAGATAGATAGATAGATAGATAGATAGATAGATAGATAGATAGATAGATAGATAGATAGATAGATAGATAGATAGATAGATAGATAGATAGATAGATAGATAGATAGATAGATAGATAGATAGATAGATAGATAGATAGATAGATAGATAGATAGATAGATATTTCTTGATTGATTGTACTGATGTAAATTTGTGTTGATTATGTTTCTAGTAATAGAGGGGGTGTGACAACAGAAGTTATTCTTGAGAGTTAGAAAGTGTGAGACGGGAGGACACGCAGATTATTCACGCATGCAGACACGCAGTTCTTGATATAACCCCTTTCGTTACATCGATTTTAAAGCACCAAAGAATTATTGTGTATTTCTAGTGTGGCCTGACGTTATCTGGGCATGGAGAGAGAACCACCGTGTGCCGTTTCTCAGAAGACGGATCATTTAATTGTGCATTGGGATGCTGGAGCTGGAAGGGGCACTCAGGGTCGCATTGTTATGGAAATGGCTCAAATACGCTCTCACACCGCACAGGCCAGGCTGCTGAAAGATGCTGTGGTACTTAAGATTGTTAGCTCCTTTCACACACACTCTAAACCTTTAATGGATTGTTCTTTTATATCGTGCGTACATTCAAGTTCCAAAGAGGTTGATGCCTTTGCACTGAATTTTAGATTTAGGGGGAGGTCTCATACTCGTGGAGTATTACAGTCTGCAAGTGAATCATCCTTTCAAAGATCGAAAATGGATGAATGAAGGTTAATACAATTGCTTTCTCTATCAGGCGTCTATGCTCAGGCCTACGCAGACATGTGTTCTGATGACATGGTTCCTAATACACCAGATCCATACGTTGTAATCGAGATATAAATTATGCCCAGACACCCACACACACCCATTGCACTAAAGATCAACATAGTCACATTCGAGATGGTAACGTTTATCCCGACGCGGCAATGGCACTGTTCAACCAGTTTGACAATAATACTTCCAATTCTTAACCTCTCAAAAATTAAAATTCCTAAATTCTTTCTAGTTTTCAAGGACAAAATGTGGCAATCAGAAGCACCGACCCAAATTTACTGCATCCTTCGGAAGGCGTGGTTTACACTGAACATATTTCACTTTCTGAGATGGTTATGGTGGTAACCATTTTATTTTCACTTCAGATCTTGCAATACATAAGTTTATGGTTACAAATGAGCACAATATTCAATACTGAAAGATCGTTAATGTGGCCAGATAGAGTTGCTGCCCACAGGGGCGCACAATAAGGAAGAGTCGTGTAAAGGAGTGTAAGACGAAACAAGTCCTTCCCGGTCAAAAGAAAACACCACAGTATTGTAATTTATGTGACTTGCTTCAAGGGAGGATCTAACAGACATTGCCATAATGTACCAGTCTAATGATGGGGGGATGGGTATGTTTAAAAAGGATAGAGAACGGCAACTCCTTGATTATTTGTAGGTCATCTTGACCGTAATACGCGTGCAAAGTAAAGAAAAGGAATCGCGCTAAAAATGATGGCCGCATTCAACTCTCTACTCTTTCAACCCTTCAGGCACAGACCATCAGAGACCAATTGAGTTTTAGTGTCTTCTGAATCATTGATCGCTATTCCCAGAAACTTGAGGAATGTTCAGACGCTGTGTTTCTTTGCACTCAGATTAATACTGAGAAGTTTGGCTGTCATATTATAGGTCTATCAGGCACAAAATATACTTGAGGACATCTACCTCAGCAGTCTTTAATACTCAGCGTTCACTCGGATCAGGACTGACCATCGTCCAGACGATGCCCACGGCTATTGCGGAGTAACCACTAATCTAGGAGACAATTTTTAGGAGGCTAAATAGCTGAAATACGCGTGTACAAAGCCTATCACATTATACTTCTTTCTTCCTCTTCGAATTCAGTCTCTTCTGTAATGTAACATCTTTGACTGCAGCCCCCTCTATTCACCAACCCCCCCTATCCACCCGCTCACACAGCCCCCTACGCTTCCCTCTATCAGCCACGATCCCCGCCAAGCCCCATATCAGTACAACTTCATCGATACCTCAAGCACTCTATTGTATTCTCTTGTGTACATTCCTACATCCCTTACAATGAAAACAAAAAAATCCCATGAAACCACAAAATCATCAGGCGCGTCTCTAACATGCCTGAACCCTTCGATACAAAAAAAATTCCTGTGTATGCGGCAGGGATAGCTCAGTGGTCAGAGCGCACGACTTGTGTGAGTGCGTCTTGGGCGACGTGGATTCGAATCCTGACTTCAGCAAACTATTGTGTGGTTGCTGGATATTACGGGCCTGCGCTTTGAGAAGGTCTCTGAGCTTGTAAGTGCGCTATATAACACAAATCTCTTTCTGTATCTAATAAATCCAAAGTTTGCAGTAACACAACTTTCTGCTCTTCTGTAAATAAAAGGAGACACTCGCCCACACGCAACACACGGGGGGGGGGGGGGGGAGAGGGTGAGGGAGGTGGAGGGGGGGAGTGGGAAGAGGGTGAAGTGGTTGAAGGAGAATGGGTGTGGGAGAAAGAGAGAGCGAGAGAGAGGGAGAGCTATGATTGAGACACACATAATAATTACGAACTTTGTATTTAGACACAAAGGTGCAAAGATAGCGTTTATTTACCTTGGGTTTGGTTCTGTGTTTTTGCTACGAAAGCTTGGCCTAAAGTTCGTTCTCATCGGTCGATATTGTTGTAGCAGTATTGAAAACGTTCTGGAATTATTCGATTATCACCGACGGAAGATTCGAGGTAGATCTAGCAATAGCTGGTCAAATCTTGTAAGTTTGTATAACTTTCTATGACGTAAGACGGGTCAGGGCATATTTCCCCTGACGGGTTTTATTTTTGATTGGTTGTTGATTGCGTCATTCTGGAACTTTCTGTATTTTTCTACATTGTTGATAAACTGTAAGAAGCGCCGTCTGCCTGTCTGGATGGCATATTTGGGAAAGAGATTTTGTACGCAGTTGTTGATGCTGTCTGCGTCTTTTGCTGAACACAGTTTGAAAACTTGGAAAACTTTATCACGACGGCACCGGCCTTTTTACTGACGGAACGGGCTGCGTGGCCGTATGCGATTTTGAGTTACACAGATTCTAGCGTTAGGGCTGAATCGATCTTTGCCGTGTCACACACATTCCAACACACCAATACACGCACGAACGCATGCGCACACACACACTCACATACAGGCAGACAGAGACAGAAAGAGAGAGAAAGAGAGAGAGAGGAGAGAGAGAGAGAGAGAGAGAAAGAGAAAGAGAAAGAGAAAGAGAAAGAGAGAGAAGAAGAATAGCGAAAGAGAGACAGAGACAAGAGTTGCAAAATAACTTTTAAACACAGTAATGGTCTTTGATGTTAAGGGAAGCGTATTTTTAGAAAATCCACGTATTTTTGTGGTTTTCTGTCCGACTAAATTAAAAAAAAATATCTATAGGCAGTAAACTTACGAAATGTCAAACAGAAGGCAGTTCTTGCTTTTCCTAAGTGGATTAAAGTTACCCAGACTCTCTTCTCTCTGTCTCTTTCATTATGTCTGTCTGTCTGTCTGTGTCACTGTCTGTGTATGTCTCTGTCTGTCTGCCCCTCTCTCTTCTTCTTCTTCTTCTTCTTCTTCTTCTTCTTCTTCTTCTTCTTCTTCTTCTTCTTCTTCTTCTTCTTCTTCTTACCAGTATAACTTATGGTAATCTGATGAATATAAATTGATAAAACAACAACTTTTCTTCTTCTTCTTCTTCTTCTTCTTCTTCTTCTTCTTCTTCTTCTTCTTCTTCTTCTTCTTCTTCTTCTTCTTCTTCTTCTTCTTCTTCTTCTTCTTCTTGTGCGAGCGAGTGAGTGAGTCTGTGAATGAGTGTGTTTGGTTGTATTGTTTGTAACTTCTTATTAATGGGACTAGTGTGTGAGGGAAGGAAATCGTGTGTGTGTGTGTGTGTGTGTATGTGTGTGTGTGTGGACATGTGTGGGTGTGAGTGACTTAGAGAAAGAGAGAAAGATAGAGAAATAGAGAGAGGCTGGGTGCCTTTAATGCACTGATCCGCATTCATGCACTCAGTCACACGCACTCTTATCAATAACTTCTACAAATACAGCATCACGCGCACAACGATCACGCTTACAGCTAAACAATACTTTTTCGGGTGAAAAAACAATTCCCTGCCAGGGGTGTTCTTGTTTATTACTTAGGACATTCTGGACATAACGAACACGGTTATAACGTAGCTTCGCTTACACCGAATGTATTTTCTTATCCCAGACACCAAATTTGACGGATATAACGAAATCGAAGAACGAAAAAATTCCTATCCTATCCTATCCTATCCCGTAACTTCGAGATCGTAGGGGCACCATGGATGATCGTTTAACTAGCATACTCCATCTATCTCTGTCCTCAGCAACCCTGATGGTTTCGCTCAATGTCAAACCAGTCCACTCTCGAAGGTTGTCCTCCCACCTCTATTTTGGTCTCCCTCTTCTTCTACCTCCTTGCACTGTGCCTTGCAGGATGGCCTTTGCAAGCCCTGATGATCTGGGGACGTGGCCATTCCATCGGAGTTCCCGTTTTTTCACCACTGTGAGCAGGTCATCGTGTTGTCCAATGGCTTGTGTGATGATGGTCTGTCGAACTTCGTCGTTGTTGATGTGCTGGGAATAGGAAATGCCCAGAAGTTTTCTATAGCACCTCATCTCCATGCTTTGTATTCTTCGTTGTAGATCTGCTGTGAACAAATTGCAAATGATATAATTTCTCGAAAATGGCGTACAATCCGCATTTTAAGATCTAGCAGAAAGTAACAGGCCTAACATATTTTTTGTGTTCTTTGCACCCAAGAACTTTTCACAAGTAAAGGAAAGTTTATATTTTCTGAAAGTAAATAAACTGAATTTTCAAAATGTATCAGAATAAGTTATATGAGTGTGTATTTTGGAAAATATACAAGGTTGCTTCCATCTTTTTACTCCAAAACACTTAAAAGGAAGAAAATGTATGGCTCACAACCCACATCATTATCGCTTTGTCTGCAATAAAAAGGCTAACAGAAGCATTAACTTTTATTTTATTAAACAAAAAACATTAATACATCAGACAAGATTTCACTGCTATAGTGGACGATTGGTGGTCGTGCATCTCTCTCTCTCTCTCTCTCTCTCTCTCTCTCTCTCTCTCTCTCTCTCTCTCTTTCTCTCTCTTTCTTTCTCTCTCTTTCTCTCTGTCTCTCTTTCTCTCTCTCTTTCTCTCTCTCCCTCGCCCCCTTCCCCATTTTATCTGACAAAATCTTCTAAAATCAACCCATTTTGCAATAACATGACGAGAATACAATTTGAGGTGTTGTGGGCTGTACGTCTTCCATCAAAGACTCATTTTAGAGACACGACGGATATAACGAATACAAAAACACAATTTGGCCACTAACCGTCGACTACGCGTACAATAAACTTCGGGTATAACGAAAGGGAAAACTTTTCCCCTGGATTTCGTTGTAAGCGTGTTCGACTGTATCAACCAGTTACACTGGCCTAACAATTAACACTTTCTTTCGACAGATTTTCGATTCTGTCTCCTGATAATAGTATCGAAATGCGTTAATACGGGTAATTTTCAGTAAACCCTCATTCCGTTGTTCATTTCGGACTGCCCAGTGTCCCGAATAATTCCTCTAATTTTCCACCGCAGTTACCGCTACCCCCCCCCCCCCCCCCGTCCCCATGCCCACATCAGTGACTGACCAATATTGTCATTTAGCTGCTGGACAGCACGGAGTACGAGAACGGATCGGGTAGCCTGCCGAATGCGCATTTCGTGGTGATCAGTTTTCTGAATAATTCACCTAATTTTCCCTCACACCATCCACTCATTTCCCCACATCCAGGACTGTCCGGGAATGACCAGTACTGTAATTTGGAGACTTGGCAGCAAGGATCAGGACAGAAATAAAGACACGGAGAATCGGAGACAACTTCAAGATACTATCCTACTACAAAGCGACAACCCTCTTGATTCTCACTCTGCCTGACAGGATCAAGATGACCAGCGCTGCATCTGCCGGACGCTAGGACGTCATCTTGACCTCTGGCGATCTGATGTGCGGACAACAAAGTGTGAGTGTGAGACTGTCAGCGCTGGGTCTAATCGTGGTAATTAGGCGTCAGTAGTCCAACTCACGGACAAGAGATTGACTCTGCGTGCATCTCTCTCTCTCTCTCTCTCTCTCTCTCTCTCTCTCTCTGTCTCTCTCTCTGTCTCTCTCTGTCTCTCTCTCTCTCTTTCTCTCTCTCTCTCTCTCTCTCTCTCTCTCTCTCTCTCTCTCTCTCTCTCTCTCTCAGAAGTCTTGTTCGCAAGCTAATTGCCTCAGAACCTTTAAAAGGTAAAAGCGGAATTTCCATAGTTCTCAACTATTATTAAAAATATATATTGTTGACCCCAAGAAGTTGACGTTGAAATTAAATGGGAAAAGCGGCAATTATAATAGGTTTGAAATGTAATATTTAAACATATATTGTTGACCCTATTACCTTGTCTTGAAATTATATCATTCAACAACTTACAATTTCTAGACCCTAATAAAGAAACATCCGTCTGCCAAATGTTTGACATTGATCCAACAAATAACGTCCAAGTACTGCCATGCAGCACATCTGCCACACCGTAAACGTACAGGAAATCAACGGTACAGAAGCCGTGTCGAATCGAAATATTGTTATACACAAAATATGGGTAGTGTGATGACATCCACACAGACCTAGGAAACCCTCTTTGTCCCTTCATGAAATCAGATTATCTTGCCTTTATGCGAAATCAATGGGTATAGTCTGGGAAAATATAGATTTATCTGCTGCCATTCGTTTCACATACAGTTTGTCTGGCCAAACAAATGCTTGTGTTTAATATGAATATGCTTTTCACTACAAAGCAAGAACGTAAAATGTGTCTGTCTGCCTCAATGTAAATTTAGGGTTGTATAATATTGATCAATTTCGTGAACACAAAGGACTAGGCATAATCATCAATGATGATTTTGGCAGCCGGTCACATATTAACCATATATCTGTACAAACATTTCTAAAAACCTTTTTCTTTTCTAATAAACTTAGACACCTTGTTACCACTGATTCATTAAATTCTTTTTTTTATGCCCACTGTATGCCTCATTTAAATTATGCATTGACAATTTAATGTAATGCCATTGAGGCTGAAATTAAACAGCTAAATAGTTTTCATAAAAGAGAAATCAAAATACTGTATACATTTTACAATATAAATAAGATGGTACAACTAATAATGACAAATATACAGAACTCCGGATATTATCACTTCAAAAACAGTTTATATTTGAATACAGCTATTTTTAAGTTCAGGATCACATACAGGGGAACATCTGCATATCTTGACACATTAGCCAATTGATGGGCATAAACTTTATAATAATAAACTGCATTTCGCTCGCATTACTTTAAACAAAAATATATTATTATTTATATGGAGCTGCTCTCTCTCTCTCTCTCTCTCTCTCTCTCTCTCTCTCTCTCTCTCTCTCTCTCTCTCTCTCCGCTATTTTATTTTAACTATTATATATGCAAAGCATCTGCTAAATAAATTATAAATGTGATATTTTTTTCATATAGTGACAGTCTTTACTGTAATTATTTTAATAATTTGTTTCGTTTATTTATACTATTTTTTTAAAGATTGAGAGATAGAGAGTTAGGGGTGGACGCCTAAAATTGTTTTCAAAGGATGACGAAAATGATAGTGCGTGTGTGTGTGTGTATGTATGCATGTGTTTGAGTGTATGTTGTTGTTGGTGGTGGTGGTTGTTGTGTAAATGTTGACGCTTGCATTTGTCAATGTTTATCAACTTCTCTTAGGCATATGTTCATGCTTCTTGTCAGAGAACAAAATCTCGAAATGTGTGTGTGTGTGTGTGTGTGTGTGTTGGTGTGTGTGTGTGTGTGTGTGTGTGTGCTTGCATGCAAAATCATAGGATGTGAGTGTGCATCCCTCTGTTCAAAAAGCTTTAACAATATGTGTCCTCATTTAAAGTGAAGTCCCAGATACTCGGTTTAAAGCATGGTACTGTAAAGCCTACTCGCCATCGGGGTCCTCTCGGCTGTCAAAGATTTTTTTGTTATGACTTGACTGATGACAGTCTGCTTCGTAATTCCCTTTCTAATAGACCACACCGTCCGTACGGCGGAAATGGTGGACAAGCTGGTCGTGTTTCCTGCCATATCTTTTGCTCCACCTCTAACTCCCCCCCCACTCCTTCTCTTTTGTTATTCCCGCCCTTTCCCACATCCCCCGTCCACCATCCCCCACCTCCCCGCAAAATCCTACTCGCGTCCATCCTTCTCCTCTCGTGCATTTTTTTCCAAGGGCTATTTTCTGCCACTGCTTGTCGTTTCTCGTTATATATAATTGATCTTCATTATTTTCATTCTACTTCTCCTCCTCCTCCTCCTCCTTTTACTGCTGCTGCTGCTGACCCTCCCCCACCCCTCCCTTCTTCTTCTTCTTCTTCTTCTTCTTCTTCTTCTTCTTCTTCTTCTTCTTCTTCTTCTTCTTCTTCTTCTTCCTCCTCCTCCTCCTCATCCTCATCATCATCACCATCATTGTCGACGTCGTCCTCGTCGTCATCACCATCATTATGATCTTCATCATTGTCGTCGTCGTCATCAACAACGTCTTCCTCCTCCTCTTTTTCTTATTGTTCTCTTCTTCTTTATCTTTTATTATTATTCTGCACCGTCAACCCGCCCTGTGGTGTCCAATAATTTATGTGAGCGCCATTCAAGTTAATTCATTTATTCCTTCTTTAAATATTCCCTTTCTTCTTTTTTTATTTCTTTTCAGACTGTATGAATTGCTTTATATTTTGGAAAGTCAAAATTTCACTTCATTCAACGTTTGCTGTATAATCAAGACAGTACGTCACAAAAGCAATCACTAACCTACAATAGTGGTTTGTCAATTTCAGTCAAGTCTCATTTTCGCCCATTCTGCGTCACAGACGCACAATTTCAACACAATCATCGTCGCCATTTTTCCTCACAGCCAGAAGAAAAGTTACACACCAGGAAACAGAGTTAGTTGAGATCATGGCAGCGCCATCAGACGGTCATATAGTAAAGGGAAATAATTGTTAGCCGAGACTTCTATGGGAAAGCTTGTCTCGTTCAACAAGGAGTGAGCAATAAGAGAGAGAGAGAGAGAGAGAGAGAGAGAGAGAGAGAGAGAGAGAGAGAGATGACAATGTCGCCCACAGGATACGATCCTTAATAATAATAATAGCTTGTGCGTTGCTTTGTGCAGATTCCTTTTTTTAAGTACAAGTAAAAGTAAAAGTACAAGGCTGATGTGATTTTGGAAGAAAAAGCTGACAATCCCTGCATACAAAGAAGAAAATGGTTGAGAAAGCTCAGGGCTTTTGAAAGTAAAACTTTGCGAACTCGAGTAATTTATCAGCAGTTATGGGACGATTGAAAGTTTAGTTTTCGTTGTTGGTATTAAACTTCAGTGCCTGTGAAAGAGCAGCCAGAAAGTCAAACATGATTGAGATCAGCTTGTTGGAACAGCATTTTGAAAGGGAGGAATTTACAGTGAATGTGTTGATTGATGGAGGTGGGAAGAGAGAGAGAGATAATGATTATGTGTGAGTGTGTTTGTGTGTACCTGCGTGTGTGTAAATTTTATTTATTTAAAAAAAAACTTGATTTTCGGGGGTGCATTTGAATAGCAAATCTGCCCCGAGTTGCTTAGAAAAAACGCGCCACAAAACGTTTACAATTGCTCCGCACGAACTATTTTTGCTATTTTTGCCATAAGCGAGCGCTGTTAAAATGGCGCAGCACATTTTTACTGCACAACAGCTAGCTAATCAAAGTGAAGTCGGCTGAAAGTGAAAATTACTGTCAATGACACTGACGACACAACAATACTGTCAAATATAAATACTAATCCATACAGATTGCACATAAACATAATTATTCCGTCATATAACAAGTCCACACATCTTACCAGACTGTGAATGAAAAAAAAGTCCTCCCTCGCTATTTTACCATAGAACACATCGCCATTCGCAAATCGAGAGCCCACCACTCTGGCCGCCATCTTATTCTCATCGCAAAAACAACCTTTCTACATCGCTACAGACCGCGAACATAGGGTTGCGCAGACTTTCCGTCAAAATAGTTACGTAGCTTTACGTAGCTCTAGTTAGGAACTAGGGGCTGCACTTAGGATAGAGTGGACACGAATTGATGCAGGAAATTGGGATGTTGGACGGAGCTTGATTTCGTTATGCCGGAGCTGCACAAATACGAAGGAAGAAGAAGGAAACGACAAAAGCAATGCCGATTACAAAGAAGAAGAAGAAGAAGAAGAAGATAGCAATAATGACTATGACGATGATGGTGGTGGTGGTGGTGGGGATGATGATGATGATGATGATGATGATGATGATGATGCTGATGGTGATAATGATGATGATAATGCTGTTGATGATAATGATTATGACGACGACGACAATGTTTTGTGTTAGTGGTGGTGTCGACTGTTTGAAGTTATCGAGATTTGAAATTGTACTACTTCCTAAACTGTTGACCACAATCTTTGCATCCTGACAAACAATTCCTCTATAAACGATGTTTGTCTTCCTATGAATTCTAAAGCAATTTCGCAAGTTCTGATGTCGATTGGATGCAGACATCTGTCTTAATTCGCAGAACGTGTGTCTTTAAATTCAATCCCCGCCTTGTTTCCGATGGGAACGGTCGTCGGGAACAGAATTAACGTCTTCCTTTCGTTTCTGAAATAATAAGATGCTAATGAATGTTAATGTGTAAAAGATTCTGTTGCCAAATACTTTGGGAGGCGTTGTGAGTGTGAATTTTAATTCTAATTTGTGTTTGAGTTCTTTGTTTGTAGCTTATATACCCTTTATCCATTTATCGAAGTCCAGTAAATAATGTACCTAATTTTATCGGTATGTTTCACAAATTCAAGTAGTCCGTAGTGTCTTCTCTTGGAGTGAAGTGGACATCAGACCGTCACCTAGATAAGATCTTCATATCCACAGTTAATCGAATAAATTTCTTGGTCTGTAATTGCTGGAGTCGCCCGATGATGATGAACTGAAGGTGGGTGGAGCGAGATTATAAAGAAGTGGGGTTTTTTTCCCCCTGAAAACTCCGACTATAGTTTTTAGTAGTACATCTCTGTTAAAGTGACGACGTGTAAAAATAGGAATGCCAGGCTGTGATTAGTGAATATGGAGCCTCCTTGCTAGTCAGCTGGGTGAGTATCTGGATGCTGTGTGTGTCAATGGCTTCTTCAGCAAAGTCCGGAAAGAGATGTCTGTGGGAGCGGAGATGAGATTGCGCTACCTGTTAGAGAATGTTGATTGGTTCCCCCTCTTGACCGGTGCTTGGGGACGGGGGATCAGCATGGGAAATCCTAACGGGCTATACAAACTTTTGTCGCGCAATCTTCTTCCTCCCAATGGGTCGCCCTGTGCCACAATCAAGGGAAATGATTGAGAAGAATTCGCAAGCAGCTTTGGGGACCCCGAAGAAGCCGTGGAGGGAATGGGAGATGGGTGCGGAATGAGAAATTTGCTCGTTCTGTTCTTTGTACTCTTCTTTACTGCTTTGTGCTAGTCTTGTTCGATGCTTTGTGATCGTCCTGTTCGGGACGTGCGTTCTTTTCCCTTAAAGTCGGCATTGCATCAGCGTAGTGGGGATGAATGGCTGGAATCTCGTTAGATGGGCTGTAATTGACTACAAGACGCGTCCTTCCGTCTGTTCCCGGATCCCCCGCCTTGCTTTTTCCTCCGTCTTACTTTACTGTAGTTTGTTGAACACATTGTCAAACGGTTTTATTAGTTCCCCAGCTGTAAAGCTCGGAAACGACTGTTTTGGGCTGTGGGCGTCCGGCGTCTAAAGGTGACATTTGCGTACTTTTCTCCTAAACTAATGGATGGATTTATTTGAAACTTGGAATTTAGTTAGGAAATAGTGAAACCTACCAGACGAAAAATAGTATGCAGTTTGGGTGATGTCATCAAGGTGATGTCATAATTCGTTGTGTCTTCTTCTTCTTCTTCTTCTTCTTCTTCTTCTTCTTCTTCTTCTTCTTCTTCTTCTTCTTCTTCTTCTTCTTCTTCTTCTTCTTCTTTCTTTCTTTCTTTCTTTCTTCTTCTTCTTTTTCATCATCATCATCATCATCATCATCATCATCATCATCATCATCATCATCATCATCATCATCATCATCATCATCATCATCATCATCATCATCATCATCATTATCTTCTTCTTCTTCTTCTTTTTCTTCTTCTTCTTCTTCTTCTTCTTCTTCTTTTCTTTGGGTAATCAATATTGTCAAGGCATTGTCAACCTCGGTCATGTTGCATTGTTGATATTATTGACCACATCTAAAATGTATAAAATAGTGCTAGATCAATAAGAACTTCAGCACTTCAATATTGACATCATTATTCATTATGCCAGATAGGAGGGTAGTCAGAGAGAGGGAGAGAGAAAGAGAGAGAGAGAAAGAGAGAAAGAGGGGGAGTGTGTGTGTGTGTGTTTGTGTGTGTGTGTGTGTGTGTGTGTGTGTGTGTGAGGATTTTGCACTCTTTGTTTTGTGACATGCGTGCTCAAAACATATTTATCCGCCAACGCAGTGATATATGAGTCGACGTCATGAAAAGGGGACACCGCTATCAATAATGCTACAGCCAATATTGAGGATGCTGTAGTTGTCAGCCAGAGTATGTTAAACTGCTTCGGGGTCGCTTGTGAAAGGTATACTCAGTCGATCTCAGATACACAAGGTGCTGTAGGTGCCAGAGGTTGTGAGATTGCTTATAGGCGAAGTTCAAAGAATACCTATTAATAGACCATGCAAAGTATATCTCTCAAACCACACGCATTCATTTTGATCAAAATGAATAGGGCATTGATCCCAGTCATAAATGTACTGACAGGCAATGTCTAGCATAACATGACACATTTACTATTATTCAGCAAACAAGACATGCCGGCTGATGGTCAGGTTGCTCAATAGTTTTAAGTGCGACTACTGTGCGCAAGCATGCTGCTGATGCTTCCTTCGGATTCGATCTATCATTCCATGTTATAAAGTGGTCAATAGCCCTTGATATGTGTGGGTGTGTGTATGTGTGTGTGTGTGTGTGAGAGAGAGAGAGAAAGAGAGAGAGAGAGAGATTTCTTAAGTTAACCGAACATTTGTTCGAAGATCTGTCAGTTCGTTGCTAGACGTAATAACGAATTAACACAAAGAAAACAAAAATTAACCATTTTTCAGATGACATCTGTGTTAGTTGAATGAACATTTCCTGAGAGAAAACGCATTCTCTTAAGTTGAGACAAGCCTATAAGGTGCTGCAGTTGAACCAAACAAGAAAGTTTTACTTTGTCAGATCTTGTCCCTGCGAGTAACATACCGCATGTGATTTTAAATCATACATAAACACACACTATCAGTCGCCTCCCCAAAAAATAAGCTGACGTAACCCACTATAATTTTTTAACAATGAGATACGGAAGTATCACTTCCGGGCGGCAATCTGTATTTATTGTATATAGTGTATCTCGTTGTTAAATGAGCTCTGAATAAGGCTTGAAGGGGATACTCTATGCATCTCAAATGCTCAGGTATGATTGCGTGATACTCTCTCGTAGATATATTGTAGTTTCGTACTCGATGTATGTGCAGGACCGCAGTGGCTCCTAGTTCATTTTCCAATATTCCGAGTGTCACATACTAGACATATATGTATGGGATTGCCCTTTTATAATTATTGTGACCAAGATCACGGATGGAAGAATGAAGGTTTCAGGCTATCCATTTCATAATTTCATATCTTATTTCAATTTATTTTCTATAATATATGCATGACAAAACTACTTTATTTGTTTTGCCTCTTCTGTCGTATATAATCCAAAGAGTGCAGATAGGAGGGATTTTGCCCCCTATACTCAGTATTAGTTATCTGTTTTGTATATGAAATAGGACCCGGTCTTGTACTGCCATGGCCTGAAAGCTATGTGGGCCCCACCTCCAGGCGACAATACTTGAGAGTAATAAAGAGCTCACAACAATTAAACAGACTCCCCTTAAGAAAAGGGATCGGAGCGCATCAGTAGTAGCATCTATTAGCCACACTATCAATCTTTTCCCCTTGCTCTAGTATTGCAGGTTTGAAATTGAAACCAAATGTAAAATAAAATTCAGACTGTTCCTCTGCCTTTTGAGCGCTTGAAATAGCTCTTCCCTCCTTCTCCAATCACTGGAATGTGATAGCCACTGGGTTGGTTTTGTGTATCATAATGACAAACCATCTTCCTCACTTCAGGACAGCGCTTGAAAGTAAGCGAGGTTTGAATATAAACGGACTTTATATGATCAAAATGGTACTGTATTCATTGAATCTCCGCGACTACCCTATATCAAGTAAGTACCGCAATTCAATGATGACTCGTACTATATCCAATTGTCTTAAAGCAAAAGTCACGTTGACTAAGCGAAACTGACAGTCGTAGAATCAGCAATAGATGCTTTTTACCTACAACACAGAATTGCCATTATTGCGATTAGACGCAGACGCCCATCTACTCTTCTTCCACCCTTACTCCGCAGGCCCCATCGTCCGCCCATAAGACAATATAGATAATGCTTACGCTGTGACTCTAATCAAAAAGCATGTCGACGTTCCCTTCAGGAATGATCCTGAACACTGTGGTTTACATCTGTGTGTGTGTGTGTGTGCGTGTGTGTGTGTAGGTGTGTGTGGTTGTGTGTACGTGTAGAGACGGTGTTGTTTTCACAAAGACGTGAAAATCTACTACGTTGTTTGATGACCCTCGTTATTTTGACGTCAAAACAGTGTTCCGTTAGAGTTAGGGTTGTGTTAGGCGTAGGGTTAGGATTAGCGTTAGAAGACTTAAAAGTACTTTTTTTTAATGACAAAATACTACAAAATGTCAATACAACGTTGTGGCGTTTCATGAAAGTCATAACAACGACGCCTTTGCAAGTTTGTACGCGTGTGTGAATGTGTGTGTGTATGTGCGTGTGTGTGTGTGTGTTGCGTGTGTGTATGTGTGCATATATGAATATGTGGCGATGTAAAAACGCCGTTTTTCTTTCACACTCATTATACTCTACCTGCGTTCTTTTGACGGCCCCGTTACTTTGACGTCAAAACAATGTTTCATCAGGGTTAAGGTTGTGTTAGGCTTATGGTTAGATTAAGGGTTAGGGTTTGGGTTAGAATTAGGGTTTGGGTTAGGGTTAGCCTAAAAAAATTGACACATTTAAAAAAATGTCAAATCATGCATGTGTCCTATTTTGAAAGTCATATCAACGGTGTTTTTACACAGTTGTGTGTGTGTGTGCGCAGGGCCGGATCACTTACTCTTGGAGGGGGGGGGGTTCCAAAAATTTTTTAAGGGGTTAGGGGTGACAAAAACGTGTCCGCTCGAGGAACTTGAGTAGAATGAGGAACGTTTTACTTACCACCAGTGTCAACTAAATTAAGAGCTTTTAAAAAACTCCATATATATATATTTTTTTTTTCTGACTGAGTGAGGTACATCGAATGGCTAGGGGGGGGGGGGGGGGGGGTTCCGGAACCCAGGAACCCCCCCCCCAGATCCGGCCCTGGTGCGTGTGTGTGTGTATGTATGTGTGTGTATTAATTGGGCTTATTAATGATAACTAAGACAAGAAAGTACGAAAGCCTTAAGAATAAAACATTAGTTAAAGTGAGTCTGAGTTTAGATCAAAGTTGCGAAACCAACTTATAAAATGTCTAATTCACTCTAGGACTTGACCATTAATTTTACTTATATATTTATATACGTTTTTGTGTCTAATCAAATATCAAGGCAAGTGACATCACTCAAAAGAAACAAAGGATTTTGCCTGTCCTTTTTGTAAAGGTTTATTTTGTCTCTTCAATAAAATTATGTTTGCTCCCAAAGAAATAATTGGAGGGTAATTATTTTATTATTCAGCCATTTACGACATAACCGCACACATAGGCCTATAACATAATGATAGCAAATATGTAAAATAACTTTGTTGTCATATTGTGAAACCTTTTGTTTGTGTGTAGGTGCAAAGCCCACTTCCCTTTTTATGGAGTTAGCATTGAAATTACCTCCTTCATAGGACGTAAAAGTGATCCATATTGAAGAGGTATCGCTTCAGGCACGTCTCTATAGTTCTGGAGTTGATAGTCGCTTTACTTAAACTGCACTGTTACTCAGAGTGCTCATTAAGGTATATATTTGTCTTTAGGAGAGGGTAGATTCTTGCGCGAGTAACCCCACCCCCTCCCCTTAAACCACCCACCACCCACCCGCCTCCAATCTCCCCTCCCCTACTGGTTGCAGAGCAATAGCCTACAGAAAATGAAACGGAAATGGAAAATGGCCACACACCAAAAAACTCACACAAAAGTACGTATCCATCGGAGAGCAGATACACGAATATGCACTCCATTTTCTTACACTAGACCCCCGTTGGGGTGCCGGGGGTTTCAGTATAAATAGTATCCCCACTTTCTGGAAATTTAGTGCTTTAAATTCCCACTGTCGCTGTCTTTCTCATTTGCTCTTTCTCATTCCTGCTCTGTTCTATCAATCTGCTATACTATCGTCTTCTTCGCTAGACCAGTCTCCTACCTTTTTTCTTGAAAACTCTTCCGGGACAAGACTCCTTGTTTGTGTATGAGGTCTGTTGGATCAGCTTGGGAATATTGGACGCTTTCTGCCAGGTGGTCACTAGGGCTTCGTATGATGTTATTATTTAGCAATGTAGGCATTTTATATGTATGTGTTTTGTTGATAATTTATAAGGATGTTTGTATTCTATTTTGTTTTTGTAAACGGGGGTTCGATAAGTTGGGGTGAAGCCTCAGCCGTCCCCTGCGTGGGATATCTTTATTGTAAAGTGACTTGCTGGTGGAGGGCAATCAGTTTTCCCACTAGGGTTGTTTCAGCAGATCTTTTATGCGGATTCGGGGTTGTCCGGTCCTGATTTGGCTCGGAAGAGTCCGCTGGACCTAAAGCAACAATTATGTAATGTAATGTAATGTCTTACACTAGTAATAGAAATTATATTAGGAAATAAGTATGTATCTGTCATAAAAATAAACTTCCTTTTTTTCTTCATTTTATCAGTTCCAAACAGCATTCAACAACAACAACAACAACAACAACAACAACAACAACAACAACAACACACACACATTTGGAGAAGCAGATTTCACATCACAAAGGTTTAAAAGACCGGATCCAGAAAATGAAGAAGGTAATGAGTTATCGGTAACCGTAGAAAACAAAGGCGTCATGGACCTCTCTTTTCTCATGTCCAGCTTTACGAGGACGGTGTAAATCTAGTTCACCGTACCATTCCCCTCAGTTCCTTTCCCATTTCCATGAATATCTTTAGAAGCAAGTATTCATTCACAGCTGGGGGGGGGGGGGGGCGGGGGGATTGGGGTTTATTCTGTGCTGTTTCATTCCATAGGCTATGCATGCCCGTTCAGTACGAGGAAGAAGAAAGCGGGACATGTTATTTATTTGTTGTTTGTTTACGTAGTACAATTTTCGCCTAAGAGAACAACTCAGCGCGCTGGCCAACAAAATTGAGCATATCAAAAGCAAAAATAATTTTGTTGACGCCAGGATAAAATCCACGTCGACCAGGGTGCGCACGCGTTGCATGTCAAACGCACTGCGTCACGAGGTCAAAATGGGAAAGGGGGAGATGGAGAAGAAGGGGTTGATCCATGGCGTAACAAATGCAACTTCCTCTCTTAGCGAATGTGGTGGTTCTAAATGAGTCGCTATGATGCAGTGGATCCTAATTGAGGGCGCTCTGATGCGATAGCTGACAGTAATACAAATAGGGACGGGAGAATGTAGGGAGTTATAGGAAGTGTTTGCGTGCGAAGGGATGGTGGGGATGGAACGAGACAGTATAGGGTCCGATTGGCGCCATTCTCAGCACGTGCAATATGCTGGTTTGTATGGACAGTCCGTGGCGCCACTGCCATATTCGATTGTCTGCGGCCCAGTCAGTCATCGCTATACAAGGTCCCGACCAGTTGCGAAACAATATTTTAAGAGACCCTTTTTGTATGGCAAAGCAAACCGCACAAAGTGTGTACAAGTTTCTTTTTTTTTTGACTGTTGTTTTATTTGTTTCTATGCGTTATTTAAATGACATGATCAATAAATAAAGTGAATGTAATCGTTTCGATTGTGTTTATTTTTTGGAGAAAAAGGGTTTACCCTAAAATGGGCATTGCTATTGCATAAACAAAGATAGAGTGAGCTTTTGTGGCTGAAACCCACCGCCGAAGATTGAATTTTCCATTTCTGTTATGACAGGAAGTGATTTTCCCTGTTTTAACGGTACACCAATACACTATACAATGTACTAGATTATATTTTTAGCGCTACAGTAGAAAGGTACTAATAAGCGCTAAAACTACGCCATTTATTGATTTAATACATACATATACTTTTAGAAAGATTTGTATTTGTTTGATACTATTTTGGGGTTGGCAACATTCACTGTGAATATTAAACGAATCTATGGAGAGAGGCGTAGTCAAAGTGAGTCCTTTTAATTTAAAAAAAAACCGTTATTTTAAAGGCAAATAAAAAAAAATGGATGAAAAAAAATCACACTATATAATTTATGTTTCTATACATTTCTATACAGTACAGATGGCTTGGAAACATCATTGCCGACAAACCAAATTTTTCTGCTAACACCCAGGCCATTCGTAAAACATCTCAATCCAAAATCTATTGCCTTCAGAAACTCAGAAACCATCAAGTCAATAGCCGCATCCTTCAGACCTTTAACACTGCTTTTATCGAGTCAATTCTCACTTTCTCTTTTATTTGCTGGGACGGAAATTTGTGCGTGAAAAACAGAAGTTCGCTTGATTGAGTAGTGAATGTTTGTGGGAAGGTTGTGGGTGTGAAACAAGGGAGTCTGCATATGTTGTATGAAAGGCGTGTTGTGCAAAAAGCTCTTTCCATCATCCATGATGAAAGTCACGTGCCTGCTCACCATTTCCAGCTCCTACCTTCTGGCCGGCGCTTCCGAAAGTCCAAGTTTCGTACCTTGAGAACTAAAAATAGTTTTATACCACTTTCTGTACGTCTGATTAACAGATAATAACTTCATACAGTTGTGCAATAATTATGTGTGTATGCACTATTTGACTATGCAAACTATAATCCTGCAGTTTTTTTTATTGTATTATGAACACCATGTTGTAATTTCTCATAAAGATAATAAAGTTGTCGTATGTACATTTGTATCCAATCCAATGTCAACATGTATGGCACACAATAGTAGTAGTAGTGTTTGTAACAACAAACGAGTTTTATTCTTAATATCCATTAATAATGTTATAGTTATTGCGATGTGTATGTGTGTTGACTGTTTGTCCACCGCAATGTAATTTCTTCAAAACGATAATAAAGTTGTCTTTTCTATCTATACTTATGCCATTCAATCTTCGTAACTTGTTTATTCCCTAGAGAAATATTAAAGAAGAAACAAAAAGTAGGAGTGAATTAAAGAAATAACATGTTCCTGCATGCAGTGCACAATCTTTTGTTGCCATTGTTCATTATGCGCGAGTCGGCGCATTTCAGCCACACGCGATGAATTACCGTAAATATTAACAACGTATCTCGAACTCTTGATGATGTACAACGTGTTTTCGTCGGAGCTTATGTAGTATTCACATGTCAGCATATACTCATTAATTTAAAATGGAGAATTCTTTTTTGGAGTGTCGAGTGTTTTGGGGACTTTTGTTTGACTGAAAAGTCGTTCGCTTACTGACTAGCGAATTGTCATTATTTGATACAGGTTAAAACCGAAAACAACAATTCCATGCATAACACATTTACTATTACACCCTCGCTCCTTCTTCACTCCTTTCCACTTCTCTCCACGCCCTCCCCTCCCCTCCCCTCTCCTCAAACCCCCTATCCCTCCCCTATCCCAATTTTTGTTATTCTTTCTTTTCGATTTCTTCCAAGTCTGTTAAACTACGTAAAAGACAGACTAAAGAAGCTAAAATCAATACAAGGAGTTGTCTGATAAAAACCAAGCTTTCGAGTTTAATTAAAATCCCTTTCTCAAAGTAATACAAGGCTGTATACGTAAAACCTGTGGACATTCAAAAAACATAGTTGTGTACGTTAGCTCCTGATTTTGATCATCATACGAAACTTACATTGTGCATTTTTGTTCCCACAGCAATATTTTCTGAAAGCTTATAAATAAATATTAATAAGGCGCTTTTCCTAATGAGAAATAGTTCAAACAATCCATCACGCAGTCACACACTTATGCAAGGGACCCATTTTGACGTCTCCCTCTCGAGAATAACTCTTTCGAAAGTATAGTTATTTTTTAAATGAATAAATTCCGTAGGTTTCGTGACTAGCCAGCCAACATTCTGTAACTAAAAATAGCAGCTATCAAAACCGGAAAGAGACAGAACCCTTAAAAACAATTGCTCGTAAGTTTTTTTTTTCGTTTTAAGTTGATAAAATAGACCCCACCCTTCTGCAGACACCAAAGACGCACGCTTCAAACCGCGCGGTTAACTCAGAAGTAAGGTCAAAGGTCACACGGCAGTTCGTTAAAACAGGGAAAATAACTCTCTGTCAGAAACGAAATGGAAAATTTTAAGTTTAGCCGTTGGTTGGAGCAACGAAGGCCCCTTTTATTATTGTTTAATGTGATAACTATCCTCATTTTATGGTAAACCCGTTTTCGTTAAAAGTAAACAAAGCGTTCAACGTGGGGCCTTTTAAACATTAGTACAATACATTTAGAGAGGGGTTTGGGGTACGGGGGGAGGAGGGCAGGGGGGGAGTGGAGAAGTACAAATCAAAGCAGGTTGAGGGAAGGACAGTAAAAAAAACAAAGTGACTCACAATGGGTGAGGTAATACGGAAGAAACAGTTTGAAGATCAGGAGAAGACTTTTACAGAATAAATGAGCTTTTAGGTTTGCTTTGAAGGTGTTGATATGTGGAGGGCAGTTGGTAATGAATTCCAGGCTGTGACGAGATGACTAGTTTTACCCTGCCTATTTACTATTTAGCCTTGTTTAGTCCTTGTAACTTTAGAAAGTTAGAGTATTACACAGCAGCTGATTACAGTATAGGAGGTACACACACTGCGAGCTTGACGCAGGCAGTTAGTGACGTCAGGACCGTGTGCCTTGAATCTGAAAGTAACCAATGAGACGCAGGCAGAGCGGTTAGAGCCGGTTCTGACTGGGTCAAAACCTAGCATAGCTTAAGTCAGTGCTACAAAAGATACCGAAGTCTACACAGCTAGACCGGAGCAGAGAACTATCTTCACTCATAGACCAGGAAACAGGACTTGTGAATTTTAGAATTCACTCAAGTAGCCACGAGGCCTGACTTTGTCAAACAGGTAAATGAACATACTTCTGTTTCATCGTGATATATTTATATTATTGTTGAAATTATGTTTGTAGAATTTGCCATGCATAGATTTGACTTGTTAATCCGAATTTGCGTGACCACGTGGCGAAACACGACCGGTTGCGCCGCCATGTTGTATACCTGACGGAACCACTGTTGTTGAACCTATATGTATGTTTGCAGACCAGTGGCTGTACCAGTGAATGTTTATATTATTATTAATTCTGTATGTGTGTAGTTAGCCACGATTTATATTTATGTATGTATAGGAAATTAGAGTTGAGATTCCAGTGGACCGCGGACGTAGCAGAATGTTCGTCGCTTATGTATAGAGATGTGGAGCTATCACTGAGGGCTACTTTGGCTTTCAGTGAGACGCTCTGCACAAACCGATTATTCAGGGTTGTGCAGAATTTCGTCTCTTATATTACAGACGAGCAGGCGAGCTATCCCGTGCGCCCAACTCCACAGAAACGACGAGTTGGCTGTGTAGCCCCTACAGCACAAGACTGAGAGAGCAACCCTGGAAACACCCTGTAAGACCCCACAGCGTGGCAAGGGACCAAACTACACGACAAACACAGCGTGTACCAAAAGCTACCTCATCAAAGGGCTTCAAACCACAAGCTATGTGCCCAGGAATCAGTGCACTTAAACTGATAGAAAAAGGACCACAGTAGTCCACTCTTCAGAACTGTAGTAAAACGGACCACAGTAGTCCAATCTTCATGAAATCTAGAAGCCAGTGCCCGATGAAGACATAACAGCTGCCTAGACTATCAGCGATAGAATTATTTGCATTGACTTATGACAGTTTAAGGTAGATTAGTACATCGAAAATCTTGTATAGAGTAGAAGAAATAAATGTGTGATTTTAACTGTTATCAAGTGGCTGGACTACATATGATTCATAGCCGTGTGAAAGCTAGTGTGACAGTGATCTTTTACCATTTTTCTATCTATCTCTGTACCCCAGCCTTAACACAGACCGAGCTAAACAAATAAATTTATTAAAGTAATTCACAGGGTGACTAACTAGCAGTTCCCATCGAATAAAGCGTGAGGGTTACAGCATCCATTGTGCAGAGCCCAGTAACACATAAACCCCACGTGACACAGGCAACTGGTCCAAAGACAGAAACAAGATCTAAAACCAACAGAAGTTTTGAGCTTAAGGATTGAGACTACTGATGTAGAGTTCATCGGTTTGACAGTGCCCGTTTGAGGGGAAAGTATTGGCTTCGTGGGAGACTTTGGTTCGAGACTGGCTTCTGACAGCGCTTTGAACTGGTAAATGCTTTATTGATTGATATAAATTATCATTTATTATTAGTACTTTTTGTGTTGGGGTGGGGAAAGGGACAGGACATTTTGCCCTCCCTCAATAGATCCTTTAAATGAGTCCTGCATCTGGCTTCTGTCAGCGCCTTAAAAAACCTTTGCTCCACCCAGGCTTGGACCAGCGCCTTGAGCCGCCCATTGGGTTAGTAAATGCACTATATTAGAAAATGTAACTTTTAACTTTTGCAACATTTTCTCCAGAACAAGACTCTACTGTTGTTGCATGATCCTGGTTTCGCCCCAAATCTTCATCAGCTCCTTTCGGTAAGCGATAGTTGCGCTATCAGGAAAAGTTACTTTCACTTTGGGAAGATCCTTGGAAACACCCCTTCCCCTCTTATCTCCATAGGATCTTGTTTGTTATTCCGCCGAGTGGTCTAAAATGCTATTAATTTCCCCAAGGTTTTAGTTCATCCCGTCGCTCTCTTCCTGTTCTAAAACTGTTTTGACGTTATCTGGTCACATGTGCTTCGTGACTCCTTGGTTTGTTTCCATGCTTGATTCGTTTCTGTGCAAATGTGGTAGCAGACCGTGTTATCGGCAGCTATTGAACCTACAGGGGCTCAGCCTCCAGCCCAGGGAATTAAGTCCTATCGAAAGGTCCGATCTGGACAGTCTGGCTTGGGTCTGGAAAGAGACCTTTTGCGCTCGTGTACTCCGCGACGCGTTTGCTGGTGTATTCTGGGACAGATTTGTGTGTGTTTGTGTGTGTGAGGGTGTAAGTGAATGTGTGTAGTGGTGTGTGTGTACGTGTAGGTGTACGTGTCAAAGAGAGAGACAGAGACAGAAACAGACAGACAGAGAGAGAGAGAGAGCCTTCTGGCCATGAAAAGCATCATCATCATTACCATAATCATCATTACCATCATCATCATCATCGTCATCCTCCTGCTCATCATTATCTTCTTGTTCTTATTCTTCTTCGTGTTCTTGTTCTTCTCCTTGCTCTTGTTCTTCTTCTTGTTATTCTTGTTGTTGTTGTTCTTCATCATCATCATCATCATCATCATCATCATCATCATCATCATCATCATCATCATCATCATCATCATCATCATCATCATCATCATCATCATCATTATCTTCTTCTTCTTCTTCTTCTTCTTCTCCTTCTTCTTCTCCTCCTCCTCCTCCTCCTCCTTCTTCTTCTTCTTCTTCTTCTTCTTCTTCTTCTTCTTCTTCTTCTTCTTCTTCTTCTTCTTCTTCTTCTTCTTCTTCTTCTCCTTCTCCTGTATTGTATATTTGTTTCGGGAAAGAAAAAAACTACAACTATACTTAGTCCACAACATCTCTGTTGACTCAAAGTCAGATCTTACGCGCCAAATGATACTGGTTTTTTTCTGACGACAGAGGAATGGACAACAAAAAGAGGCGAGTTCTCTTTCTTCCAAATGAAATAAACCACGCCTAATTTCCTGTAATACAGACGTTGCAGTATGTTCTGTCAGTTAACATTTACGTTACTTGAGTAGTCATTTTAAATAGTCACTTTAATTTTCATCTGTATGTTTTTTGGGATTTCTTATTTCCGTTAAAAACACACACACACACACGCACACACACACCTACACCCACACGCACACACACACTCACACACACGCGCGCACACACACGCACGCACGCAATTCTAATTTCCTCTATGTGAATATGTAATCTCTTCTAATAGCAAGCGTGATCACTTTCAGATTACAACTGTCAGTTTAACTTGATTTATTTACGATCCATCTGTTTACATTTCCGCCAATCACATACATATGCCTAAATCTTTTCGAAAATTAAATACCGTATGTTTGTGAAGTACATCAACAATGCTTCGAGTTACATTGTGTGTAGTGTGTGAAGTGTGTGTGTGTGTGTGTGTAGGTGTGGGTGTGTGTGTGTGTGTGGGTGTGTGTGTGTGTGTGTGTGTGTGTGTGTGTGTGTGTTGTGTTATGTGTTTCTGATATCAGCTGAAAATGTGAACATGATTATGTGCGCCGAGAGCAGGCTTTGAGTCTAATAATAATAATAATAATAATAATAATAATAATAATAATAATAATAATAATAGTAGTAGTAGTAGTAGTAGTAGTAGTAGTAGTAGTAGTAGTAGTAGTAGTAGTAGTAACAGGTTAATTTCCTTGTTTACAATTTCCTTGATAAAATCAGTTTCCTGGCATTGGACGAAGACATGTGTATTATAGTCATTTTCCAGTCAAATAGGTTTCAGTGTCTACCGTTATATTTCCGCTAAGAGGATTTGACGACCCTTTTCGAGATTTAGTCCATGACTACAACTGACGATACACATTTCCTGAACCATTAATTTATTAGGTTCGTTTAAATGATCCGACCCTCCTGTAAGTCCTCCACGTTTCTCTTGGAAAATGAGTACTGACAGAATTAATCACAAAAGGAGTTTGCTAAAACATTAATCAGCCATCTATCGGCATTTATGACAAGGCCAATACTATTGGGCGTCACAGAAGAGATAGAAGAGGTATATAGCTTCAGCCCAGTGGTAGTGGCATATATACGGATGGATGACACTGATGCTCATTTGTTATCACTGCCTACGGAAAGCCGACTAGGTCACACGGTGGCAGTAACAAATAATTTACCTCTTAAACAAATATTAATTTTTAATTTTCATCAGCTTTAAGTCTGTTGAGTCCTCATTTACGTATGGAACACACATAATTATACTGTTCTAATTTTCTCAAAGTCAGACGACACAGGTACTATATTACATTGTATGGTACTTTGATTATGTAGCGCCCTCGACAATGGTGTTACTATTTTTTTTCACAAAATCTTTATCAAGGAATATTACATATTTCCCACGAAATTATCAAAGATACGAGCATTCGATTATAAACCTGATAGCCTTAGAACATGCTATTAGACTACTACTGTCACTAGAATGTTCGCCTAAAAATAATAATCTTGAATGTTTTTGATATTTTTTGGCTCACTCATGAAACTTTCAACTTTTTAGAAGCAGTTGATGGTACTTGCTTTTTGTTCTTCAGTCAGAAATATGAATTGGAAAAAATCCTTTTCATGGGAAAAAATTTACTTTTTTCTAAAACTCGAGGAAATCCGAGAACTCTATGATTTGTCCGAAATAGTTTTCCGTAGTAAAATGGCTTTCCAAACACAGTGTGTCTCTCTCACATCCAGGATCGGAGAGTTCTGGCCTGTGCAGAACGTCCCTGTATCAGCCTGACTGCTGATGGATGGCTGTTCAAATACTGAACGGACAGGCCTGCTGTCTGTAGCAATGACAAATGGAATTAATTTCCCATTTAAAAAAGGAGCGTCTCTTGGCAGTCATAGAAATAACTGATTTGTCATTTCGAGTTCTTTTGCCTGCAAGTTGTGTTCAGTCCTCTTTAACGTTCTTTTTCAAAGTTCTTCTTCTTCTTCTTCTTCTTCTTCTTCTTCTTCTTCTTCTTCTTCTTCTTCTTCTTCTTCTTCTTCTTCTTCTTCTTCTTCTTCTTCTTCATCTTCTTCTTATTCTTCTTCTTCTTCTGTTGTTGTTGTCGTCGTCATCATCATCGTCGTCATCATCATCATCATCATCATCATCATCATCATCATCATCATCATCATCATCATCATCATCATCATCATCATCATCATCATCATCATCATCGTCATCGTCCTAATCTTCATTATCGTCGTTATCATCATCATCATTATCATCATCATCATCATCATTGTCGTCGTCGTCGTATTCACCGCTTATAATTGTTATACATCTTTTCTCAATCCGACGACAGTTTTTTTCCCATAGAAATTCAATTCAAACATTAAACGTATAGTCTTTTCATCTGTAGTATTTAACCTTTTCATCTGTAGTATTTAGTCTTTTCATCTGTGTTATTTAGTCTTTTCATCTGTAGTATTTAGTCTTTTCATCTGTAGTATCTAGTCTTTTCATCTGTATTATTTCGTCTTTCCATCTGTAGTATTTAGTTTTCCAGTCTGAAATATTGTTCTTTAATCTTACTATGTACCGCTCTTCTTCTAATTATTTTAGAAGCCAGTAAATATTTTATAAAGGCCTCACAATAATAAAAAAAGAGTAACCTGTAAACTAAGCTTCTTCCTCTTCTTCTACTTTCTTCTACATTTTTTATTTCTTTGGTAAATTTTACACAAAGACAGAGCTTGGGGAGTGAGGGTGGTGGGGGTTTAGGTGGAGCGAATGGAATTCTTCTTCTTGTTTTTCTCCTCATCCTTTTCCTTCTCCTCCTGCTCCTTCTTTTTTCCCTTCTTCTTCTTCTTCTTCTTCTTCTTCTTCTTCTTCTTCTTCTTCTTCTTCTTCTTCTTCTTCTTCTTCTTCTTCTTCTTCTTCTTCTTCTTCCAAGATTCGTTAAGACCCTCTGCAACATTCTGGTCACATCTCTGAAACAACAAATAGGAAAAGATGTCCGACCCGCGTACTGCCTCCACATCCTGGAAACCCGTAGTGACTGTGCGTGAGGAAAAATGCGACTTTCATCACTGTGTCTGTTACCAGATTTTCCAATCACTTGGAGTGCATACAGTGGTCGCTGGTACCAGTAAACCAAGGGTAGCTCAGTGGTACATGGCGCTACACTATGCTAATGTTCCTGCAAGCTTGCGTCTTGCGATGTTGTGGCTTCGATCTGGAATTTTTGTATCTATTTTGATTCTTGGTGGCCAACGCTTAACTTAAGGATGTCTTTGAGCGGGGCTTGTGCTATGCGCAATTTCTCTCTGAAGAAAGGATGGTCGTTTTCACGAATGTGAAAATACGTGATGAGAGAGATGTACAATACAAATAGGGAGAGAGAGAGAGAGAGAGAGAGAGAGAGAGAGAGAGAGAGAGAGAGAGAGAGCGTCTGTGTGTACGCCTATCTGTATAGGTAGGTATGTACTCGTGCATTCCAGTGTGCTTTCTTCCCAGATTCACAATATTCTATCCGTGGACTAAAGTTTGTGTTTCCGTTACACAATAACGGGAAATCAATGTCCAATGGCTTAAACTACACATTTCAATGAAGGGTATTGTCTTTCATTTCATTTCAGTCATGAGACAAGTCCAACCTGTCCGCTCATTCCATCCCGCGCATCACTCAATCCTCTTCTCGTGTCGCGTTCTTCTCCGAATGGCACGGTGCTGGACAGATAGATATCCTCCATCTACCTTCCTTTTCTCATCCTTCTCCACCTTCCTCCTCCATTTGCTTCTTCTTCTTCTTCTTCTTCTTCTTCTTCTTCTTCTTCTTCTTCTTCTTCTTCTTCTTCTTCTTCTCTCACATCCAAATACCAATTCTGTCTGTTTTTTTTTCTCTCTCTCTTTCTCTCTGTCTTGTTTGTTATTATTTATTTCAAAGCGATTCAAGGTTCTGTGTGTGTGTGTGTGTGCACGCGCGCAGATCTTGATTATACTGTTACAATGTAATGTTTTTTGTTAGAAAGTTATTTTGTTATACTAATTGTTATTTATACAAGCCCAAAGGGGAAGATGTAAAAAAGCACATCCAGCGCTTACCCTTTTACCCTTGTTAAATAAAATGGTTATTCTATGTTATGTTATGTTATGTTATGTTATGTTATGTTATGTTATGTTATGTTATGTTATCTTATCTTATCTTATCTTATCTTCTTCTTCTTCTTCTTCTTCTTCTTCTTCTTCTTCTTCTTCTTCTGCTTCTTCTTCTTCTTCTATCTCTCTCTCTTCTCTTCTCTTCTCTTCTCTTCTCTTCTCTTCTCTTCTCTTCTCTCTTCTCGCTCACTCTGTCTCCCTCTCCCTCTCCCTCTCTCTCCACCCTCTCTGTCTGTCTGGCTCTCTCGCTCTTACCATCACTCTCTTGTCCCAGTTCTTTCCATTCCCGTAAACTCTTTTCATCATCTTATTCTTATTCTAGTCTTCATCGATGTCGTCCACCTAACCACCCCCCTCTAGTCATCATGCCCCCTATCCCCACCCTTTGCACCCCCACTCCAGCCCCGGGCCTCCTTCTCTTCTTCCTCTAGGTAGAGCAGAACATAACAATAAATAATTTAATTTAGGTCATTAATGCAGAGACCTATGCAGCAACGACCACAACGTCAAATGACTTCAACTTCAAACACTCACACACACAACACTCACTCACACGCACACCAACACAAAAAACAAGCACATCACACGCACGCACACACATATGCGCACATACACATCAACGCCATTGTTCGCGGCAGTTAAATTAACGGTCAATTCAAGGATTCGAACTTAAAAAGCGTTACAGCCAGCTTGTAAGCTTTTTGCAAGCTTTTTGAAGTGGTCGTTTGCCACAACAATTAGCTGTGAGAGTTATTGAGGCGCGCAGTCATCGATGTGAAAACTAGGATCGAAGAAAGCGTTGGACTAGAAACGTGCACTTCTGAAAACTAGTGGAGCGACTCTATTTCACGAGGCTTTAAACGTCGACCAGTCATACATAAATTGCTTTGAACTAAACTTTGAACTAAGCCCAATATTTGTCTTTGTTGGGTTCTTCCTATTTGTTTGTATTTTCTGTCTGTCTGCATGTCTGTCTCTCTCTGTATCATCTCTCTCTGTTTCTCTGTCTCTCTCTTTCTCTCTGTCTCTCTATGTCTGTGTCTGTCTGTCTGTCTGTTACGTTGAAACGCGAACGATAGCATGTCTGAAACGCGCACGTTGAAACGCGAACGATAGCATGTCTGAAACGCGCACGATAGATCTAATCGTTTCGATTTGCAAAGTATTCAATAATAGAGTTTATTTACCTTTGATTTGAGTTTGCGTTGTGGTTAGAGGAAGCTTTGTTTAACGTTGATAATTTTAGTTGGTCGATATTATTGGAGAATTCTCTAGATTTGCCTGTTTACTGTCAATAGAAGCTTCGCGAGAAGGCGTAGAAATTTTGAGAACATGCTTGGACAGAAAGGAAAGATGTATGACGTAAGACAGTGATGAGACGAAGTTAGAAGCGATTGGTTAAATTGCGTCATACTCGATTGATCCAGGGTGTTCGGGAGAAGAGAGAGGCTATATATGTGCCGCACTGTTTTGAGAGAGTGGTTGTGTTGTGTTGTTGTAAAAGTGAAAAGGCGATTGTATGCAGATGTTGATGTGTGCTGAATAAAAGTGGAAAACTTCATACGAAGACTCAGTGACTTGTATGCTGATTGGACGGGTTGCGTGGATAATCGAATCCGAACTTACACTCATCAGGAGAATTCACGCATTGGGGCTGAATCTACTACTGATAGAAAACACCACCATCAAACGGAGTGTAACACTGTCTGTCTGTCTGTCTCTCTCTGTCGTTGCCCCAGTTGCCTTTGAGATCGCCAGCAAAGAAAACACTGGACCTAAAACAGCATAACCAATGTGAATATATCTCAATAAAAAAAGAAATTGTAATGGAGAAATATGATGGAAATACGTATATTTGATTGAACGAATGGGTCTTGTTGAAAGGGAGGGGGAGGAGGATGGAAAAGGAGGAAGAGGAGGAGGAGGAGGAAGAAGAAGAAGAAGAAGAAGAAGAAGAAGAAGAAGAAGAAGAAGAAGAAGAAGAAGAAGAAGGAGAAGAAGAATAATGCGGAGTTGGGGCATGAAGAACATGAAAAGGAGGAGGAAACGACAAAGCCATCGCAACAACAACAACAGTAACTCTACCAATATCTCCGCCACCACCACCACCACCACCACCACCACCACCACCACCACCACAAACAACAACAACATAATGACGAGTAAGAAATCGTTCACAGAGTCAGGTCAAGGAATACAATCATTTACGGCAGTCGTTTCATTGTCCATTAAGCCGTTAAAAATTGTTTGAAGTTCGCCCTTCGCTTTCATGCGTCAAACATGAGTGGGCGCTGTTTTAGCGACAAATCGATGAGGCGTCTGTACATAACCATTTTATTCTACTGAAGGATTGAGAACCGCAATGCCCACTGTGCTTCTTGTAACAATGAATTAGATTTTGGACCACAAGAGAGAAACTAAATGCATAAATAAATAGAAACATAAATAAGCAAAGTTCACTTGTTATTGAAAGGTTAAGACCGATATTGTTGTTTATTTACATGTTGTATACTTTGTGTGATTTTGTTTATGGTTCTGCTGTTAATATACACACCACATTTCAATACTATAATTGTTGTCCTCTCTGAAAATCCTTATCGGGAAGAGAGGGGACTATAAACTGATTTAAAAAAAAAATTGCTCCTTTAGTTGTCCATTATGTACAGAGGCACCTCATTTTGTTTCACGCCCTGTACAAAAAATGTTTAAAATTTTTTTTACAATTATTCTAGTAAATATCGGAAAATAATTTGCTTTTCATGCGAGTGGAATTTTGGCCCTGAAGACCTATAACGGCGCGGCAGCCGGAGTTCAGCGCTTTACAGAACTCTGGGAAGCAAACCAACCAACACAACATAATTCAACTCCATAAAACTTGTATCATAGCGATTAAAAAAAGCTAGATATTGTATCACAATGGCACGTGAAAGGGACTCCTGAGGTACAATCTTGGATTTTATCGCGTGCGACACATGTTTGTATCCTACTGATTATTGTGTAACCAGCGGAATTACCAAACTCTTTTGCAAGTTAATTTTGAGGTCATGGTAGAAAAACACAGTGTTAAGAGAATATATAATGAGGTTTTGTTTGTAACAATAACAACAACAATAACAACAACAATAGTAACAATAGCAACAACAATAACAACAATAACAATTATTATTATTATTATTATTATTATTATTATTATTATTATTATTATTATTATTATTATTATTATTATTATTATTATTACTATGATGATGATGATGTTGATTACTTTTATGATGATGATTTTCATTATTATTATTATTATTATTATTATTATTATTATTATTATTATTATTATTATTATTATTATTATTATTGAAGAAGAAGAACAAGAATAAGAATAAGAAGAAGGCAGGAAAAAGCAAGACAGCAAGTGAAGTATATTTCCAGGCACATACATAGCCGAAAAAAACAACCAAAAAACATAATAATTTTCTTGCCGTTACTTGACTCGTCTCTATGCTACGAAGTGAAAGGAAAACATAGAATGACAGGCCTCTTTCTGGACTACTTGCCAACAAAAACCTATCCAAATCGGCTTTGACAATTTTCAAGTACAGCCCAGAACGTGTTTAGAAAATGGTGCAGCGCGATGACCTTGACCTTTGATACAGTACAAATACCAATGATCTAACATGCTTAGCAGTAGTTAAAGTATCTACAATGGGAAAAATGATTAAGTTTGGTTTTGGCTTTATTGAGAAAAGCCCAAAAGTCCAATTCGGAGCAACGGACTGACCGATCGACCGACATCCAGGCTGCTACTGAAGGATGGTCCATGATTTGAAGTACCTGTATATTAAAAGCCAACAACATTGATATATTGAGCAACAAAATGGCTCCAGCGACCTTGACCTTTGGCATTAGAGCAAACAAACGTGATGGAATTTCAGTAATGGTACAGGATGCAGTCAATATAAAAATTTCAAAAATAAAAATTCGATTTTCTTTCCGTCTTCTAATAGCGATCTCCCTGCCTTTACACTACCTGTTTGAGTGAGTGATGGATGTGTGTTTGGTGTGTGTGAGGGTGGATGAGACAGGTGAGCGTGTATGTTGGTATAGATCGCCGCGCTTTGAGCCTGAATGATTTGGGGAAAGGCGCGTATAGCATCCTGTATTATTATTATTAATTTGAGTCAGGCTCCTAACCTAGTTAATGTTGCAATAGTTAAAATCCGTTGAATGGCTCTTAAGATGTTTTCTTCCGACCAAACAACAGACCGACGTTTGGCTCGTCCTTATTCCTCCTGGCCCCGACACTTTCAAATGAATTTTCAGATAAGTATGGAAATACAAAAGACCGGCAACAACATCAACGGCAACAGCAACCAACCGCTGTGCGCAACGACCGCATAAACTGGAGAATGAAGAGCAAAGCAAAATTATATTGAGTTTGAAATCATGACTTGAAGATGAATGTTACCATTCAAGCCAAGTCAAGAGATACGAAGAAGAGAGATACAATAATTTAAGAAAGGGGCTGGAAGGGGGGGGGGGAGAGAGAGAGACAGAGACAGAGACAGAGGGAGAGAGAGACAGAGACAGAGACAGAGGGAGAGAGAGAGAAAGAGAGAGAGAGAGAGAGAGAGAGAGAGAGAATAGGGGTGGGTACATATAATAGACAACGTTTGTTGGGTGTTGGTCGTAAATTTTGACCTGTACTCGGCACCACTACACCACAAAGGAAACCTCAGATGAATGGGAAAACAAAATCGAAAATTCGCCATTGTCCTCTTCAGTTTATGATGACATTATGCTAGTAAACATTTGCTTTGCATCGCATTCTTTTAGTGCATGCTGGTATTTGACAGTAATGCTGCCGGACGATGACAAAACAAATTAAGTTAGAAGAGGCTAGCGTTCATAAAATCGAAAAAGTGTATCTAGATGACCTATGGTTCTCTGTTGTTCTGATTATTTACTTGTTTGCGTCGCTCATCTAAAAAGACACTGTAGATTTTTAATGTTAGAATTCACAGTCAGATGCGTCTAATCGCGTTACATTACATTACATGATTATTGCTTTAGGTCCAGCGGACTCTTCCGAGCCAAATCAGGACCGGACAACCCCTGATCCGCATAAAAGATCGGCTGAAACAACCCTAGTGGTAAAACTGAAAGCTCTCAACCAGCCAGTCACTTTACAATAAAGACATCCCACGCAGGGGACGCTGAGGCTGTACTCTAATTTATGGAACCCCCGTTTACAAAAACAAAATAGAATACAAACATCATTATAAAATATCAACAAAACACATACATATAAAATGTTTACATTGCTAAATATTAACATCATAGGAAACCATAGTGACCACCTGGCAGAAAGCGTCCAATATTCCCAAGCTGATCCAACAGACCTCATACACAAATAAGGAGTCTTGTACCGGAAGAGTTTTCAAGAAAAAAGGTAGGTGACTGGTCTAGCGAAGAAGAAGATAGTATAGCAGATTGATAGAACAGCGCAGGAATGAGAAAGAGCAAATGAGAAAGACAGCGACAGTGAGAATTTAAAGCACAAAATTTCCAGAAAGTGGGGATACTATTTATACTGAAACCCCCGGCAACCTGGCAACCCCGAGGGTTTTCTCCGGGCACTCCGGTTTCCTCCCTCCCGTCAATAATTGTACAGGACGCAGTCAATATAAAAATTTCAAAAATAAAAATTCGATTTTCTTTCCGTCTTCTAATAGCGATCCTCCTGCCTTTACACCACTTGTTTGAGTAATGGATGTGTATTTGGTGTGTGTGAGGGTGGATGAGACAAGTGAGCGTGTATGTTGGTATGGATCGCCGCGCTTTGAGCCAGATTGATTTGGGGAAAGGCGCGTTTATAGCATCCTGTATTATTATTATTATTATTATTATTATTATTATTATTATTATTATTATTATTATTATTATTATTATTATTACTATTATTATTATTATTATTATTATTATTATTATTATTATTATTATTGTCTAATCGCGTACTTTATGCGGATGTTTACAACGTTATAACAAAATTATGGACTTGGTTTATTTTGGCATCACACTGCAGGAGGGTTCATCGTCGTTAAATATTGCTGGCTGCATTTTGCTTTTCCATGTTTCATTATTTTGTGTATGTTTCTGTTAAACAGTAGGCTGATGGCAATCGTTCTTATCATTTATGCTAGAAGTCTGAATGCTCTTCTTCTTCTTCTTCTTCTTCTTCTTCTTCTTCTTCTTCTTCTTCTTCTTCTTCTTCTTCTTCTTCTTCTTCTTCTTCTTTCTTTCTTTCTTTCTTTCTTTCTTTCTTTCTTTCTTTCTTTCTTTCTTTCTTTCTTCCTTTCTTTCTTCTTTTCTTTCTTTCTGTCTTTCTTTCTATTTCTATTTCTTTTTCTTTCTTTCTTTCTTTCTTTCTTTCTTTCTTTCTTTCTTTCTTTCTTTCTTTCTGTTTGTCTTTCTTTATTTTTCTTTTTTATTCCTTCCTTTCTTTCTTCTTTTCTTTCTTTCTGTCTTTCTTTCTATTTCTATTTCTTTTTCTTTCTTTCTTTCTTTCTTTCTTTCTTTCTTTCTTTCTTTCTTTCTTTCTGTTTGTCTTTCTTTATTTTTCTTTATTTTTTCGCTTTCTTTCTTTTCTTTCTTTTTGTCTTTCTGTTTCTTTTTTTTCTTTTTTCGTTTCTCGTAGTATTTTTTTTGTGTGTTTTTCGTGCTTGTCAAATAAAAGGATTCAAAACGTTCTCTTGTCTAACAAATGTGTATTTGTGTTAAAATTAGTCATTTTATGTGCTAACCAATGTCCATGTAGCATTTTGTGTACTGCATCAATTTCCAATTTGAGTTCTTACTTCTTCTTTTTCTTTAGGATAATGTGGATACTCCGACTGCTCGAAGTACACCTCCACAATCTGTCGTTTATATTAATAATGCTTCTTAAATAATAATTATCTGTTCATTGCTATGATCATGCTAGCTCGCACGTTGTCCTATGTTCTCTCATTTTTACGGTTTTTTTTTTGTATGCATAGCTTTTAGCTTTATTGGTTCATCGTCATCGTCATGAACAAATGATGGGGTTGTCTAGTTTTCTTTATTGGGAACAGTTCATTGTTGTTGTGATACCGTCTTAAAGGTTGCTATTGTTTTTTAAATGTGTATGTGAGGTGGCAGATCGGGTAGCAAGTGGGGTAGAGAGTGCTGTTGTTGCTGTTATTGTTATTTTTATTGTTGTTGTTGTTGTTGCCTGTAGTGCATTCTGTTTTTTTAATAACTTTTTAAAACAAATAGACTGTTCTTCAAACAAAAGTAAGCATTTCCTTATACTAAGCAACAAGCTGCGGGTTTTGGTTGTTTTTATCGAAGCTGTTGTTTCTGTTGTTGGTGTTGTTGCTGATGACGATGTGGTTGTTGTTGTTGCTGATGCTTTTGTTGTTGTTGCTGATGCCGACGCTGTTGTTTTGATGCTGTTGTTGTTGTTGCTGCTGCTATAGTTGTTGTTGTTGATGCCGATGCTGTTGTTGTTGTTGCTGATGCCGATGTTGTTGTTGTTGTTATTACTGATGCAATTGTTATTGTTGCTGATGCTGATGCTGTTGTTTTGATGCTGTTGTTGTTGTTGCTGCTGCTGCTGCTGCTATAGTTGTTGTTGCTGATGCCGATGCTGTTGCTGTAGTAGATTCTGTTGTTGTTGTTGTTACTGATGCCGATGCTGTTGTTGTTGTTGCTGATGCCGATGCTGTTGTTGTAGTTGTTGTTGTTGTTACTGATGCAATAGTTGTTGTTGCTGATGCTGATGCGTGACTAGAGACTCCATTGTTGCTTGCGGTGACTTTGAGGTCCCAAATTATTCGATTTTATGATTATCTGCCTTGATTTATGATCTTACTGATGACACTTACCAGAAAAATACTCGAAAATACTAAAAACATCGAATAGTTCTTTGTTTAGTCATTATTTTAACATTTGGGAGCGTGGCTGGCGTTCATTACCGAGTTTGTTTCCAAGAAAAGGGTGGTTTGTTCGCCTGCTTTCTGAATTTCAAGACAAATATTGAAACAGGAAAGACGGGACGGGTCGAACTGAATGAACTTCAACAAAACGGAATCAATGCCAGATCGTGCTGTTCCTGCTGTCAACAGAACGTCGCTCTTCTTGATACTGAGGTCTTGAGAGAGAGAGAGAAAGAGAGAGAGAGAGAGAGAGAGAGAGAGAGAGAGAGAGAGAGAGAGACAGACAGACAGACAGACAGACAGACAGACAGAGACAGACAGACAGACAGACAGAGACAGTGAAAGAGGAGCACTTTGTAGATTAAGAATGAAAAGAAGACGTCTTTTTATCTAAGTAAGAAAAGTAGGCGAAATGATATAATATAATATAATATAATATAATATAATATAATATAATATAATATAATATAATATAATATAAACACAAATTACACATAAACATTTAATAAAATTAAAATTAAAATAAACTAAACTTAACGGAACCATTCGATCAAGGAATATGATATGAAACGTACGCAAAAAAGCTGTATCTACGAATAAAAATAACTTTACTTTTAGTTTTTAGTTTTTATTTTAACAACATTATTATCACCAAGGTAAAATTCGGGCACTTTTCTTTTCGAAACTACAGCAACCCCAAGTGAAGCGCTTTACCCAAGGTACATGCTGGGTGTGTTCTTGTCACCGGCACTCACCCGTCTAGGACATGAGCGTCAGGATTTTTAAAGTCCGTTATGATGGAATGCATGCGACACAGCCTAGACCTCGGTTTATACTCTCATCCGAAGGAGTAGGAAACGGGAGTAAAGTGTCTTTCCCAAGGATACAACACAATGCCCCGGCCTGGGCTCGAACTCGGGACCTTCAGATCCGCAAGCCAACGCTCTAACCACTCGGCCACCGCGCCTCCCTATTTAGAATAATGAATACAACACAACCCCACACAATATAAAACCCTTAATGGGAGGCAGGGTGTGTAGGGGGGTGGAGAGAAGTGGATGTTGAACTGTGGTAAGCCTACACCTGAGGATTTCCATATCGCAAACATCACTTGATATATAGATCAATCCCGCTTCCCTTTAAAACATATCAGCCCACATCCTCCTCCTCCCCCATCTCTCAAAGAAAGTCCAAACGACCAACTCTCTCCCTCCCCACTAAACCAAAATGAGAAGACAAACGAATATGAAATTAGCATGTCATGAAATAGATTCCTTTGCACACAGAAAACTCAACAAACTAATACTTGTCCATTTCAATAGCCAGTCATCAATCTATGACATGTTTAAGTCAATTTCAGTAGAAAGCGACATACATTGCACGTGCAATCAGCTACTTTGTAGTGTCTGAGTGAGTGCGCCTCTTTTCGAGTATTATTATCTATTGCCAGTGATAAATATGCAAAATTATAGCTTTATCTTCAAGTATTCGATTTCGAAGTCTTTGTATTTGTGTGGCCAAGTACTACGTTTTCTTTTTGGATGATGTGAATTGTGTTGTTTTTTTAATATAACTAGTGTTTTCTTCTTGCATTCTCACCACCGCCGTTGAAAGAGAATAGGATTATTATTGGCAAGAACGTAAATTGTGATGCCGGTGTAGCAGGCCAGATTATACCCCGCCTCAAGTATACCCAGGGTATAAACTGGCCTAGCCTAGACTATGCCCCCGTATAAACTGGCCTAGCCCAGACTATACCCCTGGGTATTATCTGGCCTAGGCTCGTTTAACCCTCTCCTGCCCATTATACCCCCCCCCACTACGGAAGACCTTATCCTTCACGTTACTCTTTAATTTATGTGTTGTAATTGTTCTGATGCACTCAGATAGATAGATAGATAGATAGATAGATAGATAGATAGATAGATAGATAGATAGATAGATAGGGTTAGGGTGAGGGTTAGGAAAAGGGTTAGGGTTAATTTTTTTTTTTAACACGCAAGATAAAGGCTGTTAGCTGAGTTCACTCTGTTTTTTTGTGTGTGTTTTTTTTTAACACGCAAGCAAAAGGCTGTTACCTGAGAGTTGGTCACGCAAACGGTCATGTACAACAAACCCATGAGTGATATCTCTTTAGGTGGGGGTATATTCCGGGCGCGAGGGGTATGACCTGGCCTAGGCTGATCTATACCCAGGGGGTTAAACCCGCCTAGGCTACATTATACCCAGGGTATAAAGTAGCCAGGGGTATATTCCGGCCTGTTACACCGTTTTTTTTTTGTTTTTTTTGTTTTGTTTTTTGTGAACGAGATATTTGTATGAGTGAGATCATATTTGCTACCTGAAGCGAGTGAAATTGGGGCCGCTTTCTCCCCCCGAAAGCGCAGCGGTCTCAGCATAGCGCCATCTTGTATAAGAGACAAGGATGCCACCATCTACGTCTTTTGAAGATTGACTTGCATGGTTATCCTTTTATTTGTGGGGGAAACTTTATGGTCCGGCAAAATTTGTTTGGAGTGACTTTGGCGAAAGTTTGTGTGGAGTGCAATTTCTTGAACAACTTTGTGTGTTGTATAACGTCTTGATCAAATTTGTGTGGATTAACTCTTAACGTGAACCGAAGTTTCTCACCAGCCTCGTATTGGATCCATACTTGACCAGCTATGTGGGGATTACTTTTAAAATCTGCGAACAATAGATTGGATTTGTCGTTGAAAGTAACACGTGGCTGGCTTCGTTATCGATTGCTGCGATTTGTAAGTCCGATTACTACTATTATTAATGCCTCAGTCACAATTGAACATCAACATGCCCGACGTCGGCCGATTAGGGCGATTTTGACGATTTCCAGACGTCGGGGTCGTCGCAGGCGATTTGGACGATGTTCTCGGTGGTGAAAATAGGTCGCCCGGCGCCCTCACGGCGCCCGTTAGACGTCTCAAAGACGTCGGGCGAAAAGGTCGGAGTGCTGTCGGGCTGGGCGTCGGGCGACGTCGAGCGGTCACCGCAGGACGCCCGCTCGACATCGCCAGATGTCGGTACCAATGTTGCGACGCCCGGACGTGCATCGCCCGACGTCGGTCGAACAACGCCCGACGTCGGGCGAGCATCGCCCGTCGCCCTCTGGGACGTCGGGCGACGCCAGCTTGATTTTCTGGAGGGTACATAGCCTCCATTCGTGTCATGAGAAATCAGTGAATAGGGCTGGAGACTATAAACTGGAAACAAACAAAAGAAATCAGCAGGCTTGTAATTATTTTAATAAGAATGAAAGTGTGTGTTCGGCGTGAGAATGTACATGTATTATATCCTGTACATACTCTTTTTCTTATTCCCCAAGGTTTTAATCGTGGTCCTGAGAGGGGTTGCGGGTGTCCTTGGGGGCGGCCTTGGCGGCACAGTTAAATTTTTTTACATATTCTTATATCATCACTTTTTTATTTCCCCTTCCCCCCTTTCTTTTTCTCCCCCGATGTTAAATACCACATTAACATTTTATGAAGTAACATTTTAAATTTTATATCAAATCCATTTTAGAGTCCCCTTTTATCCTATTACTAGGGCTGGAGACTGTAAACTTAACATGGGAATGGAAGCTGTTTCCGGTGGCCAGGTACCGTAAGGTGATTGCTAGCTTGAGGCCTGGATCGAGGGGCTCTCTGTATCTCATGTTCTTGGCGATGACGGGGGCCACCCTATTCAACAACTCCATAAACATCTCCACTTCCATCGCAGGAATGACTTGAAGTCGCCATGACATTCTTGCATCAGCTCCTGCATGAGCGTTTCGTACTGGCCATGCATGATGCGCCTCTGGAGCCACGGTTTCACACACCACCGTCTTTGCTGACGTAAATGTCTCGCCGGAAGTTCGTTTGCTCGCCTCACAGCAAGCACCAGTCGGGCGTACTGCAGAAGTGCTCGTTCCAGCTCTAGTTGCAACTGAAGCTGCCGCAGTCGTTGATGGGGGATCGACATCCTGTCTTGACTGGAATCTCGCATCAGCAGCAGCAGTTGCAAATGCCGGGATGAAGACCCGGGTCCTTATATAGATATATATATATATATAACAAAAAATCTTCCGATCATCGCCCAAATATCGGGAGACGCTCGGCCGGCGCTTGCCCGACGCCCGGACGACACAGACAATCGCGGCGATGATCGCAAAATTTTAACTCCGCGTTAAAACGTCACCGACGCTCGGCCGACGTCGAAAATCGCTGCGATTTGCCCGATTCACCGCGCTGCCGCCGCCCGATCGTCGCACAAATCGCCCGATTTACACGTCGCGCGATCGTCGTGCGTCTATTGTGACTGTAGCATAAGTGTCTCTATGTTTTGAGTGGTCTTCGTTTATGTTTCGTACTGGTATCTGTCTTCATTCTCATATTCTTACTGCTATCCGTCTTTTTTCGTATCCGTACCGGTATCCGTCTTCGTTTTCGTATCCATACTAGTATCCGTCTTTGCTTTTGTATCAGTTTTGGAGTCCGTCTTAGTCCTCGTACTGCAGTACAATCTATCCGACTTCGTTCTTGAATCCGTACCAACCGTACTGGTATTCAATTTTCCTCTGGTAGCCGTACTACTGTCCGTCTTCTTTCTCGTATCCGTACTAGTATCCGCCTTCTTTATGGTTTCTCTACTGGTATCCGTTTTTATTCAAATTCTTTATCACGCACTAACACCTCTTTGGATGAAAATTGCACGCTCGACAATGACTGAAACGGGCAGCAACATTGTAGAGATCAAGGACAATGTGCGTTGATCGGACGCAGCAAGATGTTTGAGGATGAATGGGTCTAAAGGTAGCGCAGAGGGGATTATAGATATTTATTCAGTCTCTCTGCAAAATATCAGGGATGGGGTGCTGTGTGACTATAACTATCGTTTTTTGCTCATGTCTATACACAAAATCTATTTTTGATGATTGATTATCTTAGTTCTCTTAAAAAAAAAAAAAACAAAAAAAAAATGATTTGAGTTGAGTGTGTGTCATTTTGATTTATTTTATTTTTTAATTATCTTTATTTTCTATGAATTATAAGTTTATGTTTTATGTGTAATTATGATTATTTATGAGATAATATATTTGGAAGAGATTGTGAAGATTAAATTCTTCTCTCCCTCTCTGTCTCTCTATTATTTTTCTATCGCTTTCTCTCGCTGTCTCTCTAGCTCGCGCTCCTATCTCTCGTCCTTTCCTTTCCTCGAAGCAGTAGGTCATTATTTCTACGGCTTGCTTGTTTGTTGCGAATGTGTCCATTATTTTAATGTTTAGACTTATTTTAATGTGCTGCAACCTAACCTACGTTGTATTTCGTATATGCTTTCACTTGTCATTAAAGCAGTTTATTGGTGTCCTCATCTCTGTCTGTCTGTCTGTTTCTCCCTCTCTCTCTTTCTGTCTTTCTCTGTCTGTCTGTTTGTCTGTCTGTCTTTCTCTGTCTCTTTCTGTGTCTGTCTGTCAATCTGTCTCTCTCCCCATCTTTCTCTCACCCCCACCCTTTCTCTCTCTATCTCTCTCATACACAACACTTTCTAGTCCGAATGGTGCTACAAGTACGTAGAAAGCAATAAGAACGATCAAAATCAAATTTACAGTGCAAGTTGCACCTTTGGGATTCCTTGCTGACAGTCGGCGGGTCGACAGTAGGTTGAAGACCTGTCTTGAGGTCAGCAATAAACATCTATTTTAGCAATCACTACTAGGGTCCGCTGGAGTTCAAGACGATATTTGTGATTATGACCTCTGTACTTTCTTATTCCATTAACGTGTTTTTTTCCCTTCTGTTCTTCTTCTCCCAGACGTATCTTACTGCATGAACTTTCTTCGATCCTTGAAACCTCATTCCCCCAACTTCTGTCTGATATAGTGATTGTAGCACCTGCCCTACTCCCCCCCCCCTTTACCCCCTTCCCCCCTTCCCTTCAATCTTCTTGGTATCACTATAGCAACTAACTATCCTTTCCTGTTGTTACTCTTATATTCTGCCTTCATAGTTACCAGGTGACACATCAAAATAAAATCATAAAAGCTTGACGAAATGAGCTGTGGCTGTAGACTACATGCAAATTGTCGCCTGATGATGATGATGATGATGATGATGATGATGATGATGATGATGATGATGATGATGATGATGCACTATCATGTAGAACATGTAGACCGCCATAGATGTGTTGTTGCTGTTTGTTGTGGTGGTGATGATATTGTTTGTGGTTGTTTTTCTTCTGGAGTTCGTCTCGTTTGTTGTTGTGGCTGTTGTGAGTTTGCCTTGTTGTTGTTGTTCTTCTTGATCATGATAATGATGACGACGACGACGACGACGATGATGATGATGATGATAATGACGACGACGACGATGATGATGATGATGGTAATGACGACGACGACGACGATGATGATGATGATGATGATGATGATGATGATGATGATGATGATGATGATGATGATAATGACGACGACGACGACGACGATGATGATGATGATGATGATGATGATGATGATACTTTGGATGAAATGTGTATTGCATGAGGAGGGTCGGAAGTATTGAAGGGTGATCGCCTTTAGCCCGCATACTCCAACATCCTCACATTGCCTGGTTAGAGGCTGGTGGCGCTGTTAGCTTGCAAGGTGTCAATAGATTTACCTGATTTATTCCCCTTGTCACTTCCTCCCAGGGTTTAGGGGGCGACGTGTGGGTGTCTTAATCCAAGCCGCCTCCATCAGATTGTCCCCGTCCTCATCGTTGATGATGTGAGAGAGAGAGAGAGAGAGAGAGAGAGAGAGAGAGAGAGAGAGAGAGAGAGAAAGAGAGAAAGAGAGAAGAGGCACAGAGACTGAGAAATAGAGACAGAAAGATAGAGACAGAGAGACAGAGAGAGGCGCTGAAGTTGAAAAACTGTAGTCAGATAAAGGTTTTAGGCACAGCCTAATCTTACAAAAACTGTCCGTTAAATTTATGTACATAACAATAACAGTAACTATAATGCTGTTAATAAAAACATGTTAACAATTTATACATCACTCTGTTTCACATTCTCTTTCACACTCTTCACACACCGCAGAGTAAGATAACAATTTCATTTTGCAAGGGTAAAAGAATAAGCGCTGGATGCGCTTTTTTACATCTTGCCCTTGGGGCTTTAACAATAACTATTAAATACAACTCAAGGTTATAACATTCACATCATGGAACAATAACAAATAAACAAAGTCATCATTAGATAAAATCATTTTCAAACAACTGAAATCAAATTAATGTTGTTAATATCAATCAACAACATTAACAATTAATGTGTATTTAATTTTTAATGTGTTTTAGGAGATGTGTTCTAAATGATGTAAATTTAGATGCTGTAGTGCGGAGATCTTCAGGAAAGTTATTCCACAAAGTGGAACCGGAATAAGCTAGACTAGTTTTGTAGAGATCAATTCTTGAAATTGGAACATTTAATTTTGTGGACGATCTGGCTTTTTTGTTTTGAAAAAAGAGAAGAAAGATAGGAAGGTGCATTGCCAGAAACTACCTTGTGCATGAAAACACCTTTATGAAATTTTAGTCTGTCGGTAGAAAATTGATCCGTTTATAGTCATCTGGAGAGATTTCTTGTTTAGGTATAATTTGTTTAATTGCACGTTTGTGAATTCTAATTAAAGGTTTCATTGCATTGCCACTAGTAGAATCTCAAATAGTAGAAGAATAATCTATAAATGATTGAATGACCGGAAATAATTTATATTATTTTTTTGATGTTGGTAATTTATGTTTTATGGTATTTTGTTTTAATTTATGTAATATTTTATATTTTTATTTGTTAAAATATTTGTTAAATGTTTTTAAGGTGTTTTTAATGGTGATTGATTTTTATATTTTTAAAGTAGTTATAGTTTAAGTATAATTGTTTGTGTGTGGGTATCTATTTGATTTTTTTTTTTTATTTTTAATGATGAGTGATTATAATAGGGATTTTTTAAGTAATTAATTTTTTAAATATTTTTTGTATTTGTTTTGGTTGTTTAATTTTATTGCTTTGTGTAATTGTAAATTAAAATTATGTTTTATTTGTTTTTGTTTGGAATTGACAAAAGTTTGCTAATTTCTAGATGATTAATATTTTTTTGAATGATTATCAGGAGGTTATTTAATCACTGGTGATTTATTTGATTTTTGTGAAGTGATTAATTTTTATCGTTTTAGAAATTTTTTTGGGAGATTAAATTTTAATAACTGTTTTCTTTTTTTTGAGTGAAGTTACTGCATTTTTCTGTTTTTTGTATTCATCTTCTTTACCACTTTTCTTTAAATAATCTCCTAAATTAATGGCATTTTGCAGTTCTGTGTGTAGCCATGGAGGTTTAGAATAGTACTTAACTCTTTTGGTATATATAGGAGCATGCTTATTGTATATATTCATAAATGTGTCATACCAGTATGATAAAGCAACATCAGGGTTAGTAAAATTATAAACCTTTGAGAGAACGCTGTTGCTGAGGTCAAAGAGAAAATCATCTGTAATAAATTTGGAAAAAGATCTGTATGTTATTGTTTTATGTCCTGGTTTGGGTATTTTAGCTCCTTTCTTTTTCCAGGTCAAACAAACAGGATAATGATCACTGCAAGCAAAGACTGATACACAAACTTTTACAACACGCGTCTTGTTATTTGTATATATATGTGATCAACGAGTGTGCTAGAATTCGCAGCTACTCTGGTTGGTAAGAGAGAGAGAGAGAGAGAGAGAGAGAGAGAGAGAGAGAGAGGGAGGGAGGGAGGGAGAGGTGTATGACGTCTGGTGTGTTAGTGCGTGTGTGTGTTTGTGTGTGAGTGCGTAAAAGACATTGTGTGTTAGAGAGATAAAGAGGGAGAGATGGAAAGATGGTGTTTTTTAAAGTTAAGTGCAATAGTCAGAATTTGCGTTTAAATAAGGATTAGGGTAGTAATTAAGGAAAAAATCGGGCGGGTATGGGGGCGGTTGGAAATGAATGAGAGAAGGAAGAGAACAGGAAGGGGACAAGAAGGGAGAGAAGAAGAGGAGAGAAGAGGGAACAGGAAGAGAAGAGAGGGGAGAAGAGGGGTGGAGAGGGGGGGGGAGAGAGGAGAGAGGAGAGAGGAGGAGAGGAGAGGGAGGAAGGGGGTGATGGAGGGGAGAAGGGTGGTGTATTTGGTGGGGTTTTGTAATAATGACATTGTTGTGTTTGTTGTGAGTGTGTGTGTGTGTGTGTATTTTTAGTGTAAGTTTTTGGGTATCGTTGGGGAAATGATGATGTTTAACCAGCGTACTCCATCTTTTTGTCAATGGTTCGGGTTTGTGAAGCAGTCTGAATGGGTTTCCCCCTTCTGATGCTCCTTGTCCAGGATGGTCTTTGCAAGACCTGATGCTGGTGACATGGCCATACCATTAGTTTTCGTTTCTTCACCACTGTAAGCATGTCATCTTGTTGTCCAATGGCCTGTGTGAGGGTCTGTCGGCTTTCGTCATTGGTTATATGCTGGGTATAAAAAATGCCCAGAGGTCTTCTATAGCACCTCATCTCCATGCTTTGTAATCCTCTTTGTAGGTCTGCTGTGGCGGGTCCATGTTTCGCAAGCGTATAGAAAAATGGAGATGACAAGGGAGCGCAGCAGCCTTACCTTGGAATGTAGACTGATGATCCTATCTTTCCAAATAGGCGTAAACCTTATCAGGGCAGCAGTTGTTTGTGCGATCCCGGAGAGGACTTCTTGTCTGATACAATGGCTCCTAAATTTTTTGAAGCTATGCACCGTGTTGAGGAATTGGCCTTGGACTTTGATGTCCATGCTGATGCCATGTTGTTCGTCATGTTGCTCTTCTCTACACTTATTTCCATTCCAAAGGCCTTGAAGGTGGTGTCTGTAATATGGGAAATGTTGACAACAAAGATGTGGTAACTCAGCTTAGTGATTCACGGATATTATTGAACAAAACTTGATGTTAAGTTTACCAGGTCTCTAAAGGAATGTTCGCAGTTATTAAATTAACCTCCTTGAGACGTTCACTCCCGATACCATCAAGCAGAACTCGCTAGGAAGAATGTAATTTAGCGCACTCGGACATCTGACCAGAGACACTTGACCGCTAAGTAGCCAAGCGAATTATATCTACCCTGCAATTCTCCTCTGACACGAAGTTGAGACGTAGCAGATAGTTTCCCAGAAGCAGGACAGGAGAACAAAGACATCCGAGAAAAGATTCACGTATTCGCAAGAACGAGATGATTGGTCGGAGATGACGTGTAGGTTCCTTCATATCCCCTGTACACACCACATTAACTGGGTAGTCACACGCGAAGCATAGAACCACGAGGGTTAAAACAAAGAGCGAACTGAAGTGAACAAAAATCCTCAGCCCTCCTCAACAGAGTGATAGACTAGAGATGGTTTCACGATTTCCAGAGACTAGAAGTAAGTTAACACTAGTAGTTTTCTAGTACTTGTATGTTTATATATTATATTGATTGGCATGTATTAGTATGTTCATGTTATATGTATTCACAGAAACCGATTATTGTTTGGGACATGTTGTGCATAGTGCTTGATTTATCTTAGCCTTAAGATTCAGATATCGTAGTGTGCTTATGGGAAACTCGGCAGGTGTCTGATGCTATAGACTCCTTGCTGAGGGCCACCACATACCGATATATCTGAATAGAACATTGTAGCCAGAGTTCTGGATTTTTCAGCTCAGCTCTGGGACGGTTTGTGGAGTCAACCTCTAACGCATGCTTCCGTGGAAAAAAGGAGATCATCTAGAATCTACCTCGCCACGTCCGGCCCCGAAGCTACCAGACTCGCCCGATCATCCTGAGAGTGACCAGACTCCCTCAGAGCGAACCCCCCCCCCCCCCCGACTCAAGCACTCACAGAAACTGAGAGCTAAGTCCTTCTCAACTGCAACTGATGTCAAAATTACTCGGAACAATATTAGACTATCAAAACATAGAAATGCTTAGCATGTGATGAGGAAGTACTGCTAAAGAAACGTTTCCAGCACAACGAACAGTTATAGTTATTAATTTACATTTAATTAAAGTCATGTTAGAATTTGTGTTGAACATATAAAAGTTGAAATCACATACATACAACTGGTGTCATTCTATTTGTATTGTTGTGTGTCCACTAGCTCTTTTTCTCTGGAGACCAATTAAACTAATCTTTTTTGACTAGCAAAAATGATTTCTTAAATTGAGCCAATGATACTTTAAAACCCGAGAACAAAAATACATTTTTATGTGACCAAGCACCGTGATCTAGTCTCTCACATCGCTTAGGAATCTTGGTAAAGAACGACTGATAGAGATAGCAGCTAAACGCCTCATCTATCTACAGATCTTAATACCCTTGTAAGATTATCGTATCTTCTCCAGGATATCATCACAGTGTCAAGCCTCTGTACCAGCTGTTCAAGTTCTTGTTCATCTCCAGCCAATCCATCAATGTAATCCGCAAAATGAAGGTTGGAGATTGCTCTAACCCCTATGCTGACTTTGCCTTGGTGATCTGCAAGGGCATCTGACATGATGCGCTCTAAGAAGATGCTGAAGATGTTTGGATAGAGTAGGCATCCTTGACGCACGCCGATTGTTGTTTTGAACCAGTTCCCCATGACACTGTTGTGGGGGACTGCACTGGTAGCCTTGTCATACAGGCTTTTAATGACTTCAATAATTTTAGGGCTGATGGTATGCACTCTCATGGTTGCCCACAGAGCTGCATGCCAGACTCGGTCAAACGCCTTCTTGAAGTCTACAAACACATGATATAGATCTTGTTGGTGCTGTAGGTATTTCTCGCATATTATTCTGAGGTTAAAAATCTGTTCAGTGGTACTTCGCCCTGACATGATGAATCCTGCTTGTTCTTCAGCTATGATTTGTTCAGCTTGGTGTTTCAATCTGTTGAGAATTATTTTCAGGTGGACATTGCTGGGATGGCTGATAAGGCTGATGGTGCGGTAATTTTCACACTCCTGAAGGTTACCCTTTTTGGGAAGAGTGATGAGAAGCGACCGGGTCCATGGTGTAGGCCACTCCCCACTCTACCAGGTCTTGTTACAGATAATATCGAAGGCGTCAATCATCGCTTCTCTTCCTGCTTGAAGCAAGTCTGCGGGTATGTTGTCCACTCCAGCTGACTTCCCCTTCTTTAGCGATTGCACTGCTGCCTCAACTTCTTTTCATAGAATTGGGAGGGCTTCTGTTTTTTTCTTTGTTCTGGGAACATGCTAGAACTGATGGGTCTCCTTTGACCACGATCTGATGATGTCTTTCCGGCTCCACTTGAAGAGAGTAAACACAGCAAAATGCACCAGACTGAAGTTTGACCTGGATAAACTGAAAGACCCCGAATTAGCATAAATATTCCAAGCCACGATTGGAGGGAAATTTGCACCACTGCTCATTTTGGGAGCTGGTGAATTAGATGTCAACACCATGACCACCATCTTCACCTCAGCTGTAACAGATGCCGCGAGTGAGATTCTTAGCAAGCACACCCCAAAGAAGAAACAGTGGATCACACCTGAACCTTTGGACCTGTGTTACAAACGAAGAGAGATGACAAATAAAAAGAATACCTCACAGGGAGCTGATGCCTACCGAAAAATCAGCAAAGACATCCGAAAAGGCACATGGGTAGAAGATCAATGCCAGGAAATAGATAACAGTCCGAACAAGAACAACAGCAAATAGGCATACCAGAATGTGAAGCGGCTGACAAGGGTTACAGACCAAGGTCTCCAGGATCCGAAATAAGTCGGGCATATGCCTTACATAAAAACAAGAAGTCTAGGATAGATGGACAGAGACGGACAGATAAGCAGGCATTGCGCAAGAGAAAGAGAGAGAGAGACAAACAGACAGACAGAGACAGACAGAGAAAGACCAACGGTTTTAAACATTATTAAGAAGAAGAAAGATGGAAGGCGAGGCGGGAGTAAAGGAAACTTAAGGGACGATTACAGGGAATGAACACCGCTTTACGTCCTCACACGATGATGTACAACTTGAAGAGAGCAGCTGGGCATCAGCGATGACTAAACTCAGGGAGCTGCCGTTGTTAATAGTTCTAGAGTCTTGACCCATTTTCATCACAGTTGTGCTGAACTGAATGATCCGCTTGCGTTTTACTCCAAACAGACTGTTTCCTTGACCGATTATTGTTGGTAGTGACAAAGGGTCGTTTAGCAATAATTATAGTCTTTTGACACTGCATTCCACTTTATCACAGAACTCCAGTATGAGTATCAGAGCTTGAATAGGGTTCTACAATGCATGCGGGACGTAGAACTGAGCGAGCAGGGATGTTCAGTGTGTGTATACAGAACTCCAGAGCAAGTTCGCGCCGTTCTTATGGGATCCTGAAGCAGACAGTGGATAATAGCTAATAACTAATACTAAAACCCTCTTCTTTATAAAGACATTAATCTTGATCCTCTAATCATCAGTAGTCTGCCAAACAGTCATTTTGGTAACGGGTTGGTTAGGGCTAGTAAGTGTGAATGAAGGCGTTGGGATGAGGTTGTGTTTTTACGGTACACAGCCGTTGAAGATGGGAAGCAATGGGCTTGGACTGGGAGGAGGCTGAAAGATTGTAGAAGATTGTTTTTGACAATACAATCTTGTGATTTAGCGGCTGAGGGGGAGGGGATGGGATTTGGGAGGGGGTATGTGGAAGAGTGTGGGACTAGCTTTTTGGCGACACAGTCAGTAGACACCAGGGAAGGTAGGATAGCTAAGTGGGCTTGAGTAGGGATAAAAACAGAGGAACTTGGAGTGGAACGTCGCTTTTCGACAAGACACAAAATATATAAACATCGAGAAAAGGAATCCAGATCAAATGGTCTGGTAAATATGTATGATGAGGGCTTTTTAGCCCAATTTTATTGTCCTTAACGCTCATGCAATAGGACGTTAAGCATCGTTTTTCGTTCGTTCTGCTCTCATTTTGAGATAATTTATTATAGATTTTAGGGCTAGTAAGAGAGAGAGAGAGAGAGAGAGAGAGAGAGAGAGAGAGAGAGAGAGAGAGAGAGACAGACAGAGACAGAGACAGAGAGAGACAGAGAGAGAGAGACAGAGAGAGAGAGAGAGAGAGAGAGAGAGAGAGAGAGAGAGAGAGAGAGATGAAGAGTTGTTGTGTTTGATGTAAAAGAGTACGGAAGGTTGCGTTGGAAGAGAAACATTCACTAGAGAGAGGGGGTGTGCGATGTTAATGAGAGCTAATTACTGTATAAAAAAGTCAACAACTAATGAAGTCTGCTTTTGAGCTAAGGTGGGGGTAGTCACGGTGAAAGGGGAGAGTGCGGGTGAGTTCCCTCACGTGCCTCCTTTCTCTCTCACTCACACTCTCTCTCACACGCTCACACACACACACGCGTTCACACACACAAACTCTCTCTCTCTCACCCACACACTCACACACACACACACACACACCTACACACACACACACACACTAAATACCAAGTTTCATAGAAATCTGTCCATTAGTTTAAATAAAAGTGCGCAAAATGAATAAATAAATTAAAATATTACGTCACCATGCACGATGACGTCACTCGAAATAAGTAAGTTTTCAATAAGGCTCAACGATTCTGCACACTCTGATTACATACAAATTATTAAAAAAAAACCACACACACACACACAAAAACAACGTAAAATACATTAAAATAAAATTAACAAGTGACGTCATCATGATTACGTCACGCCGTTTGCATAATTTTGGTTTCATGTTAGATGCATAGGTAAAGTCCAAGTATAAAAAAAAAAAACAAAAAAAAATATGACGTTATCATGATGACTCACACGATGACCTCACTCAATGAACCATAGTTTTGTTTAAGGCTCAAGTCATCTAAACACTCTAATTACATACGAAGTTTAAAAAAAAAAAACAATGTTAAAAATTTATTTTAACAAATTACGTTACGATCATTAGGGCTTTGATCACTCGATTTGAATAAGTTTGTTATGGATGCTGCACGGAAGCTTGACGGACGTACGGACGGCCAAAGCCCAAAACAGCAGTTTCCGATTTTCTTTCAGTTCGGGAACTAATAAATAAATAAATCTTTCCCTGAAAAAGGAAAGTCTCTAAAACCTCTCTCTCTTTCCTGCAACCGAATGGTTACGGGGAACTCTTTAGCTTTAATTTATATGTATCCATACAACTCACGCTGATAGTTAAAGAATACTCGGACACTCAGAATGGCTAAAGTTAAGACAAATGGCTGGACAGTCTCAGATACTCTAGGCGCCCTTGGATTGTGACGTCCGGGCGCAAGACGGCGACATCTTCACGCTGGGATTGAATTGCGCACCCCCCATCCCCTGATCTTTCTACATCCAACCTGGTACACTGCAGTCATGCCTAGTGAAGATGGTCGTTATGGGAAGATGTCTGTGTGGCATTTTCAAAGATGTTTTCCTTGTGTTGTAGTAGTAGTAGTAGTAGTGGTAATAATAATAATAATAATAATAATAATAATAATAATAATAATAATAATAATAATAATAATAATAATAGTAGTAGTAGTAGTAGTAGTAGTAGTAGTAGTAGTAGTAGTAATCACACTGATTGATTAAAACTGTAGGCAGGTCCAAAGATCGACTTCTTGTGTCTTGTTGTTGTCGTTGTTGTTTTCTCCGTTGATCTTGGAGGCTTTGTAAACAAACGACTGTGCCTTCTATATATACATTTTCGCAGCGGTGCTACTTTTAGAATCAACCTTGATTCTATTAATAGGCACATCAACAAATGAATGTATCGACTTATACCAAGCCCTACTTTTGAAAGAGGTTAATATTTCAGTTGGGGCAACCTTCATTTGAATAGGATCTGTGCCGCTGAAATACGTGATCTTGGGGCTTTTAAAAGTAATATAATAATAATAATAATAATAATAATAATAATAATACAGGATGCTATACGCGCCTTTTCCCAAGGCTCAAAGCGCGGCGATCTATACCAACATACACGCTCACCTGTCTCATCCACCCTCACACACACCAAACACACATCCATCACTCAAACAGGTGGTGTAAAGGCAGGGAGGTCGCTATTAGAAGACGGAAAGACAATCGAATTTTTTATTTTTGAAATTGTTATATTGACTGCGTCCTGTACCATTATTGAAGGGAGGGAGGAAACCGGAGTGCCCATAGAAAACCCTCGGTGACCTCAATAGTCTCGTACCTAAGTCACATAGTTCGCACCTTGCGGGAATCGCGACCTTCGACATAGGAAACCGGCGACTTATCCACTGCGCCACGAGGACTATGATTAATTTTACTTCAGTAACTTACACCGCGGTCGATAAATGATGATTGATTTTATTTTATGAGGATCTTCGAACGGTATCAAACTTGAGGAAATACTTTTCAGGGATTATAAATGTTGGTTTAAAAAGTCATTTTGAGTAGTTGAAGTCATATCAAGTAATTGAAGGGTTTTAATGTTGCTAATTAAGGAATTTTTCAATTAAAAAAGGAATGTTATTATTTTGCAAAGGCCAAGGTCACTGGAGTTGTTGTTTAAACACGTTTTGCTTAATATCTCGAAAACGCCTTAATCGATTTTGTTGAGTGTTGGTATAAGAGTACTTCAATTCATGGGCCATCCTTCAGCATCAGTCGGTCAGTCGGTCGTCCGAATTAATTTTACATATTTTTACTTTCTCAAAGGTCAAGGTCATTGTGCATCACCACTTTCTAAAACCGTTTGCGTTGTATCTAAAAATTGGCTGATAATTTTTTTTACATTTAAATTGCTTGCCGTCTTATCGTCTTATTTTTATGGTGAAACTGCCAACCTGTCAGTGACTTTCTCAGCCTGATGGTTGTATTTCTCACCATTTTATGATATTTCAATCCTTCTGACGGTATCATCAACCATTTTAAAAACAGGAACAACTCTTTTGTCACAATTTACGATCAGCGATAGAGACCTCTTGACAGGTAATCTTGGCCGTTTTCACGAAATCTTCTTCTGCTGCTTCTTCTTCTTCTTCTTCTTCTTCTTCTTCTTCTTCTTCTTCTTCTTCTTCTTCTTCCTCCTCCGCTACATGTTGTCCTGATTCGACTCGTGACAGTCCGCTGGACCCTATAAACATTGAATGTCTATCTATCTCCGCTACAGCCATTTTTTTCTTCTCTTCTGTCTTCTTTCTCGCCCCATGTTCTTCTCTCTTCATAATCTCTTTCTTATTCTTATTCCTCCCCCCTAGTGCGCTTTTCTCTTTCAATCTCCAAGTCAAGGTCTTTAATAAGGCACTGATGACGAAGTACTTCCAGTAAGTGTATTTCCAATAGCCACTACCCTTTTGACATTTGAGATATTTGTTGACAAAAATCGGTTTACCTTTTCTTATATTTTAAAAATGTTCTTGATTATTGTATCATGGTAAAAAGAGCGACCAGAACGTCAACAACAGGGCGACACATTTTGTTTCACAATTCTAAATAAAACGGGATAGTTCTTAAATTTTGCCATACCATACTCAAAGAGCTGGTAACAGCGCTGAAATCCAGATTGCTCTCACTGTGTACTAGTTGCATTGTCCCGCTTGCTGTGTAGTAGTGGTTGTGCCCAGTCGTCTGGGCTTTAGACAGTGCACCAAAGATAGCAAGTGTGCGCCTCGGGCGGTTTGAGTTAGATCGTGTATCATCCAGCGCCTTGAGCAACTCTTGAGCTGGGAAAGCGCTATATAAGAACCTTTAAATAAATAAATACAGAACAAAAAGAAAGACAGAAAGGCAAAAAAGTCTAAAGGCCACATTTTCATTGCTGCGTGCGTTATTTTTTTAAAGATACGTTAGTCTTAATTTTTAAATGTCATATCTCTTACCCAAGTCCGCAATACTTTTTTTTAATATTCGAGCGAAGTTTATTGAAGCTTCTTGACGTTTGATGATTAGGAAAGTGGTCTTTTGGGTTGAGGCCGCGTCGGCAGCAGAGTTTTGAATTTTAATCTTGCTGGCTGGAGAAAAGGCGGAATTTTACTGCGAGGCGTAACAAGACGCCAAGGGCCTCGAGGGACAATGGGAGTGTGACTAAAACGGGTTTAACAGTGCGAAACTGTGGCGTTGTAGAGGGAGGGGGGGGGGGGAAGACAAGAGAGTTATGAGAAGTTGAAAGAGAAGGATACAAAAGAAAGAGGGTACACAAGCATGGATGGAAACATGGTAAAGTTCTGACGATACGTGCATGTTCAAGATCTTGAAGGAGATGAGAGGAGAGAGAGAAAGAGAGAGAGAAAGAGAACGTGTGTGTTGCTTTGTGTGTGTGTGTGTGTGTGTGTGCGTGCGTGTGTGTTTAATTTAAGGGAGGGTTGTTGTATAAACTATTTCATTTCAGTTTTGTTAATACTAATATCACTACAATGTGAAAAGACATTAAAGAGAGATTAATCCATTCCTCGTTTAAATAGAGAGGAATGTTTTAGTGGTGGTTCGGGACATAAATTATATTTTTAAGAAAGGGAATCTTCATCGCTAGTAGTCCTGACTGGATCGAATGCATTGTGATGTTTTTCTAACTATTTATATATTGGTATATATACATCAAAATAGAAAATATTCATTTTACCTTTCTAGCACAATTCAATCACACAATCCAGAGGCAGAGAACTGAGAGGCCGAGAGCTGAGATGCAGAGAGAGGCAGAGAATCCCTTTCACTCGTGCACTATATATATATATATATAAAATGGATATATATATATATATATATATATATATATATATATATATATATATATATATATATATATATAAAATGGATATATATATATATATATAAAATGGATATATATATATATATATATATATATATATATATATATATATATATATATATATATATATATATATATATATATATATATATATATATATATATATATATATAAAATGGGTGTCCAGTCTCAACTTTACGTCTCCCAACTTGATTGGTCAACTGTGCAATTATGAATATTAATTTTAATGTTAAGGCACCTTCCAAAACCATCTCACTATATCCTATCCTTCTTACACCATTCTGTAGAGTTTCATTCACCACATAACTAGATACGCGATGTTAAATGCGAAACAAAACTACATTAACAATGCTCCACATCTTTCCTCTAACTTTGATTAAAGATTAATTTCCCACACTAATATACTACCTTCAAAACTACCAACATATTTCTAAATTACTACTATTGCATTTGTATTTGTAATCGCCTTCACATCTCTTACTATTTCACAAACTATTGTACAAATACTCCATATTTATGAAGAATCAAACTTATCAGTGCCATCATTTATATTTATGCTTCACAAATTCCTTTATAACCCACCCCCATAATCAACAACCATATTTCTTGTTTTACTTTTTCCTGTTTCTTGTTTTAATTTTACAAAACCCAAGGCAATTTCTGACATTTCCATAATCATCAATCTCAACAATTCATTTATCTTCAGTCTCCTTCAAGTTTGGATACGCTTGGCGCTAATTACGTTTTCGTTTTTATAACCTCTTTTTAGCAAAACTACAAGTAATACATACTTCTTTGTATCAAAGCTAAGTAGTTCTAGCAAATGTAATACGCTTCTTGAAATTATTAAAACTTTACCTTAATTCCAACGACTTTGGTACGTTTCTAACATTGTATTGAAACCATAATAGGACTCTGTCATGTAAGTATAAAATGATGTCCATTGTAATAGCCTACCTGTACTGACGCTGTTCCCAGGAACTGGATGCGCTTGGTAATTATTTTTGTTTTATGAAGTATGGTATTGGTTAAGTGTAGTCTGAGTCTGTTCTCATTGCATGAAGTGGTGCATTGTACAATAGACTGGAGTGGTGGGGATCGTGAAGTGTTAAGTTTGATACACTGTCGTGTTCAAACGTGCGAGACCCGAGAGAAACGTTGAAAGTGTACATTGGTTTCATGCTCAGTGCAAACTTGTGTCACTAGTGAGTACTCGAAGGCGCAGCACAGGAAGTTGTCGACAGGCCTTTATTGCGTCAGTGAACGTTTCTTTTGTACTGATAATCAATCACTCAGTCACCGTTTTCTGTATTACCCTGTTGTCAGTGAAAAGACCTTCGCAAATAGATCCAAAATTGGCTCCAACGAAGTACTACTCAAGATAAAGATCAGGAAAAAGTATTGGCTTTGTTTAGCGTACTCTTCACAGGTCAAGGAGGGCCTCATTTCTCCCATTTGATTCACTGTCGTTTCTTCTTCTTTTGGAAATAAAAATCACTTTTCTTTAAGCAATTCATCGTCACCCCTGCGTGTTATCATCAATGTCCAAGTGCGTGCAGCTCCGGATTAAATTGTGAGTTTTTTTGTTTAACTGGTACATTTTTTAACACCCACCCCTTCCCTCCATTCCTTCATTTGCTGTCGTTTCTATTTTTCCCGCTAGCGCGCAATTGAAAGAAATATGCAAAGTGTTCAACATCAAAATACAATCACATTCCAAAGTAATCCAATACCAAAACTCATGTTTTGCAAATGATGTATATAAAATTGCAATGAGTAAGAGTGACACATATTAAAAAGAAGGGGAAAAAACCCACTGTGACACAGTGGTACGGCATCACACGATAAGGTGCGGCCACATCTTCTGAGACGACACCGCGGGGCTGACCGCACTGACAGGATCCCAAACTCAAGCCGATTGTCTAGACTGTTGAGACAAAGCAGACTATGGGTCTGATCAAGTAGTCTCCATTTAACTGCATTGCTTGTCTGCGTTGACGTGTGATGCATGAGAGGTGGAAAACATCCAGAATATAAGTGGCTATTCGCAAGTCCAACATCTAAAGTGAGAGGAGAGAAGAAATATTCTATTTAGTGGTCATTCGTGAGTGAGGGGAGAAATCATCTAGTTATCAATGGTCATTCGCAAGTTTAACATCAAAATTGAATGTTTAGTGAATTTATTTCTTTTTTTTTTTTTTTTACCAATTACTCTCGTTTTTCATTGTAACGTGTTAGAATGCTTTTATTTGTTTATTTATTATGTTTCTTATTGCTGTGTAAGGTGGAATGGAGAGTTCCTGGATATTCTGCATTTCAGAAATGGTTAATCAAATTAACAAAGATGTATGATGTAAGGCCACACTGTTTTCGTGCCTACCAGTTGTTTTGTCAGAAATGGTAGGCTCAAAAAATGAGATAAAGTCAAGGAGTCCTTGGATAATGTATATTTAGCGCCTGTCTGCTCTTTTGTCTTCGTGCAAACAGTTATATCAAATAAGTTTGGAGAGGGCTAGAAAGCCTTGATGGGTGGCCTCGTGGCGCAGTGGATAAGTCGCCGGTTTCCTATGCCGAAGGTCGCGGGTTCGATTCCCGCAAGGGGCGAACGTATGTGACTTAAGTACGAGACTATTGAGGTCACCGAGGGTTTTCTCCGGGCACTCCGGTTTCCTCCCTCCCTTCAATAATGGTACAGGACGCAGTCAATATAAAAATTTTAAAAATAAAAATTCGATTTTCTTTCCGTCTTCTAATAGCGATCTCCCTGCCTTTACACCACCTGTTTGAGTGATGGATGTGTGTTTTGTGTGTGTGAGTGTGAATGAGACAGGTGAGCGTGTATGTTGGTATAGATCGCCGCGCTTTGAGCCTGAATGATTTGGGGAAAGGCGCGTATAGCATCATGTATTATTATTATTATTATTATTATTATTATTATTATTATTATTATTATTATTATTATTACATAATGGAGACAAAAATTGAGTGTAAAACACCAGTGATAAAGGTGGCTCTCGCCTAAAGAAAGGAGGTGGACTGGAGTTTATTGGTAACATCTTGGATAAAATCCTTCTTAGTTTCTGTCCTCCATGGAATGAGGGAATGATAGCAAAGATTTATCTCCCCTTCTCTGCTGCCCATGGTTTTCATTTGTAGATTTGTGCCATAGATACAGATGGCTATTTCGCCGTGTTCTCAGCTCGTCAATGATTTCCAAAGCATGAGAAGACGCCTGAATGAAGTTTCTCAGAAGAGCATCCTCACGCGAAAGAAAAAGTATCCACAATTTGGCTGGCAGGCAATGTAGATGGGAAAGAACCTAACTTTCTGAAAGTGAATTCATTGCCAAACATAGTTCTAACATCTAGGGTTGCAGTGTTGGTAGTTTTGAACAGGGTTATGTTGAGAGAGCGACTGCTGGCCAGTGTAACAAGGGAGACAAAAAGTGTGTGTAAAACTCAAGCGATAAAGATGGCTGCCTAAAGAGATGGACTGGAGTTGAAATTATTGATAGCAACTTGGATATCTCTGTTTGTCTCCACTGATGGACATAAGGTCAAGTTAGAGGTTGGTTAAACGCGTAAGCAAACGTCCAACATCTAGTAATAAGTTTGCTAGTAACTGTGCAATGATGTGAAACCGGAAAGGCAGTGCAGTGAATTCAACCATTAGTTGTAATTGGCTGACGATGCAAACCCACATACATTTGAGCTTATTTCGGATCGATGTCTTCCAGATCATAATTCTTGGCGCCTCACCTGCAAGCCTAACAACTTTAGAGATATATATAGATACGAAAATGGTTTACTGTGTTACTTTATACCATGCTTTAGAGAAAGGTGAATGCACTGTCCCGCCTAGTGTCAGAGTCTCGGTATAGGAAGCAGTGAACTGACAAGTACTGGGTACTTAGATACTTTATGTTGCTTTATATACAGTTGTCTACGTGAGAGGAGAGAAACCTCCAGATTACCTCCTGACATCACAGCCTGTCCCCATCAACGCCTATGCTTTGAGATTTAACAGAGATTTGTATCTGCTTAAGGATAGTATCTTTTTGACTCTTTGAATACAACGAAGTGGGAACAATATTAATGTCAGCAGATATTCAATAAATATATATAAGCAAGCTTGGAACAAATATTGAAAAAAATAAATAAATAAATATTTTTTTTAAAAATAAGGAGAAGAAGATGAAGAAGAAGAAGAAGAAGAAGAAGAAGAAGAAGAAGAAGAAGAAGAAGAAGAAGAAGAGGAAGAAGGAAGAGGAGGAGGAGGAGGAGAAGATGACGAGATTGCTTTTATAATGCTCGTATGTCGTGCGTTCCAGCCCAGAAAAGATGCAGAAGTCATTGGATACCAAAATCCAACATGCACAAAGCAGTTTTACGAAGGGAATCTAATACTGTACCCACTTTGGGCAAGACTGAACCATCAGATCACTCATACTGCTAAGACGAACTGTGAAAAATGGCCACTTTTATCTTGCCCACAGCAGGTTTCGAACATGGTTCATCAGTGTGCTCTACCAATGAGCGACGGCTGTGGGCAAAACAATAACGCCTTCCGCCATTTTTCGTTACGTAGACATTGTTCAGACTATGTTACTACGTGATCAAACATTGTATCAGAAGAGTTCGGATCCCACTTCTGACAATTGATTTAAAAGGTGGCGACGTGATGGCTCGCCTTTAACGCCCATACAATAGGACTTGTTCTTCAAACGTATCAGAAACTTTGCTGAGACCGCCTATGCTGGGAACACAATAATTACAGGAATCTGGGAAAATCGTAGGTATGTAATGTATACTACAACAACAGTCATTGCGTCCAGCAGTTAGGCAGTGAGTGCTACCGTTCTCGTTCCATGTAGATGGATGCAAATTGAGGGTCTGTTGTATGTCAACATTTTGCGTGAAAACCAGAAGTGACCTTAATATGTCCCGTTTGTAATGGAATGGTAATTTCATGCAAAAAAGACCGCGTAAACTCAGTGCTTGGTGGTGATGCAATAATACCGAAGGAGGTGGAGACTGTCGACTATTCCTCCCTTCATCTCTCTCGTGACCCTCCCCCTTACATTCCCCTCCCTCCCTTTCAAGTCCTTCCTCCCGCATCTCCATCCGACACCCCCCCCCCCTCATCTCTTTCCCTCCCCCAATCCTCTTACTGGGTTAGGCATGAACGTTTACGATACACATTCCATGAGTTTGTCTACATTGTGAACTTTCAGTATCGCTTTGAAAATTCGATCGGCGCCGGGCGCGTCCGCTCCTGCTATTTGACCAGTATAACTGCTGGGGCTGTCTGCGGTTAACCGAAATGTAGAATAAAACATATTTGCAGGTTTGTTGCGCCCACGCAAGAAACTTGAAGCTGATAACTCTTTATCGAGAAGAAGAACAGAAGTTGATAAATAAAGGTTTACATAATTATATGTAGATCTCTCACAGCATAGCTGAGATTCATCGAGGCATACGCTTAACTCGGCAACTCTCAGCTTTCTTATTGTGTGAGTTGTTCTATGTAGACTCGAATAATGCACGTCGGGTACGTCGGAGAGATTCCGCAGAGTGAAGGCCTGAACAGACCGCTACAAGAACTCTTTTGTTTGTTTGTTTGTAGATTATAGTCACACGACACTTTCGCATATATGTGCCCACTGCCATCAGGGTGTACTATCAGCACCACTCGACATCAGGGATATTCTCGCCGTGCCGTGGCCAGTTGGGCCCCACATCGGTTCCATGTGTGTGTGGGTTGTTGTTTTTTGGAGACAAGAACTGTGGTGATGAATTGAGGGGAGGGGGGCGGTGAGGGAGGGATGAAGTTGGATAAATGGAATATATTACTGTCAATATATTGATGGGTTGTAGCATGGGTGGTTTGTCTGTGTGCGTGCGGGTGCTGGTTGTTGTGCTGCGGTGTGCCGGTGTGGGGGTGGGGGGGGGGATGTGTGTGGTGTGGCAGGGGTGGGCGCGTGCTCGTAATCACGTGTGAAGATGTTGAGCTGTGTGGATGTTGTGTTGGGGGATGTTGTGATGGGTGAGTGGGGTGTGTATGAGCGTGTGGGTGTGCTTTGTGTGTGTGTGTGTGTGTGTGTGTGTGTGTGTGGGGGGGGGGGTGTGATGGCATTTTCACTCTTGTCTTTCTGTTGTTTCTTGGGAGTTGGAAGCCATTTTTCAATTTTTTGGAAGATTTGGACAATAAAGTTTATTGTTTACTGTTTATTGCTTTGTTGACTAGAAGCAGAATATGTTGTTTTTGTTGTTGTTATTTTTGTTGTTGTTTTAGACGCGGACGTCTTCTTTGCTGTGTGTGAGTGAGCAAGCAGGCGTTGCAGCAGGATTAACTTGTAACAAAACAAGACTTTGCACGCAATAGGGAAAATTGGGCACCTAGCCGCATTTCACGCTGGACATAACACCGATGTAATGACCTCCTCAGGTTGGACAACCCCCACTGAATACAGTTGTGAGACAGAACCAGATTCGCGTAATGGCGACAGTACTGCGGAATTTGTCTCTGTTTGATTGCCTTCTTGTCTGTCCCTGCCTCCTTGTGTCTCTGTTTGCCTGGCGACCTCTATGCTTTGTCCCTTTCTGTCTCTCGCTGGGCAACGCATGGCCTTCTTGATTTTGATAAACTCTAAAGAAGACAATTATTAGATTAAAAAAAAGAACGATTATCATAGCATTGGCCACAGTACCGTACGGTATTCCGTTCTCGGTCTGCGGTTTTGTCTGTATATATCTGTCTGTCTCTTTCTCTTTTGGATCATGATCCCCGTGTAATGGGCTACTCACCTTGGACTGCGTTGTGTGTAAGTATGTGTGTGTGTGCGTGCTTGTGTGTGTATGTGTGTGTGAGTGTGCGCGCGCGCGCACGTTTACAATATAACAAACAACACAAAAAAGTGCGTGCCTGTATATTTGTTATTCCAACTGTAACTCAACGAAATGATCAGATCAGCTTGCGAGAATCTTTTCTAAACGACATTGTAAGTAGACTAAAAGATTGTATTATTATTAATAAAACACATCCGCACAAAAGCCACTTTGTCCGACATTGTCAGACAAGAGCTTATAGCAACAAAGACTACGATCACGCCTCTGGCAACAATCCCTACTTACATGGGCTAAATGAAGCGTCGCAAAATGATGGATAACCCCTTTCCAGATCGGGTAAAGAATTACAAATCTGGGAAGTTTGGATTCGCCCGGCTTGGGGGCATCAATGGGTAGTATTTGCGATGCGCGATTGCCTGGAGAAGGCAGCGATCCAATTTGTGCTTAGAAAGTGAAAGTGCCAAGACAGGGGACGGTACACAAGACAAATGACTAACTCGGGCACGAATTATCTCCCTTGGGTACTGCTAGCAGACCGGCAGCTGAGGCTTGTCCAGCGCGGTTCGCTGTGTGATCTTTTCTTTTTTCTTCCTTAAAAAAAAAAAATTCTTTTCTTTCTTTTGTTGTATTTTCTTTGTTTCTTTTTAACCTTTCTTTCTCTCATTCGCTCTTGTATTCATTTATTAATTCTGTAAAATGTTCTATTTTTTAATTGTGATTTTCATTTTTGTTTTGTTTTTGTCTCCATTTTTTATTCGTACTACTTCTTCTTCTGCACATCTCTCTCTCTCCCTCTCTCTCGTATTGCCCAGGCTAATATTGTGTTACAATGAACAATGACAAGAATTTAACATAAAGAATACCTGATTCCAGATGCCTAACGTGCCCGCAGTAATTCCAAAGTGAGAGAGGAACTATTGGGAAAGTGTCAGTAAATATTTTTTGTGAATATTCTATTAGATGAAAGAATATTTATTTGCCATATTAATAAAGGAATTAATCTGAAAAGGGTAGGTAAATATTTTACGTGAAGATTCCATATTTGATGCGAAATTGTTTATTAGGAATATTAAATAAAACTCTGCCAACTCGGTCGGGGAGAGAGGTTTGCGAATTAGGAGAGAAGGGGAAAGAAAGCAAATGGTAGGAAGTAAAGAGTCATAGATGCGACACTTTTGCACAAACTGGCTGCATAGTGCGTCTCTGGTCGATTTCCCTTGCGCCCGACACGGGTCGTAATGAAGACTGGACGAAGCATCAATAACTATCTACCATAATGACCCGTGTCCAGTTCACTGATGTGGGCTTAGGGTGGACCAAAGAGTTTGTATGTCAAAGGACACCGATCTCCTTAGGAGTCTCCTACAAATGGAAAGATTATTATTTCCGCATTCCCTTACCCCCAAACCTTGTTGGCCGTTTCTGTTTGTAATTTTCTGTTGTATAATGCATTTTTATTTGTCTTTCTGTTTTATATGTGCATTAGTCTTTTTTGCTGTGTCTACTTTCTTTCGATATTTCCTAATTTTTCTATCTTGTTTCTTTGTTCTAACTTTAGAACCCTTTGCTTTCTTCAGTGAATGGAGCAGTTTCGTTTTATCCCTCAAACAACAGTCACAACTCCTTCGCCGTCACCACCACCACCGCCACCAACACCGCAACTACCACATCATCTTCAATAACATTATATGTATCGCCATATCCTCCAAATACATAACGCCTGCCATCACCACGACCACAATCATCCTCATCATCCTCATCCTCATCATCCTCATCATCCTCATCATCATCATCATCATCATCATTACCGTCTTCACCATCATCATCATCATCATCATCATCATCATCATCATCATCATCATCATCATCATCATCATCATCATCATCATCATCACCGTCTTCACCATCATCATCATCATCATCATCATCATCATCATCATCATTCAGATTCTTATCAATATCACCATTCTTATCAATATCATCATTTTCATCGTCATCATCTTCATCATTATCATCATCATCACCATCATCGTCATCATCAGCAACATCATCACTATCACCTACTCCCTCCTTTACCTCCATCCAAACCCACAGCCAACAGCCTCCCCACAACATCACATCATCATTGCTGATAACTGTGGCGTGGCGTCGTTGTAGTTGTTTTTAACGAAAGGAAACAGTCGCTAGAGCTAATGAAGCGCTCTGTAAACATTGCTTAACTCGATATGCCCCACAGCTCGCACAGCGATGCTGATCACTGGCAGCAAACCTCTTTGTTTTGGCATAATGGGGGAAGATTTGTTATTGACGAGTAGAGTGGGTGTGTTTGAGGGGTGAGGAAGGGTGGTGGTGGTGGTGGTTGTGGTGAGGGTGGATGTGTGTGTGTGTGTGTGTGTGTATGTCTATGTGGGAGTGTGGGCTTACATAATGTAGTTCAGTTACATAAAGCAGAGACAACTACCACGACAGAAGACCTCGAAAGTTAACCACAAATTATTCTGAACCATTAAGACAGTTTGTGCAAGCAGACGGGCTGATGCGTTTTGCGCTGTTTGTTCCATTTTTCCTCGTCCACCTGTCTCACTTCGTGTCTTTCTGTATGCATGTAAATCTGTCGCACGCCTATTTGCTTCGACCTCTCTTTCTCCACCTCATCTACTCATTTCTCTCTTTCTCTTTCTCTCCCACTTTCTCTTCCCTCTCTCTTTCCTGCCTCTCGCTCTCCCCCCCCCTCTCTCTCTCTTATCATTTTCTCTCCACCCTAGCTTTCTATCATCTCCCTCTCTCTCCGCCCTCCTCTCTGTTTCTGTTACCCCTTGGGGTCATGAGCAATCTTGCCACTGTAGATTGTTCAAACCTATAAAGGGAACAGTGAAAGCCACAGTTGAAAACCTGTCTTTCCTTTATAGGCAAGACGCTTCACTGCGGCAACAGTACCCCCGTTGGAGTGCCGGGGGTTTTCAGTATAAATAGTATCCCCACTTTATGGAAATTTAGTGCTTTAAATTCCCACTGTCGCTGTCTTCCTCATTTACTCTTTCCTATTCTTGCTCTGTCCTTCACTCTGCTATACTATCTTCTTCTTCGCTAGATCAATGACCTACCTTTTTTCTTGAAAACTCTTCCTGGACAAGACTCCTTGTTTGTGTATGGGGTCTGTTGGATCAGCTTGGGAGTGTTGGACGCTTTCTGCCGGGTGGTCACTAGGGCTTCCTATGAATGTACTATTTAGCACTATAGGCATTTTATATGTATGTGTTTGGTTGATGATTTATAATGATGTTTGTATTCTATTTTGTTTTTGTAACCGGGGTGTTCGCGTAGTTGAGGTCAACCCTCAGCCGTCCCCCGCGTGGGATGTCTTTATTGTAAAGTGACTGGCCGGTGGAGGGCATTCAATTTTCCCACTGGGGTTGTTTCAGCAGATCTTTTATGCGGATCGGGGGTTGTCCGGTCCTGATTTGGCTCGGAAGAGTCCGCTGGACCTAAAGCAACAATAAATCAATCAATCAATCTGTTTCTGTTTCATGCGACCACACACGTGGCAAAAACAATCCAAACCTTCAATAATAAAATGCTCTGACAATCACAAAGCTTACCGCAAATCTCAAAACGTACTTCAGTCGTACGTCAACACGCCAACAGGGAAACAAAATAATACAAACAAGGAAAAAACATAAATGAACAATACCAAGTGTTGAAAATCGGGTAATTTACACGGAGACGGAATGAGGGAGAAGCTTGTTTTGAAAGTAGTGACGGAGGTGGAACTGGAGAGATCACAGACTGAGAGAAGGAGGTTACATGCAAGTATGTTCCGTATCGTTGGACCAAAGACAGAGAAATAAATACAGACTTGAAACTGCGAGTGTCGGAATGTCTGGTTCCGCTCCTTCACTTTGTCAGTAAGACAACCCTTCCCTTACGTGCTTCGCCTTTTCAGAACCCAAATTCCACAAAATGTGTAAGTTACGGCCATTACCCAACAACGTTGAGTCTAGGCAGACAGTGATGTTTATTGTGTAAGCCGGAGCTGCTGAGAGAAGCATGTATGCACCTTGTCAGTAGATACATTGTTCAACAATAACCGGCATAGTTATATGCCCCTCTTTTTCTTTTTACTGTTAAAAAAATCTTCTTCTTTTTCTTCTTCTTCTTCGGCATTTCGTGCTGAATAGCAGGATAGCTGCTTATTGTTGGCTTTATTTCGTTTTGTGTTCAGGTTCCGTTATTTTCTTCGAGTGTCGTCAGCAGTTGCATTCGTCAACAAATAACTGCATAGTTTTGGCCCGCTTGTGTGTGTGTGTGCGTGTGTGTGTGTGTGTGTGTGTGTGTGTGTGCGCACTTGCATAAACGGACAAATGGGTTCCAGACTTTGCCTTTCTTAGTTACAAATGAGTTCATTTGCAAGGAACCCACTTTTTTTTTTCTCCCAGGTACCCACTTTTTTCTAAGTACACGAGAGTGCTCTTTTAGTGCTGGGAGTGCAGTTGTAGTGCATGAGAGTTTTGTAAATACAAGGGAGTGCTCTATCCAGTACGGAGAAAATCCAACCACTTTTCGAGCAAATTTTGAAGAAAAGTCGACCTATTTTGTCCCCCATAGGAGATGTGCTAGGTCAACTTTTTAGACAGTAAAAGCCAATTTTGCGTCAGATTTCTACATTTTTATATGTATTTTGTGCTCTTTCCGTTAAAAAACAACAACAAAACGTTCCGATTCCTACAATCTTAAATAAACCCAGTTATGATATTTTGCAAGTATGCGTGTATGTGTTTGTGTGTGTGAGTGTGTGTGTTCTTTCTTTAGGTTTGATTTTATTCTACACAGTGTATTTTGCTGAGTTTTTGTACTTGTTAGGATCAAAATGCATTCATCATCAGTAACTCGCATAGCAGGCTGCATTATTTGGGTAGGGCGGAATGTGAGGAGTGTTTTTTTTTTTTAAATTTTGCACAAGTTCCTTTCTGTGAGCTTCACGTTTGTCATGTCAGTAAATGCATTTATCAGCAATAATCTGCATATATCTAGTTGCATTCTTTTTGTACAATTTCTTCGTTAGGCATTCGGCATCAAATTAACCAGATAACTTTTTTTCTGCATGTTTTGTTTGTTTTTATTTCTGTGATTTTGCTAATTGATTTATTTTGGCGCGTTTTTGCACTTGTCAGTAAATGCATTGATCAACAATAACTCGCATATTTAGCTGCATCGTTTTCTTTTGTCTTGTCTTGTTTTGTGTAATTCTTGATAATAAATCATTCTTTACTCTTCATGTTTGTTGTTGACAAGTAATCTGCATAATGTTGGCTGCATTTTTTGTTAGTTTTGTGTTGATTTATTCTGCAGAGTCTAATCAGTGAGCCCTTGCACGTGTCAGTGGATGCATTCGTCACAAAACAATGTGCAAAGTTAGCTGTTGGGTTTTTTTTGGTTCATAATGCCTGCGTTGACAATCTGAAAAGTTTGGACTGCATTGTGTATTGTACTTTCTTATGCATGTGTCTAGCTTCTTCAACAATTATGTGCATGACTTCTTGTGTAATTTCATGTTGTTTTGGTTAGTTTTAGTCTTTAAGATGCATACCTTTTTAAACGTTTGTTTTTATTTAGGAGTTATTTTTTGTACACTAAGTCTTGTCCACAGACGAAATCGTCAATAAATAATTTGCATAGTTAGGTGATTTTTTTTTTCTTTATGAATTCGACAACAAAGTTAAGGCATAATTTGGGCCGCATGGCTGTGTGCAACCTGTCAGTGGATGTGTTTGTCAATAAATAATTTGCATATCTGGTTGCATCGTTGTGGGGGCTTTTTTTCTGTTACGTTTTCGTACGCTTTTCTACGTATTCGTAGTCCTCTAGGCAGTTTTTATAATCACATTTCTGGGTTAGGGTGAAATAGTGAGTGGGTGACTATAATAGTGAACACTGAAGACGCGCCTAGATTAGAAACAGCTGTCTGGACAGGATGGGTAACAAATACAATTGAGACATATTTTCTTAATGGCACTGTAAAAGTTATGGTTTTTAAATGCTGATGTCCTGATGCAGAAAACCTACATCTTTACATTATAGTTCCTATCCTATCCTATCCCGTAGCTCGAAAGTCGTTGGGGCAACACAGATGATCGTTTAACCAGCGTGCCCCATCTTTCTTTGTCCTCAGCAATCCTCGAGCCTCATGGCTTCACTCAGTATTAAGCCAGTCCTTTCTCGTACGTTGCCCTCCCACCTCTTTCCCGGTCTCCCTCTTCTTCTACCTCCTTGACCCGTGCCTGGCGGGATGATTTTTGCAAGGTCTGATGCTCTGGTGACGTGGCCATTCCATCGGAGTCCGTTTCTTCACCACTATGAGCATGTCATCGAGTTGTCCAGTGGCTTGTGTAAAAAACCCCATCAGTTCTAGTATGTCCCCAGAACAGAGAAGAAGAATAAACCCTCCCAATTATCCGAGAAGAAGTTGAGGCAGCAGTGCAATCGATGTAGAAGGGGAAGTCAGCGGGAGTGGACAACTTACAAGCAGCATTGCTTCAAACAGGAGGAGGAGCGATGATTGACGCCCCAACCATTATCTGTATCCGATGGTATGGCCACGATAGCAGAGCATCAGGCCTTGCAAAGACCATACTGCAAGGCACGGTGCAAGGAAGCAGAAGAAGAGGGAGACAAAAAAGAGGTAGGAGGACAACATTCGAGAATGGACTGGCTTGGCATTGAGCGAAGCCATGAGGGATGCTGAGGACAGAGAATGATGGAGTACGCTGGTTAAACGATCATCTAACAAATATTTATTTTTTTATTCAAGGAAAATACATATAATTTCAAACAATGATTTACAGGATAGGCAACAAGCAAGCTTTTATATAAGCCCACCCTGTATGACAAAATTCGACATAATAATTAAGTGACAGGCAACTGATAGATGCATATAAATAAAGAAGAATACAACAATTAAAAACAATAATATAATAAATTAATTAAAGATAATAAGGTTTAGTAAATAATTACACGGATATACAAGCACACACATATATATAAATAAATAAATAAATAAATAAATAAATAAATAAATAAATAAATAAATAAATAAAAGAAACAAACGATCATCTGTGGTGCCCTAACGACTTTTGATTTAACGGGATAGGATAGGATAGGACAGCAGATTGGCGAATGGACCAAACCATAAATCCAGTCGCTTGTCATCACTCTTCCCAAAAAGGGTTACCTTCAGGAATGTGAAAGTTACCGCCCCGTCGGCCTCATCAGCCATCACAGCAAAGTAATACTTAATAGGTTGAAACCCCAAACTAAACAAATAATAGCTGAAGAACAAGCAGGATTCAGGGCAGGTCGAGGTACCACTGAGCAAAAATACTTACAACACCATCAACATCTATATCATGTGTTTGTAGACTCCAAAAAGACGTTTGACCGAGTCTGGCATGCAGCTCTGTGAGCAACCATGAGAGTGTACAGCATCAGCCCTAACATTATTGAAGTCATCAAAAGCCTGTATGGCAAGGCTACTAGTCCAGTCCTCAATAACATCGGGAACTGGTTCAGAATAACAATCGGCGTGCATCAAGGATGCCTAATCTCTCCAACACTCTTTAACATCTTCCTAGAGCCACCATGTCAGATGCCCTTGCAGATCACGAAGAGCAATCTCCAACCTCTGTTTTGCGGATGACATTAATGGATTGGCTGGAGAAGAACAAGAATTTGAACAGCTGCTGGTACAGAGGCTTGACACCACCCCCAGAATGGAATGGAAATAAGTGCAGAGAAGACCAAATGATGACCAACAACACCAATGGCATCAACACTGACGTCAAAGTCCAAAGCCAATCCCTCCACTTAGTGCATAGCTTCAAATATTTAGGAGCAGTTGTATCAGACAATGGATCCCGACAGGAAGTCCTCTTCCGGATAAAACACACAACTGCTGCCCTGACAAGGTTGACACTCATTTGGAAAGACAGGACCATCAGTCTACAGTCCAAGTTAAAGCTGCTGCATTTCCTTGTCATCTCCATCTTTCTATAGGCTTGCACAGCAGACCTACAACGAAGAATACAAAGCACGGAGATGAGGTGCTACAGAAGGCTTCTGAGCATTAATTTTCTATACCCAACACATCTCTAACAATGAAATCCGATAAACCTTCATACAAGTCATTGGACAACACGATGACATGCTCACAGCAGTGAAGAAACACTACAGTTGCTGTCATAAACCTTAATAAAAGTCGGGATCTATCCTATTTAAACACCACTTGTTGTCCTTTTACACTTTGGTCCAAACAGATGTTAACTTCACATTTTCAAAACATTTTTGTAGTTCTGAGGGAAAACACTGCTTTCAGCAAATGTATGTTCTACTTTGGTGAAAACACATTTCTGTATTTCACCGAGTTATATGGTAATTGAAGAGCTTCATTCAACATATAAAACTTCAGGTAAACAGACTTTTTGTTCAGTTAAGGCAAACAGACATAAAAACAACAACAACAACAACAACAACAATAATAATGATACTACTACTACTACTACTACTACTACTACCTACTACTACTACTACTACTACTACTACTACTACTACTACTACTACTACTACTATTATTATTATTACTACTACTACTACTACTACTACTACTACTACTACTACTAATAATAATAATCATCATCATCATCATCATCATTGGAGAGTAGGAAAATGACAGATGAACCCTACATTACTTTCTATTTCCTTTATTTCTCTTAAAATATGAGCTTTTGAGAATATTACCTCTCTCTCTCTCTCTCTCTCTCTCTCTCTCTCTCTCTCTCTCTCTCTCTCTCTCTCTCTCTCTCTCTCTCTCTCTCTCTCTCCACTGCGAACCTCTAATAAGCTTATCTTGTTTGCGCAGTACAATGTAGGACAGCGATGTATGTTCTATTTTCATATTGTATGAAAATAACATGCACATCGATTTTTCACGATCTTCCATGTTTATCTCAAAAGAGCGGAAGAACCTAGTTTTTGACGCGACTACAAAAGTGTGTTGATGATGATAATAAGATAACATAAGATAAGACAACTTTATTATCTCTTTCAAGAAATTACATTGTGGTGCACAAACAATCAACACAAATATACATCACAATAACAATATTAATTTATATAATAATGCTGAGGAAAACGAGGAGAAGAAGGAGGAGGTGGAGGAGGACGAAAAAGGAGAAAAAATAGAATACATTGAATGGAACAGGAAAGTAGAGAGTTCCTGCGTGAGAGAGAGAGAGAGAGAGAGTCTTGTGCGTGCTGTGTGCAAGTAGCTTATTTTTAACATTGTTAACAGTATTCAAATTTGTTGTTTTTGATTGCCTCATAATGCACAAATGACTTCTTATCAGTGCTGTTACAATGTTTGTGCAATGGGTTTTGTTTCTCAGTTGGCTAGTAACTTTTGACGAAGCGTTTTAGCGAAATACATGTCTAGAGATTCGAATAATCCTTTAATCTGGCGTGTTTTACCTCCTTCAACCCATTTACTTGTCTTCACAATACAAGAAGAAGAAGAAGAAGAAGAAGAAGAACAACAACAACAACAACAACAACAACAACAACAACAAAAAAGAAGACGAAGACGAAGAAGTTAATAATGAGAAAGCATTGTATATATTTTTCTGTCACACTTGAAAACTAAGTTTTCAAAAATAATGTCTTTTCCATGTTGTCTTTCTGGAACCATCCACATGTTGAGTTTTCGTATCATTATCTTTATTTTGTGGGAAGGTGGGGATGGGAGGTGGCGGATGTCAGTGTGAGAAATGTACAAACCCAACTTTGTGTACTCTGAGGTTTAGGGGTGTCTATGTAAAAATAACTGAAGAAACAGTTTGGGCATCAGTACAGTTGTTGGTTTTTTTAAATGAAGTAAGGTTCTTTGATCTTCTAACTTGGAAGGGAAAACTTTCAACAGTCGTTGGACTGCGTTTTGGCAACACTGCCCGTCGCCCCTTCCATTCCCTTCCAGCCCTGATCCCTCCTTCAGTCAATCAATCAATCAGTCTGTGCCAGTTAAGCCGTTAATCAAACATTCAAACTAAAATAATCTAAGTTTTCAAGCGCAATGGTTCTATGTATGCCACTGGTTATATTGTACCAAATGAACACTTATTAAGACTTTTTCATATTCGATATTTTCATAGCGATTGCACTTAATGTTGCACCTGTGCCTAGCCTGCAAGATCGTTTGATTGAAGTCTTAAAAGGTGTAGTGTGGAATGTGGGCGTGTGTGTATGACGGTTTACCAACATCGGGCCACTCTTCATATGCAAAGTATTTTGTCATTTGGCTGAATAAATTCTGTATTCTGTTAATGCAATAAATGAAGACCATTGAGCAGAGGGTTTAAGAATGAGTGTGTTTATGTGAGTGGCGTTTGATGCATTTCTCTAATTGTGTGACTTAATTACAGAAACTGAGAGTGTTTGTTTATTCCCTTTCAGCTGTATACACAGTTTTAATTGATTTAGGCATGGGAGACAACACTTCTTCCCTGTCTGTACATATACAATAGTCATTGAATACTCTGAGAAGAGATCACGTGGAACAAACAGGTCCCACCCTCCTACCCCCTCGCTCTCATATTACCGCAGGAATGAAATATGGGGGGATGCATGCTCGTAGTGTCATTTGAATGTCAGAAAGTTCATCATGCGGCACATCTCAACAATATTATTGGGAACGAATTACTTGATATCGAGTTTGTTTCGCCCAGCCATTGACCTCACAGCACGTGGAGATCGGAACCGTGACAGCGATCGCGAC
>CM072518.1:35247877-35382877 GCA_036898135.1 Oncomelania hupensis
GGAAGAGTCCGCTGGACCTAAAGCAATAATCATGTAATGTAATATAATCTCTGACTTTAAAAGGTATGTGTTTTTCGCTTAAATGTCGATATTATTTGACATTTGCAGAAAATGTTCTGACTTTTAAGAAACCTTTCGTCTTCTTTTGGGCAATCTCAATGACCTTCAGAACTTATCATTCTTCTGCGACCCGAACAGCCTCTCGTGAGTTTCGATTGATTTTGACAGTGCATTATGAATGAGAATAACACATTCGAAGGCGTTGTTAGGTCTTACACATTCAGAAACTAGGAGGACTAATCGAACTGGGGTAAAAGTTAAGTCTTACCACACCCGCGCCACCAGCCCTCCCCTAACCCTGTAGATTGCTAGACTTGCGTCGAGGAATCAAACCGAATGTGATCTTCTTTGAGTTTGATCATTTTTATTCGGAGGGAGTGGGGTCAATATCCAAAGTTCTAAATGGGGTCTTTCATGTACGAGCAGTACATTTCCAGCACCCCCTCTCGTGTATCAAAATGCTAAAATTCCAAATGTTCCTTTTGATGTGGAAAAGAAACTGGTTACTCAGTGTCCCCGAGAACGGGTTTCTTTTAATGGGCAGCATGTCTTAAAAATCCCGCAGCTCCAAACTTCTTCCAGCAACTCAGTCAAGCGTGGCACATTCTCAGCGGTGCAGTCTTGCTCAGCTATCCCGCATCTTCTAGACTTCGATGCATCACCATGTGTAATCATTGATTTGCTTTCACTTTACTAATTTACGTACTTCAATAGAGAGCCCGTTCTTTCATGGGAATCACTCGCGGCTGATTTCTCCCCTCCCCCTCTCTCTCTACCCCTACTCCGTTTACTTTCTTTACGCGCAATGTGCAAGTATGTCGGGCTTGACTGCGCCCGAAACACAGTATCCGTAGTTTCGTGTTGTTTGGCTGGCGGCTTGAAACCTCGGTCTTCGATGGTAGCCAGTTATAGTGAGGCACCACGTTTCTTTGTATAATCATAATACCAGAACAAGGCATTGTTAGGATCTTCCGATTTTCTTTCATTTTGTTTTGTCGCTTGTACTGGTGACACACAAGGCCATCACCGAAGTTTGAGAGCAGATAGTAGATCCCCGATAGCAAACAGGTAGTACCACACAGCCTTGCTTCCAAGAAATATCTGTAGTACTAGTATGCAAGGCGGTGTGCTTGCAGTCTACCGCTTTGCTATCCAATATCGAGGAATCCACTATAGGCGCCCAACTCGTGTAATGCCCCTGTGGTCTGTTCGTTTTCGTGTAAATTATGGTTACCATGGTTCGCAATAAACCTATGACGGCGCATTTTATTAGAAGAAGAAAAAGATGAGGAGAGGGAGAAGAAGAAGAAGAAGAAGATATAGCAAAAATGAAGACGAGGAAAAATAATAAGAAGTGATGATGATGATAAGATACGATAAGATAAGATAAGATAAGATAAGATAAGATAAGATAAGATAAGACAACTTTATTATCTTTTACAAGAAATTACATTGTGGTGTACAATTACAATCAACAAGGAATAAACATCACAATAATAATAACAACAATCATAATGACAATGAGGATAAAACTGCACAGTCACACATTAATATAATTACACTTATGCATGCTAACATTAAACGACAGCAAATGTTAAATGAAATTATTTTGGGCAAATACAAACACACACACTCACACACACACACACACACACACACACATGTCATTTATTAAGTAATGGGACAGCCTTTGGGATAAAACTGTTTTTCGTTCTGAGAGTTCTGACCCTTGGTGTTTGGTAGCGCCTTCCAGAAGGCAGGAGCTGGAAGTGGTGCGCAAGCACATGAGTGCTATCCAGCACAATGCAAATGGCTTTCCGCACAACACGCCTTTCATACAACACATAATGATGATGAAGATGACGGTGATGGTGATGATATAGAGAAGAAGTAGAAGTAGAGGAAGAGCGGGAAGAAGAAGAGGAGGAGGAGGAGAAGAAGAAGCATGAGGATAAGGAGGAGGAGAAGTAGGTGGCGGCCAATCATTAGAGGCATATGATTACATTTGTCGTCAGTGGTTTTCGACGCTGATGAGTGTTGTAATAGGGGTTGTCGGAGTGCACCCTACGTTCTTTAACGACTTCACCTGCCGCTGACAATGTAACCACGTGGCGCTGGATGCGTTTTACAGTGCCTGCGACGACTTTTCCAGCCCAGCATTTTTGTTGTCTCTCAGAATAAGACGATTTTTATTTTATTTTATTTTATTCTCATTGTTAACCAAATTTTTGAACAACGTGAAAACTTCTCGCTGCGATCATTTTCGCACAGCCCGATTCAACAGCGTTAAAGAATATGAACATCGTGGCTCACCCTATTCTCATTCCAGTTGAAATATCTTTCAACACTCTATTGTTGAATTGTGTATTTTGCTCGTCTTCTTCCTCCTCCTCCTCCTCCTCCTCCTCCTCCTCCTCCTTCTTCTTCTTCTTCTTCTTCTTCTTCTTCTTCTTCTTCTTCTTCATCGTCGTGGTCGTCGTCGTCGTGGTCGTCGTCGTCGTCGATCGCTTCCTTACATGGTCGTTCTCGTCCCATGCTCGACCGTTGAAACGTGTGTGTTGCTCTTAAGAGGTGAGAGGGCACAAGATCGGAGTTGATACTTTTTTTGTGCGTGTTTGTGATGGGTCCCAACTGCATCGTCAATGTCTGGCGGTTCCCCCATTGTCCCAGTGATTTTACGGCTCTCTTGCAGCCTTCAGCATCTGCTGGGAACATCATCCGGACACAGAGTGCATCTGTGACTGCCGCTGAAAGAAAGCGAGAGGACTGTGATGACGTGCATGGAAGTGCGCGAAGGTGTTGGGTTTGTTTACTAGGTAGCCCTGGAGGTCAATAGCTTCGTTTGCTCATCCAGTGCTGCAACTTAAGATTCTCATTTGCAATGCTGCTTTTTGTGTGCTTTTAGTTTCTTCCTCAAGTCTCCTGCTTTGTTTTTTTTTGTATGTACCCGTTTTCACCTTTCCTCCAGTTTCTTCTGATGCTGAGAATATAGGTTCTGCTCTGAAAAAAAAAGAAGAGAAATAAAAACAGAAGAGCAGGAAACGGAGAGGAGGAGGAGGAGAAGAAGAAGAAGAAGAAGAAGAAGAAGAAGAAGAAGAAGAAGAAGAAGAAGAAGAAGAAGACGACGACGACGACAAAGAAGAAGAAGAAGAAGAAGTAGAAGTAGAAGAAGAAAGAAGGAAGAAGAAGAAGAAGAAGGAGAAGGAGAAGAAGTAGAATAAATATTCATGAAACCTGTAATTGTTCGGGTTGATATGAATAAAGTTGTATTGTATTGTATTGTATTGTATTGTATAACAGGAGGACGAGGAGGAGGCAGAAGAGCAGCAAAGCGAAGCTTTACGTCCTATTGTAATGGAGGCAGAAGAAGAAAAATGGAGAGTCGAAGTGGGGTGGGATGTAGGCGAGGTGGTTGTGGGATAGAATGGGGGAGGGGGCAGTCGAGTGGGAAGGGGGAGAAAGGGAGAGCGATAAAGCGACATTGCAGTTTGTGGAATCAGTGCCGTATAAAACTCATAAATTAACATAACATTTAACAAAAATTGTAAAATGTCCTTTTAGTATTCAGCACTTCTCTCTCCACAGTATAGTTCGTCCAGAACAGCAGGAAAATTCAATATTTAAGTATTCTGTTCATTGATTTCTCTTGCAGATCTTGTGAAGACTCGCCCTTACTGTCATCCAGTATCGATCTCTTAAGGATTGATTCTTCTTTTTCTCGGTTTGTGTCAAGAAGAAGAAGAGATAGTAGTAGTAGTAGTAGTAGTAGTAGTAGTAGTAGTAGTAGTAGTAGTAGTAGTAGTAGTAGTATAGTAGTAGTCTTATTGTTGTAGTAGTCGTAATGGGAAGATGTAGTAGCAGAAGCAAGAAGAAGAAATAGTAGTAATGGTAAGAAGAAAAATACTAGTAGCAGTAGTTGTAGTAGTAGTAGTAAGAAGAAGAAGAAGTAGTATTAGTAGTAAGAAGAAGAAAAAAATTGTAGTAGTATAGTAGTAGTAGTAGTAGTAGTAGTAGTAGTAGTAGTAGTAGTAGTAGTAGTAGTAGTAGTAGTAGTAGTAGTAGTAGTAGTAGTAGTAGTAGTAGTAAGAAGAAGAAGAAGTATTAGAAGTAAGAAGAATTTTTACAAAATAAAAGTAGTACTATTATGATATCAATTGCGCATTAGGCATATGTACTTACTAGTCATATTGTGTACTAGTCATGATAATTTAAATGGAATCGTGCAAAAATGCATTGATTGTTTGTGCATGATGTATACATTGACTATTAATGTAATGTGAACTGTGAGGTGTTGTATGTTGGTTTAATCAATAGACGTATAGACTGAGATGTGGGTGCTTGACGCGATTAGGTGACATGATATATATTGACAGTGTTTGTGGTTCTATTTTGTGATCTGATTGGCTGATGTGTGATGTCTGATTGTTTTACTTTCAATAGCCTATATTGCGTAAATGTGAGAAAGCGATGTGTCTGTTTGCACTGTGCTGTGCTGTAATGTATTGTGTATGAACTTATAACCTATATTCTGATGTATCCCATATGCGCAAAACAAATTCTTCACATGAAGTCAATAAATCTTGAATCTTGAATCTTGAATCTAGTGGTAGCAGGAGAAGAAGAAGAACGAAACAACAAAATTAAAGATGAACAAGATAACAAGCTGTGCAAATGTATTTCCAGAAACTCACTCATAGAGCCCATATTAATCTTTGAAAACTAACGTATTAATATTCTTAGCGGTGGTGTAACTCGGATTTCGATTGAAAAACAAATCTTGGAATGCTAGACCTATCTGAACTACCTGCAGGCGGCAAATAAGTATCCCAATTGGTTAGCCAATTTATTTAGAATTTTAGCGCGAAACGTGTTTAGAAAATGGTGAAACACAATCACCTTGGCATATGAGAAAGTACAAATACGAATGAGCTAGCACTCTTAGCAGCTGTTAAGATATCCACAAAGTAAAAATGACGAATTTTGGTTCAGTTATTCTTGAAAAAAACAGGAAAAAACGTGTATATGGGTTAAAAAAATGAAATTCAGAGCGACGGACCGACCAACTGACCGACAACCGGACTGTTACGGAAGGGTGGCCCATGATTCAGAGAACCTGTATACCAAAACTCAACAAAATCGCTTCAGCCGTTTTTTGAGATAGTGAGCAAAACGTGTTTAGCAACAAAATGGCTTCAGAGAATTTGATTTTTGCGACAGAGCAAATGGGATTTCACGGAGGGCAGGTACTGTTCCAATGAGGTTTGGTCAAAATCGGTTCAGAGGTTCTTGAGATATGGCGTCAAACGGATCGACCGACCGATAGACAGAACGATAGACCGACAGTCCGACATTTTGGTTCGTTCTGAATCCCGAGTGTTTCAGAGCATTTCCAGATAAGCCTGGAAATCCAAATCCAACGTGTTTTAACCAAAATAACCAAATACTACTACTACTACTACTACTACTACTACTACTACTACTACTACTACTACTACTACTACTACTACTACTACTACTACTACTACTACTAATAATAATAATAATAATAATAATAATAAAAATAATAATAATAATAATAATTGAAGTGACAGGCGTATAAGCACGTTTATAACGTTGCATGAATGAAGGGTCAAAACTTCAGAAGACTGCAGGACATCAAAGGGGAGAGAGTCTAGACACTGTCACATCAGCATCACACTGTCTTCAGAAATCTGTCTACAGCAGTGGACAGCCAAGGACAAACCTTAGAGTGTGATGAACGAGAATCAATCTTAAGGAGATCGATATGACGTGACAGCTGAGAGGGATCTTTAAAAATATTGCAAATGTAATCATTGAAAATAATTTTAAAAATATTATATTAGTATATAATACTATTAACTCCACTAATATCTTCTTGTTGTTGTTGTTGTTGTTGTTGTTGTTGTTCTTCTTCATCTTCTTATTCTTCTTCTACACAAGTACACGCAGAGCGAGAGAGAGAGAGAGAGAGAGAGAGAGAGAGAGAGAGAGAGAGAGAGAGAGAGAGAGAGAGAGAGAAAGAAACAGTCGCACAGACTCAAGAGAGAGAGAGAGAGAGAGAGAGAGAGAGAGAGAGAGAGAGAGAGAGAAACAGTCACACAGACAGACTCAAGCGAGAGAGAAAGAGAGAGAGAGGAAGTGATGTGTGTGTGTGCTTTCGTGCGTGTGAGCGCGTGTGTGTTTCTGTCTGTCTGTTTGTCTTTGTATAGGTGTGTTTGTCTGTCGTGGTCCGTTCGTCCCTCGGTCAACCGGTCCGGTCTGAATCTCTATGCCACACGAATGGGACAGGACCTATTTTCTCATCATCTCTCATTGTCTTCTCTAAGGCTTCTTCCATCTCTTTAAAGTGGCCTTGTCTGTCGACTGCTTTATCTTCCCATATTGTCTTTTCAACTTTGAATACCCTCTTTGCGGATCGCTTCGTCAGTTTTAAACGGAAGGAAGCAAGACCCTTAACTCGTGTATTCTATCTCCACAGTCCTTTGATGTCTGGTTTGCCATCATGCCTACGAATGTTTTGAAACAACCGAGCCGTGTTTTCATACTCTCCGCTCCACGGCTGCGTTGAGGGCAATGGGGTAGAAACATGAGGATAGGCATAACGCAGCAAGGCGCGAAATCGCCAAAGCAGCTCCCAAGAGCCTGAGAGTGGTGGAGCGTGCTAATGATAAACAGGAACCGACTTAGCAAAAAAAATTATTAGAATGTTGGGGGACCGTCCGGAAAAGGATGGTATTGTTATTTAAATAGGTCGTCGCCATCTACCTTGCATTATTCGTAAAGGCGCATCGGGGCATCGGAGTTTAAAAAAAGAATGTTCGCCTAATCTTTAAAGGTTATTAAAGTATAGTATGTGTGGGTACTTCAGTGGCGGTTACAGAAGTGCGTTCTTGCTCTCTCTCTCTCTCTCTCTCTCTCTCTCTCTCTCTCTCTCTCTCTCTCTCTCTCTGTCTGTCTGTCTGTCTGTCTCTCTGTCTCTCTGTCTGTCTATGTTTGTGGTGCTTTTTGTACGTCTGTGTAGATATTAGTTTGTGGTTGTTGGGCTATATATTACAGTGTTCGGAGACGTTTGATGCGCTCCACATACTGTCTTTTCTGCCTTTGAATTCGGAGCACTTTTTTATTGCATGGGTTTCTCAAATCTGAATCTGATGTTTGCAAAATAAGGTATAAAAAATATGTGAGTGCGTGTTCGTTTGAGTGTGTGTATATGTGTGTTTTTGTGTGTGCCTATATGTTTATGTATGTGCGTGTTTGTATGAGCGCAGGCGTGTGTGTTTTCTTCAGTTTTTGTTAGTTTTGTTGGCAGAAATGTTTGATCCAATTAACGCCAGGTCCGTGGAGAGGGGGCCGTGTGGACGATAATGAAGAGGGAGAGCAGATAGAGTAATTGGCTGTGGCGTTATTATCAGTTAGCACGCGCACTGGGCTTTGGCAGACCTGGAAAGCAGAACGATGCGCCAGATTGTCATTGCAGATATACACTCTCTTTTTTTTTTAGGTGGGGAGGGTTGCGGGGGTAGGGGATAGGGTGGGGGATGAGAGGAGGGTGTGCGAGTATGGAGTAGTGGGGGAATGGAGGTGACGGTGGCCAGGGGTATAACTTGGAGAGGTTGGTTGAGGGGACGGAAGGAGAGGAAAGCAGGAAGATGCGTGCGTTTGTCAAAGCAGATACACTTTTGGAGGGGGCTGGCCGTGGTGGGTGGAAGGTTGGTATGGCTAGGAGTGTGACAACGTCTTTGAGAGAAGCGTGGCGAGGGAGAGAGACGGTCAGGGAAAGAGCAGCCTAATTAGGGGCAGGTCGGGTTGGAAAATGAGATAATAGGCTTGAATGTATGTGTGCAGTAGCTTGCGTCTGCAGTTTTGGTTTGAAATAACTTGACGTTTCTTAATCTTTTGCACCCTTTCTCCCCTCTCATCATAACTATTGATTGATGACGCGTTCCAAAACAATATGTATTTATATTGATAGACATATTTATTATAATACAATGCAATACAATACCATACAAGTCAGTTTTTTTTCGCAGTAATTTGTTCCGGGTCAGCTCAAGTTTAGGTTATCCCTATCGTTAAAATTACTGTCCCGAATAACTAATTCTATTTCTTACTATGCGCACTGAGAAGACACGGGCGTCTAAGGACAAGACTGGTAAGGTTGTCTTTAAATTCTACAGAAGGCGTGTAGTTTTCAGCTTACGGCGGCTATGGGCGAACATGTTACAGTACCTTTCTGCAGATTTGACGTAGACTTCATATCGTTTCCAGTTGTTAATATAGGTGGATCAAGCTTATCTTCATTGTCATTATCATTGTTGTTGACATTATTATTGTGATGTTTATTCCTTGTTGATTGTAATTGTAAACCACAATGTAATTTCTTGTAAAAGATAATAAAGTTATCTTATCTTATCTTATCTTGACAAATAATCCCATGCATGGTAAATTTAGTTTTGAGAATATATAATAACAATTATGTTAAATAGTTGTAATTGGGAAATGGTGCAGCAGTCCAGTATATTTTGTGAGCAAACTATGCATTATATATCCATCATGCATCGCACACCCTTTTAATAAATAATCCCAATAGCAATTGTCTGCTTTTAAAGTTTGTCGGAAACACGATGAACACGTGTATGTTTTCATACTGCAGCGTAATCAGCTTCAAAGTGAGCGTGAAAACACATGGACCCTTAAGATCAGCAATTTCCTTTTCTAATCGTGTGTAATGTGGGTGGGTTTATGAGGCGTGCAGAATACGATCAACAGACCACCATGCACAAATAAAACGGATAATATAATGTCGTTTTCGTTAAGGGCGCATAGACATTTCAAGGAGAGAATTTTTACTTTCCAAGGCCAGGGCTCTATTTATCTAATTTGATCTGATTTTATCTGGCAGCTGCCTGACATTCTTAGATGATGTATCTCCCAGCTGAGTGTTAAAACTGTCAAGGTTACGGCGGGTCCCTGAGAACATACTAGAGTCTTTTAAATCGAGCGTGTCCAGGTCACATAAAGTCTAAAGAATAGCAATGTTGTTTTGTATTATAGTAGTATAAATCAAACTTTATCTTGAGAATAAGATTACCTTTTGTATCCTCTCCAAAGAATAAATATTATTACTCAAGAAATTCCTCTCTCTCCCTCCCTCTCTCTTCCTCTCTCTCTCTTTTTCTGTTAAGACTTACCCACTACTTCGCACACCGTTTCTGAGAATAAACGCAGCGTAGCCTAAGAAAAATCACTGAAATGCAGTCCTTAATCGGTATTTAAATGCTCTGTTCCTGTGTTATCGTAATTCTCTATTACTATGAGCCAGCTGAGCATTGCACATCTGAAAGTACTTACAGACTAAGCATAGATACAATTCTGAAGAAATCATTTCTCGCTGACTTACATGCAAGAAAATAATATACATTCGTTGTTTTTCGCTTTCTCTAAGTCTTAAGGTTGGATAGCTGCGCACTTTTGAAAGACATATCCAAAGTCAGCAAGCCTTAAGAAAGTCAATGGAGCTGATCGTAGCGTAAAAGCGCTCATATCAAAGGAGGAAAGCCAAGCCCTCATTACACGCTTGTGAAGCGGGCGTCGCTTGGTGCAAAACATCTGTAAGGGTCCTGACATGACACGTGCTCCATACTTCGCCATCTTGTTCATACAGTTATGCCTTTTCCACTCGTATAACAGAAGAGGGAAACTGTAGCAACAGAATGGAGAAAACGTACTATGCAAGTGTTCAACTTTAACATAATATAACAAAACATAGCATAACATTAATTAACATAACATAATGCTGGAATGAAGCACAATTGGAACAGAGCCGACACTTTTAAAATTATATGTGGTTTTTTAATTTGTTAACTATTATTTGTTATACATTAAAAAAAAATTTGTAGTTGTTGTTGTATCAAGTTTTATTCATCAGATTAACATAAATTGTACTGATTATAAAAGAAATGATATTCACAATTCAAACCTACTCTGAACAGTAAGCAACTCAGAATGCTGCAAAGTTCCTCACTTGGGAAATGGGAACTTGTCGAACGCCCTTAAATTGTAGGAAGGTAGATAGATTAAGCATATACAGATCGATGTTGGAGCAACCTCTATGGTGGCGTAGATTGTATTGCTCCATCATGATGGCGCTGGTTCGTTCATATGTCAACTTTGGAGGATGGCGTTTTTAGTCTCTGTTTTGACTCAGTATTTATTGCGACGAAGATTCCACGCTGACACAGGGGTTAGCATGATGCTTTTGACTCGTGGCGTGTCATATGGCTCTATCATGGTTCTGTTATCGTGGCGTAAGTTCTGCCACGTTTTTGCCAAGGTGTAAGCTCTGTCATGTCGTACGCTCTGTCATTACTTTATCATGGTTCAAGATCTCAGTCATATCGCATTGTAGATCACGGCTATCATGACCCCAGGTGCTATCACCGAAAAAGATTCCATCATGACTCTCATGATCTCCACACTCTGCTATAAGTCCCTTGATGCTTCTGGCCCACAATATATATCTGACCTACTCCATCTCTACACCCCATCCCGTCAGCTTCGCTCTTCTGCAGACTCTCGTATCTTTACGATCCCCACTGCCAGGACAAAAACTTTTGGCCAAAGGTCTTTCTCTTATCAAGCCCCTGTTACCTGGAACCAGCTCCCCCACTTCATCCGTCATTCACCCTCCCTGCCAACCTTCAAAAAACATCTCAAAACTTATTTATTTCCATCATAGTCTTTAATCTTGATTGTTTTTGAGTATGTTTGGTGTGCTTAAGCTTCTCGCAATGACTAATTTAATTGATTTTGTGTTTTCTTTATTATAGAAGTGATTATGTGTGCGTGCGTGCGTGTGTGTGTGTGTCTGCGTGTGTGTGTTTTGCAGATGGTGGTTATAAGTGAATAAATTATCTTCTTTTCTTGTTTTGTATGTTTTCTTTTTGATTAGTTGTAAATTTTTGACTTTGTAAACGCCTAGGGCTTTGTTTAGATTAGGCGTCAATAGCCATAATAATAATAATAATAATAATAATAATAATAATAATAATAATAATAATAATAATAATAATAATGACTCGACCTTGATGCAGGCTCCGTGGTGAATTTTTTGTTCCTTCGGAATCTAGTGGGTGACACTCTAGTCAAGACAATCTCTTAGGGACAGAGCGATTGTGACGATGGTGCTTTGTTGTGGGTCATTGGGGAGTGCTTGGCGGCTCCAGTAGGATGCAAAGGTTCTGGAGCTGGACATTGCGACAACACAGCACTGCATACAATATAGGTGTTATCTCTGGACGTCCATTGATAGTCTGGAGCTGTGTCGTCGATAACCTTGATGAGCCCCAGCTCGAGGAGCCCAGTGTTTATTGGGCTGGCCCTTAACATAGGACAGTTTTATCATGTGCCAGCCCTAGCTTGCCCATCAGCAGGACATAAAACAGACCCCACCGGAGTAAAGGACAATAACAGACAATTGGGGGAATAGAGAAAGATACAGTAGAGGAGGGCGTGGAGGATGAGAGGTTGGAGAAGGGCAATAGCTGGAGAAGAAATGAGAGGGGACGCGAGAAGAGTAGACTGGAATCGGAATCGGAATTATTTTTTCAATATTCCCAAACAGTCGAGGGGAATGTGATGACTGGCGGTATCATGGTACATCCAAGAGGTGAGAGAGAGAGAGAGAGAGGGGTGAGGTAGGGGTAAAGTGGAGAGAAGGAGTATACCGCAACAATCTGAGTAAATTGTTGTAAACATCTCGAGAAAGGCGAAGACTATCTTTTTTGATTGTAATTGGAGAGAAAGAGAGAGAGAGAGAGAGAGAGAGAGAGAGAGAGAGAGAGAGACGTAAGACGTAAGACATCTTATTGAATAAACAATACATTGTCATTAAAACCCAACAATGAAACGCTTCATAATGTACAAACACAAAAATGTGCGTCCCTAAAATCGGTCCATGATATAAATACGATTAAGACAAACCAGTTAAAAATACCATTTCTGACATTAAGTTAACACAAAATGTATATGATACACACAAATGCCCTTTTAGTACTATACCACATCTATCCTTACTCATTTTCTCCCAAACGCATGTTTTAATTCTCGCTGTTATTGAAATTTCTAGCATCATTTTTCTCTCAAATCTACTTATGAGAGAGAGAGAGAGATAAGATAAGATAAGATAAGATAAGATAAGATAAGATAAGATAAGATAAGATAAGATAAGATAAGATAAGATAAGATAAGATAAGATAAGATAAGATAAGATAACAATTTTATTTTGCAAGGGTAAAAGAATAAGCGCTGGATGCGCTTTTTTACATCTTGCCCTTGGGGCTTTAACAATAACTATAAAATACAACTCAAGGTTATAACATTCACATCATGGAACAATAACAAATAAAGAAAGTCATCATTAGAGAAAATCCTTTTCAAACAATTGAAATCAAATTAATGTTGTTAATCTCAATCAACAACATTAACAATTAATGTGTATTTAATTTTTAATGTGTTTTAGGAGACGTGTTCTAAATGATGTAAATTTAGATGCTGGAGTGCGGAGATCTTCAGGAAAGTTATTCCACAAAATGGAACCGGAATAAGCTAGACTAGTTTTGTAGAGATCAGTTCTTGGAATTGGAACATTTAATTTTGTGGACGATCTGGCAGTTTCTTTTGAAAAAAGAGAAGAAAGATAGGAAGGTGCATTGCCACAAAGGACCTTGTGCATGAAAACGCCTTTATTAAATTTTCTTTTTCAAGAGAGAGAGAGAGAGAGAGAGAGAGAGAGAGAGAGAGAGAGAGAGAGAGAGACAGAGAGACAGAGAGACAGAGAGACAGAGAGAGAGAGACAGAGAGAGACAGAGAGAGAGAAAGAGAGAGAGAAAGAGAGAGAGAAAGAGAGAGAGAAAGAAGATAACCAATTTATTTTGCAAGGGTAAAAGAGTAAGGGCTTATAACAATAACTATTAACTACAACAAATTAACGTGATAACATTAACATTATGGAATAGTAACAAATAAACAAAGTAATCATTATATAATATAATTTTCACAAAACATTATCGTGTAACAACAATTAATGTTCATTTAATTTTTAATGTCTATGCATAAGGTGTATATATATACGTTAAAGTATCAGTAATAAATGACGCAGACATTTTTAATATTTTACCATACAATTCATCAACTCCTCTTGAATTTGTTTGCTTGAGGTTTCTTTGTGCTTTATGTACACATTCTGTAGACAAATAAGGAATGTCTAGCTTGTTTTTAATATTCTTAGAATGACAAAAGTTTGCTAATTTCTCTAGATTGTTTTCTTTCGATTTGTCAATAGTAATAATCCTATCAGACGTTTTAACAAAATGTAAATGTAGAGTATCAGGAGAAATCTCTTTAATTATAGTTCATATACTTGATTGGTTTGTCAAGTGAGAGAACGAGTGAGAGAGCGAGAGAGACAGACAGACAGACAGACAGAGCTGATGAATAAAAAGCGACGGAGTCAGACAGAGGAGCAGATACATTAGTAGATATAGTAGCCAGTGATTGAATTTGCCTGAAAATAAAACAGAAATAAATTTTGCATTTATTTTGGATTTCCTTTGATATTTCAGAATTACAAGCAACCTAAATTGTTGTTGAATAATGACGGTACAGGTTATGCCTACAATTTAATCCATATTCCTTTAGACATATTACAAAAGATTTCAGTTTTACTGTCGGGTCAACGTGTTTGTTAGTTCAGAAGCAAAACTCCAATTAGTTTCTTTACATGTTTCTGTTTGTGATATTAGCTTCAGTAATTGTTTTGATCACTGATGCTTCTTGGCCGTATTTTTCATTCATTCATTCATTCATTCATTCATCTTCTTCTTCCTCCAGGATGCAGCCAGTACAAGTTGTATAGAACCGCATGGGGGGTCCTGGATTTCAGCCATTCAACCTTGAGTAGTTCGTTGTGCTGATTCGATCGTGCGCTATATAAAAACGATTAAGGTATTTTTTGACGTTTCTAAGTGTTGGAGGTATGTCTAGGGGGATGGAGGGATGGATGGATTAATAGATGCTGATGGTGATGATGATGATGATGATGATGATGATGATGATGATGATGATGATGATGACGATGACGACAACGATGTTGACTTTTGTATAGCGCGATATTTCTTGTCAATACTCAAAGCTGCTACTGATGGTCATGATAGCGGGTTTTCTCCGGGTACTCCGGTGTCCCCCTTCCATTCAATAATACTTTGGATGCAGTCAACCTAAATTTCGAAAGAAATATTTTTTTAAATAAAAATACAACTTACTGCTGCCGATATGGAGGTTTTCTACGGGTACTCCGGTTTCCCTCCTTCCCTTCAATAATGGTATTGGATGCACTCAATCTAAATTTTTGAAAAACAAAACAAATAAAAACAGGGTTTCTCCTCCATCTTCCGTAATAGCAAACTCTTCAGTTCGATGGAAGAAACTGCGCGCGATAGCATCCTTAATAATAATAATAATAATAATAATAATAATAATAATAATAATAATAATAATAATAATAATAATAATAATAATAATAATAATAATAAAAATTTTAATAATAATAATAATAATAATAATAATAATAATAATAATAATAATAATTTTATTATTATTATTATTATTATTATTATTATTATTATTTTTATTATTATTATTATTATTATTATTATTATTATTATTATTATTATTATTATGTTAAGAATGCTGCTGCTGGCGATGTTGATTTTTTTTATAGTGCCGGCTTATTGTCCATACTCAAAAGCCCTATGAGCGTCTGCGATGGGGAAAGGGCTAATCCTGTACACCAAGGCCAGGAAATGGATAATAGCCTAATAGGGGAGTTGTAAGACACATCTTACAAGGCGAGAACGAACGCAGTCCTTCGGTCCATTGACTAGTAACGAAGCCCAACGTGCGCTTGGTAGAATCCCTGTGTTCCCTTGGCTAACGATACATTGATGGCTTTGCACTTCAGGTAAGCAGTGAACAAGTCGCTTCACCTCTGAAAACATGTGAGCCATATAGCCCTTCTTCTGAAGATACTTGATGCGAGCCTGGGGGCGCCGCCTAGGCAGTATTATTATAACATCCCTCCACACCCCGACCCCTTCTTTCTTGCTTTGATTGTGATTGTCACAGTTCGCAAAAATGCTATTTTTAGCCACACATCACAACTATTACTAGGCGCGCAAAAAAATTCCATTCCATTCATTTCTTTAACTTTACGTCTGTTCACTACACTGTCAGATAACTATAAACGTAAACAAATTAATAAAATACAAACATTAAATAAAAATCTTAACAATTTGTTTATCTCGGTTTTCATATTAAACTAACAATGTCAGCTATTATAGGACTATACAAAATGTTTTTAAGATCATCTTCTGATATTATAATTCCTTTATCTTTGTACATTTTCGATTAAAATTGTACAATCTAAAAGTATGTGATGAACTGAAATATTTCTGCAAAACGCAAAACCCAAAATACTTTGAGTTCCACGAATTTAACCCTAGTTTATAAATTAATCTAGCAAAATGTTTTGATCAATGAACAATATATATACATTTGAAAGAAACCCATGTATATGTCTTTCCATTAGTGAATAATACTCAACTTGAGCCAAATTTTAAATTATTACTGAATATTTGCTCTTAGTACCCCCTTTTTGGGCTAATTTGTCCCATAGGTCATTCCCAGAGAGAGAGAGAGAGAGAGAGTGAGAGAGATGTGTGTGTGTGGATGTGTGGGTGTGTGTGTGGGGTGTGTGTGTGTGTGTGTGTATGTGTGTGTATGTATGTGTGAAGGAACCCAGCACAAATCAATTCTAATACCTCTAGTTTTTATACAGTAAATGAGACATTTTATATCAATTATCGTATCAGTTCGTTTTATGATTTTCCAGTTACTTTAAGAATAGAGCACTGCTTTAAAATCTACACAAATTAAAACAGCAAAACATTAAATATATCAAGAGAAATGTTAAGAATGTAGTCCAAAGCCATAAGACTAGCACATAATTCGCATCAAATATTGAGAATCCACACCCAAGATAATAAGAATGCTGAATATTCAATTTGGTATTATAAATCCTGAACCACTTGCCGATGATTCAGTAACATTAACATCAGTATACTTTCAACGGATTAAGATAATTGGTATGATATGTTCTCTTACTTCAAATATCAGAATATTAGTATTGTCATTTTTCTTTATGTCTGTATAATCAATATCAAAATAAACAAATGGAATGAATTGATTTATATAAAACTAAGCTTTTGAAAGAAGTGCGGTTGTGTGTGTTGTAAGCTTATTTTTGTCAGTGGGACAGCTCTGTTTAGAACCGGTTAAAATACGTCAGCGAGTAAGAGGCGATGGGCACCGCCCTTATTAAGCTGGCTCAGAGAAAAGAGAGCCCCCAAACGCCTCTCTACCCACGACCGTCACAGAGTGAAACTCCCCACCTGAGGACATGTAGTCTCTGCAGCTACCCTGACCGCATTCCAGGCCAGAGTGCAGCTCGTTCTGTGAAACCCTTTAGAAACTTCTGTCTTACCCTTAAGTTTCCCCTTCCCCATATCCTGAATTCCTGACTGTCGTCCACTTCATTTATCCTCCCAATAGTTCCACCCAAAAACAGTGCAGCAAGTTTCTTCAACAAATTGAAGTTGGCTGCCCACACCAAAGAAGAAGAAGAGACTGAAAGGTTTCGTAAAAAAACACTTTTGCCTTTACCATCAAAAGTTCCCAATTCGTCCACACCAGCCAATAAAAAGGGAGTGTTGCGGACAACCGCACCGCGAGAACGTTAGAACAAGGAATGCTGAGAGTTCTTCATAAGGGAGATACCTAGAGTTCAATGAGGAAAGTTTAATATAATTATTATACGTACAGTAGGATATAAATACCTGAAAATGAAATATAACATACCATTTATCTATCATATTTCTTTTTTTTTCCTTCCTTATTTATCGATAGCGTCTTATAGTTTTAAGTGATATGGACCGGCATTTAATTTCACCTTCAACTTGGACCGATCTATAAAATTTAGCTAGGCAGATGCCGTCGTTTGGGCGAAAGAGTTTCAAACAATTTTGAGATAGTCTTTGAAATATAGAAACCTCCTGTTTGCCGGAAGAGCTATTAACTAGTCGTAGCAATGTTTCCAGATCTCATTAAAACATGCGTGCCTAGAAACAGTTGGGGTTCAAGACTCTAAGCTTCCTTTTTGAAAGTTGAGATAGTTTGTTCGGTTTTTCTACGATCTCTGAAGTTAGTTTGCTCTCTTCTTTGTGATCGGTTATTTGTCAAGGCCATAATATCGAAGTTTTGCAAACTTTAATGAGAAAAAAGTTACTATAACATTGATTTAGAAACAGTCATTGTATGCTGCTGCTGCTGTTTTTGTTGTTTTGTTGTTATTGTTTACTTTGTTGAATTCAACATTTTGTTGATTTCGCTAGAGTTATGTTTTGATAAAACGTTTTCATCGTTATCGTCATCATCAGTATCCCTTGCTGCTTGTATGACCATCGTCGTCCTCTTCGTCATTATTCTCTGCAGCCTGCCTATCGCTGTATCAATCTTTCTCGCTTCTTATTTAACCCTTTTGCTGCCTGCGATCATTACTGAGCACAATGGGGGCTACCCGACTTTTGCACAATACAGTGAACTGCAACATTGCCGTGTTACCCAAAGAACGGAGTGGGTTATGCCGGTGAAGAAAACAATGACCACTTTGATGTCGAGCCTGGTACGACTTCCATCATACATCAAAACTTGGCTCAGAATCTAAAAGGTTAATAGCTTGAACAGATATCTGAAATAAAAAATGATTAAAGTATACACGTTTACTGTACCGTGCTAGTTCTAAATTAAAAAAAGAAAGTTTGTTCTTTAACTAGAATAACAACAAAATGGCCTATGCGCTGTGCCCTTGTAAGAATAACCATATACTGGTACTTCTCTACTATATATGATCTGGCCAGACAAGGCTGCACATACTTCGTAAAGTATGTCACGCACCATAGATCATTTATAGTAATGGACTATTAGCCTTTTGACGGGGTGTTAGCGCACGGAGTGTAGTGCTTTTTGGTGGTGCACTTGACAGAGTTTGTGTGGGTAGCTAGTAGCACTAATGGTGGGTGATTTATTTCTGGTCCACTAGCCCAGTGCAGACCGGGCCCCACGGTTTACTAATGATTCATTATGACACTAAATCTACTCTCTACGGAAAACAGGACTAGATTTGCTGATGCCGCTTCTTTCTAGGGTAATAGAGTGTTTTCATTCTTGGGCAAGGATGTCATGTTATATTTGACATCGCTTCGAACCTGATTAGCGATTTGGAAGAAATAGCGAGCATATTGCGTCCATTGTTATTATTATTATTATTATTATTATTATTATTATTATTATTATTATTATTATTATTATTATTATTATTATTATTATTATTATTAAAGATTTAATATTCTGGGATCAGCATAATTATATATGACTTTTTTTTTGCCCATATAGATCACATATTATTTCTTTAGATATTCAGAATGAGTTTACAAGTTCTGTCCTTCTTGGACGACATGATGACATGCTCACAGTGGTGAAGAAACGGAAACTCCGATGGTATGGCCACGTCACCAGAGCTTCAGGCCTTGCAAAGACCATCCTGCAAGACAGGGTGCAATAAGGCAGAAGAAGAGGGAGACAGAGAAAGAGGTGGGAGAACAACATTCGAGAATGGACTGGTTTGACACTGAGCGAAGCCAAGAGGGTTGCTGAGGACAGAGAAAGATGGAGTACGCTGGTTAAACGATCATCTGTGGTGCCCCAACGACCTTCGAGTTATGGGGTAGGATAAGATATGATAGGATAGGTCCTTCTTGAGTATGCTACTCAGTGGTTTGCGGGCATTATTCTGCGGAGCGCACGTTATGCAGCCGACGAGGAGTCTTGGGCGATAGTTGTTCGATTCTGGCTTTATTAACATTGATCTGTGCATGTGGATCTCGCTGTGTGACCAGCGCCTGGAGCCAATCTTTGAGGGAGAAAGTGCGCTACGTAAGATGTTCACAATCCATCGCCAACTAATCATCTTACTTTGCTTGGTTCTGGTTTGGCCTGTCCTCATCGTTGCACGGACTGATTCTTGCTTTATTAAGCGAGAAGGAAAGACATGAATAAGCATTATATTTGCTATAACTTTCTTCTTCTTCTTCTTCTTCTTCTTCTTCTTCTTCTTCTTCTTCTGCATACTCGGAAATCTGTTTCTGACTGGTCCTCCAAGCATGAAAGGAATACATGGGTGAGCATCTGTAGATGTACTCAGACGGGAGACGTTCAATCTGTAGTTGGCAGGGGGTGCCGGACTGCTGAAGCCCGGAGACGTCTGCTGAATAGAAATTGATTGCTGCTTCGTAATGGACTTCCTTAGAACCCGCTCTCTGCTGACCCGCGGTTCCCAACACTGTACAATTATTCCGTCTTTCTTGAGACATACAATGGCTAAAGCAAGTCCTACAGTGGCTAAAGGCAGGACACACGATGTCTAAAAGGACACTGTGTCTTACTGACAAAGACGTCTGGACTGCCTTTTCTTTCTCGTTTAAGAACGCAATGTTTCTTTCACTTTCACTTGGGAGTTACATGTATTTTGTCAAAATGAAGACATACAAACACCGGTACATTCAATTCCTGAAGCCATATTTATATATATTTGTAAGATATACACCAGTGGTTTACGCAAGGCACTCGGTGTCCATGACGGTAAAGATATCTGGACTGAATTTTCTGTATTGATTGAGGATAAAAAAAATTTCACTTTCTCTTGGGACATGTAGGCGCGTGTGTTCATTATGACAATGAAGAAATATAATGTCTGACGTAAGGATTCTAGACTGTCCTTTTGCCTTGTTTAAAAAGACTTGTTTTCTTTCACCCTCATCGGGGTCCAACATGTATTTATTGTCAAATTAAAAAAACAACAACTAGAAAGTGTCAGAAATGTAACTATGTTTGAAACATCTAGCACCTTTGTCGGAACTGCCTTTTCGATCGTTTTTTTTTTTTACTTTAATTCAAATGTACATTATTAAAATTGTAGACTTACAATTTTTAAGGATAGCTATAGCATTTTTTTAGTGGTTAACTGTCTAATTCTTCCTCTAATCTTTTGAACGCAAAGACATACAGAAGAATATAAAATAACGACAAACAACGATTAAGGCAAATACTTGTAGATAGGTGTATAACTTCTTTTTTTTAAAGGAGGATTCTTCACTTGAGTCTCAAACTTGCATTCCAATGGTGGCCTACATGATGACCATGAAGATGTCCAATTTCTCGAGCGAAGATGTCTAGATTGTTCTATTTTGATTTAAACGCCATTCCCTTTCATATATTTATTTATTTATGTGTTCATTATGAAAGTTAAGATATACAATATGTGAAGAAAGGACGTCTAGACTGCCTTTCTGTCTTGTTTATACACTCTCTTTTGTATTGTTGCGGTTCTCTTTCAATGGGACGTACACTGTCAAGATAGACATACCTTGTCTGACATAAGTCGGTATCTATGCTACCTTTTTGGGTTGAATGTCGTTTTGTTTCACTTCCTCTTCGGATTAGCATGTATATTGTCCAGTGAAGACGTAGAGTGTTTCAATTTCCCAATCCCACAATCTGAAACATCTCGGCGTCTCTAGCTGCTGCTGTTTTTGTTTTTGGTGTCGATCTTCTATTTCATTGGGATGTACATTATCAAGAATGAAGACATACAATGTCTTAGGTGAGAATGTCTTAAGTTGCCAATTGCCTGAACCTGCCGATTTAAATCGCTGATCTGTCTTGCGCAAAGACACACAAGGCATTATGAAGATTTAGCCATCGGGTAACTATAAACCCAAGGACGTCTTGCTTGGCTCTTCTGCTTTGTTAAATAGGCTGTTAAAAAAATTTTTTTCAGTGGAGATTTACGTGGCCGTGGGAGTTAAGAGGTGGTGGGAAGAAAGAGACAGACAGACAGACAGACACAGAAAGAGACAGAGAGAAATTAATACGGGAGACACAGCGTTTGTGTAAAAGACATGTAGTAGTTGTCTCGCCAAAACTATAGAACTGGGGTTAAATGGCGGCATACTGAATATAGTAATATTAGATCTTGACTAAAACATAATTAATAACCAGCTATTTGTGTACGCTATGCACTGGTGCTTTTTAGCCGTGGCCTGGACATACCTGTAACTCCTTAGTTATGCCTGCTTTTTTTTTTTGGGGGGGGGGGGGGAACCTCAGTTGCATGCAGACCTAATCCACCTTTTTGTTTCATTTTTTTTCTCTTTTTTTTTCTTTCCTTTTTTTCAATCAGTTTTTTTTAGGTCTTCTTCATTGGTTCTTTTTTTAATATTTCTTTATGTGGAACATTTTTTTTTAATTAACATAAATGTATACATGTAAATTTATAATATCAAAAGCAATAGGCAGTTTTCCAGTTGTCATTGCATAAGTTCAGCATTATTAATATTTTTTAAACCTCTAAGCTTCATTTCATAATCAAAAATATATTCAATTATCAATCTGTCTCCGTATCTGAATTTACTAATACACATTTTTCCAATCAATAAAATATGGTTAATCAATTGCACTTCTTTTCTAAGCATGTTCGTTAGTTATGCCTGCTACTTGAACGGCATGGCGTGCATACACACCAGAATACACAATTTTTTATCTTCAGTCTGTCTCGCAGATTCGTTGCTCAGGTTATTTGCTCAGTCTTTGTGTGTGGGATTACGCCTTAAGGCATGTTTTATGAGCAGGCGTTAAGGAGACCTCTCAAGTGTACTATCTTTACCGAGTCACCGTGCAGTCCATCCTCTTCTGTGTTGTTGTTGTTTGTAGATTATAGTCACATCACACGACACTTTCGCATATAGGTGACTACTGGACCGATTTATACTGACACCAGCGGGCCAGTTGTTGGTAAAGGGGAAAATAATATGATCACACGTTGACCAATCCGGGATTCGAACCAGCGACCTTTCGGTTACTAGCAAGACGCTCTTACCAACTGAGCTACCCGGCCCCTCACCTCTTCTGTGTATTTTCTATTCTCCCTTTTATGTACATTTTATCCTCCCTTCAAAGAAGTATCTTTCCAGTGGCACACTTTCTTCCTGTAGGGGCATTATCTTCGTAGTTCTAGCCTGTTTGTTTATTATCTTAAAAAAAAAACTGCTTTCTGCTAGCAGAACGTTGATTCCGTCTTTACGGTTCCACCGTGTCTTTCCATTACTGGTTTCACAGTTCCAATCTGTCTTCGTATAATGTAGGCTACAGCCTCGTCTCTCTTCTTCGGACTAGCATTCGTTAAATTGATTCCCATTCTTCTGTGTAAGAATTATTATCATCGGGTTCTTCCGTGTACTTTTGAATTGCGTTATGTATGTTGTCTGCCGGACGAAGTGTTTAGCTCGAACATGTGCTTTGTGTTGTGTTGTCTTGTTGTCGTCCAAATTAGCATTTTTTCCCGTACATATTAGTTTCTCATTATTGTAAAGTTTGGATGCTAGCAGTTATGTGTTATTCCATTTAATTGCACCATGGAACAACCTGATTTTTAACTCGTGCCCATTGGCACTTAAAGCTTTGAAAGCGTTAAAACTATTGATTTTTTACCCTTTCTTTGCCTTGCTCTACTCATCTTACCTTGCCTGTGTTCTTCTCCATTCAGTGGCTTTTGCAAGCTGGATTTTCCATCGTGACCAGGAAGAGGTTAATTGGATGAGTTTCAAGTCTCCTCCGCAGCCATTCACTCACCTCGTTTCCCGGTGGTTCAAACCCATGAAAAGTAATTCGAGGCAGGTTGTTAGACATCGAGTAGAAAGTACACAAAAAACACCCGGTAGACTTCAAGATGGTCTAAGTTTAGTTGTTGTTTTCTCAGGCGCTGTAATCTGAAATTGCAGGACACAACATAATGACTTTATCTCTCTCTCTCTCTCTCTCTCTCTCTCTCTCTCTCTCTCTCTCTCTCTCTCTCTCTCTCTTTCACATACGTTCTTCCCTACCACCTCTCTGTCTGTATCTGTTTCTCACTATATATATATTTAATACTGTTTAACGGTGTTGTATGGACTAAAAGGAAAAGTAAATAAAAAATAAAAAGGACGAAGTTCAAAAGTTCATATTTAGACAATATATTAATATGACATTGTGTTTTGTTTCTTAATAAATGCTATCTCTTTTTTTCCTCTCTCACTCTCTCTCTCTCTCTTTCTGCTTGTATATATATTTGTGTATTTGTGTGAGAGCGAGAGAGAAAGAGAGTGAGAGAGAGGTAGATAGATCATTTTTGTCCGCAAGTATACAGATTGTAAGTAGCGCAGAACAAGATATGACTGTAAGGTAAACAAAATCCCAGAATGCTCGTTTCAATTGCACAACAACGTCAGACTGCCAATTTCGCGCCTATTGTTTCGCCACAGCAAGCAAATATTCATAGATAAAAATAAGAGAGAGAGAGAGAGAGAGAGAGAGAGAGAGAGAGAGAGAGAGAGACAGACAGACAGACAGACAGACAGACAGACAGACAGACAGAGACAGAGAGACAGAGAGAGATGGTGTCTGGGAATTGGGATAGGTTTTCCCATCAACACAGCTAGCTGATCGCGTGACCACTATGACGTCACAGTCCCTCAAGCCAGGCGGTCACAAGGGTGTCCAGAGTCACATGAATGTCTAGTTTGCACGACTGGCTGCACTTTAGCCACGGACCATTAAGGACACAACAACCGGAGATCCGCCGACCTCATGCTGAGAATCTGGGCGCGTGGGCAGAAAGGAACTGTTGTGGATGTGGAGCATTATAAGACTATAATTATAAGTAGTTCACACTCTTGGTATTTTACACAAGAAAGAAAGAAAGACAGTTTTTTTGCTGTCATTAAATCAGCATCGGGTTGATTCTGATGCTCTGCTAGTTCCCCCCACCCCACCCCACCCCCAGCCCCCCAACCCACCTCCACCCGAGTTGGCACTGTTAATTTCGTACTTCCTTGATCCAAGTAAACTAAAACACTTAATTGTTAGTTTGTATTTTATTCAAAGAGTTGCTATAGGAGCGGAGTGGTGATCGAACACTCATAAGACGAATGAGATTCAAACCAGTATCCATAGGCGCAAGAAGGGAGCGCTAACTTCTAGGCTTATGACTGTTTGGCCGCTCATTTTCCCATGTCTTTGATACACACAGCGGACATACCTGTCATATTGGACATACCCGTCATATTGGACATACCCGTCAGACAATCAAACTGTACACAGCCGTAGCTGAGACTCGCAGACTGCAGAGTATCTTTTACACTAATGAGAGGCAAACGCAAGCCTCGGCAAGTCTCAGCTACGCAGTGTGTTGGAATGAACGCACACATATGCGTGCTCTTTCGTCCCTGCCCAATTGGTGAACAGATGGGACTATCGGTATAATCCGCATAAAACTGTGTAGCACTGGAAAAAATCGCCGCTCCGGCCATCTCTCTGGTGTCTTTATTATTGGTTTTGGTATGTCTGCTAAGGGCCAAGGCTTTGGCCATTGATGCCTTTGTGACTAGGCCGAAGTTTGATGCAATAGTTGTTGGACGGACACTCAAATACGCTCACTGACTTAAAGGTTTCGCGACAATAAAGCGCAGATACCGCTTAATGGTGGTGGTGGCTGCGAATTTCTCTTCAAAATAATGTTAACAATATTTTGTTTGTGAAATTTAAGTAGGTTATGATAAGGAGCCTTCTTTAACATTTTTGTAGAAAAGAAATAATACTACAAAATTTGATTGGGTACGGTAGTGTGTGGCTGATTTTGTAGCAATTCTTTGCCTTTTTTTTTGCCGCTTGCTGAGCGGAAGCAGGAGTTGTTATGATGTTACACACAGTTTATGGCCACCACCCACTATCAGGCGGATTGATTGATTGATTGATTTATTGTTGCATTAGGTCCAGCGGACTCCTCCGAGCCAAATCAGGACCGGACAACCCCCGATCCGCATAAAAGATCTGCTGAAACAACCCTAGTGGGAAAACTGAACGCCCTCCACCGGCCAGTCACTTTACAATAAAGACATCCCACGCGGGGGACGGCTGAGGGTTTACCTCAACTACGCGAACCCCCGGTTACAAAAACAAAATAGAATACAACCATCATTACAAATCATCAACGAAACATATACATATAAAATGCCTATATTGCTAAATACTAACATCATAGGAAGCCCTAGTGACCACCCAGCAGAAAGCGTCCAACACTCCCAAGCTGATCCAACAGACCTCATACACAAACAAGGAGTCTTGTCCAGGAAGAGTTTTCAAGAAAAAAGGTAGGTCATTGATCTAGCGAAGAAGAAGAAAGTGTAGCAGAGTGATAGGACAGAGCAGGAATGGGAAAGAGTATATGAGGAAGATAGCAACAGTGGGAATTTAAAGCACTAAATTTCCATAAAGTGGGGATACTATTTATACTGAAACCCCCGGCACTCCAACGGGGGTACTGTTGCCGCAGTGAATCTGTCATGCCTACAAAGGCAAGACAGGTTTTCAACTGGGGCTTTCACTGTTCCCTTTATAGGTTAGAACAATCTACAGTGGCAAGATTGCTCATGACCCCAAATCAGGCGGATGAGAAGAGGAAAAGAAATGAACAGAAACAATCATTTCGCTGCGCACAAAAAAACTGGGTCTAAGTACACAATCCTCATCCCGTTGAATGACCAGCCAGGAAATGGCGTTGACGTTGTTTAGACAAGAACCCTGCATTTTGATGGGTCATTGTATCTTATTCTAAAACACAATAATGTTTCTTCCTCGCTGCTCATCTAAACTGTTCCAAAGATCGAGAATTTAACCACATTCTTTATGAGCTGCTGATAAAAACATGTTAACACAACTACTATCATATAAATTTCATACAATAAAATATTTATAACAAATTAAGCCTGCCGGAATGATGAATGATTTGCTGGGCTCAATGGATACTGTTGTTTGTAGATTATAGTCACACGACACTTTCGCATATAGGTCACTACTGGATCGATTTATACTGACACCAGCGGGCCAGTTGTTGGTAAAGGGGAAAATAATATGGATACAAGTACAAGACTACCCATTTATCATCTTCACGCATCGAATCTTAACTTACCAGCTCGGGATTCTTTAGTTGTGTTTACGACACGTGTTGTAAGGTTGAGACGACCTTCTTGAACCGAGTCTATGGCCTCCGTAGTTTAAAACGATGACCAAACGTCGTTTGCCCTCAAAGATGGTTGCTCGAATGATATTTCTAACGTATCGCCCTCACATTCAGGAAACCGAATGGATGGTACATAAATTATCTATGGTAACAAACCGACAATATTAGTCTTGACAACTATTTCCAAAGAATGTAAGCTTAACTATACATTTAAAAAAATGTATTAAAAAAAATGATGTCGTACACTACGTTATTCTAAAACATTGTCTATGGTGCATTGTCTATGACGCATTGTCTAGGCGACAGGCTGAGTACGACAGTCGCATGTAACATAAGCGCTTGTATCGCGACATATGTATACGTCTCACACTTTCATACGTGAACTGTTTTCATGCGGCAGTGTGTGTGGACCTCTCCAATAAACTGGAGCCTAAAATTGTGATGAAGTGTTATAAAGAGAACTAAAAATCCTCACGCAGTCCAGACGTCCTCATATAGCGGCATTTGCTTAATCTCTCAGAAAGAAAGAAAATAAGAGGAGAGAAATAAAATATGTTCCCATACAATGATTTATGATATATTTATGGCATTTGCTAATTTGGATTTTCCTGGGAGGTCATGTTTAATACGCCATGGCCCTTCCCAATAAGCCTACTGTGAATTGGACGCCCTTTTCCCATCACCGCCAGGGACAGACTGTCAAATCGTTGCCGATTTCGGCAGCCTATCAAAGGGCGATAAAGTCGATTGGACTGCACGTTTATGGCCGCTTTTTACGTCCGCTTTTCCGCGCCTTTCCCCGGCTCATTCTTTTTTTTCCATGCCGCCCATCGACCATCTGGTCATACTGGGTGACAGGGACCGCGTGAGAATTGTATAGAAAGGGCCTTCTTTGTGTGTTTGAGGTCTCGGATGCTGCTGGATGGTGATCTATTCAGATATCCCGCTGCCGTTTTAATCGTCCCGTCTTATCATAGGTTGCGTAATTAGCTGTTGTTTCTGTCCCGCTACGATATTGCACACCCAAAAGGAGCTGCATAATTATTTAAATGGTGCCGCTTCCTTTCTTACTTCTTGTTGTGGAGAGAAATGGTGACAGGAGTTTAGACAATGGTCCCTTTCTTTTCCTCTCTGAGCAACAAACGGAAGAAATATAAATCGTGTATATAATAGTACCAGTCCTATCCTATCCTATCCCGTAACTCGAAGGTCGTTGGGGCACCACAGATGATCGTTTAACCAGCGTACTCCATCTTTCTCTGTCCTTAGCAACCCTCATGGCTTCGCTCAGTGTCAAGCCAGTCCATTCTCGAATGCTGTCCTCCCATCTCTTTTTCTGTCTCCCTCTTCTTCTGCCTCCTTGTCCCGTGCCTTGCAGGATGGTCTTAGCAAGACCTGATGCTCTTGTAACGTGGCCATGCCATTGGAGTTTTCGTTTCTTCACCACTGTGAGCATGTCATCGTGTTGTCCAATGGCTGGTGTGATGGCCTGCCGGACTTCGTTGTTGGTGATGTGCTGGGTATAGAAAATGCCCAGAAGTCCTCTGTAGAACCTCATCTCCATACTTTGTATTCTTCGTTGTAGATCTAGTGTGAGGGTCCATGTTTCGCAAGCGTATAGGAAGATGGAGATGACAAGGGTGCGCAGCAGCCTTACATTAGATTGGAATATACACTGATGGTCCTGTCTTTCCAAATGGGCTTCAACCTTGTCAGGGCTGCAGTTGTTTGTGCGATCCTAGAGAGGACTTCCTGTCGGGACCCATTGTCTGATACAATGGCTCCTAAATATTTGAAGCTATGCACTGTGTTGAGGGATTGGCCTTGGACTTTGATGTCCATGTTGATGCCATTGGTGTTGTTGGGCATCATTTTGGTCTTCTCTGCACTTATTTCCATTCCATAGGCTCTGGAGGTGGTGTCATGCCTCTGTACCAGCTGTTCAAGTTCTTGTTCCTCTTCAGCCAATCCATCAATGTCATCCGCAAAACGGAGGTTGGAGATTGCTCTACCCCCTATGCTGACTGTGTCTTAGTGATCTGCAAGGACATCTAAGATTGCTGTACCAGTCAAATTCTTTATATTGACCGCTTATAGATTTATCTTAACAGTCTTTGACCTCGGGTAAAAGTAGCGTTGGTGTCCCCACAAGCAGTTCATATAAAGGTTATCATGAACGTTATAGCTAATAGTTGATATAAAAATTCATCTACATGCATTATCACAAATATTAACAGCAAAACTGGTAGGGAAATCAACGCATATGACTGTCATCGTGAGCAAAATGGGTGTTAATTTTGTGCCCAGCTGAACTTGCCAGATGCAAAATCAAGCAGTTAAGTGGTAGTGTTGTAAGATTGTTGTCGACTTGTCTGGTGTTTTAATGAAAGTCAAAGAGGATTTTCCGCTTTCTTTAAAGGGACTAATTTTCCCACATGTCACCGTCACAGATTCTATTAGAATCCACAGTGAGCTTTGCCTTGCTGGAAAAAATACAAGAATAAACACATATTATGCCCTCTTTCCAAAATGTACGGATTTGATATTATTCGATAAATTAATTTAGTTATGTTTCTATTAACAGCATCAAGGTTATGTTTTTTTTTTAAAAGCGCTACAACCCAGCAGATATATATCAAGGAAGAGAAACCGGGTTGAGCAATCAATCAATCTATAATTTAATGTCTGTTCACACATTTAGGTGATATAAAACATTAAAAATGTAACTTTTAAAACATTGTAACTATTTCACAACATAATTTTAAAACAAACAGCCTATAAAAGTCTACCAACAGGAGATTTAGCAATAACTTTCACAACGTCTGTAACATTTGGATGATATAGAACCATGTCTACAGAATGTCCATATTCAGTTATGCTATGTCCATTTACTTTAAATATGTCTTTTAAAACTGAGCAATCAAAGAGAAGGTGATGTACTGATAGACTTGTATTACATATACATTTAACATCAGCTGAGTATTTAGTGTTCCATGCGTTCATTCTTAATTTATATATTAATTTAGAAAGTGGTCTTGAACAATTCAGAATAGATATATTTTTAAGTTATTATCATGATACACTGCTTTTTCTAGTAAGGAAAACATTTCATCATTACACATATTCAAATTTGTTATAATTATAGCATCTGACGACCTTTGTGCTCCCTCCTTAGCTAATCTATCACATATCTCATTCCAACGAATTCCGCACGGGTTGAGCACTGAGTGCACGAGATGTTATCTTTTAATGGACAACAATGCGAATTCCTAGGTAAAGGCTTTGTAACGAAAAACTAGTGAAAATTTTGGGGACACGTGCCCTTTAAAGAAACGATTTGGGGTTAACAACCTCAGTGAGCTTGGGAACTGTAAGCTTTAAATGGTTCTGAGACATTAAGAAGACATTATTAGACATTGTAACCAAACAGTAACATTACCTTCAATAGTAGAATGCTGTAGATAAAACTCACAACTATTACTACTACTTAACTTCTGCTTTGAGATCGATATCTTGGAATTTTAATTTTATAATACATCTGTGATGTCAAGGAATTCTCAATATTAATGTTCATATTTAACAAAACCATCAGGTGGAGATTATGCTAAAGGCAGTTCATAACGATGACAAAAAAGAATCAGAAGCAGAAGCAGAAGAAGAAGAAGAAGAAGAAGAAGAAGAAGAAGAAGAAGAAGAAGAAGAAGAAGAAGAAGAAGAAGAAGAAGAAAGAGAGAGACAGAGAGAGACAGAGGGAGAGACTTCAAGGTTTTACAGAGCTAACAATAGTGATACATAGAATTTGAACAGTAAAATCCATGTAACCGCACAGGAGGAGGCTGACGACCCTTGAAATTGTAACACTGTAACGGAACCAAGGAAATGATCTCAAGGTGTTCTGGCGACATTTCTGTAAAATTGAATGGTGTCACCCGATAGTGAAAACCCAATTAAAGAATCAGGAAGAGTGGCGACACTTGGAATCTTAACTCTGCTGTTAACGCTTCCCTTGGGAGTGACTTTAACGTGGTGAAGCAGGGTGAGATATTGGACCCCACCTTGCGAAGGCCAGGGTGTGAGGAAAGGATGGTGCTTTTATGCCTACAGAGCATTTAAGCCTGCTGAGCACTACGCTCCAATTCAGTCAAAGTATGATAGCCCGCCTCAGCAGAACCAGACACTCTGCATGCCCAGTTACCAAGATTGACCTGCATCCCACTCCACAGGAGCCCACATCTTGCGTTCTTTCTATAATAGCTGTGCTTTTGCTAAACCTTGGTGGCTTTTATTGTTCGGAGGTCATTTTGGCAGTGGCCGCCTGGTTGGGTATTGGTGATGTCATCTTCGACATATTCACCTTTAACAAGACGCAAGACGTGGGTGGGTGACAAAGCCACTGGAGGAAGAGAGAGAGAGAAGAGAGAGAGAGAGAGAGAGAGAGAGAGAGAGAGAGAGAGAGAGAGAGAGAGCCAGTCATTAAAATTTCAGATTAATATTGTACCGCAGTCACACGTCTTGATTCTTGTTTATCCTTCTTTCTCTAGTTCTTGTTGCTTTTTTCTTGGGGTTGTCTTGTTCTGCCTTTTTTCTTTATTTTTATTTTTTCGCGCTTTGTTTGTCTTCCTTTATTTTCGTTTTCTCTGTCTGGCCTCTCTCTCCCTCTCTCTCTTTCTGTCTATCTATCTGTCTGTCTGTCTTTTTATCTATCTATGTAGGCTATATCTATCTATGTATGTATGTATGCTTGTTTCTATCTATCTATCTATCTATCTATCTATCTATCTATCTATCTATCTATCTATCTATCTATCTATCTATCTATCTATCTATCTATCTATCTATCTATCTATCTATCTATCTATCTATCTATCTATCTATCTATCTATCTATCTATCTATCTATCTATCTATCTATCTATCTATCTATCTATCTATCTATCTATCTATCTATCTATCTATCTATCTATCTATCTATCTATCTATCTATCTATCTATCTATCTATCTATCTATCTATCTGGATTAGTTATCGGCGAGACTTGGAGAGCAAGATGTACATAATTTTGAGTTAAAAGGAAAAATGGATCGAGACAACGTTAAAAATCAACAAATTATAAATTTATAATAACTTTTCAGTAAGTTGATCTTTAATTTGGACCCAAACAAAATTTTACAAAAATATATAAATAAACAAATTAAATATTATTATTATTATCGTTACCATTACCAGTATTATTATCACTACACAACATTACTACCATTATTATTACCATTATTACCACTACAAGTACCACCACAGTGTCGCTACACCAGAGAAAAAAAAAGATTAAGCCCAAAGAAAACTCTGAAATAAATATATAAATTCCTTTGTTTACTTGTCTATTAATAGCATTAAAGTTGATTCTATAAAAAGCACCGCAGCGAAATAGTAGAGAGGGTTGTTTGTTTACATAACAAGGAAGAAACTAATACAATTCAAAGATAATCGGTCGATTTGTGCAACGGTTAACCGTTGGGGGTTTAATGTGACAGTTATGCAGTTTCCCAGATACATTCATTGTCACACAGACAATGACAAACACCCTTGATACCCTTGCCCTTTAACCCTTAGTTTTGCCCTCTCCTCTCTGGTCATGTGCATTCGACTACCTACATTCTCTTAGCTTCTAAAAATGTACACGTCGGTCTACAAATACCTTTTACCCAATGGGTTGGCTGATTTTTCTCTCCTCTTAAAAAGTCTGCAAATCCTAAAATATCTCATCCAATCCAACTCCGTCCAATCCATTTCGAAAAAAAAATGTCCACTTGTTTAGCTCACAAAGGATGGACAGAGCAAATGAAAGCTCAACTGGGCGGTACGATGTGTTAACTCACACGAGCTGTGTTAGTCCATTGTCACAATGTTGAGGCGCCTTTTGGTTAGGAAATTTTGAGGTCTTAAATGTCAAGCTTCCTTGGCTGTCTTTGAAGATGCCGAGCCTGGCTTATCAACTAACATATGTCCGACCCTGCCTTCTCTCTCTTTCTCCATCACTCCTTCCACACGCACACACACACATACATTCTCTCTCTCTCTCACCTCCCTCTACCTGCGCGCACTCTCTGTTCACAACGTTACTGCTACACCATGCCATGGGTAATAGGAGTACAATTTTGGTAGTTCAAATGAGATTTCTTTAACTTTCTGTTTGTGTTTTGTGTGTGTGCTCGAGGTGCAGCTGATTAGCATGATTTTAAATGCGCACGTCTGATCTAAAATGAAATATCTTTGATTCTCGTATTTAAATCCTTGTACGGTAAAATAACGGTGAATAGTTTGGTAACTGAACTAAACGAATATGTCCCTGTGTAACACCCCGATCTGCCCCCTATACCTGCAAGTGTCCCCAGGAGGACACTGTGGCGTCCCGGACTGTCTCCCAGTGGACCATTAGATATCCCCAGTCGGTCCCCCTGGGGACAGTTCGGGGCAGTTTGTTACAGCTAAGTCTGAACTTAGCAGGTTTCTTCTCAATAAGGGTGATAAATTCACTAAATAATCCTCAAAGGAAAACGTATCCTTTAAAAAAAATTATATATATGCAATGCAACTTTAATTGTCAGTTATATCTTGAAGCCATATGTGGAGAAACTGGTCTTTCAAAGTGCTGTTTGACAAAAGTCTTAAAATAATTCTAAGAATAATTACAACCATGTGTCAATATAAAGGTCAGGCCACGATAGTTTAGTAGAGAACGAACAGTTATTAAATAAGATAGTTTATTACTCGGAATTAAAAATAAAAACAAATAATAACAGACAAAATATAAGCATTGACAGTTTTGTGGAATCGCTACAGGAATCAATACACAGTATAATACCAAAAACAAAGCAACCTGCTAAGTAAAAAGAGAGAAAACCAAGTTCACCCAAAACCAAGCAGGTCGGCGTGCTAGTGTTCACATTAAGTATCATTTTCAAAAAACGTTAATTGTAATCTATCACATATTTCAATATTTGAATGAGCCCATGCCTCGCAGTTATACAATAAAATGTGGTTAACACATTTATCAAAAAAGTCTGGCTGGAAATCGAGTGGCAAATCGAATTGTCTACTTTTTTGTAAAAGAGAATAATTCGCATTGAAACAATCAAGTGCTTGACCACATTTTGCAGATCCGTCACGCTCCCTTGTCATCTCCATCTTCCTATATGCTTGCAAAGCATGGACCCTCACAGCAGATCTCCAACGAAGAATACAAAGCATGGATATGAGGTGCTACAGAAGACTTCTGGGCATTTCCTATACACAACACATCACCAACGACGAAGTCCGACAGACCATCACACAAGCCATTGGACAACACTTTGACCTGCTCACAGTGGTGAAGAAACGGAAACTCCGATGGTATGGCCATGTCACCAGATCATCAGGCTTTGCAAAGACAGTGCAAGGAGGTAGAAGAAGAGGGAGACCGAAAAAAAGGTGGGAGGACAACATTCGAGAATGGACTGGTTTGACACCGAGCGAAGCCATCAGGGCTGCTGAGGACAGAGAAAGATGGAGTATGTTTGTTAAACGATCATCTGTGGTGCCCCTACGACCTCCGGGTTACGGGATAGGATAGGATAGGATATAAACCAGCCGTAGACATAGCTATGGAGTCGTTACCCATGTCTATGTTTCAATGTAGTTTTAATTTTGAAGTGCCATTTATAAAAACATTATCCTCCTCCTCCTCCTCCTCCTCTGAGTTTTATGCAATTGAAAGAGACAACCGTTTATCATACAATGGAAAGAGAAAACCAATACTCTCTCACTGAAGTTTTGTTATCTGGAAATACTTAGAAATAGTCGGGAATCAAAACGAGGCAGAATGTCGGTCTCTCGGTCTATCTGTAGGTCGGTCGGTCGGTTTAAACGCACTGAAAGGACTTTATTAAAACCAAAATGTATATCAACATTACCTAAGTTAGTGGCCTGCCTCCAATGCCATCGTATTTGTTCTACCGCAAAAGGTCAAGGTCACTGTACACAATTTGTTGCTAAAGATGTTTTGCTCAATTTCTCAAAAACAGCTGAAGCGAGTTTGTTGGGTTTTGGTATACAGGTACTTTAAATCATGGGCTTCCTTGGCCTTTAGCAGCAGTCCAGGTGTCGGTCAGTGGGTCAGTCTTTCGCTCCGACTTCTATGTTTTTGTTCAAAACAGACGTTTTGTCTTATCTCAACAATAACTTAACCTGAATTCCTCATTTTTTTTACTTTATGACTAATTTAACTGCTGCTGGTTAGATCATTCGTATTTGTACTTTCTCAAAGGTCAAGGTCATTGTGCTTCACCATTTTCCAAACATGTTTTGCGCTGTATCTAAAAACTGACTGATCCGATTTTGATATTTTGTTGTTGCGTGAAAATAGTTCAGACAGTGGTCCATCATTCCATGTTTTCCATTTGCTTTGTTAGGATATTATTATTATTATTATTATTATTATTATTATTATTATTATTATTATTATTATTATTATTATTATTATTATTATTATTATTATTATTATTATTATTATTATTATTATTTATTTATTTATTTATTTATTTATTTATTTATAAGGCGCTTTCCCTCGCAGAGATGAAAGCGCACACAAACACACCCACACGCACCATGTGTACCGCACAGACACACACACAAATAACAGCAATTAAAAAAATAAGCGTTTCAGCTGTATGTGGCAGTAAAAAGGTATGTCTTCAACTTTTTCTTAAAAGAGTTGTAGGATGTCGCATGGCGTAGGCTTACATCGGCTAGGAGACTATTCCATATCAATGGTCCTTGAAAAGAAAATGATCTCTCACCACATGATTTGTTTTTAAATGCTTGATGTTTTAGTTTCATGGTGTCATTACCAGAGCGGAGAGATCTTGAAGGTGTGTAGATATTGAGGAGGTCTGACAGGTACTGAGGGGTGTTGTTTGATAATGCATTGTAGCACATGCATGCTACCTTATATTGTATCCTTGCAGACACTTTGAGCCAATGGAGTTCTTTGAGAAGGGGGGTAATATGTTGGCGTCTTTGTGATCTTAAAATCAAGCGTGCTGCTGGATTTTTGAACTTTTTGAAGTTTCTTTGCAAGGTAATTTGGAGCTCCAGCAAGTAGACTATTTCCATAGTCCAGCCGCGAGAGCACGAAAGAGACTACAAGAGTCTTAGTTGCATCAGTGGTGAAGTACCTGCAGATGCCTGAAAGGATAAGGCCCAGTCTCTACACCGTCAAGAAAATTAACATTTTTGAAAAAGCTTATTTATTCGGTTATTTGTGTGAGTTTCTGGAAATACATTTGAATGGCCTACCGTCTTGTTTTTATTGAAAGAACATTATCATCATCAGCCTTTGAATCTCATGATATGTTTCGTCCCTGTGAAAAAAAAAAAACAACTTAAGCGATAACTCGACTGTCACCTGTGGAAAAAAGAAGCTTTGTCAGCCTTGTAAGTTTAATTGAAAAGAAGCATTGTGTCCCAACATTAAAGCTCTACACTGGAAGCCGTCAGCTGTTTGTCTCCCTTTCCTCGTCAGTGTTCATCAGGGCAGAAAATAGGGGCAGACAACACGCCAGATCCTGTTGCCAATCACCTGGCCTCGAACCTTAAGGTGATGTATGATTGTTTCGCCCCATCCTCCTTGCAGGCTGTTCTAAAGGCAGAATGACACGGTGTGTTCGCCACCAGGAATGAATCAACGGTACACAACCACAGGCGGCGGAAGCGGGGGGGCAAGGGGGGCACTGGCCCCCCCAAGAAAAATATTGGGGGGGCAAACCTATACATTTGCCCCCCCCAATATTCAGCCCCTCAAAAAACATTATTTGGAGGTTCAAACCAATATTTTCCCCCTTTCTCTGGACTGATGCAAGTTAACAATACCTGTGCTGAGACCATTTTCAAAGCACTGAAGGACTGCTTGATCAGACTTGACTTGCCTGTGCAAAACTGCAGGGGCCAGGCCTACGACGGGGTGAGTAATTTTCAGGGTCATGTGTCAGGAGTTGCAAAAAGATTCAAAGATGAGATCCTTGCTGTGACTGAAGAGCTGGCGACAGTTCTTCAAAGAAAACAAACGACTTTTGATGATGCAGTAAACGCTGCTGACATATTTTGTCTGAGAACACTGGAAAGCATGAGGCATGAAGATTGTTATGAGACATTTTTTGCTGACATCACAACGAAAGCTGCAAATTTGTGTGATGAGCCCTGCGCTCCTAGACAGAAGCAGCCTCCACGAAGACTGGACGATGGCTCACAGGGTCACAGCTACTCTTGTCCATCTGCTTACTACAGACACCAATACTGTGAGGCCATTGACAACATCAAGGAACATTTAAAGAGCCGGTTTGATCAAATAGCTCTCGACTTACCAAGGAAAATTGAAGTTCTTCTAAGTGATGGAGCAGCAGGGAAGAGACCAGAAATTCCTCAAGAAATCAAAGATACATATTCCGCTGACATCGACTTGGACAGACTCAAAACTCAGCTAGAACTCCTCCCACATGCACTGGGTAACATTAGGAAGGCGGCTAACTCTAGGATCACCATCTTCCAAGCACTGCCGGAGGGGTGTTACTTGAGTTCCAGAACCCTCCTTCTAAATTTTTAAAAAATTTGAATTTTTTTTTAATTCAAAAAGTTTCAATTTTTTAAACATTGTTTTTAAAACATTGCAGGTTTTAGCCACTTTTGGTCCAAAGTACAAAGAGTTATTAATAGTCAATTCAACGGAAATCCATTTAAAGGGATCCGTTGAAACGTCCATAGCGTTTTCCCGTTGAAACGACCAAGTAACCCAACCCTAAGCCTAAATTAGTAAATGCAGACATATTTTCTTGTTCTGGCCGCAAGCCTCTTCCAGCACCTTCACCTTGATACTGCCCTAATCGACTTTTTAGAAATATTAATTAAGATGCTAAGTTGATAATTATGAAAATCGTTGTAACGAACATCCATTGAAACGACCATCGCTGAATCGTCCAAAAACATCGTTGAAATGGAAGCCCTTGACAGTGAAGCTGCAGAAAAGGACAAAAGATGTTGTCGATGCCTACAGGGAAATCAAAGAGGTCAGTAACTGCATGTCTTCTATTAGAAGAGATGTCGACACAGCGTTCGTTGCCTGGTTTGGTGAAGTCAGCAAAATGGCAAATGCTTTGACAACTGGTGTTATTGTTCCTCGTCAAGCATCCCGACAGACTCTCCGTGACAACCAACCTGCGGCCACTCCAGAAGAATATTTCAAGATTAGCATTGCCATTCCTTTCTTGGCACACCTGTCAACCGAATTGGACTCGAGGTTCAAAAATGCTGGCCTAGCAGTTTATGGTCTCTGTCTGGTGCCAAGCACTTTAATAGACAACCAGGATGGCTTCATGCAGGTTCCAGAAGGAGTGAAGACACTGGCAATGTTGTGGGAGTCTGACCTACCAGACAACGTTACCCTTGATGCAGAATACCAACGGTGGGTTTGCAAATGGTGAAGTGCTGCTGAGAATGCGACAGCTATCATCCCATCCACGGCATCAGAAGCACTGAAACATTGTGACAGGGATTTTTATCCCAACCTGTTCATCATGCTAAAGAACCTTTGCACCCTGCCTGTCACTACTGCCGAGTGTGAGCGTTCAAACAGTCAGTTGCGCAACCTGAAAAACTACCTGCGCTCTACAATGGGGCAACAGAGACTCAATGGACTTGCTTTACTGAAAGTGCACAGGGATGTTGATATTGACTTCAAAGAGGCAGTGAACTGTTTTGCCAGAAGATACAATTCACAAATGGTACTAATGCCGAGGCACCTAGTGCAGCAAGACTGAATTAAGTGAAAAAAGGACGTGATGTTAATAAACTACAAGGTAAACAACAAAAAGTTGTGAATAATAATAGTATACAAAACATCTCTGCTGATAAATAAATGTTTGTGTGTGCGTGCTTTTTTTGTTTTGTTTTTTAAGGGAGGGGCAGAGGATAATTTTTGTACCCCAGAGTTTGTCAGTTCAATTGTTCAAAAAGCTCAAAGTCCCAGACCATCACAAATGGCTTTTTTAAGGTTCAGATTGCACCAGATTGCACCATTTTGCATCGTTGAAAAAAAAATTCCGGGGGAGCATGCCCCCCGGACCCCCCTAGAAGTCTCGGCGCTTCGCGCCTTCGCTGAATCTGTAACCCCCACCCCACCCACCCCCCAACCCCTCACCCCCCACCCTTAGACTTTTCCCAGGTCCGGCCCTGATGTTAGTGAATAAAATGTGTGTGTGCCCCCCCAATCCTGAGCAGCTTCCGCCGCCTGTGCACAACCTCATCGATGTTGACGCGCCCGGTATCCGAAAATAAAATAACACTTTTTATTTTTCTCTCAACACTTTCACACTGCTCAGGTTTCACAAAAAGAAGAAAGGGGAGTAACTTAGACAACAAGGTTTCGGTAAGGTGCACAGAGGACCACTATAATTATCCTCTTCTGTACGTCTGATCACACGTTTGGTTTGTTCAAGTTTGTTGCTTGCAGTGAGAATCTTGTCACGCTCGTCTGGTTCTTGCGAGTAGTTATAGTTTTAGATCTAGAATGCTTCTTCTCAGACTTACAAAGATAAGTTTTATCCTACTGGGATTTTGTTTTTGTTTTTCGTTATACACAACATTGTCGCTTCCATTATGTGTGAACTTTTACAGATTAAAAAACCTAAATTTTTTTTTTTTTTTTTGTCGTTACTACCTTATTAACAGCATTGCATAACTAACATCTGGGACATTGAATTGCTGGCTATTTTCTTTGGCAATCAAATAATATACCTTCCCTTACTCTTAGTAAATAGCATTGGATATCATCTGTGTTCTGACTTTTTCCTTTGAAAATAGCCTACATGTACTTAATAAGCAGTTTAATTTTAAAGTAAGTGTGCACTACTACAGCTTTGCTAAATTCTCCGTCAGCGCGCCGGGCAGCTATAATTTCACCTCGCTTGCAGTGGCGATTTTAAAAAAATAAAAAGGAATCTTTAATCGTTCTTTTATAGCGCTTCTCCAACTCAAGAACTGCTCAAGGCGCTGGCTGACACATGATCTAATTCAAGCCGCCCGATGCGCCCAAGCCTGGATTTTAGAGAAGGTAAAGGTTGAAGCAACCGATGAAGTGACAGTGTGAACCTAGAAACTGTGATGAGGCTGAGACGGATAATTCCATATCGTCAACGTGCTTTGACTGCTCAGTACGTGTGGAAGTTGGGATGCCCTTACAATCATTACTGCATTGTTCCACTTTACTCTGGTTTCTGCTGTGACTGACTAGCCCTGCGCTGAGACGATTTACCTCCTCCGATTACGTTTTAAGAGGAAGCGAATGGTTTTAGGCTATCAAGCAATCAAGGTGTGGCTTTCACTTTCTTTCAAATCCTAATCATTCAGGAAAGCGTTCGGGTCTCTTCGACGTCGTCCAGTATTGTCAAGGTACTTGACGATTTCGCTGCGAAGACGGGTGCATGGCCCCCAAGCTATCAGGCAGTCAGAAGTGTTGCTTTTAATCCTACTCAGTCTGGATGTTCTCAGGTTCTTTTTGGTTTCAGTTGGTGTCATTCTGGCTCTTTTTCTATGGCTTTGAGGTTCATTTTCAAGGTACATTCGATCTTTTTTTTTTCGCGTTACTACCATTATCGTGTTGGGGTGCTTTCAGGATTTTCCATGTCAATCAGGGTGCTCTATGTGTCAGACACCGGATCTGTTGACTCACGGCCGTGCTGTGCCCGCGAGTGTCAACACAGGTAACAATATAGGCAGCATGCGCCTGCTTCCGCTCTGCTTCCTCCCGACAAGTCAGAGATGGCAGGTCTCCGCGACACTGGAGCCAGCCAATGTTGGAAAAGACATTGTGATAAATTGAGAAAAAAATTGAAATATTGTGAAAGCATCCGTTTAAAAAGAGCGCGGGGGTCGACTGCGAAGATTGAGAAATGTTGTGAAAACACCGAGTAAATGGCGGCTATGAGATGCTGAGACCCTGAAGTATTCATTGTAGGGGAAGTATAACTAAAAGAGACTACTCTTTTAAACTGACGAAGAAGGGAAAGAAAAAAGAGAGTATATAGTACAGTAGTTATCTTTCTGTGATCAAGCGGGAAGAAGGTTCGTAGCAGGGAGAGCGCGGGAGGTGAGTGTGTGGTTAAGGAATGGGGAGAAGAAGGATAGAAGGGAGGGGGGGGGGAGGAAGAGAGTGCTTCATGAAAAGAGAAATGTTCTAAGTAGTACCACTAAAAAGGGAACAGAGCCAAGAAACAAGAGCTATTTTGACTCCCACCCATCCCAAAAATCAAGTGGGAAAAAATAAAATATTGAAGAATACGGAGACACCTGCGAAAACAGTTTCACCGATAGGGAGCAAAGAGACACGCGGCATAAAATAATCATTAAAAAAAGAGTCGAGAAAACGCCACTGGGAGAACGCGCTGTGGGTTGTAGTGGAAGGACGGAAGAAGACCACATTGAACCTGACACACTCTCTCGTCGACGAAACAAGAAAATAAACACACGCTTCATCGCGTTGTTGTCGCGGCCATCCATTGATCACTTGGTTACAAACATGCCGAGGTGTCTGTGGACTTTAAAAATGAAATCCCGTTGGCATTGACCACTTGTCTTCAAAGGTATAGGCTAATATTATAGACACTTGCATGCATACATAGAAATCTTAAACACGTGTACTAGACGGTATGAGACTCGTAGCGGTGTGGAAATGATCAAAGTCATCGGGATATGAGCAGACACGGAGAAGCAAAACAAGTGTGAGATTAAAGGAAGGTCACAGGCGGAATTGAAGAAAGAAGCCTTGCTTGCGGCTTGTGAAATCTTAAAAACTAAAGTCCGATCCGGCCGTTGTCCCTAGAGGTAGGAGTGGGCGTAGAGCGTGGCGGTCCCGAGGGGGCCGGATGGGATGTTTTGAAAGAGGGAGAATCGGGTGGGGTGATGCAAGAGGGAGAATCACAGGAGGCGGAGGCAGGGAAGAAGGGGGGGGGACGGGGGAGGATTCAGGAGAGGAAATCTTGCTGGTTCCCTACGTCCGGCCTCTGTGAATTCTTTACGCGCGTTTAGCGGCACTTTTGTTCTTTTAGTGAAAGTTTTGGCTGAGCCTATTAAGCTGAAGGATGATCGATTTTCACCTTCAGTGGCCGCGAACGTAGATGGCGATCTGCGCGGTAACGTCGTGATGAGTGAAAGTGGATGATGTTCCGCTGAAAGCAGAAGGTTCGTGCCAGGAAGCAATAGCTGCGACTAATGAAGTGCCTCACCTGCCTTCAACTGGAAGCGGAGTTGCTCAGTGGTCTTAGGCGAAACCCTGCGCGCTAACTTACAGGAGCTGTGCGTATGGGGCACTGGATCGACTTCCATGCTCTTTCAAGCCTGCGCTAGAAATGTGTCTCAGGGCGTTGTATCAACAGGTTCTGGTACATTGTTTGGATCGATCGCACCTTAGATAGACCTGTTAGTTTGAAACCAAGTTAGACGCCTTGAGCAACTAGTTGCATTGATATAAGATGAATCCATCATTCTAGACTTTGCCCTAATCTGTGCCCCTATCCCCAGGACCACGGAGCTCTATGCGAAACATGCAAGTGTTCGATTCCTGTCTTGTTACATATCTCCGGAGTTTGTGGCCTAGGTGAAAAGAGAAATAAGATCAACCAGTTTCGCCTCTCTCTCTCTCTCTCTCTCTCTCTCTCTCTCTCTCTCTCTCTCTCTCTCTCCTCTCTCTCCTCCTCTCTCTCTCTCTTTCTCTCTCTCTCTCTTTCTCTCTCTCTCTCTTTCTCTCTCTCTCTCTCTCTCTCTTGAACAAATGTATGTATGGTTGTTGTAGAAGAATAAACTGAGTGTTTCTTTTGTTCAGCCATATTGGAAATAATGTAACAACGCTTTTATTATATTTTCAGGAATTTTTTTTATCATAGGCTGCATGTATAGATTGTACATTTAAATATATTTTTAAAAATTAACATTAGATAATCATTATAAATGCTGAAATGTTCTCGAAATGTTTGAGAAATTGTTTTAATCCCAATCTGAGAACTGTGTTGCTAAAGACAGTAAAGACTCAAATGGTCAAATTAATTATCAGTTGTTTCTCTCTCTCTCTCTCTCTCTCTCTCTCTCTCACACACACACACACACACACACACACACACACACACACACACTTCCTCCACCTAAAATCCAAAAGACTCAGGGCGCTTTCACATCAAAACCCTGCTGCTGATGGATGAATCTCAACTGCTAACGTCCCACGGTGATTCCTTAATCAGAGATTTTTCTTCTTCCTCCTCCTCTTTTTCTTCCTCTTCCCGGGCTTCCTTGCCATTCGTCACTTCGGCGCTTCTTCTTTCAGCCCCACAGGACCCAAAGGAAGGCCAAGACTAAAGAGAAAAATAAAAGAGGAGAGACAAAAAGAACAAGATTCCTTTGGGCTGTTTCCTGTCCCCGTTCTCCCTGGCGCACAGTCAGTCTTTCATGCTGAGTGTCTACGTTGTTTAGAATTAACGTTAGAACGAGGTGTGTGAGCGCATGTCTCTAATACTCGGAATATTTTCAGAACGCGAGTTTCGTCTCCGCACTATTTGTCTCTAATGCTCGAAAAATTTCAAGGACATAATTTGTCTACATTCTTATTGCTGTTTTTTTTTTATGTCTCATCACGAAGTATATTAGTCTGTTTACGTACCCGAGAACGCAGTATGAAGCAGTATTAATAGATTCCTGACATTCAGTTTGAATTTATCAAAGCCCTTTAGAGGTGAGGTACCTTAAGTTTATCCTCTTTAAGTCGTACTTGGATTAGTTTCATTCAAACCACAATCTTACCATAATCCGGATGCGATATTGTTTTCCACATATTACGTCTGAGGCATACCGTAAATGGAACGACTTCAGACCTAAACCGTACAGAATTGTTACCTCCCTTTTTGTGCTCTTAAGCGTCAAAATTTAGTTTGCCCATTCCATACTTCTTCTCATTAGTTGGTGCGAAATTTTTTGATTAGACCTACCCTACCGGCTTCATCGCTTCAGTCAGCTTTGTAACTCGAAGGTCTTTGGGGCACCACAGATGATCGTTTAACCAGCGTACTCCATCTTTCTCTGTCTTCAGCAACCCTCTGGCTTTGCTCAGTGTCAAGCCACTCCATTCTCTAATGTTATCCTCCCACCTCTTTTTCTGTCTCCATTTTCTTTTGCTTCCTTGCACCGTGCCTTGCAGGATGGTCTTTACAAGGCCTGATGCTTTGGTGACGTGGCAATACCATCGGAGTTTCCGTTTCTTCACCACCGTGAGCATGTCATCGTGGAGTCCAATGGCTTGTGTGATGGTCTGTCGGACTTCATTTTTGGCGAAGTGCTGGATATAGGAAATTCAAAGAAGTCCTCTGTAGCAGCTCATCTCCAAGCTTTGTATTCTTCGTTGTAGATGTGCTGTGAGGGTCCATGTTTCGCAAGTGTATAGGAAAATGGAGATGACAAGGGAGCGCAACTACTCAATACAGGTAGTCTGTTATTCTATTCCTAGTACTAATGTTTGTTGTCAGTCAGGCATGTCATTGTGTTGTTATTTAGGCCTGTGTTTGAATCTTTGATGTGTTGAGGGGCCGGGTAGCTCAGTTGGTAAGAGCGTCTTGCTAATAACCGAAAGGTCGCTGGTTCGAATCCCGGATTGGTCAACGTGTGATCATATTATTTTCCCCTTTACCAACAATTACTGGCCCGCTGGTGTCAGTATAAATCGGTCCAGTAGTCACCTATATGCGAAAGTGTCGTGTGACTATAATCTACAAACAACAACATCTTTGATGCTAGGTAGTTTTGATTGTTGTCAGCTGGTTCTTTATTAATTTATTTAACTCTTAACTTTAACTTGTAAGTGGTACTATTTTTCCAGCGCATGCCACTTGTCAGGGCCTTATTAAATTGTATTGTGTGAATTTGTAAGCGCTATGAGCCTCTATAGTATCTAGGCATACTCATTTATACTGATACTTTTTTAAAATAAATCTATTGCAAGTACTAAGAAGTAATTGTTGTCAGCAAGTTATTGTCATTGTGTTATTAGTTAGTACTGCGTTCGATGTTATTTTTGATTGCTGTCACATGGTTCTTTATTGATTTATATATTTAAATTTTAACATTATTTTGTAAATGGTACCGTTTTTCAAGCGCATGTCCTTTCCATTTAATTGAAAACCGATACCAACTTCTTGACTCAGTTAAGGGTTCTATTATATGTCTGGCAGTTAAACAAAATCTGTTTAAAAAGAAATTAGACGACACAATAAAATTAAAATCATCTACAGTGAACAGTGAAAGAAAATACATTAAACAAATATGAAATCTACAATATTAAAAAAAACACTCTTTAAACAAGAATTTAAAAAGATACAGTACAACTTTATTCATCTCCAAATTAGCAATTACAGTGGCAGCATTAGCAAATTCACATTACATACACACAACGTACAATCACATCCAACAATAGAAGCAGGATTAAAAGAGATCGATTTGACTAAGTGATGAGGTAGAGGTTATAATTACAAACTACCCCATAACTGACATGTTCCATAACAATCAGAAACTCCTTCTTCTACACCCACACACACACGCCTGCCTCTTGCAACGACACGTAAGATTCATATAAGATATGTTGGCTCACATACAGATAATGATACACATACGCCCATTAATAATATATATTACAGAAAATCTATTATCTAAGCTTGTTTTAGCAAACGTTTGCACGTGAAGGTATGAAGTGCCATTTGTACATTAAATGGTTATTGTCATTATATCTATAGAACATACATTTTACCTATATAAAAGATATGGTATAATTATAAAATAAATTAAAATTATTAAAATACATTCTATAGCAATACAACACTTTTTATAGCTATAAAGCAACATTTTTATAGCTACAGACTACATTTTACGATATACAAGAGATCATACACGAATCGTCACGCCGTTTGTAAATATTAAACACAAAAAACTATTTTATTTATAAACAAACACATTTTATAAGTAACCAATTCATTTTATCTATAAACAAAACATTTTATAGTTAACCAATTCATTTTACCTATAAACAAGTCATTGTATCTATAAACAAGTCATTTTATAGCAAAAACGATCTATAAAACTTCCTTTTATCTGTAAACACTTCATTTTATATCAACAACGAGCACTTATATCTATAGAATACATTTTATAACACGTACAATGAATTGTACCTGTAGAACGCATTCGAGACAATTATTTTCCAGTCGGCGCCTTACAATAATTTTATACTAACTTTCTCATTGTATAACTGCTTCTCTCCCTTCGATTATTTTTATTTTGTAACGTTCTAAGCGACCCAAAGTTGCTATGCGGTGCGCAAAGATGGCTGACGTTTTTTTTTTTTTTTTTTTTTTTCGTTTTTTAAAAATTAAAATTTGCGTCCCCGGACTCATTAAGCGTATAGGGGACGATTGGTTAATAGGTACATTCAACCAATTCAACGAAAAAAGGCCCCCCCCCCCCCCCCTCCTGCACGTATGCGCTGGGCTCTCGCTTTTTCATGTGGAAGTGACGTTGCATAAGCTAAAAAGCATAAAGTTTTGTATTGCTATTGAATGTATTTTATAGACATAGAATTCATTTTATAAGTATACAATATCTTTTATACAGGTAAAATGTATGTTCTATAGATATAATGACAATAATGATTTAATTTACAAATGGCGCCTCATATGAAGGCACTGAGGAGTACGAAAGGGAGGTAAAAACTCTGTACGGTTTAGGTCTGATGTCGTTCCATTTACGGTATCCCTCAGACGTGATGTGGAAAGGAACAAAAATATCGCAATCCGGAATTCGGTTTACATTATTTTGTGATTTTTCTTTCCATTTTAGGAGAGAAAAAACACTGGAGGACTTATTGAAAGGTTGTTGCTCTCCGTGTAATATATCACGTAGGCGTTCAGCCATATTTGAACGGGAGATAAACTTGTCAAATTTCGACCCTAACGTAGCCAGCAGGCTAAGTCAACCATTAGGTACTGGATGCTTTTCATTACAATTCTGCCTTTAAACAAGGTGTTGTTGATGTTGTTGTTGTTGTTGTTGTTGTTGATAACGATGATGATGATGATGATGATGATGATAATGATGATGATGATGATGATGTTAAGAAATCTATTCAAGGTTGTTCAAGTCAGCGTTTTAGGTAAGGCGGCAGTTAGTATGAAGCTGTGTTATGTATATTTATATTCTAGTAGGATTTAAGTTAAGTCTACAAAGAAGGAAAACGCAAGAATAACATACTGAGGTCATTGCTCTGAAGTTTGTGTATACAATTTTATCCCATCAGCTTCTTTAATCTGTATTGCGTTATTAGATGTCAATAGATCTTATGAAATAGTGCACCCAGACTTTCAGACAATTTGTTGTGTAATTTCTCATTCAACGGGCTATACCATAATGCTGTTCGCAAAAGGTTTGCTCTCTCACAAAAATTAGGCTGTGAACCTTAGATGTTGAGAATTATTTCTCATGAATGTAAATTGTCATTACTATATTTTGGGGGGCTTTTTTAAAGGCGAAGAACAGTGATGGATTGATTGCTTTAATGATGATAGTCATTAGATCGTAGTTACTAATTCTAATCGATGATGATGATGATGATATGATGATGATGATGATATGATGATGATGATGATATGATGATATGATGATGATGATGATGATGATGATGATGATGATGATGATGATGATGATGATGATGATGATGATGATGATGGAGGTAATACACATTGCTGCGATTGGTAGAAAGTATCGCCAAAACTCCCGCTAGCAGCAGGTGAAAGTATTCCCTCCATCCCTTCAAAGTATACTTTGGGCTCGCTGCTAGCCGCGGATGCGATCCGCTGTACTGTTTAAAAGTGACGGAAAGAGCGGAATATTGCTACAAGGGTTCGGGTAAGGGTTAGTTGTAGATCTATCACTAGCCTTTGCCCTAACCCTTTTCTCTACACAAATGCTCTTTTTCCGTCCCAAAAACCCATTTGCCCTCTTGGATTCTTAAATTGTATAAAACCAAGTGAAGACACTATCCGGCGTCAATAAACGGTTCGAAAAGATTCTCAAACGGTTGGTAAAAGACAGTTGGCCTAGAAACAAATACAGCGTGACCTAATTCGTCGCCTAGAGGAGACGAAACTTACTTCTCCGTATGAAGTCTTTCAGCGACACAGTAACTGAGCAGGCTGCTAAGCTCGCCAAAGTATCCCTTCAAGGGACAAGGGACATATTTTGGCCTGCTGCGCAGCGTGTGCCTGGAGTATACTTTCTTTCGATCGTAGCTATGTGCAATGGGTGGATGATGATGGGGATGATGATGATGATGGTAATGGTGATGATGATGTGATGATGGTAATGGTGATGATGATGATATTCATCCTCATCATCACCATTACCATCATCATCATCACCATCTACATCATCATCATCATCATCATCATCATCATCATCATCATCATCACCATGATTTATTCATCCTCGTCATCACCTTTACCATCATCATCACCATCATCATCATCATCATCATCAACAACATCGTCATCATCATCATCATCATCATCATCATCATCATCATCATCATCATCATCATCATCATCATCATCTCTTCGCCATCTCTCTCCCTCGTCGTCCTCTCTCTCACGCACACACACAAACACACATACACACAAGGCCTCCTTTCCCTTAATCTTCTCCACCTTCCTTCATTTCGATCTTTTACTCCCCCCCCCCTCCTCCCCAACTATTCCCGCCCCCTATTCACAGCGCCAGCTTTGACCAAAACCAGCGATAGTGTTGTTTTTTTTCCAGCGACTAATTGCTTTTTTCTCCCTTTTTTGCTGTCCCCCTATCCCCTGGGGGTGGCAAGGCCCTAAATGAATGAGAAATAATTTCATGGCGGTCGTCCATGATAAATAACAGCAACCCTCACCTCTGAGCTTCGACTTGTCACCAGGCACAGATTACCTCCCGTCCCTAGTGGCATCGCTGGCTCCGGACCTGTATTGCCTTCCTTTTTGGAGGAGTAAAATTGCTTTCACTCCCCATTTTTGGTGTAGTTTTAAATTGATAAATATGGATGCGTTTAAGAACGTGTGTTTCCTTCTAGATTCATTCCAGATAGGTTTTCAATCAAACAGGCTATATTGAGGCATTGATAGATAAACATAATGCGAGCTAGATTCTAGATCGTGATTTAAAATATTTGACGCTATGGATTTTCTGCGAAAATGTACGCAAGGAGTTGATTGATAGATTAACATTTGAAATGCAGTGAAGGAGAAGGGTGCGGGAGGTGCTGGAGGAGGGAGGAGGGAGGAGGACACAAAACTTCAAACTGTCGTGTTGTAAAATATGAGAATCTGCTATCATCTTTGCATTAGTTACCGTGATGTTTGCTTTCATGTTAGTTTTTTTTCTGTGTAGAAGAGATTATTAAACCAATACGTGCATGATAAAACTCAGAATTAACGTTAAGCGGCAATCGATTCAAGAAGGAAGGAGGTATGTGGAGAAGTGAGGCAACAGGCAGAGAATCTAACTTCTGAATTATGTCATTGATTTTTTAAAGGTCGTTTGAGCCACACACAAAACAGACACAGACAGACAGATAGACACATACATTCTCTCTCTCTCTCTCTCTCTCTCTCTCTCTCTCAGACAGACGAACAGACATACACACTCACACACACATGCGCATACACACGTTCTCTCTCTCTCTCTCTCTCTCTCTCTCTCTCTCTCTCTCTCTCTCTCTTTCTCTCTCTCTCTCTCTTTCTCTGTCTCTTTCTCTCACTCTCCCTCTTTCTCTTTCTCTGTCTCTCTCTCTCTTACAAACACATACACACATTCACTCCCTCTCTCTCCCTCTCTCTCTCCTTATCCTCTCTCTCTATCTCTCCTTATCCTCTGTCTCTCTCTGTCTCTCTCTGTCTCTCTGTCTCTCTCTCTCTCTGTCTCTCTGTCTCTCTCTCTCTCTCTCTCTCTCTCTCTCTCTCTCTCTCTCTCTCTCTCTCTCCCAATTAATAACAATATGCACAGGTGTAGTGAAAATGTATTAAATAAAATGTGTGATTTCTGTAAGAGTCAACTGACAGACGAACATCATTTTGTTTTTGTTTGTCCCTTGTTCAATGATCTGCGCAGCAGATTCATAAACAACATAATGTCTGTTACACAGTTGTTGGTAAATTATGACTCTGACAGATATCGTTCTCTTAGCAAATACATCCATTATGCCGTAGCAAGAAGGAAAACACTAATCTTTGCCTTCTTCTGTATAATACTTTCATATATTCCACAGACGTCAATCCATAATTAATATATGGCAACACATAAATTTAATTAATATATTAAATAATATCAGAAAATACAGACTAAAACATGCAACAAATCATTTTCATAAAGCTATTAATAACAATCACTTTTTTTTTGTTTTTTTTATATCGTATCATACAGTAGTTATCGTTATCAATGTTTTTATTGATCATGTAATAATTATCGTGATTTATATATGTATTTATTTTTTTATTCTATTTTATTTTTATTATTATAGTTTAAGTCTTTTTGTAACCTGCACTATTTTATGTTTACAAGAACTTTCTCCAGTTGGGGTGAGCGTAGTTTGAATTTCTATTTTGAATTTTTTGTATTTTGAGAAAATACCATTGTTCGAGAGTTTGGTGAAGGAATGACCTCCCTTCCCCTCTGTTCCTTGGTATGCATATGGGCCCAAGGCCGTGAAATGCATTAAAATCTGAAATCTCTCTCTCTCTCTCTCTCTCTCTCTCTCTTCTCCTCCTCCTCTTTATCATTCTCTCTCTCTCTCTCTCTCTCTCTCTGCATACCTCCCCCAGTCCCCCCTTCACGCCAAAATGAATATAATATCACAGTACTAAACATGCATGAGAATCATCCAAGCACATATTGCCGCTTAAAAGACCTTTTGGGTATTTACGTGACCTTAGCGACCGAGAGTTGCTTGAGACGGTCTTTCGTCGCTGTTCCCACACCATCTATGAACAATGTTGCGACGACGGTGACGTTGATACGCAGTGAGGTGCAACGTGAGAAAGGCGCTAAAAGCTGCCGTCGCCGCTGTTCGTTTGTGCTGTAACACTGTGTTCTCATTTGTGAATCTAATGATTATAGCGAGGAAGGGAAAGTAGGTTTTGATCCTCCTCGTTAAAAGTTGCTGGGCCAATAAGCACCATCGCACAGGTCTCTCAGCCGTTACTCAGCGGTAGAGCGCTCGCCTCGCAAACCGATGATCCAGGTTCGAATCCTATATGGTGGACAAGCTAAAAGTGGTCATTGTTTCACTGTCCACTTCAGCAGCATAATTGCTTCGGTCGTTCAAGGTTGATTTAATTTCCTGCCCCCTCTTCCCTGATACCGGTGGTCCCCGTCTGTCATGTGGCCAATGATTGGTGTAGTCGTTGAACGTACTTCCATATTCATCCATTTCACAGCTATTTTACCATACTATCTTCCCTCCCCCACTCTCACACGCTCTAGTAGCTATCCACACTATAAAACACCATGATCTGTCGATCGCTGTTGTCTTCCGTACTATGGGTTTCAAGGTACTTTCACAACTTTTCGTTTGAAGCGTTCAAATAAATTATGTGTTTGTGTGGACCTTTCACAGAAGTTGTTCGACGGCGTTTTATTTTTCTTCTTTTAGCAATGCGCGACTTTCTATTAAAAAAAAGTAATATGTCTCCCTCCCTTGACTTCTTTAGGTGTTTCAAGTGATTAGCATTGACGTTTAACATTTTAAAAATTTATTTAAATTAAGCGATAAAAATATATGAGCGTGCATCTTTAACTTAAACTTCATATTTAAGGTACATGAGCGACGCGCTTCAAAACATTGTAATGCGTCGCCTTGGACTTCTTATGTATTAATATTTTACAATAATTCTCACGGATATTATTTCTTAGGCGCTCACAATCTGTGCATGAGCGGTTTTAACCTTAGCTTCATTTTCGTAAGAGCTGGCAGTTTGTAGAAAAGCATCTTTAACTAAAGCTTCATATTTTGAATAGAGAGCGAAGCGCTAAGAAACACGATGATGTGCATACGGCCGTTGGCTTCTTTATGGGTTTTAAGTAACTCCAACCGTTGTGCAGCTTTGCAAATACATTCTCTCTGCTTTACGTTTTAATAATCTCAGCTTAAAGGCGCGGTTGTTCAACTGAATTCTCCCTTCCCCCGCCCTGCCGCTTTTTCTTTCTCTACTTTGGCGACTTTTTGATTTCGGACTTTAACGTGACTGTTACACATACACACGCACGCACGCACACACACACACGCACGCACACTCATGCACACACTCACTCCCCACTATCTCTTTCTCATCTATCTCCCCCACCCCCACCCCCACCGCATTCTCTTTCTCTCCATCACCCCCCCCCCCCACCCCTCTTGCTGTCTTCTCTATTTTCTATATCCCCCGCCCACATTCTCTCGTTCTTTCTCTCTGTTTCTCTCTGTCTCTCTCTCTCTCTGTCTCTCTCTCTCTGTCTCTTTCTCTCTCTCTCTCTCTCTCTCTCACTCACTCTCTCTCTCTCTGTCGGTTCCTTTTCCTTTCTCTCCATGTCTCTCTCTCCTTTTCTCTCTGTCTATCTTTGTCTTTGTCTTTGTCTTTGTCTTTGTCTCTCTCTCTCTCTCTCTCTCTCTCTCTCTCTCTCTCTCTCTCTCTCATATTTTCGCCTTTGTGTTCCTCTCTTTTCTTGAAATGCAAATTAATTTAAAGTGCACAATTCCTCTATCTCCTTCTGTCCCCAGTTTAAGTATTTTTTCTTCATAATTTTATCTCTCCACTGTCATTACAAACATTAGCATCACCAACAGTTCTATCTCCTCCTTCCCCCCCCCCCACCCCTTAATCCCACGGCACGACAGAAAACACCCAAATAAAATTATACATACAAATAACTTCAGGAACAGCTGTTTAGTTCTTAATATAGCTTCAAACGTTGAAAGAATACAACTTTAAATTGTGAATACAACTTATAAGTACAGAGTCCCCAAGTATTTAGTCTCGATCTCCATAGTATTTTTTCTGGCCCTTTCCATTTATAGTTCTTTATTTCTTTGGTCAGGTCGGCTCTTCTCTTCATATGGGGTTATTACAGTTTCCATCAAAAAGTGTTTGACGTTTGGTTGGATGGAATTTTTGCTCCATTTACTACCGACATTCGTCTGGGCTATGAAGATAGTGCCATCGTATCGTCTGGCTCCCATGATGCCAGCCTAGGTGAAGATCAGTTTGGGGCTATGAATTCATCTCAGACTGTCATCTGTGGAGAAAAAGGTTTTCAGTTTTCTAACTTTTTTTTTCCATTTCGGGGACACCGCTTCTTTAACCATTTTACGGTCTGGTTGTTTGAATAAGTGAAAGGTATTTTGCTGTTTTCGGACAGGCCAGGATCAGATGAAAAATAATATAGTCTAACTCCAGATTTGAAATTCTGTTAAATTGGTTTCTTCGGAAATTCGGTTAAATTGGTTTCTCCGTATTAACAGTTGTATTGTGTTGATTTCAAAAATTGAAAATTATATATCTTCTTTGGACTTACCCCTGTTGTGTAATAGAGATTCGGATTTATTTCTAAGCAGCCTTTTCGTTTAATGTGATAGTTTTCTAAAAATACAATAGACGGGGTTTCATGCATCATGGAACCAGGGAGTGAAAAAAACAACTAATGAAAGTAGTTCAGGGTTAGATCTCGTTTTCTATGGTGTCCATGCTACATTTGTTGTTGGTTGAATACTGCATCCACAGGCACGCATATTCCAAACTGCTATGGAATCATAAATGTAAAGGGAACACCAGCATGGCATACCTTTCTTAAGGCTGGCTTAACGACTTGTTTCTTTGTCTTCAGTGCGCTTAACTGACTTAATTTCGGCTGCGGGGAAACTGGAAACACCCACGTCACAACAAACTAGTCTTAAGACACACATTAGTGTCTGTCGTCGCTACAGAATTCACCGTAGTCGGCATTTATGCTGGCAGCAACTTTGTTACTGACACTTCCCATTGCTGGAAACACGTAACAGAGAATCCGGGACTGGATGCGGAATGTTAACACAGTTGACTTTAGTGCGGAATAACACTGGTCCCCAAGAACTATTACATGTTTTGCCGCTTGTTAATACTAAAGTCGCCGTCAGATGTATCAACGATCCAGCATTGCCACCTTTTCAGCGGCGATGGAATGGGATGAGTCTCGTAGAACGGAGTCTTTAAAGCCGTAGAACGGTGTATAAAAACAGGCGGACAGAGATACCCATATTCCCTTTCAAAAAAGCTATCGCATAGTTGCTGGCTTCATCGTTGATGGTTGTATTTTGGCCTTAACACTAATGTGCTTATCGAGGGGGGTAGAGGGTGGAGGGTGGAATACACAAAATATAGCTTGGTGTAAAGAGTTACATGAGCCTTTTCGTAGACTTGTGCAGAAGTATGTTGCAGACCATACTGAAATGCGGTCGACATTTGAACAATTAAGACCAGTTTTTTCAGTATCATAGAAATACTTGCATGCATAGATCTATATATGATATGTCCTAGGAGTAAAAATTTAAAAAAAAAAAAAAAAAAATATATATATATATATATATATATATATATATATATATATATATATATATATATATATATATATATATATATATATATATATATATATATATATTTTTTTTTTTTTTTTAAATCCTAGGACATATCAGTTGCCAGTCCGTGGAGTCAAATATGATTCACTTTCACACTTTCAGTTCAAAAGAGATTGCAACAATAATTAAACTGTAATTATAATGCAGCTTTAGTTTGTGAAATATTAATCTTTATGTTTTGCATGTCAGTCAGTCTTGGAGGGTTCAGTGGTCAAGTCCAATTTCATTACCTTCATTTTTTCGGATCTTGTATAAAGTTTTCACTCCAGCGAAACAACACTTTTTATCTGAAAATTTACCAATCTTGTTGAAAGCCATTTCGGGCCACCTCTTCATGTTGAGTTACAACAGCAAACAACAAAAAAAAGAAGCGATTTCCATTTAAACGGCGGGTCTAGCGACAGTGTCTACTCTCCAGCCAATTTGTCTCTGTCTGTGGTGTATTTTCCTCCACTATAACATTGCAGCACAGTTCCAGCCAGCCTTTTAAGCTTCAAGTCAGAGGCATGGAATTCTAGACTGGCTTCTAGTAGGTAGCTCTCTGTGGGGCGAACTTTGAAATGTTGGCCCAAGAAAGATAAGTACAGAGAGTAGGTAGACAATTATACTAGATCAGGTTTAACAGTGCCAAATGCGGTACTAATACTTTCACGCTAGACATGTGTTTCTTTTCCTTGTGAACTGAGGTATAAAAATGTATTATATACTGTATAGTTTTTTTTAAAATATATATTTCATTACTTAGCGATTTTCCACATAAAGATCTGCTCGAGGCTCATTTAAAAGTTTAGGTCAAAGATGTATATCAAAAGAAGACGTTAGGTAACAGCAAGAAATGTTTGTTCTTGCGGTCTAGACGTATGACTGAGTCACCTCAGCCAGAGGCAGATAGATTTAGGTAAAGGAGATGTTGTAGCCTTTAGGAGTGTTAAGTTATGATAGTTATGAATTGTTTTTATATAGCACTTTTCAACATCCCAGTTAACATGGTCCGTGACATTTCCAGTGCGTAAAATTGGATCAGTAGTGAGCCTGCAACTGTGTTGTTTGGACCCTGAACAGGAAACTGTTCTATGCGTTCTAGATCTCCATGCCTAGCGCCTCAAGGTTAAGCATCCATTCAACGAGGATAGTCGCGTTAAATACAAACAACTTAGCATATAGTTTGTTTTTTTTATGTCCGTAACGTACTCTTAAGAGCGGCCCGTTATTCTAGAACAATTCAGACGGCGACGTGATGATTGGTCCATAACGATCACGCCATAGAACGTTGAACCTTGTCCTTCATCTCAGAACCAAGCAAGGCATGTTTCCTAAGCCTGTGAGTGAAGTTCTTAAGTCCTGTAAAACGTCAAGTGGCCAGACATTACTGCACTCTAGTGGAGAAGAAAGCCAGAAGCCAGTGAAGAAACGCAGGACAGGTCCTCTTCAGCAACACGGCGCCCCGTACAGAGATCCCATGTCATACACAAATTAAATTCTCATAAATTAAAAGTACAAGAAAAACCTCCCACCGTCTTTCAACACTTCAGAAGAATATAATATGGATAAGATGATTCTATTTTCCATCACCGAAGTTAAACTTGGCAGTCGGTTATTTACATTGATATGAATCCATGATGGGAGCAGTTTTATTTTCCCGAACTCAACTCTTTGCTATAAGAATTTACTGACAAAACACATTGAGAAAAAACAATGCAGGAGACTACTGTGGTCTCTCTCTCTCTCTCTCTCTCTCTCTCTCTCTCTCTCTCTCTCTCTCTCTCTCTCTCTCTCTCTCTAATCAACAGTTTAGAATTTAATAAAGGAATTTTCATGCACATGGTCCTTTCTGGTATTACACCCTCATATCTTTCTTTTCTTTTTTCTAGGAAAACTGCCAGATTTTCAACCAAACTAAATATCCCATTTCAAAAAAATGATTTGTTTAAAACCAGGCTGTCATATTCAGGTTCCACTTTATGGAATAACGTTTTAGAAGTTCTCCGCAGTAAAGTCACTAAATACCTGTACACATCCTTTAGGCACCATCTTTTACAGCACGTTAAAATTAGTTAATTAGCTACTTAGCAAGAGTTCTACGTTCATAACTTTAATTAGATTGGTTTACATAAGTTGTGCCTGTGTTTGTGTGTGTGTGGAACGGAGGGGAAGGGGTGGGTGCGCGCGTGTGCATATCTTGATTATATTGCTGCATTATGATGTTATTGCTATGAAGTTATTTTGTTATACTAATTGTTATTGTTACAGGCCCCAAGGGCAGGATGCAAAAAAGCACACCCAGTGCTTAATCTTTTACCCTTGTTAAATAAAATTATCTTATCTTCTCTTCTCTCTCTCTCTCTCTCTCTCTCTCTCTCTCTCTCTCTCTCTCTGTTCTCTCTCAGCGACTGATGCTGGGAGTTAATGAAATAAACTTATAACTATCAGTATTGGAGTGGGAGTTTGAGGAGCGTGCGGGGAAGAGGGAGGGGGGGAGGGGAGGATGGCAGGAGAAAAATAGTGGAGTGATCTGAAATTATGCGTATAACGTCATGTTGAGATCGCACACTGCGAAACAGTAACATTTCACATTAATTTCTGCTGCGAAGACGATGATGGCTTCTCGACTTGTGCGGACACGGAAACCTTACGAGGCGACTGCACGACTACCATGCGAGCAACCTGCAGCTAAATGCTGAAGCCATGCATCCTATCCTATCCTATCCTATCCTATCCTATCCTATCCCGTAACTCGAAAGTCGTTGGGGCACCACAGATGATCGTTTAACAAGCGTACTTAATCTTTCTCTGTCCTCTGGAACCCTCATGGCTTCGCTCAGTGTCAAGATAGTCCATTGTCGAATGTTGTCCTCCAAATCTTTTTTCTGTCTCCCTTTTCTTCTGCCTCCTTGCACTGTGTCTTGCAGGAGGATCTTTGCAAGGCCTGATGCTCTGGTGACGACGTGGCCATACCATCGGAGTTTCCGTTTCTTCACCATTGTGAGCATGTCATCGTGTTGGCCAATGGCTTGTGTAATGGTCTTTCGTACTTCGTTGTTGGTGATGTGCTGGGTATAGGAATAGCCCAGAAGTTTCTCATCTCCATGCTTTGTAATCTTTGTTGTAGATCTGCTGTGACGGCCCATGTTTCGTAATGTTGTTGTTGTTGTTGTATCAAATTTTATTCATCAGATTAACATAAGTTGTACTGATGTAACATAAACAAATTACGAAATCTACCATGCGCACATCATAGATATTTTCCACATTATCAAACCATAAAAATTATCATACTACTGACATACACATACATTTTTAACAACATACATTCCCTTATAACAATTAGTTTACATTAAGAAACAAATTTAAAAAAAAAAAAATAAATAAACAGTGGAACCTTTCAACTTCACCTGTGAAGAACGAAGTATTTATAAATGTCATTTTGCGTCTTACAGAAAGTTGAAGTTTGGCCTCCAGGCCCCTACCCCTCCACACCCCATTAAAACAAAATTAATTAATAACAATAATAATAATAATAATAATAATAATAATAATAATAATAATAATAATAATAATAATAAAATTAAAAATGATAAAATAATAATAATAATAATAATTATTTATTAAAAAGAACTAAAAAAAAAACAACTCAAAATTAAAACAAATTAATAAATAATTCCCCCCCCTCCCTTCCGTCCCCTCCCATACCAAAATAAATAATTAATAAATATTTATTGAAACTAATAATGCTTAATTAAATAAAATAGGTACAAAAAATGTAATTAAAAAATTGCTAGACTAATTGTAAAAAATTAAAACAACAAACAAACAAAACATTAGAAGAAATTGAATAATTCATGACTTAATTAAATCTTTGAGCAAACAAACAAAACATTAGAAGAAATTGAATAATTCATGACTTCTAATTAAATCTATGAGTATTAAGCTCAATGACCAATCAGAATGTTCTTCTGGATATACAATACTTGAGATTGAGATAGTTTTAATTTATTTAATCTAATGAGTAAAGGATGGAAATTGTTATAATTTTGTTGACATTCAAATATAAAGTGATTTACATTCAATATGCTACCACAATTACAAAGTACTGGAGGATTTATGAAACGAGCACGCCAAGCATTTAACCTTATTCTGTGAAATAAACTGTTAATATGAAAAGATTTTGAAATAGATATAACATTTTGTGATACTGGTGAATTATCCAAGTAATGTTTTTCAATGACCTCTTGCTTGTATTTCTCATTCCACTGATTCCAAGCACATCGTTTTATTTGATTGTTAATTTCATTTGTTGTCAAGTTGAAAAATAATTTAATGGATTCATCTGAAGATGCAGCACTCTTTGCTAAGTGGTCAACAATTTCATTTCCTAATATATGTAAATGACTAGGTATCCAATTTAATGAAATATCCGATCCCCTGGTAATGATTTGATGATATAACATCTTTATTTCTGTTAGCACTTCCTGTCTCTCTTTACTAACCCAAGAAGACAAAGCCGATAATGCTGATTTTGAATCAGAAAAGATTGTTATTTTTAAAGAAATACTAGTCAAATCAGTTATAAAAGATAAACTCATTAATATTGCAATTAATTCAGCTGTAAAAATCGTACTACCTTTTGGTAAAAAATATTGTCGGGATATTTTAAAATCGGGAATATAAAATGCTGCTCCAGTATTTCCATTGTCTAAAACTGATCCATCAGTATAGATGTGCAACGAATTTTGAGAATACAAATGAATATATTCTTGTGCAATTGTTGCCAATAAGAAAGGATTTTCTTTTTTTGAAATATGTCCATAATCCAAAATTATCTCCGGAGCTAAAAGAAGCCAAGGCGGATATGGGCTGCAAGGAATAACATATGGTGACGTTGTATCAATTGATGTGGAGTTTGTTAAAGGAAATACATTATATATTCATTAATTGACATAAAAACACTTTTATTTTTAAATCCTTTGTTAATTTCAATATTTTCACCTAGCTCAATTGTTGTAGAATTTACAGTTGATTTTGCCCGTGTAACATATTGTGCAGTTTGTAACCTGTTTTGGTCAAGAAATGGTAATATCCCTGCTTCTTTATATGTTTTTGACGTTGAAGACCACTGGGGGTATGCCAAGAGCTATTTTTAAAGAATGTTTCGTAAGCGTATAGGAAGATGGAGATGATGGGAGCGCAGCAGCCTTATCTTGGAATGTAGACTGATGGTCCTGTCTTTCTAAATGGGTTTCAACCTTGTCAGGGCCCGCAGTTGTTTGTGCGATCCTGGAGAGGACTTCCTGTTGGGACCCATTGTCTGATACAATGGCTCCTAAATATTTGAAGATTTACACTGTGTTGAGAAATTGGCCTTGGACTTTGATGTCAGAGTTAATGCCGTTGGTGTTGGTCATCATTTTGGTCTTCTATGCACTTATTTCCATTCCAAAGGCTCTGGAGGTGGTGTCAAGCCTATGTACCATCTGTTCAAGTTCTTATTCCTCTCCAGCCAATCCATCAATGTCGTACGCAAAACGGAGGTTGGAGAGTGCTCTACCCCTATGCTGACTGTGCCTTCGTGATCAGCAAGAAAATATGACATGATTCGCTCCAGGAAGATGTTGAAGAGTGTTGGAGAGAGTAGACATCCTTGACGCGCACCGATTGCTGTTCTGAACCAGTTCCCGCTGGCGCTGTTTCGAGGACTGCACTGGTATTCTTGTCATACAGGCTTTTGATGACTTTAATAATTTTACGGCTGATGCTGTACACTCATGGTTGCCCACAGAGCTGCATGCCAGACTCGGTCAAACGCTTTCTTGAAGTTTACAAATACATGGTATAGATGTTGTGGTACTGTAAGTATTTCTCGCAGATTATTCTGAGATTGAAAATCTGTTCAGTGGTACTTCGCCTTGCCCTGAATTTTGCTTGTTCTTCAATTATGATTTGTTCAGCTTGGGGTTTCAATCTGTAGAGTATTATTTTCAGGAGGACCGTGTTGAGATGGCTGATGAGGCTGATGGTGCGGTAATTTTCACACTCCTGAAGGTTACCCTTTTTGGGAAGAGTGATGACAAGCGACTTGGTCCATGGTGTAGTCCACTTCCCACTCTGTCAGATCTTGTTACAGTTAATGGTGATGGCGTCAATCATCGTTTCTCATCCTGCTTGAAGCAATTCTGCAGGTATGGTGTCCACTTCCGCTGACTTCCCACTCTTCATCGATTGCACTGCTGCCTCAAAGTGTTAAACAGCCCAAGGTCTCCACGATCCAAAGCAAATCTGGCATATGCCTTACAGAAGAACAAGAAGTCTTGGATAGATGGACAGAGTACTGCTCTGACCGTTACAACCACACACCAAACGGAGACCCATCAGTTCTATCATGTCCCCAGAACAGATAAGAAGAGGAAAAAGAAATCTTCTGAAGCCCTGCAGTGTTCTGATAAATGCACGTTTGTATGCTTACGAACTCTGACTTCATTGTGTTATAGTTTGTTCTTACTACGTCAATATAATACATGAGACTTCCGAGTTTTAAAATGGCATGGCATCAGAAGTCGCTCCAATATCTAAGGATCCGTATGCAAGTTTGCTGAGTAACTATTCTGATGACTGTATTTTTTTTTATATATTACGGGAACGAGAATGCTATTGTTTCTGGCTGGACAGTTCATGCAGTGCATGTTAATTACTCTCAATTGTTTCTATAAATCTGTAGTTACTCAAAGTACTGCATATCCAGCATGGTGAGGGAATATTGACTTTGATCTTGGCTGAATCTTAGTGAAGTTGAAACATCTGGTTTCATAGTAGATTAGGTGCAGCACTTGCCTGGATTCACAGTTTGTGATATAGATGACAGGGTAGTGTTTGCTATGGAGGAATAGCGTCGAATATTTTTTTTATTATTATATTATTGATGGTCCAAACAATAGATATGCATGCATGCTGTGTAATTATTGACTAAACCCTCTGTTCTTATTTCGTTCACAGAGCTTCGTGGTTCTTGTAGAGGAGCACTAGAAGGATTCATCGCTAACGTAACCGCTACTATCGTTCCACCCACCTCACTATAGCAGTACAAAAATTGAAAGCTGATTGGCTTGTACTGATTGTCTGTTTGGGGGAGGGGAGTGGAGAACACAGTTCGGGTCACTTGCATAAATACATTTTTTTGTTCAAATGAAATTATTAATTTGTATTTTTTTAGGTCTAAAATCACTTAATTTGTGAACAAATGTTAAATACATTGGTTGAATTGAATTGAATATAATGAGCCAAAAAACTCCACCTTCGGGGAAGACAATCCGATAGAGTGCGCCTAGGGTAGCGTACTTCGGGTAGTAAATAGGCCTACGTGATCGAGCCCCTTGTAATAACTGTATACCGTGTTGCGTCACGCCATGTGGGGCCGGGTAGCTCAGTTGGTAAGAGCGTCTTGCTAGTAACCGAAAGGTCGCTGGTTCGAATCCCGGATTGGTCAACGTGTGATCATATTATTTTCCCCTTTACCAACAACTGGCCCGCTGGTGTCAGAATAAATCGGTCCAGTAGTCACCTATATGCGAAAGTGTCGTGTGACTATAATCTACAAACAACAACAACGTCACGCCATCTGCTGGAGTACCGAACTCTATAAAAATTTGTTATTATTAATATATATTATATGACTAGACTATTAAAAAAAATATTATGTATGGGGCCTTCTGCACACTGTAAGCATGTAAGATGTGTCTTGCTCGGCCTGACAGACTTTTCACAAAATAAATCGTTTGTAGTACTGACAACATGTACATAATCACTCCAAACATTTCACCAAGCAAAAAAAAACATTTGGGGTCGCCTATGAAAGCTGAAGATATATACCGACATAAAAAAAACTGTAGATTTTGATCCACGACCTGAACATGGAAGTACGCGACTATTGGCGCACCTATCGGCTGAACATTTGCATATTCAAGGGAAATAATTTTAATATTTTGGCCCATTGGCCAAAAATTAAGATACACGTCGGGAGGTGTGTTTGACACAAGTCGTTCTCAGCGTCTGCGAAGAAAGATTCGACTGTCAACGGTTAGTTGCGTGAATGATGTAGAAGCTGAAAGAATCACGACGAACACTTAATATATGGCTGTAGAGAGAACAGGGCTTTTGGAATCAAAGGACAGGAAACCTTTTGTTTTTCAATTGGCTTACTTTCGCTTGGCACGGTATATATATTCACTAAATGCAAAATTTCCACAACGTTTACCCCATGAAGCAATCAATACTGAACCTATTTATTTAGCAGTAAATTTTTCTTGAGCCGTCTGCCGTTTTGTTCCCCATAAATCCACGGCGCTGACCTTGGGCTAGACTTTAATGGGTGTTTAAGACATTATCCACCTCTTCTGCAACCGTCAAATTGATGGAACATGTCATGCTTGATAGCCCGCGCCGCCCAGACCGTCCGTCAGCTGTTTAACTGAGCTGAGCTTGCACCACAGGACGACCCAGCTTTCCAAGTCGTTTAAGAGTCTTTTATATCTGAGATAACTAATGTCTACTACAAGTCATAAATCGTCGAGGATGAGACAGAAAATGTTGACTTCGAAGTTATTTGGAAAGTGTTCGCTCGCGCTCGAACGGATTTAAGGAAACATTGCATAGAGAGACATGCACACACACGCACACACACACCTACAACATACACCCATACATGCAACACACACACACACACACACACTCTCTCTCTCTCACTCTCTCTTTCTCTTATTTATTTATTTATTTATTTATTTAGTTATTTATTTTATTTTATCGTTCTTATGTAGCGCTCAAAGGCCGATACAGGATCTAACTCAAGCCGCCCGAGGCGCCAAGTTGCAGCCTTTGGGCGCACGTAATAACGCTCCAGATAACTGAGCACAATCCTGGGCAGCCAGGGATGGGGGAGAAGGACCTAGGGTGTGTTCTTGTCACCGGCACTCACCTGTCTAGGACATGAGCGTCAGGATCTTTAAAGTCCGTTATGATGGAATGTATGCGACACAGACTAGACCTCGGTTTATACTCTCATCCGAAGGAGTAGGAAACGGGAGTAAAGTGTCTTTCCCAAGGACAACGCAATGCCCCGGACTGGGCTCCAACCCGGGACCTTCAGATCCGCAAGCCAAAGCTCTACCATTAGACCACCGTGCCTCCCTTTAATGCGTGCGCACGCACTCACGAACACACACACACACATACACACACACAAATCAACTCATCCTGTCTTCGCTAGTTGTCTCAATTCATATTTTAACTACTAGGTCTGACGACGACGAACGTTTTGATTGCAATCACAATGATAGTGAATGTTTTTGCCAGTCATGATTTGAATGGGAGGATTGACGCTGACGACTCTTCAGTAGTCACACCAACACGTTTGATTTTGGAAAAGATACGCACAGTCACTGTGCATAAACAAAAGCACAAGAGTTGTTATCCTTTAATCGCCAAACGTCAAAATGTGTGAAAAGGAACGACGAAGAATTTTGGCATTAAAGCAGCATTTCATTTCCTAAGTTTAGAGAAATTGACTATACTGTATCCCATAAACATTCATGTGACTGTATCATCGCACAAGTATATCAACTAACAAGTTAGTATCTCGTATTGCCCCCAGTCGACGTGCGGTGGTCCCGTTTAGCCACAAGCTGAGACGGGGATATCCGAAACCTAAAAATAGAATAGAGAATTCTGGGAAATCTGTTCTCGCGAAGATGTGCTCGCCGAAATGAAACGAAAGTTGGGAGAGGAACTGCATATTTCTGGTAGTGAACAAAGGCAGAAACTTGTCAGCAGTATTATCAGCGATGGAGTTATAATGGACGAAGTGCTCCATACCTATGAGGTTGCCTTTGCTCGAGCAAAGAAACTAAAGAAGGATTTGGCCGACGTCATTTCAGAAAAGGATTTCTCTACCCATAATTCCCCTGGGTTTTGAAGTTTCTAAAAAGTTATTTCAGGTCGATGACGCTTTACGGAACGCAAAGCATGTAAAGGGAAGCAACCGGTTGTACGCGCACGTCGATAGAGACATAGAAGAGAGATACTAACTTGTTAGTTGATATACTTGTGATCATCGCTATTACTTCACAGGTATTTTTCACACTCAATATTCCTAGCGGGCCGCACTTGGAATTATTAGCCATTTTTTGCAAGATCACGTGATCAAAGTTTCGCGCGTTTCATTGGTTCCCAGGTTGAATGACTCGCAATCAGTTCGTTGAAATTAGGGCATGTTCTAAACGTGGAGAATCGTCGCAGGATGACTCGGTGATGGTCTCACAAAATCAGTGACTCAAGTCATTATTTTCCTTATAATTGCAATCAAAACGTTCGTCGTCAGACCTAATAGGCATATGTGTATTATTGTGTAGAAGTTCGACGTTCAGATAGTCACGTGCATTTGTGTTATTTGTATGACGTAAAGGATTATTTTGACGTAGTGTGCATGAATAGAAATAAGGGCCATCAGAAGTCTGAGGTTTTGTGCTCCGCACAAATTTAGTTTTGAAGGTCTGCAGCCTGGAGAATGACATGCTCACAGTAGTGAAGAAACGGAAACTCAGATGGTATGGCCACGTCACCAGATCATCAGGCCTTGCACAAACCATCCTGCAAGGCACGGTGCAAAGAGGCAGAAGAAGAGGGAGACAGAAAAAGAGGTGGGAGGACAACATTCGAGAGTGGACTGGTTTGACACTGAACGAAGCCACGAGGTTTGCTGAGAACAGAGAAAGATGGAGTACGCTGGTTAAACGATCATCTGTGGTGCCCCAACGACCTTTGAGTTACGGGATAGGATAGAACAGGATATGATGATACGTTTGAGAATGAATGAATGAGTTATGTTTGTATAAATTATACGTTATTCGGTTCGTATGTGTATGAAATAAGAATGAGAATCAATTAACAATCAACACAAAAGGGGAAAATCCCAACAGTTCTATGTACGCCTTTTATTTCCTCCCTGCTGTGACAAGGGTACTGGATGAAATACTAACAAGAAGGAACGGTAGCCAGACTGTGTGGCAGTCCTCTCTGTAACGGCTGTCATCTGGGACCTGACTAAAAATCACAACCCAGCGCCGAACACCAGGGAAGGTCCTGATCTCGGTTGTCACCGCTGTATGGAAAAAGCAAAGGGAGGGAAAGAGAAATCTGCTTCTGGCGTTCTTGTTGTCAATCTGCCTTTTCTCCTTTTTATAAAATTAATTTTTTTAATCGGTGTCTAGCAGCGTTTTATTAGTTTCAGTGTGATTTCACTCAGTGGAAATCTGCGTGTTTTCTGTGTGCTCATTTTTTTATCATCTGCCTCTTTCCTTTAAAAAACAATTTTTGTGTAAGAAATTGATCCCTATAGAAACATGACTTAATTGTATGAACATGATCTTACATTGCGTCTGAAGTCGACCTCAAAATTTGACACACCTACACAACTTACGTATTCGCTGCCCTATTCACGTTATGAGATGTTTATTTGCTTATAATGTCTGGACTTTTACTGCAGAGGGCAATTTAGAAGAACTGGTCCACGAGCTAAACCACTGTCAATGGCGCAATTTAGGTATCAGCGAATTGCGCTGGAAAGGTCTAGTGAAACAACTACCGACAAAGGTCACAAGCTTTATTTCAGCTGAAGAGATGATAGGCACGAACTCGGCGTTCGGTTCTTAGTCCACAAAGACATTCTGGCCACTGTCATGGGTTGGCCCAGTCTGCAGTAGCCTCTTTATCATCCATTTGAGAGCAGCCCCTTTCAACATCACCATAATCCAGCCCTTCGCCTCGACATCAAACTTTGACGACAGCGAAGTCCAAGACTTCTAGTTCTATGAACATCTGCAGGCTGTCCTTGAACTTGGGGGACCCCCGTTGGGGTGCCGGGGGTTTCAGTATAAATAGTATCCCCACTTTCTGGAAATTTAGTGCTTTAAATTCCCACTGTCGCTGTCTTTCTCATTTGCTCTTTCTCATTCCTGCTCTGTTCTATCAATCTGCTATACTATCGTCTTCTTCGCTAGACCAGTCTCCTACCTTTTTTCTTGAAAACTCTTCCGGGACAAGACTCTTTGTTTGTGTATGAGGTCTGTTGGATCAGCTTGGGAATATTGGACGCTCTCTGCCAGGTGGTCACTAGGGCTTCCTATGATGTTATTATTTAGCAATGTAGGCATTTTATATGTATGTGTTTTGTTGATAATTTATAATGATGTTTGTATTCTATTTTGTTTTTGTAAACGGGGGTTCGATAAGTTGGGGTGAAGCCTCAGCCGTCCCCTGCGTGGGATGTCTTTATTGTAAAGTGACTGGCTGGTGGAGGGCATTCAGTTTTCCCACTAGGGTTGTTTCCGCAGATCTTTTATGCGGATTGGGGGTTGTCCGGTCCTGATTTGGCTCGGAAGAGTCCGCTGGACCTAAAGCAACAATTATGTAATGTAATGTAATGTAATGTAATGTAACTTGAGGAAGGACATATTCATAGATCAAGACGACTGGAATGCCAAGATTGGACAAGGTGCGTACAACAACTGAGGAGATACATGGGGACCCCCATGGCAACAACGTGACAAATGACAGATATCTGAGACTCTTGGAGTTTGCCAGTTATAACAATCTGATACCAGCAAGCAGGCTAGGTCCCCACAAAATATCCAGGCGATGGACTTGGCACAGTCCCATGGGAGCATCACAACCAGATCGACTATATCATGGTCAATAAACGCTTCCGATCGAGCGTCAACATTGGCCAGACTCGCACTTTTCCAGGAGCAGACATCGGAAGTTACCACGATCTTATGATGATGTTTTTCCGGCTCCACTTAAAGAGAATAAAAAAGTAAAGTGCACCGGGTTGACGTTTGATCTGGACAAGCTGCAAAACCCGGAGGTGGCAGAAATATTCCAAGCCACAATTGGAGGGAAATTTGCACCACTGCTCATTTTTTGAGTTGAGGAATTAGATGTCAACACCATGACTACCACCTTCAACTCAAAAGTAACAGATGCCGCCACTGAGATCCTTGGCAAGCACCACCCAAAGAAGAAATCGTGAAGAGAGATGAAAAGGAAAACTAACACCTCACAGGGAGCCGATGCCTACCACAAAATCAAAAGTGACACCCCAAAAGGCATGCGCACAGCAAAGGAGAACTGGATAGAAGATTAATGCAAGGAAATAGAGAACAAGGACAACAGCAAGAACGCCTACCAGACTTTGAAACGGCTGACAAGTATTAAATAGCCCAAGGTCTCCACGATCCAAAGCAAGTCTGGCTTGTGCCTTAATAATAATAATAATAATAATAATAATAATAATAATAATAATAATAAGAATAAGAATAAGAATACTGGATGCTATATACGCGCCTTTCCCCAAATCAATCAGGCTCAAAACGCGGCGATCTGTACCGACATACACGCTCACCTGTCTCATCCACCCTTACACACACAACAAATACACATCGCTCAAACAGGTGGTGTAAAGGCAGGTAGATCGCTTTTGGAAGACGGAAAGAAAATATAATTTTTATTTTTGAAATTTTATATTGACTGCGTCCAGTACCATTACAGAAGAACAAGAAGTCTTGGATAGAAGGATAGAGTATTGCTTTTTACAGCCACACACCAAACGGAAACCCATAAGTTCTAGCATGTCCCCAGAGAAAAAAAGATTAAAAAATCCTCCCCATTCTCCGAGAAGTTGAGGCAGCAGAGCAATCGCTGAAGAAGGGGAATTCAGCGGGAGAGAGGAGAGTGGCCTACACCATGGACCCAGGCGCTTATCATCACTCTTCCCAAAAAGGGTATCCTCTATTCAAAGCTATCGGACCGTCAGCCTCATCAAACACCCCAGCAAAGTCCTCTTGAAAAAAAAATACTCAACAGGTTGAAACCCCAAGCTGATTTGAACAAATCAAAGCTGAAGAACATGCAAGATTCAGGGCAGGGCGAAGTAGCACTGAGCAGATTTTCAACCTCAGAATAATGTGCGAAAAATACCTACAGTACAAACATATATATCATGTTTTTGTAGACTGCAAGAAAGCGTTTGACCGAGTCTAGAATGCAGCTCTGTGTGCAACCACGAGAGTGTACATCAGGCCCAACATTATTGAAATCGTCAAAAGCCTCTATGACAAGTCTACCCGTACAGTCCTCCTCAACAGCTCCATCGGGAACTGGTTCATAACAACAATCGGTGTGCGTCAAGGATGCCTACTACCTCCAATACTCTTCAACATCTGTCTGAAGAGCATCATATCAGATGCCCTTGCAGATCTGAATCACAGTCATCATAGGAGGTGGAGCAATCTCCAATTTCCGTTTTGCTGATGATGAATTGGCTGGAGAGGTACAAGACCTTGAGCAGCTTGTGCAGAGGCTTGACACCACCTCCAGAGACTTTGGAATGGAAATAATTGCAGAGAAGACCAAAATGATGACCAACAACGCCAATGGCATCAGCATGGACATCGAAGTCCAAGGCAAATCCCTCAACACGGTGCACAGCTTTAAATATTTAGGAGCCATTGTATCAGACAATGAATCCCGACAGGAAGTACTGTCCAGATACCCTGACAAAGTTGAAAACCATTTGAAAAGACAGACCATCAATCTAGACTCCAGAGTAAGTTTGCTGCTCTCCCTTGTCATCTCCATCTTCCTATACTCTTGGGAAACATGGACCCTCACAGTAGACCTACAACAAAGAATTCAAAACATGGAGACAAGGTGCTTCATAAGGCTTCAGGGTATATCCTATACCCAGCGCATCACTAACGACGAAGTCCGACAGATCGTAACACAACCATACACAACCCATTGGACAACACGATAATATGCTCATAGTGTTGAAGAAACGGAAACTTCGAAGGTATGGCCACGTCAGCAGAGCATCAGACCTTGCAAAGACCATTCTTCAAGGCACGGTGCAAGGAGGCAAAGAAGAGGGAGACAGAAAAAGCGGTGGAAAGACAACAATCGAGAAAGTACTGTCTTGACACTGAGTGAAGCCATGAGGGTTGCTGAGGACAGAAAAAGATGGAGTACGTTGGTAAACGATCATCTGTGGTGCCCCAACGACTTTCGAGTTACGAGTTAGGATTGGGTAGGATAGTCTTATCTCCCTTAGTGGTGCGTGTGGGTATTATTTGAGGCGTAATGACTGTCAAGTAGCCCTTTGCTAGACTCGCGCCGTGGCGTTATCAAAGATCCGAAAAATACACCTGCATATTATAGTGATGCACAATCTCTCTCTCCCTCCCCCTCCCTCTCTCTCTCACCCTCTCTCTCTCTCTCTCTGTCTCTCATTCTCTGTCTCTCTCTTACACACACACACACACACACACACACACACACACACACACACACACACAAACACACACATCCACAAAAACACACAAAATCTTACTACCTTTTTTTTTTTCCATTTCCCATTCCGTTCAGTCAAAGACACGATGGACATCGATACAGAGTATCTACGACGAACGGGCGCAATATCTGCACTATAATTATTATTATTATTTAGCCTAGCTTTACTTTATCTCAAATACTCAGTATTGCTGCCATGCGCAGACGGTGTGGCCTGTAGAACAACGATAAGCTTAAGCCTCAGCCTCTTATATACGGCAGGCCAAGACAGTCAAACGCCGCCTCCAAATGGTACACATAGATATATATAGATCGAAACGCGTCAGGAGAACCAGGTTTTATGAATGCAATTGTACTTCTTTTGAGCTCTTGTAGCTCACGCAGAAGGAAGCACATGGAATTGAAAGCCACTATGTCGCACTTTTTGTCCACCTTTGAGAGCAGGATAATTATTATTATTTTCTTGATGTTTAAAGCAACTTGCCTCCCTTGGCTTGTTTCATTCCTTGCTCCTTAATGGTTGCTGTACGGTGCTAGCCATTTTGAGAGAATTTATATATATATATATATATATATATATATATATATATATATATATATATATATATATATATATATATATATATATATATATATATATATATATATATATATATATATAGACCTGCTTACCCGTCCGTATTTCGCCGTATTTTCCCGATATTTTGACCTCGAGTACGCTATTACGATCTCTTTATAAAAAAATACGGAAATGGGCCACACCACAAAAAAAAATTTTTCTTTTTTTTAACAAATTTCGGTAAAAAGTACACTTAACCGGAAGCGGAAGCTAAATAATTTGCGGCAGGAAACTATAACTCATTGAATACCCTTGTGTTTTTCAAGTGTATACTCTGCAAATATTTAAATGTCATGGAAAAAAGAATTCATGAAACAACAGATGACGATTCAGATGTTGAGGTGGCGAGTTCATCCATATCCAAGCGTATATGTGTGAAACGAAAGCAGACATTTCTGGTTTCCTTTTTTTAAAAATGGCCTTGTTTGGTAGCTGATGAAGACCTGCTGGTTGGTGATCAGGCAAGGAAAATGCTTGACAGTCCCAAAGACTACAGTCTAAAATCTGAACGTATGGCACAGTTCTATGCTTCAGTGCGGGCATACTTTGAGGAAACTTGCAGCTATCTTCTCCTGAAACTGCCCCTCACTGACCCTTTGCTCCAGCACTGCAGAATCATCTGTCCTTCAGCTCAGTTGACTGCATCTTCCCAAGATGTCCGCTTTTTTATGAAGCGATTCCCTGCACTCTTTCCACCAAATACAACATCTGAACAAATCAGGAGCAATTCTCCGAGTATCAGTCAACTGATGTCAAGGGATTGGTGGGCATGCAGGTGGACGAATTTTGGGTGCAGGTAAGCAAAAAACACCCTCAGCTTTTGCAGCTGTGCCAGTTCATGCTGGGACTCTGCACCATCCCACACAGCAGTGCTGCTTGTGAGAGGGTGTTTAGATGCGTATGTAAAACGTGCACTGACAGTAGGTCCAGTATGGGCAAAGACGCTGTTGAAGCACTGATGGTAAAGTTCAGACCTAAAAGCTCTTTCACAAAAGAAGAACTGCAGCAGCTGAAAAGTGCATACATGCATGATTTGAAAAAAAAATACAAGTAGATCATTATCACATATTATGTTGATGTGGTGGCCTAACACTTTTGCATTGTTTTTCAATTAAGCACCCTAATTTTTAAACAATAAATTAATTGAACAGTGTACCGTTTCTTGATTTATTTTACGTGTGTAATAATATATGAAAATTTAGCTAAGAGCAAATGAAGATGAATAAGGACAATAAATTTACACAGTTTTATATTTTTATTTATTTATTATCATTATTTTGGTTCACCTAAAATAACGACAGTTTATATAAATACCGAAAGTCAAAATCTGGTCATGATTTCCAAAATTTGGTTTTGAAGTGCCTGGAGTACTGACAAAAATTTTTTGAGCTAGGCAGATCTGATATAGATAAAGAGAGAGAGCCGCTATTCATGTATATTTGGCGGTAAACTGGTTTCAGTTTGTCCATAATCTGCGTTTGCTTCCTATACGATCCAAACCAGGGCGCTGGATAGCCACAAAAAGCACTTACCATGAAAACAAGAAAAGCAAACTATAAATGTAGTTTCATTTAAATTACACGGCGCATCTTTGAGCTCAGAGAGTTGCCCAAGGCCCTAGCGAAAGTCAAAGATAGATCTTAAGCTACTCTTTAGGCAGTACCCTTCAAAGACACAAACTTACTAAATCGGTATGTATATATATATATATATATATATATATATATATATATATATATATATATATATATATATATATATATATATATATATATATATATATATATATATATATATATATATATATATATATATAGATATACCCCCTTGCTTTTGGACCAGATCCAAAGCCGGGTACCCAAATGACCGGTTGGAGACTTTTAAGGTGCCCAGAAGCAATAGTTTTTACATGGAATTATGACTGTCATTAAACATTGCTCATACAAGTTATAGGCATTCAAACTTGAGATACGTATAAGGTGTCAAATGTACACAATCATTATGCACACATAAACACTCTGACTGTCTAACCACTTTGTTAGCTCTGACCTCAAGGAGAAGGGTGGTTTCTTTATAAATTTTATTGTTGTCTTACTTCATTGCGAAGTCTTCATTTGAAGAGTATTTGCCATTCTTATGATTATCTGTGGTGATTGGCGTTTCACGCCTTCCAATTCCACTTCCATAGTGCGAAGTATCTTCTTTTTTCCGTCCCTGCAAATGGCACCATAGTAATGCTGAGTCTGGCAGCTCAGAGAGAGAGAGAGAGAGAGAGAGAGAGAGAGAGAGAGAGAGAGAGAGAGAGAGAGAGAGAGAGAGAGAGAGACGTATGCAAGACTTCAAGTACAAAACTCCAGTAACAGAACTTTCAGACAAATGTTTATGACATAATAAGCATGAATTCCGTGCACGATACCCGCCGATCGCAAATCTGTGAAACGGGAAATGGAAACTGTCATCACCTGAACCAACCTTCTTCCTTGGTATGGGACTTGAAAGAATGCAAGCGTTATTTTATCATTCAGCTCTTCCTCCCTTGGATTGAAATAACATTTCTTCTTCTTCATCATCATCATCCTCTTCTTCTTCTTCTTCTTCTTCTTCCGATGAATGTACACAGTTCCTTATGAAAGGGAAAATTGCATAGTATAACTGTAGTAGGGGGACGTTAGAACTATTTTTTTGTATTATCAGATAAATGCCATCATTTAGTTTTAGACTCTACAGCATAATTATATGCCGCTTAATTCCACGTTAAAAGGAGATGACAGCGACAATGTTCTGTGTCGCCGTAAGGTCTGGTAGAGGCTGCAACAAAGTTGCTCTTTTAAGCCTTTTTTACTTTTTGGAGACGTAGTCTAAGCTTTTGTGCAGGTCGAGGCAACAAAGAGCCCTCGCGCTCTCCGACCCTCGTTCAGTTCTTCGTTCTTTTCTTTCGCTCTTTTCAAATTTATTGCCCGAAAAGCGGGTGAACTGCGGTCGATGAGTGAATGAAGCACAGCTCTTTTTCAGCCTAACAAGTAGCTTTCCAGACGTGACGATGTCAGATCTTGTTCTTTGGAAGGGCTGGGGGTTTCTTTCTTTCTTTCTTTCTTTCTTTAAAGAACAATTCATGTAGTCCTTTTTGCACTGGACATAGGAACCCACACAATGTCCTGTTTACTGGATGAGGTGGGATAGAGTAATGAGGGAGGAGAGGTGGGGCAGGGTGAAATATTTCTTTTTAATGAGCCATTTTTAGGGTCCGATCTTTACATTGAGTGTAATTTTAATGATCTAAACTCGAACTTGAAATCCTTGTTCACTTGTGGTAGCTTATATAGAACCCGCTTAGGGCACTTAATGTGAAACCTGCAGCTGTCAGACAACAACAGCGAACATCAATGGCAAAGCTTACTAATGCTGTGATTTAATCCGTTCAATACAATTTTCTTTAAGCACATTTTCTAAAGAAAGTTGTAAGAATTCAGTTTTTAAGGCAGTTTTAAACTGTCCCATTTTGCTTAGTGTCGATAATTAGGTTATTTAAGATAAATTATGAGGTACATTTAATGGGTCTGGTTCATTTAAGAATATATAGGAACGCTGTACCCATTCACATAACGAGGTTGACGAGGTCAGTGCCGTATTGTGAAATTGTTTATGCTCTCTCCATTGATCAGCTTCCTGCGAGAAATAGGTTAACTGTGCAAGACATTTTATACATTCTCCTTGTATTTGACATTCATGTCCCTATAAATAGATACGTTCAGCTAGTGTACTTTATTCATCCAAAGAAATAAAATGTGTCCACTATCCATGCAGCATGTATTCAACAGCTTTTGATTCTACAGAATCAGATACATCTTGTACTCTTGCGCGAGATATTTGAGAGTAACTCGCTAATTGCCCTTCCTTTATACGTGTATTTAACAACAAAGTTAAAATCAAACATTTTTGTATTTAATGAGTTTACTGAGGGGGTTTTGTCCACGCGCACGTTTCACGTTTGGCTCACTTTTGCAAACTAATGGCACGGAACTAATGGTCTTTGTAAACTAACTGTGAAATGATTAATTACAGCATTCAACTCCTTTTTTCCCCAACTATCAATCTATCTTCGCCTGCCGCTTTTTAGCGATGCATGAGTGGAGGTGTAACAATATCACCTAATTAATTAATTTCACCGTTAATCTTCCTTCATTTGTTGACAGTGCTTTGTAAAGGCTGCAATGCATCTTTTGGGCAGGTTGTCGTTTAGTAAAGCACGATACATTGGGCTTGTATTTAGTCGAACACTTTATGTTTTGAGTAATGGTTAGTTTGCTTTTGTAGGCTAATAAGTGATAATAAGTAATGCAATGCGCTATTATATTGCTGTATTTAGCTGCACTGACAACACACCTGTCTATACATGTACGAATATGATCATCGTATGTCTGAATTTCCTTCGCACTTAATTTGTAGTAGCTAGCTAGGCTGTTCACTTTTCTCTTACCGGTAAACTCGCGGAAGTATAGTTTACAGTTAATATCTTGCTTAGTGCATTCCCAAGCACTCATTTGTGAAAGGCGCGCAATTTGTCTACCCGATTTCTTATGTACAGGTGTTATGAGTGCGTCTATATAATTATGAAACTTGTATACCGTGACCTACAGACATAGTACATTGATGGTGTTCTCTGAGCGCAGATTGTATATAGTCGATTTCAAAGGCGCACACTTTCATATTGTCTGAAGACAGTTTAAATGACTTACATGTACTTTATTGTTAACCTCACTCCCTGTCATAGAGAACAAAAGATGATGATGATGATGATGATGATGATGATGATGATGATGATGATGATGATGATGATGATGATGATGATGAAGAAGATGATGATGATGATGATGAGGATGATGATGATGATGATGATGATGATGATGATGATGATGATGATGATGATGATGATGATGATGATGATGATATTGTGAAATAACGGTAATGCCTACAAAATGCTCTTCACCTGAAAAACACGCTGATAACAAACAGAATATTAAAAATGCTTGTTAGCGAATGTTTGCCTAAGAGATTGGAAACATTGGGATGGCAATTATTGGCCAAAAGGTAAGGATGTAGGGGAGTACGGAAATAATTGGGAAGGAGAGGATGCGGGGACAGGAAGAAAGTGTGAAAAGGTCACATGTACAACAGCTGCTTCTAACCCATTTTAAAGTCAAATATTGAGATATTTCGACCAAGCTCGAAGTTCACATGCAAGATAATGTAAACAGAATGCGTTGCAGCTGTCTCGACCCGTCTTGTGAAACGGATCAAATTTAACCTGTTCATTGCCTAGCTTTACAACGTCACACTGGTGTCCAAGATTAGTGTACTTTTACTCTTGCCTTTTGACATCTAAAGTAATATTGTACGTTTGAAACAACAGCAAGATTATGATAGCTAATCTTTTAATCTGGTGTGTTTTATCGCCTTCAACCTTCTTACTTGTTTGTCTGATAGCTGAAAGCTCCATTTACCTTGCAGGAAGGCATAAGATGTTACGTCCACAATGAATATGATTGTACTAGTTTGTGGATGCCTTTATCTGGCCAATAAAGGATTAATTCATTTTAAAAGCGTAGCTCGCTAGAAAGGCCTGATATGATTTCCACCCCACCCCTCCCCCAAAAAACTAAAAACAATATTAGTTTACATACTGTAATTATGCAAGGGCTACTTACCTACATGTGTTACGAAGTAACTGATATATTAGAATTCAATTAATCTTATGCTATCCTATCCCGTAAGTCGAAAGTCGTTGGGGCACCACAGATGATCGTTTAACCAGCGTAGACTACTCCATCTTTCTCTGTCCTCATCAATCCTCATGGCTTCGTTCAGTGTCAAGCCAGTCCATTGCCGAGTGTTGTCCTCCAACCTACTTTTCTGTCTCCCTCTTCTTCTGCCTCCTTGAACCGTGCCTTGCAGGATAGTCTTGCAAGGCTTGATGCTCTGCTGACGTGGCCATACCATCGGAGTTTCCGTTTCTTCATCACTTTGAGCATATCATCGTGTTTTCCAATGGCTTGTGGGTCTATCGGACTTCGTTGTTGGTGATGTGCTGGGTATAGGAAATGCCCAGAAGTCTTCTCTAACACCTCATCTCCATGCTTTGTATTCTTCGTTGTAGATTTGTTGTGAGTGTCCATGTTTCGCAAGCGTATAGGAAGCTGGAGATGACAAGTGAGCGCAGCAGCCTTACCTTGGAATGGAGACTGATGGTCCTGTGTTTCAAAATGGGTTTCAAACTTGTAAGGGCAGCAGTTGTTTGTGCGATCCTAGAGAGGACTTCCTGTCAAGACCCATTGTCTGATACAATGACTCCTAAATATTTGAAGCTATGCACTGTGTTGAGGGATTGGCCTTGGACTTTGATGCCCCTGTTGATGCCATTGGTGTTGGTCATCACTTTGGTCTTATCTGCAATTATTTCCATTCCATAGGCTTTGGATATGGTGTCAAGTCTCTGTACCAGCAGCCAATCCATCAATGTCATCCGCAAAGCGGAGGCTGGAAATTGCTTTACCACCTATGCTGACTGTGCCTTTGGGATCTGCAAGGGTATCTGACATGGTGCGCTCTAGGAAGATGTTGAAGAATGTTGGAGAGAGTAGGCATCCTTGACGCACACCGATTGTTCTAAACCAGTTCCCGGTGGCGCTGTTGTGGAGGGCTGCACTGGTAACCTTGTCGTACAGGCTTTTGATGACTTTATTAGTTTTAGGGCTGACGATGTACACTCTCATGGTTGCCCACAGAACTGCATGCCAGACTCGGTCAAACTCTTTCTTGAAGTCTATAAACACATGATACAGATGTTGTTGGTGCTGTATGTATTTTTCGCAGCTTACTCTGAGGTTGAAAATCTTTTCAATGGCACTTCGCCCTGCCCTGAATCCTACCTGTTCTTCAGCTATGATTTCTTCACCTTGGGGTTTCAACCTGTTGAGTATTATTTTCAGGAGGACCTTGCTGGGATGGCTGATGATGCTGATTGATGGTGCGGTAATTTTCACACTTTTGAAGGTTACCCTTTTTGGGAGGAGTGATGACAAGCGACTGGGCCCATGTTGTTGGCCACTCCCAACTTTGCCAGATATTGTTACAAATTATGGTGATGGCGTCAATCATCGCTACTCTTCCTGCTTGAAGCAAGTCTGCGAGTATGTTGTCCACTCTGTTTGACTTCCCCTTCTTCAATTTCTTCTCGGAGAATTGGGAGGATTTCTTCCTCTTCTCTGTTATGAGTACATCCTAGAACTGATGGGTCTCCGTTTGGTGTGTGGTTGTAAAGGTCAGAGCAGTGCTCTTTCCATCTATCCAAGACTTCTTGTTCTTCTGTAGGGCATATGCCAGGCTTGCTTTGGATCGTGGAGACCTTAGGCTATTGAACACTTGTCAGCCGCTTTACAGTCTGGTAGGCCTTCTTGCTGTTGTTCTTGTTCACACTGTTCTCTATTTCCTGGCATTGCTCTTCTATCCAGCTCTCCTTTGGTGTGCGCATGGGCGGTGCTTGCCAAGGATCTCAGAAAGGCATCTGTCACGACTGAGTTTAAGGTGGTGGTCATGATGTTCACATCTACATCACCATCTCCCAAAATGAGCAGTGGTGCAAATTTCCCTTCAATTGTGGCTTGGAATATTTCTGCCACCTCCGGGTCTTGAAGTTTGTCCAAGTCGAACTTCAGTCTAGTGCGCTTTGCTGTGTTTACTCTCTTCGAGTGGACCCGGAAGGACTACGTTGACTGAAAATCAGATTCCGGTTCAGATTTAGGAGGGTCAGTTACTGTATATTTAAATTGCCTTCCGGTTTGCACAGATGGAATTAATACCACCTTTGCTAGTTATATGTTTTGCCCAGAACAAAAAACCCTCTTCTGTAGCGTCGAGTTCATGGGCCAATTTTTTTTAAAGTTAGCAATTAAATATCTTTACAAACAGAGCAAATCTAACTCGATAAAAATTTGTTGATGCGGTTCTAAACCTCTGCAGGAGTAATTAATACCTTAAGACCGTTATGATTTCTGAGCAGCTTACTAGTCATATTGATGTCCACAGCTGATCCATTTCTACAATAATTTATTGTTTATGAAAAATACACTCCAAACAATGGCAGGAAAACGCTACAGGCATGATGGACGTTCATTGATCTCAGGTGCTTTTAAAGGTTCTACGTGAGGTATTAAATAAAGACTGTTGTTAACAGAAACAAGTACTATTTAATAACGGTGGGATAAGAGTCATTGTGGTTGTGGTGGTAGTGGTGGTGGTGGCGGTAATGTTGATGGTTGCGGTTAGGATAATGATGATGATGATGATGATGATGATGATGATGATGATGATGATGATGATGATGATGATGAGGATGATGATGAGGATGATGATGATGATGATTCGAATCAAATACTTGATTATATTCCCTCTACATTTTTAAAATTTAGTGTTATGTGCTGGGATGATTATTCTCGTTTTGTTTACTTTTGTTGTTGCTGCTGTTGATGTTGTAGATGGTAATGATGATGATGATGATGATGATGATGATGATGATGATGATGATGATGAGAGATGTTAATATGAAGATGGTGATTTTTATCTCTCAAAAGCGCTTTATTCTTTCTGAAAGTTGAAAGCTGTCGAGGATGTTGGATGGGGTTAAACGTGGGATGTTTGGGTAAATTGACATTGTGAAGGTGTTTTTGCGTGTTAATTGAAACATTATATCCAATGTTATGCCAAGCTTGAACACAGATTGAAGAGCAAATGAATCGGAATATTGATTAAAAATTACTGTAACAAAAAGGCTTTTTATATGGGGTAAGAATCATGAAAAATTAGGTGAATATGCGCTAGGTTATCATGACCCTGGAAAACGCGATCATGACAAGAATAAAAGATTTTAAGCTCTCGTGCGTGCGTGTTTGTGGGTGTTTATGTGCGTGCGCACGCGCGCGCGTGTATGTGAATGAGTGTTTGTGTGTTGGTATCTGTATTTGTGTGTGCGTGTCACTGTGAGAGAGAGAGAGAGCATCGTTGGATGCGGGAGTTATTTGTCATTTCATGATTTTGCGATAATGTGGAGAATTTAAGTTCCTTTTCATTAACATTACTCATTACAAGATTTGTCGGCGTCGATAGATAAGGGTGCAGGTTTGTAGGTGTGTATGTGTGTGTGTGTGCGGGAGAGTGTGGTGTGTGTGTGTGCGCGGGAGAGAGATTGTGTGTGTGTGTGTTCATAGGTGTGTGTAAGTGTGCGTGCTAGCGGCTTTTGTGTGTGTCTGTGGCTTTTTTGTGTGTGGAGTGCATAACGACCTCAGGGTAAGCGTGTATTCCTGCGTGTATTCACATATGAGCTGACAAGCTTGCATGGAAGAAAATATATATAGTGACTGCATCTTCCAAGTTTGGTAAGGATGTTTGTTATTAAGTCAAATAAGAGAGACAGTGGAGAATGCTTGGGTCTACTTTTTTGTTGGTTGGTACTCGTAGCCACTTCACTCGTTCAATTTTCTATGGTTGCCCTATTTCAACTGACTGTGGCACGCTTTGAAATATATGTTGTGTTTGGCCCTGTCATCTTGCTTGACATTTTCAATAAGGCTATGAAAAGAGAAAAAAAGAAGATGAGATCGCCTAGGAGTTGGAGGAGTCAAACAATAAGATGAAGCAAGAGCAGAAGGGCAACAAGAAGAAAGAGATTCACAATGAGGATACGATAATAGAAGACGAAAGAAAGAAGAGGATGAAGAAGATGATAAAACAAGGGAAATGGAGAAAGGGATGACAATACTTCTTGTACCTTTTTCATTGCGTCTCTAGCCCGGCCACATTTGTGTTAAGCACCCGGCCACACTTGTGTTACGCTTATTCTTATGTATTTCCTTGCGTACTGGCGAGGGTAAGTTTGATGTTTTCTGCAAAAATAAAATAAGCTGGGCGTACAAGGACCAATCAGAAGCGAGAGTATGACGTCACGACTATTGAGGTCAACCTAAACTCCTCCCACATGCATGATTACACGCAACACAGGTTGTCTGCTACACACGACTTGGCGCGCTCAGGCAGTTGAATTCAGTTGTTGCGTGTCGATCTTAGTAAAGTTGTTTCATATTATAGTCAGATCGTGTTGTAGTGAAATTGCACAGCTACACACGTTTATAAATTCGAACCGTGCCGTGATGAACATGGCGCCACGATCTCCGACCCAATGCATAAGCCGTAAACCGCTAGCCAAATGCGGCCACTAAACTCATAGAGTCATAAGGTGTGGCCACCCGTCAAAATTCTGGTCAGTGAAAAATCGCATAACCCAATGCATAAGTGTGAAACGTAAGCTAAATGTGGCCACTACTTCACTGAGAGAGAGACAGATGTCGCCAGCAGCTCGTTTCACAGCCATGCGACTGATAACATGACCTTAATGCTCTTGCAGCGCAGTGCCTCTACTTCTTCCGATGAGAATTTAATACGAGGTCTATACTTGTATACATTCCATCTTTAGGAACTTAACAGATCCTGTAGCTCATGTCTTAGAGGCAAGGCAAGGCAAGGCAAGGCAAATTTTATTCCAGAAAAAAACCCATTAAGGGCACATGGACATGGTTAAAATAATATACACAAACATGCACAATAATTAATTAACATTTTAGATTAAAAAATAAAATAAAAATTTTAAACTATTTATTTATACAGCGGGATAGCGTGGAGTGGGGGGAGGTGGCAGGGGGAGGTATGGGGTGGGGAAAAGAAGAAAAAAGAACTTGATTGGGGACAACAACTATGAATCATAACTAACAATACAATTCACAACTTTCCGGCACCTCTCATAAAAACTCGTGGGTATCGCCATTATAAATTAAAACGAGGTTAGAATGAAACCAAGTTCCGGTCTGGCTTGTTTTGCTTTTATCAAAGCTTGATGCGTGACTTTTAAATATGGGAAATTGCCGAAAACGACGATTGTTAGAGCCAGAAAACGAGTGGGATAAGTATAAAAACGGTGGAGGAAGTACATGCTCAGTGAAAGGATGCAAAAAACAATCGTAGAGGCCTGTATTTGTGGCGACTTCGGAGGTGCGTCGATCATCGACAGAAAGTGAAACAGGACCTGAAGACTCTTGTAGTTTTCCATAGCTTCGCCGTCGCAACCTTCACAAAACACGAAGTAGTTGACTATGTTAGGCGAGCGTTGTGGCCAAGTGGGCTAAGGCGGGACTAACTTGCCGTGTCCACAAGCCAGAAACCAATGGCGCCTGACAGGTGTGGGTTCGAGCCAGCATCTGGGCGTTATGTTTCTCCGAATATTTTTCAAAAATTCACAAATAATGTTAGGTAGGTAGGGTTTAGGCGCGCCACTGGCGATAGAAAGGGATAATAAACTGCAGCAAAAAAATAAAAAATATGTGAGGGTACGATACTGGTGGCCCACTGTAAAACTTCCCATTGTACAACTTTTGTTAATCTGATGAATAAAAATTGATGCAACAACAACGGAGAAAGAAACCGGAAGTATGTTTCACATGAGGGGATTCCCGTTGGTGCATAGGATAGCAGAAAAGTGTGAATTCAACCTAAACACATCAATGACAAACTACTGAAATAATTTGTATTACACATAACCTGTCAACATCAAAACTATATTAATTTTTGACATGGGATAAAAACGTTACATTTGTTTAATTATTAATTTCATTAGATTTACAAGCTTTAATAATTCTGACTTTTTGTTAGATGACAATAATTCTTGAAATTTGACGAGTGAGTGCCAGTTACATAAAAACTCCCAGCTAGCACTAGATCTTACCCCCCTCGGTTGTTTGGGATTATTCAGCTGCATGGAGCATGGGCCGTGAAGTTCACGCAGCAAGTTAATGCTTTTGTCGGCTTGAGTTAGAATCTGAAATTGGTCAGCGCCTTGAATAGCTCTTTGAGCTGATATAAATAAATAAAGAACAATTCAGTCTCTGTCTTTATTTCTGTTTCTCTGTCTGTCTGTCTCTCTCTCTTTCCTTTTCCTTTCTCCATTTCGCACTTGCAATTGTTTTGTTTTAAAGTTGTTGGTAGTATTTCATATATACTTTTTTGCAAAATTGCCTATACTAGTTCTTGTCGCCTTCCAGCACCCCTCCCCTTTCCCACCCCCTACCCCTTAAAACAATTGTAATTCACGAGATTAAAGTTCTTTTCGTTGTTGTTGTTTTTTGCGGGACGCCTGAATCCAAGGTCTATCGGTTTCAGCTTCAGTGAGAGAAACTATCAATACCACAGCAACCTTTGTCCATTTTAGCAACAGAAAAACAAATCGTCGCACCATTACTGGCTTTAAAGTCTAGAAGCTTACTTTTACCATGTCCACTGCTCACTTTTTTGAAGTACAGTTCTCTTGCTGCTTCTATTGATTAGATTTAGCGTCGAGCAAATAACAAATGTTGATTTTTTATATTCAGAGACATTTTTGTTTTCTAAAACTCAATTGACTGGCGGTTTTTGAATGTCCTTATTTAAAACACCCATTGACTGACGTGTGAAGTGTCGCCACTAAAGTACTTCAATGGACACGTGTTGTAAGGATTTTAAACAGCGTTTTTGATTGCAATCAGTATGAAGCACATGCCTCACCCAGAGTATGAGTGACTATTGAGACAGCTCTTACTATAGTTGCGTAACAACCTTTACATGTTAACACCATTGCTCATGGGTGGAATTTTCTATGAAGGACAGGCTGTGTTATTTTCATTCTTCGAGACTGTTGAACTTTTTTGGCCACCTTTCAATGCTCTATTTTGAGTATTTTTTGGTAATTATTTGTACTGATACTGCTTGCAGACGGCGTTTGAATGTGGACTGGTATTTGTTAAGGAAATTAGTCATCAGTTGTGGAATCAACCATCAATATGACCAAGCCCAGTAAATTGCTATGGTGTAACTTTGTGGTCTGTCTTAATCCTTATGCCATTTATTGTTCTATTCGCTGTAGTGTTGTAGTCGTCGTTGTCTTCGTCATCATCATCATCATCATCATCATCATCATCATCATCATCATCATCATCATCATCATCATCATCATCATCATCATCATCATCAAGCCACCACCACCACCATCATCCTTATTATGTACACAATCACCTGTCGTTCTGTTCTCTGTCCGAACCTGATATTTTCAAGTTCTGTCACAGACAGTGTCAACAGTAAAATCCAGGATTTGGTAGTTTTTCCTAGTTTGTCTTCCTCGGCCATCCCTTGTTTCCTGTTTGTCGAATGCAAATATTGGAAGAGACTATTTGTATGACACTAGCACAAGGAACCATTTTCCACGACACTACCAATCTCACAAACAGAATAGCGGTGGCGGGGATGTCTGGAGCCTCCTCCTCCTCCAGTAGAACTTAGCTGCGATACTAACATTGCCAAAGAAACGATGGCTTAGTCTATAGAATACTCCTCTGCTGTGCGGGATACCCGGTTTCGATTCGCGACTTTGAAGGAATTAGTTTTCACTGGGGTCAACTTTCTATAACGACTTTTTAAACTGCATTTAATCACTTTCCTTTTTCCCTTTGCCGTCGCTTACGCGGGCCTATCCGGCCATTCTGTCGAAAGTAGGCATAATTTACAGGCCCAACTAACGGGTTGATCAGAATGTGGAGAGCGTCGAGAACGCTTGGCAGGATGTACGATGATACGTCGAAGAGTTCGATGTCATCATCTTCCTCAGTATCATTGTTAGCAAGACGTCTACCAACACCCCTTTAGCCCACTATCATCCTAAGCATCACTTGTTTTCAGGCTGCCCCTTGAATAAATGTGTTACTTCGCATGATCTCAAGGAACCATTTGCTATATATTTAGTACCCATTTATTTTTATTTCATCTTTATTACATAGCGCTTTTCCAGCTCAAGAGCTGCTCAAGGCGCAGGTCGATACATGATTTAACTCAAGCCGCCCGATGCGCCCATTTGCCATCTTTGGGTGTATAATCTGACGATTGAGCCCATTCCTGGGCGACCGCAGATGGGGAGAAGGGACCTATTGCGTGCTGGGTGTATTTTTTGTAGCCGGCATACACCCGTCTAGAACGTGAACGTCAGGAACTTTAAAGTCCGTGGGATGGAATGCGAGCGTGCACAAATTAGACCTCGTCTTATACTTTCATGCAAAGTAATAGAGGCGCGGTGTCTCAGGTTTACTTTATTTATTTTTATTCTTTTTAATACTTCAAGCCGTCAACGAGTTTTGAACCACTGTCTTTACAGGCTGCAATGTTACCGCCTGACATTCGAGGACACTGCGTACACCACTGAGCCAACTGTTCCAATCTCACAGCAGAATAGCACCTCCAACAGAACTCTTATTCCGATGCTAGCGTTTGTGTGTGGTTTTGTAGCGAGGCTAGAACGTGATTGCATGATGACGGCTATTCTTCTCCGCCAGCAGACGGCCAGCAGGCTGTGATGAAATGAGTGTTTGCACAGACAGACACAGCCACAGACATTGTGTATCGCAGACCCATAGAACAACTTCTTTCATTGTGTACATGTAAAGGCAAAAGTGCCTGATCCTCTGATTGCGTCCATTAAGAATCCCTGATAGTCGGAATGTGTACATGCGGACTTGAAAACAAAGTCTCGGATGAAATTACTGTTTTCAGGCGCACTCAGCCACCACAGTTTGTATTCGAGCAACAATTGTGTTCTCACAAGAGTCCCTGATTCTCTGATTGTGTTCACGCGAAGATCGAAGTCAGACTCTCTGATTCTCTGGCTGAGTACTCAGAGCATTGACAGAGAATGTCTGATACCCAGTCGCCATCATTCAGACACACGGCCGGTCGGGTAGTTTGCTCTCTGCTGGCAGTACAAAAGATTGTCTAGATCTGTTTTACGGATAGTAAACCTTATGAGGCAGAAGACATGCAGTTTTAGTACACGCTACAGCTTCAATCCAATCCAACGTCCCCATGTACAGCACACGACACCCATGCTCCGAGGGCATATTCAAACACAGACTCGCGTGGTGTCTTTGATTCAGGCGAGACTACCTCAGCATAGGCTTACGACTTACTCTTGTTTTTTTTTTTTTTTTGTACACAATAGTTTGTTTTTGTGTTGTTTTCAGTACTAGTACACCCATCCTTCTTTCACGTTGTCTATTCTAAAGACTCCTGCTTTCTGCACTTTATGTATCCTGTTTGCGAAGTTTCTACTCTTGTCTGGCTTAATCAGCATGGTTCTTACGTATATCTAGAGGGAATACTTGGGCACAGGGTGGGTGAGAGAATGAAAGGGGAGGAGGTGAGGATGGGAGCGAAAAGTTACTTTGAAAGTAGGAGGGGTTGGGATGGGGGTAGGAGGGAGGTTACTAAGAAGGCACTATAAGCGTAGAAAAACAAGGAAAGTTTTTGAAGTCTGGCTAGTATTTTTCTTTGACCATTATTTTCTTGATCCATTTCTTCTTTGTTTTGTAAGACGCAGACAACGGCAGGGTACAAATCCCTGGTCTTCGAACTGTTTGATATATCTTCCTTCCTGGTCCTTCTTTCCGTCCTTCCTTTTTACATTTATTTGCAGATTCGCAGACAGCGTCAACATTCAGATCCAGGTCTTAGTAGTTTGTTTCGTAATTGTATTTTCTTCGCCCGTTCCTTACTTCGTTTGGTGGTGATGATGATGATGACAATGATAATAATGATGATGACGACGACGTGACGACGACGATGAATCGATTTTGTAATCTTCTTTGCCCTACCCAAACTTAGCCTTGTTTGATTTGTTGAGGAGAGCGATGGCATCTACGACGTCGATGTGGACTGAAAAATGTATTCCAAAGATTATGGGAACCTCTTTTGGTATACTCGTACAATTCCATTTAGTTGCATCCTATCCTATCCTATCCTATCCTATCCTATCCTATCCTATCCTATCCTATCCTATCCAATCCTATCCCGTAACTCGAAGGTCGTAGGAGCACCACATATGATCGTTTAACAAGCGTATTCAATCTTTCTCTGTCCTCAGCAACCCTCATGGCTTCGCTTAAGCCAGTCCATTCTCTTATCCTCCCACCTCTTTTTCTGTCTCCTTCTTCTGCCTCCTTGCACCGTGCATTGCAGGATGGTCTTTGCAAGGCCTGATGCTCTGGTGACGTGGACATACCATCGGAGTTTCCGTTTCTTCACCACTGTGAGCATGTTGTCATCGTGTTGTCCAATGGCTTGTGTTATGGTCTGTCGGATTTCGTTGGTGCTGATGTACTGGGTATAGGAAATGCCCAAAAGTCTTCTGTAGCACCTCATCTCCTTGCTTTGTATTTTTCGTTGTAGATCTGCTGTGAGGGTCCATGTTTCGCAAGCGTATAGGAAGATACAGATGAAAAAGGAGCGCAGCAGCCTTACCTTGGAATGTAGACTGATGGTCCTGTCTTTCCAAATGGGCTTCAACCTCATCAGGGCAGCAGTTGTTTGTGCGATCCTGGAGAGGACTTCCTATCGGGACCCATTGTCTGATACAATGGCTCCTAAATATTTGAAGCTATGCACTGTGTTGAGGGACTGACCTTGGACTTTGATGTCCATGTTGATGCCATTAGTGTTGTTGGTCATTTTGGTCTTCTCTGCACTTATTTCCATTCCATAGGCTCTGGAGGTGGTGACAAACCTCTGTACCAGCTGTTCTAGTTCTTGTTCCTCTTCAGCCAATCCATCAACGTCATCCGCAAAACGGGGGTTGGAGATTGTTCTACCCCCTATGCTGACTGTGCCTTCGTGATCTGCAAGGGCATCTGACATGATGCGCTCTAGGAAGATGTTGAAGAGTGTTGGAGAGAGTAGGCATCCTTGACGCACTCCGATTGTTGTTCTGAACCAGTTTCCGATGGCGCTGTTGTGGAGGACTGCACTGGTAGCCTCGTCATACAGGCTTTTGATGACTTCAATAATTTTAGGGCTAACATGTTCACTCTCACACTCTAACACTTTTATGGTTGCCCACAGAGCTGCATGCCAGACTCGGTCAAACTCGTTCTTGAAGTCTACAAACACATGATATAGATTTGATTGCATGGCTAAGACAAACGTGGATTCAGCTTTCCTTTCTTGGCAAACCCCGTTTATCAGTTCTGGTCTCAGGATACCACGCCACGAACTGTCCTCTGTTGGTTCTAGATCTTTTTCTGTCTTTGGACCAACTGCCTGGAATTCATTACCATTATCTCTCCGTAGCATACCGAATATCAACACCTTCAAAGCAAACCTCAAAGCTCATTTCTTCTCTAAAGTCTTCCCCTGATCTGTTCTGTCTTCAAACAGTTTCTTCCATATTGCCTCGTTCTTTTTGCGCGTGCGTGAGCGCGCGTGTGTGTTTATGCCTCTGTGTGTGTGCATGTGTGGGGAAACGCTTTGTTTATTATTGCCTATCCCCCTGTCCGCTTTGATTTCGCCTGCTCCTAGCCATGTAAGCTTATGTATGTGTATTGTACTAATGTTTAATGATTGTGGGAATGCCTAATGGTGCGCTTTGAACTGTTCCTAACTAGGAAAAACGTCTTATTATTATTATTATTATTATTATTATTATTATTATTATTATTATTATTATTATTATTATTATTATTATTATTATTATTATCAGTTAACAAGATAAACATTAAAACCACACTTCTGCGTTTAAGGCCGCACAAAATTATTTAAAACCCTGACCTATATTATATTAGTTGCTTCAGCGAATTCAGAGTGTCTTTGATGGCTCAGGATGGGTCACCTTACACACCGTATTTCTGACTTTCTCCATAGTTCCTCCTTCATTTTGCTCATTGTTGCTCACGCTGGCCCTAGAAGACAAAATACTGACATACTATTATAGTATTAAGAGTGTTCAGCAATGGACAGGTCAGTCCCTGCACACTCGGGATATCTTTATCTGCACACTATCATAGAATACGGCAATGGCCAAGTCAATTCCTGCATACTGCGTATTCATGTTGCAATTATATAAGTTCTTTTTGCCTTATTTCCTGCATATATAATATTTCATCTCTCTGTGTCACTATCACTCATTTACTTCTTTCATTCATTATATCTCCTTCATCGTCACCCCATCAGCGCCTCAAGTCAACGGAGTTAGTCCTTCAAAGTCTCGCATGACATTTTGTCCCCAAACCTTCGCTTTCAGAAACTGGAGTAAGTGGGTCTGCAAACACTCCATCTCTTCCTGCTCCGTCCTCGTGCCATACCCCATGTAGCTGTATCAGCAAACATTCACCTCCTTTCCATGTCACTAAAAGGGCTCTTTATGCTACTAAATTCTGACATTTTTTTTCCTCTCCGTCTTCTTGGTCGTCGCCAGTGGCTGTATGAGCTAACATCCGCGTCTCTTTCTTGTAACAGTAGAGGCTCTTGATTTTAGTAAATTCTGACATATCGTGTTGTTTGTTTTTAATTTTGTTGTTGGTATTGTTGTTGTTGCTCTTCTTCTTCTTCTTCTTCTTCTTCTTCTTCTTCTTCTTCTTCTTCTTCTTCTTCTTCTTCTTCTTCTTTTTCTGCTTGTTGGTCCCACCGCCGTAGCCTGGTGGCCTGGCTCGAGGTTCGAATCCAGTGGTAAGCAAAATACAAGTGGCAATAATTATTTCAATGGTGTCAATTTGTTTGCTGTGGTGTGCAATTCAGTGTGATTGTGTCTGATGGTTCAGTGTTGATTAAGGTCTCTACGTCGATCCCCTTAGATGGTTTATCCTCATCTGCCGTATAGCCAATGATGGGTATAGATGTTTAACCTGAATTATTATGCTTCTTCTTCTTCTTCTTCTTCTTCTTCTTCTTCTTCTTCTTCTTCTTCTTCTTCTTCTTACCTGAATTATTATGCTTCTTCTTCTTCTTCTTCTTCTTCTTCTTCTTCTTCTTCTTCTTCTTCTTCTTCTTCTTCCTCTTCTTCTTCTTCTTCTTCTTCTTCTTTTCTTCTTCTTCTTCTTCTTCTTCTTCTTCTTCTTCTTCTTCTTCTTCTTCTTCTTCTTCTTCTTCTTCTTCTCCTTCCTTTTTTATTCGTCCTTCCTCTTCCTCCTCTGTTAATCATTACAATGATTACTGCGTAGGTAAGACTGGATGTAGACAGTAATTAGTTACTGTTGTTGGTACTGTTATTTAAAAGAAACAAAACAAAAAAAGCAACAACAAAATACAAAACTACATGATAGTATCACGATTACTAATGCTACTGTACTTTCGATCGTACTTAAATTATTTACCTTTACCATTATATTCGTATTTACTTCTTTTTATAACGTCCCACAGCATTAAATACGCAAACTATTCTAATGTATTTCTAGGGGCCGGGTAGCTCAGTTGGTAAGAGCGTCTTTCTAGTAACCGAAAGGTCGCTGGTTCGAATCCCGGATTGGTCAACGTGTGATCATATTATTTTCCCCTTTACCAACAACTGGCCCGCTGGTGTCAGTATAAATCGGTCCAGTAGTCACCTATATGCGAAAGTGTCGCGTGACTATAATCTACAAACGAAAACAACAAATGTATTTCTAGACATTCACATACATTGCCGATAGTATAAGCATTTTCAAAAGTGTTAATTTTCTTGACGGTTTTGTGACCCGGCTTTATCCTAAAACCCCCATCACACAGGAGGAAGACCTCACTACGCTCATCCACGGCAATCCCACGATTTAAGAGCTTGGCTAAACTTGGCAGCAACGTAGAAAAAAAAAAGGAAAACCAGCCATCTGTGTGAACGCTACTATGGATGCTACTGCGTTTTGACCACGCTATTCACACTTTTCTGCTATCCTATGCACCAACGAAATCTATGAAAAATACTTCCGTTTTTTTTTCTCCGCGTGTTTTAGTGAGTTATTTCCAAATATTCAAGAATAATAACATGTGTCACTGGCCACCTGTATCGTACCCTCACATATTTTTATTTTTTTTTGCTGCAGTTTAGTATCCCTTTCTATCGCCAGTGGCGCGCCTAAACCCTACCTACCTAACATTATTTGTGAATTTTTGAAAAATATTAGGAAAAACATAACGCCCAGATGCTGGCTCGAACCCACACCTGTCAGGCGCCATTGGTTTCTGGCTTGTGGACAAGGCAAGTTAGTCCCGCCTTAGCCCACTTGGCCACAACGCTCGCATAAACATAGTCAGTTACTTCGTGTTTTGTGAAGGTTGCGACGGCGAAGCTATGGAAAACTACAAGAGTTTTCAGGTCCTGTTTCACTTTCTGTCGATGATCGACGCACCTCCGAAGTCGCCACAAATACAGGCCTCTACGATTGTTTTTTGCATTCTTTCACTGAGCATGTACTTCCTCCACCGTTTTTATACTTATCCCACTCATTTTCGGGCTCTAACAATCGTCGTTTTCGGCAATTTGCCATATTTAAAAGTCACGCATCAAGCTTTGATAAAAGCAAAACAAGCAAAACCGGAACTTGGTTTCATATAACCTCGTTTTAATTTATAATGGCGATACCCACGAGTTTTTATGAGAGGTGCCGGAAAGTTGTGAATTGATACGTCCCCAATACGATCTCTTGCGTTGTAACCACGCTGTTATCACGTGTGATGGCGAATACACTATGATCTTGATACCTTCTTCCCCGACAGCATCACGATGCATGACGACATCGCTGCGTTTGCACGGCGATTATTGCTGTTGGTGTTACGTTTTGTACTACGGTTTATTGCCAGAGGTTTGATTGGTTGACCAAGCCACATCCTTGTACGCGGGCTTCACGACTTACTACGATGATGCCGTTGTCATCCCGATCCTACCACGCGTCCACCACGCTGTCACTACAGATCTAAAAACACCGCGAACTCACTGTTCAAACCTTACGTGGCGAGGTCGTGAAGCATCCCAATTTCTCACGTTCTCTTACGATCCCGATGGAATCACGACAAATACCACTCTCAACCACGTTTTGGGTGATTTTCATGATCGTAGCGCAGTCTTCGTCCTGTATGATGGGGTACAAGAAAAAGGAAAACATGAAATGACAGGCCACGATCTGAGCTATCTGCAAGCAAAATAGACTAATTATCAAGAACGGCTAAGCAAATAGTTACAGCGCAAAACGTGCTTAGAAAATGATGAAGCACAATGACCTTGACCTTTGAGAAAGTCCAAATACGAATGTTCAAACAGGCTTCGCAGTAGTTCAAGTATCCGCAAAGTAAAGTTACTTCATTTTTGAGATAAAGCAAAACGTGTGTTTTGAACAAAAAAAGTTAAAATCTGAGCAACGGACAGGCCGACTGTCCGACTGACCACATAACAATCCGATTTTGACTCCAAGTGAAAGTTGAAGTCGCCCAGAAATACTACGTTCATGTTGCACGAAGGGTACATGTCCACCAGCTGGAGAAACTCCGCGACGAACTCATGGTCCTTGCGGTTTGTTCTTCCTGCTTGGTTGGGGTCACAGGGACGTGATGCCCTGGTTAGCGTAGATCAGTTGAGTCTTGCACAGCCCGAACGACTCGAAGTCCTCACTGCCCTGGGACACTGTGATGCAGTCACGCAGAGGTTTCCTGTATAAAACGGCCAGGCCACCAGCATGCAACAGTATATGACAGGAATACAACACGTAACCAGGCGGGGTCATCTCCTGCATCTTTACTTCATCGCCTGCATCTTTACTTCATCGCCTGCATCTTTACTTCATCGCCTGCATCTTTACTTCATCGCCTGCAGGCTTAAACCAAGTCTCTGTGATTACCTTGTTTATTTGTTATTGTTTCATGAGGTTAAGGTTATAATATTAATTTGTTGTTGTTAAAAGTTATTGTAATAAGCCTCAAGGGCAAGATTTAAAAAAGCGCACACAGCGCTTACTCTTTTACCCTTGGAAAACAATTGTTATCTTATCTATCTATCACAAAAACTGGCGTTACTTTCTTTAATAAAGTCGCATAATGCAACAGTCTTGTTTCTGCACGACCAGGCATTGAAGTATAGGACATTGAAGTGCCTGGACAGCTCCTGCTCAAAAAGCTGACAATGGACATGGGACAGATTAGCCTTATTAGCTCCTGCTTGGTGCAGAGTGGTCGTGTCATAGAATGGCACTTCGTCAGCCGAGAGGGACGATAGTGTTGACGAGCGAGAAGCTGCCTGCAAAAACGGTGACGTCGTGCCGGTAGCGCCGCGTAAGATGGGCTCTAAAACAACCCTCGGACCTCACCCTGCACCGCCAGTACGAGTCCCCGCTTGTCTGTCTATAGGTCAGCGGGTCGCGGTGTGCAGGTCTATTGGTCAGTGGGTCAGCAACAAAGTCATAACGTGCCTGGTTGTTACACTCGATTGATGGTGTTTTTCTATCAGTAGTTGATTCAGCCCCAATGCTGAAGTCCTGATAAGGTGTAACTCGGATTCGTTTATCCACGCAACCCGTTCAATCAGCCACAAGGCACAGAGTCGTCGTATGAAGTTTCCAAACTTAATTCAGCGTTCATCAACAACTGCATGCAATCGCCTTTTTCACTCTCTTCCCTCAACTTTTACAACAACACTCTTCTTTTTTGAAACAGTGCGGGACATATATAGTCTCCCTATACTCCAGAACAATTTAGGACACTCCAGCGTAACGCACCACAACCAATCAAAATTAACTTCGTCATCACTGTTTTACGTCATACAACTTTCTTCTCTGTCCAAGAATGTTCTCAAACATCCACACCCATCAAGAAGCTTCGATCGACAGTAAACAAGCAAATCTAGAGAATTCTACAATAATATTGACTAACGAAAACTATCAACGGTATACAAAGCTTCTCCTAACAACAATGCAAACTCAAATCAAAGGTAAATACACTCTGTTATTGAATACTTTGCAAAGCGAAACGATTAGATCTATCGTGCGCGTTTCAGACATACTATCCTTCGCGTTTCAACGTAACACTGGTGGTGAGTGATGCTCAGTAAGGCACTGGATCGCGAGGATCTAACACGGCGCTGCTCCAGTCTCAGCGTCCCCTGCGTGGGACGCCTTTATTGTAAAGTGACCGGCTGGTGGAGTGCCTTCCGTGTTACCACTGGGGTTGTTTCAGCAGATCTTTTATGCGGATCAGGGATGAGTCCTCTTTCAGTAAAGTTGTGGTCTTGATTTTGTGGTCCTGGTTCGGCTCTTTGCAGTCCGCTGGACCCTGTAAGCAATGAATTACTAACTGACCCAGCATTTGACGACGAAACAATATCAAAAATATGCGGTGAGCGAAAGTCAATTCCATAATTGAAAAGTTGATTGAACTTGAAGATGGGGGCTAATAATTACGAAGTTGGAAAATCTCTATAATCCAGTTACAAAATACTGACCATTCCGAAAGGGAAAATGAAAATGACGACACCAGCTCCCGTAAGATCTGGATGCAAACAACACCACCCTGAGCAGCACAACAAAACGCGATCACACTGGCATCAAAAAGGTCGTCAGAAGTTCGACCAGCCCATCCCCTACGGACACATTACATTACATGACATGATTATTGCTTTAGGTCCAGCGGACTCTTCCGAGCCAAATCAGGACCAGTATAGCCGAATCAGGACCACAAAATCAAGACCACAACTTCGCTAAAAGAGGACTCGCCCCTGATCCGCATAAAAGATCTGCCGAAACAACCCTAGTGGCTACACTGAAGGCACTCCACCAACCGGTCCCTTTAGAATAAAGACATCCCACGCAGGGGACGCTGAAGCTATGCTCTAATTTATCGAATCCCAGTTTACAAAAACAAAAATAGAATACAAACATCATTATAAAATATCAACAAAACACATACATATAAAATGCTTACGTTGCCAAATAATAACATCATAGGAACAAACATTTGGAGCCCACAACACATGCATCACTCAAACACACATTCTTTAAAGAGGTGACCTAGATAATGTTCCTGTGAAGTTCGTTCAAAATCTTTTCAGTGGCTCTTGAAATATGACTTCTGACGGACAGACCGACATTTAGCTTGCTCTGATTCCCCCCGACTACTTCAAAGTACTTCCAAATAAGTCTGGATATATTTTTTTAATGGTTCTAAAGTAGTTCAACACAGGTTTTAAAAATACATTATTAATTTTCAATCATGAAGGTCTGGGGGTATTTTATTTATAAACGTAATTACATTCCCGTCCGTTTTATGGACCTGTTTACTTGAAATTAGATCGTGCTCGACTAGTAGCAGTCGTCACCATCCGCACAAGACGTAGGTAGGCTGTTCTCTTGAGGCTCAATTTAATGACGTCATACTATGCAAAATACGTCATGAGACGGTAGGACGGATCTAAAAATACGGGATTGACCTTTTATGTATCTAGAGCGAGCTCGAACTAGTGTTCCTTCTTGTAGACACTTGTGAATTTGTATGGGAGGCGAGATATAGCAAACGCGCAAACATTTGCGCGAGCATTTGCACGAGGTTCGCGCATTTGCGAGAGCAAATGATCGCGCACTTGCTCGCGCATTTGCTCGAACACTTGCTGGAGCAAATGCTCGAGCATTTGCGCGAGGTTCGCGCACTAGCTCGCGCATTTGCTCCAGCAAGTGTTCGAGCAAATGCGCGTGCGTTTGTTATATTCCGCTCAATAAACGTAAAAATTATATCCGGAAAAGAATGTGTATGTAAAAGAATTTGAGACGTGCACAAAATGAATATTTCTTGCATTTATTAGTAATAACATTAATAATAATTAGTGAAAAATAGCACTACTATACTTAATATCATTCATGAAATAACCTTATTATAACATTATGGATGATTCAGAACTACTTTTTCTTACATTCACAATGGCTACAGAAGAGCAGTTTCTTTTAGAAGTTCGTAGGAAAGTGACGCATTGTGCCAATTTATTACTGTCTGGGAATCAGTCAGCAGACGTTATAATACGGTTTGTCGTTAAAAGTCCAGGCCGTGATACTCTAGGCTAGTAGGGTTCGTTAAGGGTCGGGTTAGCTTGCATTTTTTTTAAATCAGGGTATATTTTTATGTTATTAATTTAATTACCGACGGTCGGAGATCTACAAAACAAAACAAAAAACATGTGTTCATTTTCAGTTCCTTTCCGTTGACAGTTTTCAGCAAACCCTTATAGCAACGGGCGTAGCAACCGCTCGAGCAAATGATCGCGCACTTGCTCGCACATTTGCTCGAACGCTTGCTCGAGCGTTTGCTATATCTCGCCTCCCATAAATTTGACTCTCCTGCTCAAGGGGTGGAGCTGAAATGGGCATAACTCCAGCATGCTGCGATTGTACTGAAACACAGTTTCGCGGCGCAGGTGATGTTTTTGCCGAAAGTTATTTATAATGCAGACAAATCATGGTTTAACCTACTACTAATGCTACTATATTTCCTGATGTTCGCAGGTGTTTTATGGCACGCAAATTGGGTTTTATCATATGTAGACCTACTTCCCGGTGTGATGACTTTTAGAAGTATTACCAATTAAGAACTTGTTCACTGTTTTATTTAATTGTTTTCTACTTTCTGCAAACTTTGAAAAACTTTTTTTATTTTTTTATTTTTTGTAACGTGTATAAGGGGCCTTTTGACCTGGCAACAGTGCTATACAAAAAAACAATTATTTTACTTGTAACGATAGCACTGGCTGAAAGACCCCAAGTCGAAAATTGGGTTATCCTAAAATTCTCAGTGCTATTACATTAACCGGTGATTAAGTTGGCTTTCGTTCCTTAACCGCCAAAGTTTGATTTTTCCTTTTATATCCTTACAGGGAGTGATTTCCCCTGTTTAACGGTACACCAAGACACACTATTGATCTACTAAACACTATTTGTTAGCGCTATAGCGGTAGCTATTAATATGCCCACAAAAATCCAACAACCAAAAAGGAAATTAATTGACCTAAAAAAAATTAAAAAACAAAAATTCGACAAAATTTGTGTTTCTAGTTTGTTTGTTTCCAAACTACTTCCCCCCCCCCCCCCCCCCCCCCCCCCCCCCCCGGGGCAACATTCAAGTGCGAATGTTAAAAGGGTCTGTCGAGGGGGACGATGTCGAAGAGGGTCTCTTTAAGTTTTGAGCTCACTGCTTTTATGCAATCACCCATGCATTGACATTTAGGTAAAAACCAAAGAAATGTATGTATTGGTTTAGCCCAGTAAAATAAGAACATATAAGACAAAGCTCGTTTGGGTGGTCTTTTTTTTTTTTTTTTTTTTTTTTTAGTTCCTCTGGAAATTTGGGTTGCCTTCCTAGCCCAAAGTGCTATAATTTTTTTCACCATAATCTGCATGAGCTTATGTCATACACTGGGACGTGTACTATACCTACCATACTGCAAAAATGCGTAGCCGCGAGAAGCAATTTTGCAAGGAAATTGCCACCTAGTTCTTTGGCCGAGGTAGCTTTGTATTGTTTCCCCCAAGGTCGGTTAGGCATACGAATACGAAGCAGAACCCCCGTCGTTAAAGAACTAGTCCGTGCACTTTCGGTTTGTCATGTAGGATTAAGTTTCCAGGTCTGTTTCGTTAGTACAAGGTTGGAGAAAGGGGTTTAATTCAGCAATTTTCCAAAATACGTAGTGTGTGCGTGCGTGCGTGTTTGCGTGTTTGCGTGTGTGTGTGAATGTGTGTGTGTGCGTGCGTGTGTTTCTGCGGGTGTGTGTGTGTGGGTGTGTGTGTGTGTGTGTTTTGTGTTAATGTGGTAATAATTATTATTTGCTTATTGCTTGTCTGTTGCAGCTTTTTCTGGCTTGTACTTCATATTGAGGATTGTGTTCTACGTCTGCTTTGATTGGTCAGTATGATGGTGTTAGAGGTGGGGGAAGTGGCGTAGTGTTGCAGGCAGTGGATATGAGAAGGAAGGGGAGGGGGGGGTAGAGAAAATTAAGAGGAGAAGAATAAGTAAGACCGGCATGTCAGGGATGCGAATGAATTATACATTCACGTTCTTGCTCTGTTATTAATCTGTGTCAAATAGCATTAAGAATATGTTTACAATCTCTTGGGTAAACTGATTTTTGTAACCCTTTGAAACCGAATGAGAGAAGATCCAAGCTGAATGTTAATGAAATTACGAAGCAAACGGAATTATTTATAAAAGTAAAATATTTTTAAAAATTCCGCACAAAAATTAAATGTCTCTCTACGAATACTGATGAACCTTTCGCTGGCTGAGATTAATATAAATTAATGAATCTTGACGCATAGGGTCATTGATTTTCAACAAATTGTTTTTAGCTAAATGTCATTGGTTTTATCATATTTAATTTTTTTAAATTATGTGTTCAGGAATGAAATATTGGCTTGTATGAAGGGAATGATTGATAGTGCTGATCATGTTCTATTTGAAAAATGAAACTGAGCGTAATGGTTTTTTTGCTTGCCTCATTCGTCCACTTCAGAAACACTTTAACCTTGCAGCTGACGAACGCATGACAAACAGTTGTGATAAAAGTGGAACCGCTGTGACGAATGGCGGCTCCCGCCCTCGCACTTCGTTAGGGCGCTCTGAATTAAAATCCCCAGCCGGTTAATGGCTCAGAACGGGCTTTGGGACGGTCCAAAAGAAGCAGGAGTCTCACCCAAAGAAATCTCTCTCTCTCTCTCTCTCTCTCTCTCTCTCTCTCTCTCTCTCTCTCTCTCTCTCTCTCTCTCTCTCTCTCTCTCTCTCTCTCTCTCTCTCTCTCTCTCTCTCTCTCTGTTGTGTTGTTGTTTTGTTGTTGTTGTTCCTCTTCTTCCGTCTGCATTCATACTGCTATTTCATTTTCCGACGAATGTGTTGACTCTTCTTGGCTTCCAAATGTTTGTATTGACGAAACTGCTTCAGATCTCCTTGCAGCTGGACTTTTGGATCAAATAAAATTGAATTGCCTGCAATGCTATATACTGTTCAGAAGAAGTTTGAATGTTCTGGTCCATTGTGCTATAGTATTCCGATAATGAATGAATCAATATGCCCCTTCGCCCTTGTTTTCCATGCGGTGGGCTCGCTACATTAGTGCCCAGCTTTCACAGGATTATTCCTTGTTGTTGTGTCCACATTATCGCTCAAATACATAATTTCCCCTTACGTCGAAATCTGTTTATAATGTTGTCCCTCCGGTTATCAAGTGTATGGGATTTTTAAGTATACATATTTTCTTGCTACACACCTTTGAATAGAAGACTCTTGTCAAACACAAATTGTTCCTTATTTTATTCACACGTTTATGTAACGTAAGGACTCTTGAATACTGCTTTGTCAATGGTAGCAGTAGTAGGCTGCTAATAGCGGTAACAGCAGCAGTACAAAAATCATAATTAACGTCGTATGGAACAAATACTATGCTTGATTGCTGTTTTTCTCAGTAAGATACGAGGGCCGTATGACAGTAGTAAACCAATGTGAACGTGAAACGACACAACGAGATGTATATGCCTTGAGCGCATCAGGTGTCCTCAGTTCCTCTGTGTGGGCCGCGCTACTGTAGTCAGACTTAATGTGGCATGACACAACATGATGTATAGCCCTATAGGTCAGTCGTGTTTTTCAGGTTATCTGTGTGGGTTGTGAGGACGTTTGCTCATCTGGCGCTGTCTTGACAGTAAGGTCCATAAAAGAATGTTGAGGCAGGCACTGCGACGGGGCTCCTTCTTTTGGGTCTAGGCGTGAAGGGTGGCAGTGAAAAATGGAAACATCTTGATCCCGTTGCGCGCCAATCGATGACCGGGGAGAGTCCCTATGTCCATGCCCCGACCCTCACAGTAGCCTTAGACTCCAGCCCGACCCACACCCTCGCTCATCAGAATAGTTTTTCATCTTCCCCAACTCAACCACTGCTCCAATGCCCCACCTTCATCACTTTATTCTTTCATTTCACTATCCAAGTTAGTCTGTCTGTGTGCTCTTCTCCCCCCCCACCCCATCCCCTCTCTACGTCTCCACATCAGTCTTATTCCAATTCCAGGCTATTTTAAATTCTTCGTGTAAAGCTTTTGTAGTCCTTGACAACTCTTTTTAGCGGGTTTTTTTTTTCATCTATCTACAAGTAATCCTGTTTCTCTTTAGCGTGACGTTTTCCATAAGCCTCGTAACCTTCACCCCTAAACTACGTTTTCAACCATACCCATTGAAAAATGGCTAATAATTTTTTTTTTTGTGTCACCATCATCATCACCATCATCATCAGCAGCAGCAGCAGCATCGTCGTCGTCATCATCATCATCATCATCAGCAGCAGTAGCATTGGCATCAAATTTCCTTGTGTCAAAATGGGGACAGTAAATCATTTTGTATCTTGTATCGATGAAGTCTTAATAATAATATTGCGCAGGTCTCGATTGCTAAATAACAGTTCAAGCTCACTATACAGGGGAGTACAGAGATTCTTTCATCCCACTTTTTAAATTAGTCATTCGGTTACTCTTTTTGCTAGAATCCTTCAATATCCCTTGCATCCCCCAGCTAGCTGTCCTATAGCCCCACATTTCCACATATCGACCGCATCGGGCTCTGTTCACTGTTTTATTTGATCGGGCGACAGAGTTGCGGGGTTTGCGGCCACTACATTAATCACTCGCATAAAGGGTTTCCCTCCTTCCAGTGCCTGTGTGTTGGTCGAACACCGCGTAACTGACCCCCGCTGAGGCGTGTGCCCTAGTTAACGTACAGTATGTCCTCTCAGCAGGCTCAGACGCCCTTCCCAGTGTTTTGGTCGTACGGAGCGCGTCACGCCGCTTCCCAGACTTGAAACATTTTTCTTTCTTTCCTTATTTTTTTGTTTTTGTTTTTTGGCCAGGACGGATTACATAGGCCTACATACAGTTTTGTGTACCTTTCTGTAGTTTTCTAGTAATTCTCACGTACTGTGTTTGAAAAGGAGTCTGCTAGAAATACAAATTGCCACCCCTCAACACTCCTCACTCCCCCCATCCTACCACCGCTTTTTCCCTTAACAAAAAAAGTTTTATACATACTTATAATTTTCTGCGTTTTGTGTATAATAATAATAATAATAATAATAATAATAATAATAATAATAATAATAATAATAATAATAATAATAATAATAATAATAATAATAATAATAATAATATATTGCTCAGTTTCCTGACAGGCACAATGTTCTTTACAGTAAAACCATTTTAAAGATTGAGGATTATCTCTATAAAACAGTAGCAGTAACAGTAGCAATCAGGAAATCAAACAGATCCAAAGTGACAAAATCTGGCCCGCTGCTTTAAAATCCAACATACAGGCAATCCACAAAATACAAAATACAGTATGGATACTCTGATACCAAATACATAACGTAAACGTATTTTTGTGTAGGCCTAGTTGTATAAGTAGTTCGCTGTCCCAGGTTGATTGATTGATTTATTATTGCTTTAGGTCCAGCGGACTCTTCCGAGCCAAATCAGGACCGGACAACCCCCGATCCGCATAAAAGATCTGTTGAAACAACCCCAGTGGGAAAATTGAATGCCCTCCACCGGCTAGTCACTTTACAATAAAGACATCCCACGCGAGGGACGGCTGAGGGTTGACCTCAACTACGCGAACTCCCCGATTACAAAAACAAAATAGAATACAAACATCATTATAAATCATAAACAAAAAACATACATATAAAATGCCTATAGTGCTAAATAGTACATTCATAGGAAGCCCTAGTGACCACCCGGCAGAAAGCGTCCAACACTCCCAAGCTGATCCAACAGACCTCATACACAAACAAGGAGTCTTGTCCAGGAAGAGTTTTCAAGAAAAAAGGTAGGTCATTGATCTAGCGAAGAAGAAGATAGTATAGCAGAGTGGTAGGACAGATCGGGAATGGGAAAGAGCAAATGAGGAAGACAGCGACAGTGGGAATTTAAAGCACTAAATTTCCAGAAAGTGGGGATACTATTTATACTGAAACCCCCGGCACTCCAGGACCAACACCTAGATCCGTAACTCCAAGGAAGTAGTAGGCTAGTTCTAGCATTGGGCGGATACTCTAGAAGGATTTTTCTAGACGCACTAAATACTCGTCCCGTCGCTTTCGGAGTTTTGTTGTTGTTGTTTGTGTTGTTGTTTTTGTTAATGTTGTTTGAGAGGACTAGATTCTAGCTGTTATTTTAATTCAGAAATACTCTCTATACAGATGGTGGGTGTCGGTTGGAACGGGGTATTGTTATCGGTCAGAAGAATGAGGTACAATGCACTTTGTTTTTGTACATCGCAGACACACTGTTTGAAGAGGTATGCCTGCTGGATCGGCTTTGCAGGGCAGACATGGTGAATGGATAGATCTCTATTTCTATCTCTCTACCCTACCGCCCTCCCCCACCCCTTTTCTATCACTCTCTTTCTTTCTCTTTCCCTCTCTCTCTCTTCTCTGCCCCCACCCCCTCTCTCTCTCTCTCTCTCTCTCTCTCTCTCTCTCTCTCTCTCTTTTTAGCAGGATCGTCTGGGGAACAATCGACGACCCTTCTTCAGCCCTGTTTAGAATAGCCGTCTTCAGTTCTCTTTCAAACTTGACCGCTTTTGATTCACTGTTATTCTGTTCCTTTTCCACCATCTCTCCCTCCCCTCCCTCTAACCTCCCCACCTCACTCTCCATATATCCGACCTGTGTGTCAAAGTTAGCTTCATATAGATTCTTTAAAGCATTTCGTCGCCTCTCCCCACTTCCCCCAAGTTAGCTTTTTCTTGATATTTCGTACGTCATCATCTCGCGTCATAGACTTCGTTGTCGCCGTTGTTGTTGTTGTTGTGGTGTTGTTGTTGTTGTTGTTGTTGTGGTGGTGGTGTTGTTGTTGTTGTTTGTGGTGTACTTCTTTATGTTTTTGTATTTTGGCAAATTAATTGGTCATACAGATACGACTGAATGTGTATACCTCTTTCTTTTATTTAGTTCACCGGTACTTACTTCGCAAACATCTTATCCCGTAACTCGTAGGTCGCTGGGGCACCACCGATGATCGTTTAACCAGCGTACGCCATCTTTCCTCAGCAACCCTCATGACTTCGCTCAGTGTCGAGCCAGTCCATTCTCGAATTTTGTCCTCCCACTTCTTTTTCTGTTTCCCTCTTCTTTTGTCTCCGTGCCTTGCAGGATGGGCTTTGCAAGACTTGGTGCTCCGGAGACGTGACTATTTCATCGGAGTTTCCGTTTCTTCACCACTGTGAGCAGGCCATCGTGTTGTGCAATGGCTTGTGTGATGGTCTGTCGAACGTCGTCGTTGGTGATGTGCTGGGTATAAGAAATGCCCAGAAGTCTTCTATAGCACCTCATCTCCATGCTTTGTATTCTTCGTTGTAGGTCTGCTGTGAAGGTCCATGTTTCGCAAGCATATAGGAAGATGGAGATGACAAGGGAGCGCAGCAGCCTTACCTTGGAGTGTAGACTGATGGTCCTATCTTTCCAAATGGACTTCAACCTTGTCAGGGCAGCAGTTTGTTTGTGCGATCCTGGGCAGGACTTCCTGTCGGGACCAATTGTCTGATAAAATGGCTCCTAAGTATTTGAAGCTATGCACTGTGTTGAGAGATTGGCCTTGGACTTTGATATTCGTGTTGATGCCATTGGTGTTGTTGGTCATCATTTTGGTCTTCTCTGCACTTATGTCCATTCCAAAGGCTCTCTTCAACATCTTTGTTTGTTTGTTTGTTTGTTTATTTCATTTAACGTCTATTCACCGAAGTGATTTTAGACAAGGAAATAAAAGGAAGGTGGGGGAAAAGGATATGCGCTACATGGATGGGGGAAAGGAAATAACATTTAAACAAAATGGTACAGTAACATAACATGAAATAAAATTAAATAAAAATTAAGTATTCAAACACTATTTTAAAACTCTTTAAAAAAATTAATTAAATTACTATGGAACATGTCAAACTTGCGAAATGTTAATGTACAGAAAAGTCAATTTTCTGAAATTGTCATATACGAAGTAATTATAATAAACTTGCAATTTTTATAACAAATGTCCTACAGGACTATAAATTATAGATTTAGCGATGGTTATCCAATATTTACTATTTTTATTTTGAACATTATGAATGTTCTGTGGAATATATTGTGTTATTACACTGCAGTCATGAATGATATGATGTATAGTTAAATTTTCATTGCAAATGCAAACAATATCCTTGCAATATTTTGTCCTCCAAGAATTTAAAGCAAGACGATGTGCTAAAGAGGTTATTGCTCGAGGATACTGTGAATTATCACTATATATTATTTTTAAAGGAAATTTATTTTTTATTTTCTTTTCTATTATACTATAAATTTCTTTTGTTGATAAGGGGATGTCAATATGACTAACGTTGTGTTGATTTTTCGCCCCTTCTTTTGCTTTCCTGTCTGCCCAATCATTATTATCTAAACCACAATGAGATGGTATCCAACAAAACATTTGTGCCATTGATAATTAAGCAATGTATAAGATATTTTATTTCATATATAATATCACCTCTGCTTTTATAAATATTAGAGTCCAGACTCTGAAGAACAGATTTGGAGTCTACACATAATAAGATATTAAAAAAGGTCTTTTGTTGACTCAAGATTTTATGTAATGCCATAAGAATTGCGGTAAGTTCTGCAGTATAAATTGAACGATCTTTACCTAAATACAAGGATTCGCTAATTTTTAAAGCAGGTATAACATAACCAGCCCCAGTTTGGCCTGTATATAAAACAGAACCATCAGTATAAATTTGCAAATAAGAATAATATTTTTTATCTATATGTTCATAAGCTTCTGTTGCTAACAATAATCCATTTTCTTTTTTCCGTATAGCAGTATATTCAAAATCAAAGTTTGCTCGCTTAAATTCCCATATTGGTATAGGCATTTGTGGTATTTGTTTAGAGATTGATTTAGGAAATAAATTTGACCCCTGTAAAAGTTCATTTGTATAAGTTGCTATTGTTTGTAAATAACTGATACCCTGTGCTCTTTTTGGATAATCTAAATCAGATCTTACTTCTAGTTCTGTGTCAGTGAAATTTTCTACAGCAGAGGCTCTAACTATATATTTAGCGCATGATAATTTTCTCCACTCATTTAATGGTAATACTCCAGCTGCTTTATAAGCATCGTCAGTTTTTGTATGTACTGGAATACCCATAACAATTTTAATTGCCTTACTGTCCATACTCTGGAGTTGTTTCAGTAAATATTTTGGTGCCGAAAAATATACCTCTTGTCCATACGTTAATTTAGATCTGACAAGCATGCACACAAGATGAATAAGAGTTTTAGTGTCACGTCCCCATTAATCAACATCAACATCTTCAACATCTTTCTAGAGCGCAACATGTCAGACGCCTTTGCAAAAAACCAAGGCACAGCCATCACAGAGGGTAGAGCAATCTCCAACCTCCGTTTTGCGGATGACATTGATGGACTGGCTGGAGAGGATGTTGGGACATAGGCCTGATTGTTGGTGATATTGAAGGGGGCTGCTATCATACGGATGGTAATGAGTCTTCTGGAGACTGGGCGGCAAACCATGATAGTGACTAGAATGTCTCTGTGGACCAAGAATCCAACGCCGTTCTCGTGCCCGTCATGTCTTCCGCTGAAATAAAGCTTGTGGCCTTTGTCGGTCGTTGTTCCACCTAGGCCTTTCCAGCGCAGTTCGTTGGTACCTTTAATGCTCCATCGATAGTGGGCCAGCTCGTGGGCCAGTTCTTCTAATTTTCTCTTCGCAGTTAGGGTCCTGACATTCCAGGTTCCTATGACGAAGTTGTCTCTCGTGTGGATCTTGATAAGTTGTCCATCAGTAGCACACTTATCACCTCCGTCCTGGTGGCTAACGGAAGGCGCGGTCCTTGGTGACCCTACGACCGATCCGGTATGGAGTGAGTGGTTCTTTTCATCATACAGTGTGTCTGGGCAAGGAAGACCTGGCAAGGCCCAATCCTCGCCATGCTGTTGGCCACAGCCGAAATCCACGAATACAGTGTGGCTCGACTTGGCCCCGAGCACGTGGTTGTTGAACCTATAATAACGTGAGGTTCCTCCGTCCTGGCCGGTGACTTCTTTGTAGAAGACTTTCACACAGTGATGCCGTCAGACGTCACCCCTGTTTGTCGCTTCTTACGACACGCCGGGCAACGTTGGGTCTATTCTAGTCAGTGCACGAACCACAGGGAATTTCGCATACACGGTAATCGCAAACTACAGTCGTCAGTTTAGGGTGTTGTGTATCGTAGTAGGCCCTATAGGTGTATAAGTATACTCTCCCAAAACTTCTGATTTGTGTAAGGGGTCTGTTGGGTCAGCTTGGGCTATTGGACGCTTTCTGCCAAATGGTCTTAAGGCTTTCTATGGTATTATTATTTTGCAATATAGGAATTTTATATGTGTTTTGTTAATATTTTAAAATGATGTTTATATTCTATTTTGTTTTTGTAAAGGGGGTTCGGTAAATTAGAGTACAGCCTCAGCGTCCCCTGCATGGGATGCCTGTATTGTAAAGTGACCGGTTGGTGTTAACGTTATAGTTGTTTCAGCAGATCTTTTATGCGGTCCTCTTTCAACCAAGTTGTAGTCCTGATTCGGCTCTTTGCAGATCACTGGACCTTATAAACAAAGACTAACTAACAAAATACTATGTTACTGCGTGCACATGTGTCGCGCCTCTCTCTCTCTCTCTCTCTCTCTCTCTCTCTCTCTCTCTCTCTCTCTCTCTCTCTCTCTTTCTCTCTCTCTCTCTCTCTCTCTCTCTCTCTCTCTCTCTCTCTTTCTCTCTCCCGCCGTTATAAGATATAAATATACGCGCGCGTATTCTGGCGTGTTTGCCTCCTTCAAATTTTTCAATCTCTCTGTGTGTGTGTGTGTGTGTTTGTGTGTATCTGTGTGTATCTGTGTGATATTCTGGCATCTCTTTTGTGTCTCTTTGTATTGCGTTGGTAACGATTCATGGCATGAAACTAAATGTTTATGTCGTAAATTAAGTCTGTTCTGTGCTGCGTGTGATTTTTCCCGGCGATATATCTCGCGCGCAGCACAGATTCTTCTGTCAAAGAAATTGCCCTTTAAACCGGAGATCGCAGCTCTTGGGAATGGAAACCTTCCGCTGCGCCATATTTCATACTTCCCATGTCGCCAAACATTGTCAAAACCGGTCATAGAGCATGAAAATACCGCTGTTCAGACATTTCTTCAAATGCATTACTTCATTTATTAGAGAAGCGTCCTACTACCGACCTTTCATAGCAGACTTATTTGAACCATGAACGAGGCGAGAATGTTTTTGTAAGGGGATTAAATTCTCGCTGTCCAAACTGCATGGACCTGCAGCGCCTCGGCTTGATGGGTTACGTTTGTAAGCGCGTTTTGCGTTTTTACTGTAGACTCTAACGATGAGCACAGCGGACATTTTGTAAAGCGTAAACAAGTAAGCTTACAGGGTGATGTGCAGCTGTGGAAATAAATACAATTTTAAAAATAAAAAAAACGTAACAGGACGATTTATCGGTACAACGCTCTTACATCGTTTCATAACAGACACCGTGGAACTGGTCTTAATGCTCAGGACGTTTTGTAAGAAGATTAAACAAACAACAACGTTCCAAGCTGCAGCCATGGAAACGGAGGGGGAAAAAAATGAAAATTAAAACGTAGCAGGCTGTGTATAATCTCGATTTATCGGTAAAACGCCCTTCCGTTGTTCCCTAACAAGACTCATCCGAGGCGTACATGTGTAGTTCGGCAAGATTAAACTTCATTGCTCTGGAAATAATGGGGTTGGGCTGTTTGTATGGAGAGTGGGAGGGGGGGGATAGGGGAAGGAGGTGAGTATCATTTATAGTTTAATAGAAAACTTTCAAAATAATTTATAAACTCGCTTTATCTTCAAACTTTTGGTTGCTCGAACTATCGTTAATTTTGCAGAGGTTGTTTTACAGCCAAACTAGTTTATTCAAAATAGGCACCTTTGAGCTTTTGGAACTATCGTAAATTGTACTGCAATAACGAGGGTGCAAAACCACTCAAGCTTTCAAAACACGCAACCAATCTCTGTAAACGTCAAGCTTCTGGAGCAGTCGTAATTTATACTGAGAGCGTTTATAGAAATTTATAAAACCTATCAAATCCCACAGTTAGTTGTTCCAAGTTCAAACAGCTTGGACTCTAGCATTTCACTCGTCGTATACTCATCGCCGCTGATGCTTTCAAAGCACACTTTTAGTTTATCCAAAGTTCAGCGTGTTTATGGTAGCTATCGTAAATTTCCCATAAATTGTTCCTAGCCACTCACTACTTAACTGCGTCCCGCTATGACTGCATTAACCTCGCGGCGATAGCCCGCCTTAAGAGAAACCGCCGAAAACTGTGAAAGGTTGCACGCAAGGACTGGCACCCCGTGTGAATCGTCCGGTGCTGTAATTACTGTCCACGTAGCATCAAGTGAAAGCTATTTCCGGGCATAGGATGAGAGGACGAACACTGGCTGTGGAATCCCTACTGGAGACAGGCAGCGAGTAGCACATGCTGTGTACAAATCCACGTAAAGGCCTTGGCAGCCTTTCCCCAGGTCACCCGAGCTCAAGGCCATCTCAGTCTTCCTCAATGTCAGTCGGTATGCGCTGGGCTCTCGCCTTTTCATGTGGAAGTGACGTTGCATAAGCTAAATTTAGATAGCTACAGCGCGTGTAGGGAATTCCCGCTAGGCCTATATCGACTTCCCGCGATTACGGAGCCCTATAATACGGCATACTTGATGTCAACAATCTCCAAGGTAACAGTTACGATGGAAGCTGGTTTGCCTTCGTGCTTATCGATAGTTTTTCAAGACGACCAAAGAATAATTGGAACAGTCGAGACTGACAATGATGTCGCTGATGTTTTATCAGCATTTTAAAGATGCTACATGGCAATATATATAGGGAGAACAAATATGTTGTAATAGAATTGTTTTGAATTTTCATTGTGAATGTTACTGGTTTTTTTTTTTTTTTTATCTCATCATCACTGACTATTTGCCCTGTTTTGGTATCATGTAGCAGTCCTGTGTGGTCCTCGACATCTTATACAGCAGTACTCTATGGTCTTTGCCATCTCATGTAGCATCTTGTATGGTCCTCATTATCGCCTGTAGACGTCCTGTTAGGTCCTCACCATCTCATGTTGCAGTCCAGTATGTAGTGGACTAGTATGATCCTTGCCATATCATTAAATAGACTAGTATGGTCATCGCCATTTTATGTAGTAGACTAGTATATGGTCTTCGCCAATTTATATAGTATACTAGTATGGTCCTTGCCATTTTTTGTAGTAGACTTTATGGTCCTTGCCATTTCATGTAGCAGTCCTGTATGTTCCTCGCCATTTCATGTAGTAGCCAGAATGGTCCTCGCAAATTTATATAGTACACTAGTATGTATGGTCCTCACCATTTTTTGTAGTAGACTTTATGGTCCTCGCCATTTCATGCAGCAGTCCTGTATGGCCCTCGCCATATCATGTAGGAGTCCTGTATAGTCCTCACCATTTCATGTAGTATACTAGTATGGTCCTCACCATTTCATGTAGGAGACTAGTATGGTCCTCGCCATTTCATGTAGCCATCCTGTATGGTCCTCGCCATTTCATGTAGGAAATTAGTATGGTCCTCGCCATTTCATGTAGGAGACTAGTATGGTCCTCACCATTTCATGTAGGAGACTAGTATGGTCCTCGCCATTTCATGTAGGAGACTAGTATGGTCCTCACCATTTCATGTAGGAGACTAGTATGGTCCTCGCCATTTCATGTAGGAGACTAGTATGGTCCTCGCCATTTCATGTAGCCATCCTGTATGGTCCTCGCCATTTCATGTAGCCATCCTGTATGGTCCTCGCCATTTCATGTAGCCATCCTGTATGGTCCTCACCATTTCATGTAGCAGTCCTGTATAGTCCTCACCATTTCATGTAGTAGACTAGTATGGTCCTCACCATTTCATGTAGCAGTCCTGTATGGTCCTCACCATTTCATGTAGTAGACTAGTATGGTCCTCACCATTTCATGTAGTAGACTAATATGGTCCTCGCCATTTCATGTAGCAGTCCTGTATGGTCCTCACCATTTCATGTAGGAGACTAGTATGGTCCTTGCCATTTTATGCATCAGAGTTGTGCTGTCACTGATTGATTAACATGTTTATTTCAATTTTGAAACTGTATGATCAGGTGTATTGATAGTAATAATACAACCATTTTAAATTAATTATTTTATAGAACTTAATTAATTTAATAAATAAAATTTGAAATAAGAAACAAAGAAAACTGAAAAAGAAACCTTTCTTAGCCTTGTTGTGTCTTTAATTTTGTTGTAGACTTAATCACTGTTTATGTCTGTTTTGTGTGTGTTGACTTGTTGCGTGTGCTTGGTAGTAATAAAAAGAAACAAGTACCCTATTCTCCAAAGAACAAAAACAAAACAAAACACTACAAGAAAACACACACACACCACTCACACACGCACACACACACACACATCTGTATATAAAGACATTGATTGCTCTAAAAAAATTCAACTTAACCATGTTTTTGTTTTACATCACAGAGCTCTTCTGGGAACAAAACAAACGAGCCTAGCTTATAAATGCTCAACATGCACACACTCACGTTAAGTATCAAAACAATGAATTTATAATTCAATAAAAACACACACATTTAAAAACAAACACACACATACACAATCAGCAGCATCTGCATTGACACACTCAAAATAAAATGCTACTATTAAACAGTGTGAAACATAAATCCAAACAATGATTTAAAAAAAAAAATCAATGTATGGATTTTGTTACAAGTCAATTCACTTTATTTACCCAATAAAGAATGCTGGGCATATAGAATTTATAATTAGAATATAATATATCCCTCACCAAGAGATGGATTACAAGTTTACATTATTATTGACAAACAAACACAAACTAAAAAATAATAATAAATAAAAAAAGGTAAATAAATAAATAGATAAAAAGAATAAAAATAAAATAATAAAGTAAATTTAAATATATGTAAATAAATAAAATAAAAGGATAAATCAACATGTTATCTAGTACAAATAAAACAAAATGTAATCATCTAAAATTAAAAAAAAAAAACAAATTGTTTTCAGTTCTGAGAAATATACATTTCATAAGCTAGTTTTCTATATATTAAACAAAACAATCATTGCTTTAATGATAAATATAAGCAATCGGAAATACAGTATTACAGCATGCGTGTAAAATAAATGTACAACTCAACTTTGCTTAGGTGCGTAGGAGAAGGACTTTAGGCCTACTATAGTATTCCCGCGAGTGGAGTTGAGTTTCCCAGCAGAGCAATCTAATTTTAGACACGCGAAGGGTTTTCCCTGGGCACCTATCTAATTATAGAGAACGCAACGTCACTTCCACATGAAAAGGCGAGAGCCCAGCGTATACCAATGTCAGTCATCTGTTCTCTCGTGTTTCATTGTCTTTGTTTTTTTTAGCGTTTTGTATCCCTTCACTGTTCTGCATGGGCGTCACCGGGGAAACCTTTTTTTGAAGGGAATTATTCCAAACAGGGTGTCTTTGTCATCGTGAAACAATCGCCAAGTCGCTGTGTACTGTTCTGTACTTCTTTTTATCTCTATATTGTGCATCAGGTAAAAAGCCTGCATTAAAGGGAAGGAACATGAGTAAGGTTTGCGTTATGGCCTATCTTACTTGGAAGGTTCGTGGAAAGTTCGTGAAGGTCAAAAACCTTTTTTTTTTTTTTTTTGTTGAGGTTCTGAAAACCTAAAAAATGTTCAGAAACATAGGTTCGAGATCTCAGAACCTCGAATAAAAAAGTTTAGGAACCTAAAGAAAGGTTCAAGAACCTAGGTTCTGGGTCTGAGAACCTCGAAACAAAGTGTTTGAACTTCCACGAATCTTCCAATTGAGACAGACCATTAGGATGTGTTGCAGATACACGCAAATTTGTGCCGTCTCGCGCACAGGAATGCACACGCACACAGAGAAGTAGAAGAAGACTTAGGGTCAGGTGATACTCATTCGGATGCGAGTATAAACTAAGGTCTAGTCTGTGTGCACGGACGCATTTCACCGCACGGACTTTTATAAGGGACCCTGGCGCTCGCCCGTCTTTAGGGTATGAGCGTGGTGATGCCCCAAAGCAGGCTCTAAGTATCTCCTCCCTATCCCTGATCGCCCAGCACTGTGCTCAGCTGTACTGACCTTCGACGATGCGCAGAAGGCAGTTGGTGGGCGCCTCGGGAGAGGGGGGGTGAAAGAGGGAAAGGTGGAGGTGGGGGGGGGGGGGGCAAGAGAGGAAGGAGGGAGGGAAGGAGGGAGGGAGGGGCTTGAGCTTGATCCTGTTTTGGCCAGCGCTAGCGCCTTAAGCTGGATAAACGCTATTTTTAGAATATTTATAATTATCAAATCGCCTAGAAGAATGAGACAGGAGTTGAGTTGCTTTTTTTGTGGGAGAAGGGGGTAGGGAGCGGTAAGGGAGGGAGAGGGGGGAGGTAGGATGTTCACAAACGATGGAATTTTACATTCTAATGTGTAAAGGTTGTCATGCAATGCTCTTATTTTATTCCCTTAACCTGAATACCGCAACACTCGGTGCTTCATTGCACGAATCCGCGCTCGGGAGAGTAATCCGTTTATGACGATAAAACAAGCCGAGGCTTTGACGAGAGAAGATAATACTGTTCCACATGGGAGCGGACAAGTGAAGCCTGCTTTAGTGCAACAGCACAAAGAGCATAAGAATTATTAAAGAGCTCCTCGCCCTTACTAAGCCATTGCGGTCATTTTTCACTGAGGAGGGATCAAAGGGATGCGGGAGAATAACGGACAAAATAGGAAGGGTGAAGACGTTTTTGTTTTGTTGTTGTTGTTGCTGTTGTTGTTGACGATGATGATGATCACGCGAGCGATGACATTACATTACATGATTATTGCTTTAGGTCCAGCGGACTCTTCCGAGCCAAATCAGGACCAGGCGAGCGATGACGACAATGATGATGATGATGATGATGATGATGATGGTTTCATCAGAACAGCTTATGTTCGAAGAATTGGGTTAAATAGTTATATGTATCAGTACATATTTAGTATTCATAGATTAACCTGTAAGTATTTCTCAATTAATATAATTTTAAATACATTTTCCGCGACGATTGCAATAAGCATGCAAGCTAATGTTGTCATCTTGCTTTCTTACCTATTCATATATCATAAATAAGCAATAACAATAGATTTCTGTTATATAATTATGCCGTTATATTAATTTTTGTTCATGTCAATACATTTAGTTTAATTCTAAGTTAATATGTTTCTAATTTAATATGTTGTCTAAGATCACAGATGTGAATAGACGTTAAATTTTTTTTTAAAATGATGATGATGATGATGATGATGATGATGATGATGATGATGATGATGATGATGATGATGATGATGATGATGATGATGATGATGATGAAAAAGATCGAAGACGAATGCGACGACGACAAAATATGACGGCGCTGGCGATAAACGAACAAGAAGAATGTGGAGACCATGTACATGATGTCGGCAAGGCAATTCCCTATGGACGTGAACTGTTTGTGTGCGACACAGTCGTGTATTATTATTTGCGGCCGTAAGCCAATAATGACGTAACCTGAGCTGCTCCTCGGGTCCTTCCGCTCGGATGACGTTTCACAGTTCGCGCTCGGAACGCATTTGTCAAGCCGACGAGCTGTGCATCCGAACCCAAATTAGCTCAAATCTCTCGTCTCCCTCCCCCCTTCCCCTCCCTCGCCCTATTTTCTCCCTTTCCCCTCTAATGGTAAAATCGCTAAAGTGGTAAAGGTAGGTCCAGTATAGGAAAACTTGGCAGCGAGTTGAGTCTTGGGACTTTTGAAAAGCCTAACGTCTCTAGTCTTGTCATTTTGAAGGCTTGTAGTTTCTGTTTCATTCCATCTTAATGTCTTGAGACTGGACTTTCATGGACAAGGCCCAACGGGAGGTGCCGCCACGTTTTAAGTCTACAAGTCTCTCTCTCTCTCTCTCTCTCTCTCTCTCTCTCTCTCTCTCTCTCTCTCGCTCTCTCTCTCTCTCTCTCTCTCTCTCTCTCTCTCTCTTTCTTGGGATCTAGTTTTACAACGTCAGTGGGCGTAAGGCGAAGCAATATAATAAACAAAAGGTGTTAGAGATCATGTTGCTAAGCAGAACTAGTCTATCCTATCGCTACTAGATAGGCATACCCCTCTATCCATCATTCAGGATTAGGCCTGTCAATAACATCACCAGTTTATCGATTATCATTAGTTACGCGTGCAGGTCTATGGAATGTTGGTGTTTTTTTTCCCAATTCACTATTGAGTTCTGAAAAAAAAACTATTAAAAGTAGGGAATATGATTTACACGGACCGTTCAACGGAATTGATCATCGGTGAGTGGGGGTGAAAGCGGAAAAGGAGAAGAGGGGGTAGGAGCTCAAATCTCGAAGAAAAGACGAAGCGACTTGTCCTGGTTGTACAGGAAGAAAAAGCGTTGCCCCACTACGCGTCAGAGAGAGTGCAAGCTGCTACAAACGGCGGGGAAGCGGCAGGAAAAAGACTGTCAGCGCCAGGAAGGTAAGATGGGTGAGATGGGTGATAATGCTGAGGTCTGTTAACGAGAAACGTCTCACTTGTTGCATAACAATGTTATAAAAACATCGACACACTCTTTCAAACTGTCCTTCTGTGGAAAGGGTGGCATTTTCTTTCTGCTTCTCCTCCATCTCCTTATTGTTCCATATCCCCCTTCATCATCATTATAGTATCATTCTTGTCTTCTGAATCTTGTTTGTCTTTATCCCCCTTCACCGCCTCTTCCTCCTTCTCCTCTTCCTGCTCCTCCTCCTCCTTCTTCTTCCTTCTTCTTTGCAAGACATATTGAACTTCTTCTTCTCCTCTGGTCGTCTTCCCTTGTGAATGTGATCTTCCTAGATCCTGGCTCTGTCCCTCTTCTTCTTCTGTACACCCTACTTTCTTCTTCTTCTTCTTCTTCTTCTTCTTCTTCTTCTTCTTCTTCTTCTTCTTCTTCTTCTTCTTCTTCTTCTTCTTCTTCTTCTGTGCACCTAAATGCACCTTTCTCATTCTTCTTAGGATGATCCTGGCAGTGTCAATCTTATCGTCGCTTCTGTTTATTGCTGCTTGGGGGATATGGGGGGATCGGGAGGGGAGAGATGAGGGGTGGTGAGGCAGGGTGGAAGACCAAGATTTATTATGTTGCAAGCCGTCACCCTTAATCTTACATAAGCCTCGGTCTGTCTCCTCTAGGCAGTGTGCTTTCATCTTTGCAAGAAAACAAACAAACAAACAAAACCAATGGAAACATTAGCTTTTCTCTGTTGCATTTGTCTTTCAACACAGCAAGTCTTGATCGCTGTTTTAACTGTTTTTCTTATGTTTGGCTTTCGGCCAGAAAATGTCCATTCTGTTTTATTCTGGATATATGCTTTTTTAGTTCCATCATTCTTTAGACAAAACCACAAACGCTTATATAAGATTTTGACCTCCATTTCTCTTCTGTCTCTGTCTCTCTCTGTCTCCGTCTCACTCTCTTTCTATCTTATATCCTATCCTATCCTATCCCGTAATTCGAGGGACGTAGGGGCATCACAGATGATCGTTTAACAAGCGTACTCCATCTTTCTCTGTCCTCAGCAACCCTCACGGCTTCGCTCATATCAAGTCAGTCCATTCTCGAATGTTGTCCTCCCACCTCTTGTTCTCTTTACCTCGTCTTCTGCCTCATTGCACCGTGTCTTGCAGGATGGTCCTTGCAAATCCTGATGTTCTGGTGACGTGGCCATACCATCGGAGTTTCCGTTTCGTCACCACTGTGAGAAGTCATCGTGTTGTCCAATGGCTTGTGTGATGGTCCTTCGGACGTCGTCGTTGGTGATGTGCTGGATATAGGAAATGCCCAGAAGTCTTCTGTAGCACCTCATCTCTATGCTTTGTATTCTTCGTTGTAGACCTGTTATGAGGGTCCATGTTTCGCAAACGTATAGGAAGATGGAGATTACAAGGGAGCGCAGCAGCCTTACCTTGGAATGTAGACTGATGGTCCTGTCTTTCCAAATGGGCTTCAACCTTTTCAGGGCCGCAGTTGATTGTGCGATCCTGGAGAGGACATCCTGTCGGGACCCATTGTCTGATACAATGGCTCCTAAATATTTGAAACTATGCACTGTTTTGAGGGACTGACCTTGGACTTTGATGTCCATATTGATGCCATTAATGTTGTTGGTCATATATATATATATATATATATATATATATATATATATATATATATATATATATATATATATATATATATATATATATATATATATATATATATATATATATATATATATATATATATATATATATATATATATATATATATATACATACATACATACATACATACATACATACATACATATATTACAGTTAACATGAGGAAAGGGAAGTTGTGTCAAGGAGCTTATCAGATCACGTTACTTATAAGTATCAAATAAAGTTAGTCAATCAATGTAGAGCAACCTTCCTGCCGCTCTGAAACTGAAAGGGGAAAATGTAGTTTGCGAACTTCACAGTCGATATAATGCGTTCATCAGACAGTGACATTTCCTCAATAAACAATCACTTTGGAATATCCCAGAATGTCTGGGTTCGTTGCAACAGGTTGTAAGAAAGATGGCGTGAGAAAGTTTCTAAATAAAGAAGACGAAGAAGAACGAAGATTAGATAACAGTACAAAAAGAAGAAAAGAAGAAAAATTAAGTTGTTGTTGTTGGTGGCGTTGTTGAATCAAGTTGTATTCGTCAGATTAAATTAAGTTGTACTGAAGAAAAAGAAGTCCTCGTTGTTGTTGATCATGCAGTGGTTCTTCTTCTTCTTCTTCTTCTTCTTGAGTCGATTTGTATTCATTAGATTAACTTAAGGTGTTCTGAAGAAGAAGAAGGAGAAGAAGAAGTAGAAGTTGAAGAAGAAACTACGATCATCTTCTACAATACACTATAGTCTGTGGCAAAATACGAGTAGGTTGTACATTTACAAAGGGACAAAGGTTGGGGTTGAAATGTTTCCGACTAGCTTTGATCTCTTCTTCTCCTTCTCTTGCTTTCCAGCAGATATAGGGTGACCTTCGGCGTAACCACCTCGTACAATGCTCCAGCGTCTTTGGCAAGTTTTCATTCTTTTCAGCTCTGGCGGTGAAAAGATGCCGTCTGCATGACAACTTCGCACAATGTTCCAGGGATCGTAGATACAACCGTTGCCTACAACGGCAGGAGACAATTACATTGTCTTCCGATGCACTTTGTTAGTGGCTGTGACCTTGAGCACGGTCTGTTTGTGTCTGGTTCTAGAGAAAGACTTTCGACAAGACAACCTCTTAAAAAGCTCCAACCTCGTATATATATAGCTCCGACGATACTGGACGTTTTCTACACCAATGGTCAACTATAGCTGCTGACATGACAGCATAGTGAATGGTGGAACACTAGAAGAAGACCTTGAAGGTGAGTGAATTCAAATACAGAGCTTTCTTAGGTTAACTAAGTTTGTCCAAGCTCCAAAACAGAGGGCCATGGTCTAATTTAACATGATGAAAATGATGATGATGGTGGCGAGAACGACGAATTTGAGTATTCCTACCGTTTTCCAGAATGTTTTGATAATTACCCCGAAAATGTATTGTTGTTTTTTTTTCTTCCATAATGTCTAGTTGTCGTGAACTAATAGGTCAGCCACGATTTTTCTTTCATTCCTCTTGCAAACACTTCTGTGCCTGCCATTGACTACGAGTTCTTGACATAATCGAGAACATACAGCGTAACTGATACTAAGGTCTGGCCTAGTCTATGCCAAGCTGTATGATAAGGACTAAGTCATTAGAGAACAATGTTTAGAAGTGCTAAAAAAAATTAAAAAAGCTCCCTCCAACGCTTGTTTTATCGTTGTTGTTTTTTTTTCAAAGAATTTTTATAAAGTATTGGAGGAATATATTTCTTACATTTTATGTCTTGTCTTAAGTAAAGATATTATAAAGCTAAAAGACCAACGTTCCATTCAGCGTAAGGACTTCAACAATAAACAATTTCGTTAGTGTAAATTACAGTTACAGTTCTAACAACACTGCGAGTTGGGACCACACTAACTGTAAGCTGTTGAGATTTAAAGCGATTATACCCAATAATCTCTAAAAATGTTTTCCTGCCAAAATCTGCCAGCTGCATCGCTCGCCATTCCTCACCGCCACGCCCACCCTGATTCTCTAGCACTAACACACTTCCATCCGCATCTCCCCTCCCCCTCTACTCTTCTCTCTCTCTCTCTCTCTCTCATTCTCTGTTTCCCCTAATCCTCTCTCTCTCTCTCTCTCTCTCTCTCTCTGCAAGGACGATCTAACTTCCCTTCTCATGTCCATTATAGTTGGTCGATACATTTTATTGTAGACCTATCAAACCTTCAATCATGTTTGCTTAATTTAACAGGCGCCTTTGTCTCTCTCTCTCTCTCTCTCTCTCTCTCTCTCTCTCTCTCTATATATATATATATATATATATATATATATATATATATATATATAAATTAGTATATTATCAACCCAGCTGCTTGCACCACACCACCACAAAGTCGTATGTTTGTCTTCTAATTTAAAGAAGAATAACACATAACACAAAGCACTTTTAAAACGACAACATGTTATCCACTCAATTTGAATTGCCAAATTTTAGGTTTTAATAACCTTCTTCAGGGCATTACAATGTCAGTGTGATAATGTACAAGCGTTTTACCTATTACTATAATTCATGACTATAATTCATAAACCACACATATACTAAGTGAACATGAATACAACTCTATTATAAAACCCCAACACACACACACACACACACCCACACACACACACACACACACACACACACATAATATATCCATTTCTTTGTAACTTAAAAAATGCCGTTCTGATCACCATATCAATGTCTAGTATAACTATAGACCTATCAAAGAAATCGTGTACGCGGATAACTCAACACGCACTTAAAGGTTGTCTGGAGTTCTCAGCACCCCTTTCTGGGTTATCTTCATCATACCACTATTGTCGTACATCGATGACTGGTATTGGAGACAACTCAAGGAAAGAAAGTACGCGAATAATTCAACATGCACTTAAGGTATTCAGAATTTCTTGGCATCAATAACTTCATTAGTGCCACTGATTTCTTAACCGGCTAACAGAATGTATGGGAACATTAGACTATGTCTCCTATGGTTCAGATTTGTGTCAACTTTAACCCAATTGAGCCTGAAGGGCTAGACGAAATTTGTGTGAAAATCAAGAGTTTTAATTGTTTTTGTCTTCAATCAAAATGTGTAGTCTGGTCAGTAAGGATGAGTTCCCTCTCTGCTCTGTAATATTTACTTTATAATACATACATACATACATACATACATACATACATACATACATACATACATACATATATACATACATTTATACATACTACTATTACTACTACTACTACTACTACTACTACTACTACTACTACTACCACTACCACTACTACTACTACTATTACTACTCTATTTATTTATTCATTTGATTATTTATTTATTTATTTTTAAAAGCGCAAATTTAAACAAAATCGTTTTCGTTTTCTAAGCATATATAATTTTATAAAAACTGTTTTGTAGTCGAAACTAAGAAAACATCGTAACGAAAGAAGGACAACAAAAACCACCATAGTGTACGCCCGGCGAATTGTCGCTTTAAATGTAATTGGTCCAGTTGACATTTAAAGATACTAAACTTGTGTGCTGTTTTCAGGCATAAGTTTCATACGTTTAAAATGTTGTTTTTTTAAACTGAGATATTAAAACCCAAATTCGATTTAAAATGAACCTTTTGAATCTGAAGAGGTCTATGTGCAAGCTGAAGTAATCTAAGATGAAAGATGCTGCGGAGGTGTCCACTGTCTGTGTCTGTCTCTGTCTGTCTGCCTGTCTGTCTCACTTTCTTTCTCTCTCTCTCTCTCTCTCTCTCTCTCTCTCTCTCTCTCTCTCTCTCTCTCATAGTACGTTGATCTGAAGAGGTGGATGAAGAGATTGACTAGGTATTATGTCAGTCATTGCTGGGCCTTTGGCCTTGAAGCGATGTCTGCGAAGGCGTGGAACCCGTCAGATTTTAGATTTCCTTGAAGTGAAAGAGACCTGAAAGCATTGGTAAAACTAACATGATTTTTTATAAAATAAGGAAGAGCTTTGAATTGAGAGAGAGAGAGAGAGAGAGAGAGAGAGAGAGAGAGAGAGAGAATTTACATACGTTGTATGATTATAGTTCAAATTAAAGGTTGTATTTTATTATATATTTGTGTGTCCATGCGTGGGAATGACTGTATGGTCTAAAATCACATACGTGAACAGACTTTTAAATAAATTATTGAATTGATTTGAAGAGAGAGACAGAAAGAGAGATAAGTAGTAGTAGTGTAGTAATAGTAGTGTAATAGTAGTAGTAGCAGCAGCAGTAGTAGCAGTGGTATTAGTTCATAAGAAATATTAGTCAGAAAGGTTAAACTTACAATGTAAACAAGACAGATGATTCAACCTGCGAATTGAGAGCCAGTGGATAGTAGAGAGAGCACTTTAGGTTCCAGAAAACTTTCAAAGTGAAAGTTTTAGTAAATGCAAGTTGAAAAGCAAAGAGGTCGGTGGGTGGAAGAAAAAAAGGAAACACGTATAAGCTTCATCCTGCAAACTTTGAATGTCTGGGTCCGTATTCAGATAGACCCGCTGGCAAACCCTTCGATAGGTTGTTTATCTCAAGGTATAGACCTTGCGGTAATTTTGTTCTTACCTTAGGGCTGGAGAAAACTGCCGGTAAACTTATCTCGGTATTCAAAAAGGCCTAATTGAGGCATGGTCCCTACCTCGAGCTAAATTTGAATCCTCCTCTGTTAGGCCTACGCACGCGCTCTTCGATGACAACGACACAACAGCTTCCGTGGCGGACGACGGATCACACGAAGGAAATAGCAACTTTTCCCATCAAAAATATTTTTTTAAATTTGAATTGGTAGAGGGAACCAGAAATATTTTACTTCCGTACTTCGCTTTGGTCATTAATCCACCGTCAAAAAGAAAGTATTTTATGGCAATTTTACTGGCACCAGGATAAATAGAACTGAAACCTAGTGCTAAACACAGCTGCAGTGAAGGAAGAAGTTACGATGCCGGTTCGCATGTTTCAATTCCTCTCCTAATCATCCACAATTCGCACGATATCGATTCTTCGAAATGTAAATTTCCTGTAATGTTCTACATCATCAAGTATATTTAGAGGATTTCATCTGTCCCGAAAGACACTGTTCCTTCGTATCTGATGCAGAATCATTGCGAAACAATTGCATTCGCCATTTTTACCTCGGAAAGGGTACGAGTTACCGGAGGGAGGGGGGGGGGGGTAGAGTCGGTAAATTTATCGGCCAAACAGCGGAGTGGCAGGGCAGTTTCAACTTCCCTGAATACCAGACATGTCCAAACCAGCGGAAGGTAAAGATTTTACCCCTCCTCATGGTAAATTACCAGCGGGTATTGCCTTTTCTGAATACGGACCCTGGGCGTCAGACGTTGCGCTCACAGGTAGCAGCAAGCAGGCGCCTTGTGCGGCTAGAGTTAGATCCTGTATCGGCCAGCGCCTTGAGCAGCTCTTGACCTGGAAAAGCGCTGTTTAAGAACTAGTAAATAAATGAATGGGAATAAAACAGAAATTGTCAGGGAATGCGGAAGAGTTTAAATTAAGAAGATAAACACGTTGAAGATGTTAAGTGCATTGTAATAGAAAAGTAACAGGTCGAGGAGAGTCAAATATAACATTCAGTCATTGGGTGTGTACCAGGATTAATAAAAATCTTTTAGGAGCGGGGGTGGGGGGAGGAGGAGGGAGGAGAGACATTTTAGTGCACATTACGAGAGAGAGAAGTCAAAGAGACAAAGAGGGAGAGAGAGAAAGGGAGAGAGAGAGAGAGCGAAAGAAGAGAGAGAGAGGAGGAGGAGAGAGAGAGAGGAGCAGAGGGAGACGTAAGAGAGAAGCAAGGAGACAGACAGAGAATGTGGAAGTGGGGAGGGAGGGGGGGGGAGGAGATTACAAAGTTCTGTAAGTTTCATAAGCTGCTGTGCGCGTATAAGAGAAAAAAGTTAAGAATGGGTGGGAAAGGGAAGTTACAAATTTCAGTTCAACCGTCCATATATTACAGAGGGGTGGCCTCGTGGCGCAGTGAATAAGTCGCCGGTTTCCTATGCCGAAGGTCGCGGGTTCGATTCCCGCAAGGGGCGAACGTATATGTGACTTAGGTACGAGACTATTGAGGTCACCGAGGGTTTTCTCCGGGCACTCCGGTTTCCTCCCTCCCTTCAATAATGGTACAGGACGCAGTCAATATAAAAATTTCAAAAATAAAAATTCGATTTTCTTTCCGTCTTCTAATAGCGATCTCCCTGCCTTTACACCACCTGTTTGAGTGATGGATGTGGTGTATATTTGGTGTGTGTGAGGATGGATGAGACAGGTGAGCGTGTATGTTGGTATAGATCGCCGCGCTTTGAGCCTGATTGATTTGGGGAAAGGCGCGTATAAGCATCCTGTATTATTATTATTATTATTACAACGGGATAGCTTAGTTAGGAAGTAGCTAGGTGAAAAAGGAGATGCTGTACTGTGCACATTTCAGTTTCTTGGTCTTGGTGGTGGGTTTCATGAGATGAGATGAGTGAGGACGTTAGAAAGGGATGCCTCGGGAAGCAGGAGGCACAAAGATCAGCTAATCAGCGAATATCAAAAGAAGAAATGTTGCAACGCCGTGAGATCGAGAATGCGAGGACGAGGCAGGCAGGGGAGGGAGAAGGGAGATGGGGAACAACATTTTTTTTAGTTCTTCCGGGGAGGGTCTAAAGGGGACGGAAAGGAAGAGGCTGGCGAAGGAAGGGGTGGGTGAAGTGGTGGACAAACAAATTTACGTCGCTCGGTACGTATTAGCCTACTTATTGGCCGGTCGATGCAGCTGGAGACGGTGCGACAAGAAGGACGCCAGTTACCAAGGACACAGTCACAGAAGTAAAGGAATGGACGGTGGCAAAATAGTAGAACAAACTCCGAGAGTGGCGTATATAATATTATGCACTATTCTACCCTTCTTGTGCACTACGAAACAATTCCAAACCATGACGGTTTCTCCTACAGCGTCTTCATCTTCACCTCACTAAGAAAGTGGCCGGCACACAGCGTAGCTGGGGAGACTCGCCGAGTACATCTCACAACAGCAGGAGAGGCGAACGTAAGCCTAAGCCTCGCCTGGTCTCAGCTACGCGTTGCGAGAAAGTGGGTGGCCGAAAAGTGCACAACGAGGGAGGGACCTACACTTGAGCAGAAATCTATGATCTGATCAGTGCGCTACATTAGAACAGTTCATCGTAGAAGCTGATCAGAATCTCCAGCAATGTAAGTCGGGCTGCCTATACGGCTCTTTACAGTGCTTGAATGTTAACCAAGGGTAAATAATCGATCTGCGGTGACGTGATGTAGACTGGTGATGAGAAGTACTCAAGAAGCTAGTCAACCGACGTGGCTTTGGAAAACCAGACTCGCAAATTTAGTTTGGTCGTCGTTAGCTTGACGTGGAACTTTCGTACGACAGTCTGGCCGTACGACGGTTCTATAGTAACCTTATAGTTTATGGTACAATACAGCCAATGAAAGGTTTGTATTGGTCCTGCTTCAAGTCCATAACAGAAGTTGTAGTTGATCGTAATCAACATCAGTCTAGCAGCAGTGTTAAGATTATTGCGGTCAGCGTTGTCGTCGTCGTCATCATCATCATCATCATCATCATCATCATCATCATCATCATCATCATCATCATTATCGTCATCGTCATCACCACCATCACTACCATCAACATTTCCGTAGATGTCGATACCATCATTATCATGCATATTTTTATTGTTGCTTTCGCCTTCTTCGTTGTTCTATTGTTTTTCTGTCAATTTTCTCTTCTTCTCCGTTTAAATACAGATGTCCGTGCAACGATTTAACTGTCAAGATATTTATTCAAATAGATTCTTCGGAGATACGCTTTTGAACAAAATCCACTATTACGTTTCTAAACGAGAAACATGAAAGGAGAGTTAAAGTAGCCTAGCGGTACAGGCGTAGAACAATGCGCACGCTTTCAGAAAGTGTGCACCTCGGTTCAAGTAGGTTCCATACTGGCCTCAATAGTTCAGCGTTTGCTGGATCTTGGTGGACATCACCTTTGGCAACTTTTTGAGCCTAAAACGGCAGAACAGACTGTAAAATTATATTATTTTACTAGCTATATGGTAGGATACTAACGGAATAGACTGCATAATGTATACGAGCACAATAGACTACGAGTACCATGAAATTGCTTATTAGTTAGGTATTATTAAGGTTTTGCGTAGCGATGTTTTAGTTGCGTATGAAGTTATGTTGGGTTATTTGGCTTGTCTGTTTTTAAATAACAAAACAGTTAGGCCGGAATTTTATACATTTTAATAATTAATAACTGTGTGTACATATTTTTAATTTTACAAAGAGCGATATAAAGCTGACACTGTGTACATGGCGTGAAAGATGAGTTGAATGCAGTTATATGTGTATGTTATTGTGGTTGTATTGTTATTTTATAGTGATAATTGTGTTGTCGTATCCTGCTTTTAGCCTTTAGTGTAAATAGGCGCAAGCCTCCTGCACTTTAAATGGAATAAAACGAACGAACGAAACGAACGAAATCGAATGGTTTCCAGTTCATTGTATTATTTAGTTCTCAGATTCCGTAAATAATTAAAAATCCTCAGTCTCTCTTCATTGATTCGTCTTTAGATTTTGGGGTTTCAGCTTTCTTACTGTTATGGTGGATACCGTGATCTAGATGCCTGAGGAAGGCACTTGAGATCTAAATCCTTCTCATAACAAAACAAAGGGCTATTGTCCTGTTTAATGATCTGTATCATCTGTTGATGTTATCTTAATGGTCTTTTCTACAAAAACATATACGTACCGCGATCTAGAGTTGCTGCTGGCTCAGTTGTGAAGACAGATATTCTTCTTTTCAGAAGAAAACATTAATTTTATATAACGTATTTCGTAAATACTGAAGCCCTACGAGTGCATAAAGTATTTTATACAATTAAAGATAGAGAGAAGTACGGCAATGCTCTCTCTCTCTCTCTCTCTCTCTCTCTCTCTCTCTCTCTCTCTCTCTCTCTCTCTCTCTCTCTCTCAAATATGAATTCCAAGTTAATATAAAAGGTTCTTTATTATGTTAACGTGTTTAGAGACAGATTGGAAGATTAGACTTATTATTTAGTTAAAATCTTTATCCCTAATAAAAAAAACTTTTTAAAAGCTTCTCTCTCTCTCTCTCTCTCTCTCTCTCTCTCTCTCTCTCTCTCTCTCTCTCTCTCTCTCTCTCTCTCTCTCTCTCTCCCTTCCTCTCTCTCTTTTTTATAATACATTATCTTTTCTTCTCGTACATTCTTCTTCTCCTTTTTCTTGAAGGAGGATGAAAAGTCCAAGACGAAGAAGAAGTTGTTGTATGAATTTGTATTCATCAGATTAACATAAGTTGTAGAAGAAGTAGTAGTAGTAGTATATTTTATTAACGTCTGCTAAAACCAAAGGTCATTTGAGACGACATATACAAAATGGATTTTAAAGTGTGAATAAAATATCAATTAAAAAAATAAAAGTAAAACATGAAATCGAATACACAGTAGGCCTAAATTTACACAGGCAATTACATGCATAAAAAGAGCTATATACAAACTTACATTGACAACACTCATAGACATTGCATTTTCTGTTTTAAAAAAAACAACACATACATATATCATATAAATAAATACATAAATAAGCAAATGAAGCGTACATACATTGGAATTTACAAATAATCACACTGACACACTAGACAACAGAATCGTCCATGTATAAGTACAATTTAACATACTATCTCTCTCCCCATCTCACGCTCTCTCTCACCCACTGGCTGTCCCACTCCCCCCTCCTCTCTGCGGCAAGCAAGACAAAGCACCAACAACCGTGCGCGCATCCCCAGCAATACTCTCACACACATTAAGGCATACATACACACACACACGCACTCACGCACGCACACACACCACACACACACACACACCAATCATATATATCATGTATAATAGGTTTCACAAAAAACATATTAGTTTACTTCCTTTACGTTAAAGCGCACAAAGAACAGGAATACGGCAAGCATTCAATGTTAAATATACAGGCAAAGCGTTTAAAAATATATATATACTTTTTAAATTAAAACAATCGATAAAAATTTTATTGGAAGACTACCAAACAAACGAACAGGGCAGGCATATTACAATTTAGAGAACACAAAAGAAGAAGAAGAAGAAGAAGAAGAAGAAGAAGAAGAAGAAGAAGAAGAAGAAGAAGAAGAAGAAGGAGAAGAAGAAGAATGTACGACAATTTTAACAGACGATGAAAGTTACGACGAATGAAGCGACACCGACGTGGATTAAATTTCAGGAAGCCTAGTAGTACATGAGGAGTTGCGAAAAGAAAGTTTATTAAAAGAAAATGAGGGATAGCGCTATGATCACGAAATGAAAGAACCCAATATTATTTAAGTTTTTACAGAAGTATAGTCCCCCACACAAAAACAAACAAACAAACAAAAGTAGTAGAAGAAAGAGGAGGAGGAGGAGGATTTCGTCTTCTTCTTCCTCTCCTTCTTCGCCCATTTGTTGTCGTTCCTCATTTTAGTTTTGTATGTTTGTGTCTTCTTTTATATGGGCCTGTTATTTTTCAGCTAGTCCTTCTTTTCATCCACCGTTGTCCTCATGCTTCTATACTTTTCTGAGCCATCTGCTAATCCCTCTAATTCTTTTCCGTTATTCATCTTTCCTTCATAGTTTATATTTTCTTTTATTCTTTTTTTCCCCGTACCTAAATCATGTCTTTCCCTATTGTTTGTGTACACATTTACTCCCCCCTCCCCTCCCCATCCACGTTCTTTTTTCTTTTCCCTTCTCCTCATTGCCCTTCTTCTCAAGTTCTTTCTTTTCCTCTCTCCTCATTGCCCTTCTTCTCAAGATCTTTCCAACAACGTCAACGTCAAGATTTTTTTTTTTTGCTGTTGCTTACTCAATAAAGGTAGTTTTTCCTTATTTACGTGATTTCGTTCTTCAAAATTTGTTTACCTCTATTTAAAAATTTTTATTAGCCATTTCAATCCATCTATGTCGGCATTAAATTCGTTCTTGGTAAGAGTCCAATGCTGGAGCGTTTTAATTAGTTTCAACAAAAAAGCAAGTTAGGGTCTTTTTCTTCGCCTATTGTAGCATCTACCGGATCTTTCTGCTAGTTTCTTCCTTTTTCTTGGCCTGCTACTCGCCTTCCACCTTCTATATTTTTTCTTTTATATCGTCTGTACATTATTAGAAAACTTTAGATCAAGGATTTTTCTTATCAGTTTTGCTCTTGTGCTTCATCATCATCATCATCATCATCATCATCATCATCATCATCATCATCATCATCATCATCATCATCATCATCATCATCATTATCATCGCCTTCTTCTTCTTCTTCTTTTTCACTTATTCCTTTTCTTATTTTTTTCTTTTTCGTCTTCTGCTTCTTTATCTCGTTCTTGTTCATCTTCTTCTTGTCCTCATCCTCCTTATCTTCTTCTTCTTCTGCCTCCTTTCTTTCTTCTCATCCTCTTTCTTTCTCCTCCTCCTTATTCTTTTTCATCTTTTTTTCTTTTTCTTCTTCTACTTGTTTTTCTTCTCCTCCTCTTCTTGCACTTGTTCTTCTTCAATTTCGTTTTCGTCTTGTTTTTCTCGTTCTTGTTCTTGTTCTTCTTGTCCTTCTCCTCCTTGTCTTCTTTTTCTTCTTCTGCCTCATCCTCCCCCATCTTCTTCTTCTTTTTCACTTCTTTTTCTTCTTCTTTTTGTTGATGTTGTTTTTCTTCTTCTTTCTCTCCTCCTCTTCTTGCGGTTGTTCTTCTTCACGTCTTCTTTTTTTTTCTTTTATTAAAATTCTTCGATTCTTTTTTTCTTGTTCTTGTTTATCTTTTTCTTGTTCTTCTTTTCTTCTTCTTCCTCCTCTTCCTTCTCTTCTTCTTCTTCTTCTTCTTCTTCTTCTTCTTCTTCTTCTTCTTCTTCTTCTTCTTCTTCTTCTTCTTCTTCTTCTTCTTCTTCTAATCTATTCTTTCTTTCTTTCTTTCTTTTTTTCTTCTTTCATCATCATCATCATCATCATCATCATCATCATCATCATCATCATCATCATCATCATCATCATCATCATCATCATCATCATCTTCTTCTTCTTCTTCTTCTTCTTCTTCTTCTTCTTCTTCTGCTTCTTCTTCTTCTTCTGCTTCTTCTTCTCCTTCCTCTACTTTCCAACGTCCTAGTGTCCTCAAAATCGAGTACAGGATAAAGCATAGGATGGACGCGACAGCTATGCTTTTACTCTCAAGAAAAGACGGAAGAAGGAAGGAAAAATAAGAAAACGAGAAAGAGAGCTAGCGATAATTCTGCCAATAAAGAAGCAGGTTATTGTTCATCGGAGAGCTGGTCGGCTGCCGGGGCCACAGTAATTGGAACTTTATTTGAACCATCAAGGATCAAAATGATACAGACTTGTCTCGTCTTTTTTGCTCCACAAGATTGAAAAGGAAGCATAATTCATGCAGGATGTCTGAGAGACTCGGAGCTTGCCTCTTCATTTTCCACATCTTTCTTTCCCTCGGACGTTTTTTTGTGGACGCTCGTGCGGTTTTGCCCGTATGTTTTGCGAGACGATTGTGGAGGCATAACTGATGCAGAGTGTCAGCGAGATGTGGAGCTTCGGTCTTCGTTTTCCAGCGTGTGACACTAGATTATCTGCGTTGCTCTTGCCTTTGGAATGGGAAGAGGGTGGACAATACTCGCGGGAGATCATTGGCGACGAGCTGTGCATTTAAATGGCGTTTGATGATCCCGCAATGGCATCTGGATGCCTTGATAAGTCGGTTTCTTGTCTGTGGCCATGTTACGGTATCCCCGCCGGTGCTACTGCTTAATTCCCAAAGCTCAAAACAAAGAGAGGGATTTTTGGGATGGGGTGTTACAGTAAGTTGGGGTACGTTGGAGCGGGGAGTGGGGGGGGGGTGTTAAGTAAGTGGGGTATGTTGGAGAGTGTGGGGTGTTACAGTAAGTGGGGTATGTTGGAGCGGGTGGAGTACAAGAGGATTGTGTGCGGTGTGGAGGATATTTATAACAAGAGAGGGTTTATTTCAGGCCGCTTTCTCAGAGAAAGCAATGCAGATGCAGAGCAGCGCCGCGCAACGAAGCAAACCTAGGCATGGTCTAAGTAACGAAGAGAGAGAGAGAGAGAGAGAGAGAGAGAGAGAGAGAGAGAGAGAGAGAGAGAGAGAGAGAGAGAGAGAGAGAGAGAGAGACAGATAGACAGACAGACAGAAAGACAGACAGACAGAAAGACAGAAGGAAATGAGAGGTGAGATGAGGAAAACATTCTTTCACGTCTATTCAATATGGAGATGGCTAGATCCTAGTCATTCTATCAAAATACTACAGCCAACATCATAAAAGTACACCTACCACTTGTGGGTTGACCACACTCCACGTCTGCGAAACCGGAAGCCACGTCACGAGGAAACAACACTGGGCTAGCAGTCGGGTGCCTGCCTTGGTTGTGACGTAATTATCACGTCATTTGGCGGTCGCAGCGAGAGGCGTCATGCCAAGACAGGAGATTGCATGCCACAGCGTCATCCTCATCACAGGGGTGTCCGTCTGGTACTGACTGTACTAGTATGTAGGTCTGCTTTGGAGGCGAACTTTACACAAATCATCTGGATGGCTACCACCCACCACAATTCTTCGCTGTTTTGAAACTTTTATTTTTTTAAAATTGTAATTCTTCCTTTTCCTATTTGTATTTCCCAGTTTTTTTTTGTTTTTTTTTTTGTTTGTTTTTTTTTGGTTTCAGATAAGTCTGAAAATACTTTGATATAGTCGAGAATCAGAACGAGTCAAATGTCGATCGGTCGATCTGCCTGTCGGTCGGTCCGCAGCTTAACGAACATAGGGAGAATCCCCAACCCTTTGTAGTGTACCTTTCCCATTATCATTCTGAACGCACTTTTCTCTTCGTTGCAAGAGGTTTTATCTCCTGATTTTTGCACCATTTTACCTTCTGCTAAGACAGGCGAGGTAGCTGTTACCTACAAGATACAATGTTATTATATAAAGAGTATCTTTTAAGGAGAGAAGGAACGGTCGAGTTCACCCAATAGCCACCGAGGGCAGATCTGCTGGCTGCCGCTTGTCCAAAGAGATGGGTGTTTGGGAGCAGGACCCCAGTCAGGATCAGATCCTCATGACATAAATCACCCTGTCACCGACCTTCCCCGACCCCTGCACTACGACATTGTTCCCGTCCGCTCAGGGACTTCATTTTCATTTCAATTCCGCATGGAAGCACCCCATGAAGGGAGAAAAAGAAGAGAGAGAGACAGAGACAGAGACAGAGACAGAGAGAGACAGAGAGGTGTGTAGTGGGGTTGGGAAGGATAGGAATGATGGAGACGGAATGGTGAGAGAGCGAAGAGGAAGTAGTAAAAGAAAATCACGTGGGTGAAGAAGAAATAGAGGGTATAGGGAGAGAGAGTTGAGGTCCAGGAAGGAGGCAGGGAGAGATGTAATTATTTTAATATCTAGTCGTATGTCTAATTCTATATATCATATTACAAACAAATACAACAGCAAACGAGCAAATAAGCTCATAACGTGGTTTGAAAGTTTAGCTTTATTTGTCTACTTTCGATCGGTGTAAGGTTAGTTCAGGCCAATGTGATCTAATACAGCGTACTCGTTTCGCTTTGAAATGTCTTTTTTGTTTGTTTTTGGGTTTGTTCGTTTGTTACTTCAGTGGTATAAACGGTGTAAGTTTCCTGTTTTGAATTTCATTTTATACATTTATTGTCGTATTTATTGTACATAATTATACGGCAAGGTCGTACTGTGGACGAAGGAGTGGTGAAGGTGCGGAATGGGGAAAGAAAATTGGGGGTGGGGGGAGGGAAGGAGGGGTAGTAGGTTGGGAGGGGAGTCTGAGTAGTCTCATTCCTAATAGCAGCTAGCTAACATCGTTGCTCGTGTATGGAATTGTGCACGCCGGTAATTCCTATCCTATCCTATCCTGTCCCGTTACCCGAAGGTCGTAGGGGCACCACAGATGATCGTTTAACAAGCGTACTCCATCTTTCTCTGTCCTCAGCAGACCTGATGGCTTCGCTCAGTGTCAACCCAGTCCATTTTGGAATGTTGTCCTCCCACCTCTTTTTCGGTCTCCCTCTTTTTCTACCTCCTTGCACTGTGCCTTACAGAATAGTCTTTGCAAGGCCTGATGATCTGATGACGGTAATTCACAAGAAAATAAAAAGAATGTTAACAAAACAAAACCCCTATATGATTGAACAAGAATAAAGAGAACAGTTGAAAAAAATATCGAGCAGACAGGCAATCTAGCTAACAGACAACCAAACACGTCAGGTAGAAAGTTGCTTTTTAAAAATTATTATTACTTTTTTTTTAAATTTTAAGTGTCACTTCGTTTTCTGATCTCGGCTAGAACAAAGCGGTGCCTTGAGCGTCTTTTGACCAGGTTAAGTGGGCTGTATATAAATAATTAATGTTTACCTACCTTTGTAACACATAAGTATACACTATATTATAGTTGCTTTTTCACGTTTAGCATGTAGATTTATGCCTTTTTCAACGACCAGCGCACAGGGTTGCCATTTCATATTGCGGAAAGCGACGAAACATTTATCAACAGCGTTCCCTCATCCCCTCGCCCCAGCCTGCCAAATAAACTACAGTAATACAGATATCGCGCACTTGACCAGCTCAAAGACTGCTCAAGGCCAGGGACTGAACCAGGATCTAACACTAGCCTTCTTTTCAGGGCTCCTCCAACTTGTTGCATTGTACGATCTGTATACCGCCCTGTACCCATATAGAGTTGATGCGGCAGGCTGCCGCTTTGCCTAGAGCAAGGAGAAGAGCTAAAGAAAGAAATGAAAAGAAAACGAAAGAACTTCTTGGCTTTCAAATTGGCTTTTTTTTTTGGGGGGGGGGGGGGGGGGGGGGAAGAAAGGGGGGGGGGGTTTACAGGGAAGTTAAAGAGTTTAATCTTATTCCTGCAGCTGTGAGGACGCACAGGGAACTGAGAACCTATGAGAATTTACAGCAACAAGTTGAGTGAGCAGTGGCGAAAGAACAAAGGAAGGACTTTAACCCAAAAAAAAGAGAGATAGAGATAGAGACAGACAGACAGACAGACAGACAGACAGACAAAAAGACAGTAAAGATAAACGATAGTTAAGATAAAAAGTTAGTAAAGAAGTATGAGGAAAACCGCCTTACATCAGAAAAATACGTGTAGACCTAAGAAAATTTGGAGCTGTGGTCAACTTGAGGAAGAAGAAAAGAAGAACCTCCAAAAAAGGAAGGTAGAGAAAGAAAGACAGACAGAAAGAATGACTATGTAATCAGACAATTGTACTCTCACACTGAAAAGATGCTACAGCAAAACTTGCGGGAAAGGAATGAGTAAATGGTGCAAAGAAAGAGACAAAGAAGTGAATAGGAAAAGTGAAAGCGCTTGGAAATCAGAAGTATGGACGTGCTGACTTAACAGCATCCCCAGCAACAATTCCAGAAAAGGAAAACACGTAAGAAGGAGCAGAGGAAGAAAAAAACAACCGGATGGACTAGAGAGAGTAAGAGAAAGTCAGAGACAGCGAGACAGACAGAGACAGAAAGACCGAGCGAGACAGAGACTCAGACAGACAAACACGGATGGATGGACAGACAAAAAGAGAAACAAAGAGAGAAAGAATATTGGGAACTGAAAACACCAAGAACATGCGGGAAGGTGCGAAAAAGACAAAAAAAGAGGAGGAAGGAAGAAGAAATAAATGCACTAGATCTTGAGCATGCAACGTGTAGGGAAGGAAGAATAAATGTACGGACATGTTACTTTGCGGAATGGGCATGGCGCTGTAGTAGTTGTATTATTATTATTATTATTATTATTATTATTATTATTATTATTATTATTATTATTATTATTTCCCTGGCACTAAAATAAAAACAAAACAATAAAGTGAAGTAAAGACATCGAAATTGGGGAAACCAACTTGTTGCGGAGCCACTTGAAAGGACGCTATAACATCAAAATCGCTCGCTGCTATTTATTAGAAGCCTAGTTCACTACAACTCCCAACCCGCCCCGCTCTCCTTTCGCTCTCTTCCTCTCCACTGCCCTGTTCTTCTGCGATCCGCTGTTCTGTTCCACCTATCAAAGTATGGCCCATAAACAATAGTTTTGATGAACAGAATGTATCAAGTGCACTCATAATAATAATAATAATAATAATAATAATAACAACAACAACAACAACAACAACAACAACAACAAAAACAACAATAATAATAATAATAATAATAATAATAATGACGAGAAGAATACTGGATGCTATACTAGCAGTCCTCTGTTTCTTAACCATTTTGCCCTATACGCGTCTTAATCCTGAATCAGAATCCAAGAGCGGCGATCTGTAAAGCCCATGCCACACGAGCGTCAAATCTACTGGACTTGACGCGAATCGGAGCAATTTTCGACTTCGAAGTCGGAATTTAATTTTGACTTGAATCGCGCAGTGCCACACGAAAGTCGCACATCGAGTCAAACTTTAGGGTTATTGGTCTTGAAGTTTTGCTGTACCTGTGTTGTGATCACGTGATTCGTATTTTGCTTCTCATTGGCCAAAAGGTCCAAATCAAACAATCGAGACTCGCGGAATTAGAACATGTTGAAAGTCGGCAATCGGAGCCAATTCAAAGAATCTGGATTCGCGATGCACAGGGTGCCACACGACAATCAAGGGATTTTGTCGTGATTTCATTAATTGGATTCAATATTTGACGCTCGTGTGGCATGACCATAATCATTATACGCGCTCACATGTTACAGACACTCCTACATGCACAACAAGCACACATTCAGCACCCAAATTTTAGCTGTACAAAATTGGACTTTGTTTTGCCATTTATGCTGCCAACACATATCTTTGAGTTGTCTTCCCGGCGAGGAACAACAGATTTGTGTTAATGATCTTGACATTTTGTTCTTGCTATAATTACTTCAATCTGACCCGAAAGGCAGGAGAGTAAACATTATTTTATGTATTTGAGATTTGCCTTTCAACGCAAAAACATTATATTTTTTTAATGGTTTTGATATTTTGTTTACGATATAATTCTTAGTTGAAAGACACGAACTAAAAGCCACAGAGCAGAACACTTCGCAGAAAAAATAAAGAGCAAATAACTTTGTAACCTGAATACAAAAACAATCGGAAGATAACTGCATCTGCGCAAGCTGTTAATTCTTATTTTGTATTTTTACTGACGCTGATTACAATCTAATCTTGCATATTCTGTTTTTTAATAGAAAACGCCTGGTTTTTCTTCTTTTTTATGTCATTTGCTTCATTATTTCAGGAAAAATACATTAATTTCTTTTCTTAATAAATACAAGCAAGCTATTGCCTGTTTGTCTGACAATAATATCCTCTTCAGAGAAAATACTTCTTCTTTGGACCCTTTCGATCCAGTGCACTGAATTGTTTAAATCTTGGTTTTTAAAAAAAAGCAACTGCTGCTCTATAATTTAATCAAAAAAGAAACTTTATTTTTTTACTTTGATAGCTATTAATACCATCACCCTTTTCGTGCCAGCCAACCAGTGAAGATCTTCATTTTGCTTCTCTTTTCTTCACGTGATGTCCGACGCGAACCAGCACAGTGTATCAAAATAAATAATGAATGTGCGAGAGAACATGAAATAGATACATATGCAATAATGTTGGATGGGGGTGAGGGGGGAAGGAGAAGGAGGGGGGGGGGTAAGGAAAGTGATTGCTTGTACGAAGAATCCAAAGAGTCACGAGGTTATCCTAATGGCCTGTTCTAATTGGAAGGTTCGTGAAAAGTTTTTGGAGGTTCCAAAACCTTTTTTTTCGAGGTTCTCAGATCCCGAGCCCAGGTTAGTTGAACCTTTTGGGACAAACACATGTTCAGGAGCATGGGTTCGGGGGTCTGAGAACCTCGTAAACCAGATTTTGAACCTCCACCAACCTTCCAAATAAGACAGGTCATATAAGCTGGAAAATGGCGCCTCGAATGACTTGAGATAAATCCTGTTTCCACCAGAGCCTTGAGTAGCTCTTGGGCCGGTAACTTTAGTGCTACATGAAACAACAACAATAATAACAAGAGAACAATGACTGCACGGGTATTTCTCCCCCGATGTCAATGTTTCTTTGATCACCCTGTTGACAAAAACAAAAAAACTGCCCCTCCTCCTCCCCCCTCTTCCCTACCCCCCTCCACCCCCCCCCCCTCTCCGTCAGTGACAGTAATACGGGCAATCTCGATTGAGATGTGTGGGGGGTGTGGTGGGGGAGAGGGGGGAGGGTGGAAAAGGAGGATAGAGCGACTGAGATGTAAACAAAAAAAAAAAAACCAAACCGTTGCTGATTCTAGAAAAGTATTATTTTGAAGACATTAAATTAGAACATCATGTTTATTAAGAGGTTAGTAGTGGTCTCCGGTGTCTCCGGCCTCTTGACTGAAAGTTAGAAAAGAATTCAAAAGTTAAGAATTAAAAAAAAGAAAAAAAAGTAACAAACTGGGGTCAAACAT
>CM072518.1:35387877-35477877 GCA_036898135.1 Oncomelania hupensis
TTCCCTCAACTGCCGTCTTCTTCGTCGTCGTCCTCCTCCTCCTTCTCATCATCATCGTCATCATAACTTCTTCTTCTTCTTCTTCTTCTTCTTCTTCTTCTTCTTCTTCTTCTTCTTCTTCTTCTTCTTCTTCTTCTTCTTCTTCTCCTTCTCCTTCTTCGTCTTATCCATCCGCCTTCTCTGACGTCTTCTTCCTCCTCCTCCTCATTATTATTATTATTATCATCATCATCATCATCATCAGCAGCAGCAGCAGCAGCAGCTAAACGTCTTCTTCTTCTTCGTCTTCGTCTTATCCATACACCTCCTCTGCCGTCTTCTTCTTCATCCTCATCCTCCTCCCCCTCCTCCTCCTCATCATCATCATCATAACTTCTTGTTCTTCTTCTTCTTGTTCTTCTTCTTCTTGTTCTTCTTCTTCTTGTTCTTCTTCTTCTTCTTCTTCTTCTTCTCCTGCTCCTCTTCTTGACCCAACGCAATAACTCAGTGGTAGAGCGTTCGCCTGGCACGCCAATGAACCACGTTCGAATCCGTTAGTGGGCACGATACTGTGGCAATTTGTCGCTGTCCATCTTAGCAGTATGATTGCTCTGGCGGTTCCTTTTTTATTTTTTAGGTCACTTAACCCCTCGTCCCTGGGATTGCTATCTCCGTCTGCGCATTTCGCAGTATTTAGATTAACGTCCCCGGACACAGAGCGTATAGGGGACAAACCGTCTGCGGTATCGTCTTCCTCCTCTTCTTTTTCACCTCCTCTGCCGTCGTCTTAATTTCTGGTATCTTCCGTCCTTCTCCTCCTTGCAATCCTCTCCGTTATGTACTTCCCTCCTCTTCATTTTATCTTTTTCTCCTCCTCCTGTCTCTTTTTTCCGCTTCATTCGTCTTCTTCATCTTGATTTATCGACCAGAGGGATATGTCCGGTTTAGCCATAAAATGACAGCGGTATTTAGGGTAGGCGACAGACACATTATGGAGTTACGGAAATGGGCACCTGTGTCAAAACCAACTCGTTTTCCTTAGTTACACTCGGCAGTTATTACTGCCGTTCTTTTGTAACGAAATGTCATAACATAACATAACATAACATAACATAACATAACATAACATAACATAACGTAACATAACATTGCCACTTTATTTGATTAGCGTTTCTCCTTCTTTGGTGTGTGTGGGGGTGTGTGTCTGTGTTGTGTGGGTGTGTGTGTGCTGTGTATGTGTGTGTATGCGTGATTATTGGCTTTCCCTTTTTTAAAGTATTCTCTGTCTTTCTCTCTGTCTCTGTCTCTGTCTCTCTCTCTCTCTCACTCTTGTCTCTCTCTCTCTCTCTGTCCGTTTGTGTGTGTCTCTTTTTCTCTCTCTCTCTCTCTCTCTCTCTCTCTCTCTCTCTCTCTCTCTCTCTCTCTCTCGCCTTCTTTGATCTGCTATATTGTCGAACAAGTGGGTGGTTTTACAAGGGTTTGATGCATAGAACTCTCTTAAGCAATTATATTAGGCAATATTATTATATAATATATATTATATTAGGCAATTATATTAGGCAATAACAGTTTCCTAGTACGAAGAAAGTTCTCACGACTCCCACCCCCCATCTCCCAACATCCCCCGACCCCAGGTTTTAGTCCCAGTATTTTTTTTTTACTCAATCTATACTAGATCTATTTCGGCGTACTAATGCATTCCCATTTCTGTTCCACTACTGATTCACAGAGGACAAAATACTTTTTGTTGGTTTTTTATCTGTTCGTTTTCTGATTGAGATTTTAAATTTTGAAAAAAACACAATCTTGAGTAATTTATACTGGAGGACTTCACTTAAATTTTATTGTATTTTCAGACTTCTCTGGAAATATCTTGAAACAGTCGGGAATCAGAGCGAGCCAAATATCAGTCTGTCGGTCGGTTGATCTGTCTATTGGTCTGTCGGTCCGATGAAAGCCATGTTTTGAGAACCACTTTACGGATTTTGACCAAACTTCATAGCAAACTTACTTAGGCTAGTCGCCTGCCTCCCGTGCTATCATATTTGCTATACCGCAGAGATCAAGGTCACTGGAATTATTTTTATTGCTAAGCACGTTTTGCTCAATAGTTGATAAACGGCAAAAGCGACTTGGTTGAGTTTTGGTATCCAAATACTTCAAATGATAAGACATCCAGAAGCTGTCCGGTTGTCGGTCAGTCGGTTGGTCCGTGGCTCCGAATGTCCTTTTTTTTTGTTGTTGTTCAAAGCACACGTTTTGCTTTATCTCAAGTATAACTGAGCCGAAATCGTTTTCTTTTCATTTTCCGAATATTTTAACTATTAGCATGTTACATCATTCGTAGTTGTACATCTCAAAGGTCAAGGTCATTGTGATTCATTATTTTCTAAAATAAGTTTCGCGCTGTATCTGAAAATTGGCTGAGCCGACTTTAATTATTGTTCGCTTGCAGATAGTTCAGAAAGTTGACTAAAGTACACCTGATTTCCTTTCACTACGTTAGGATAAAAACGAGTTACAATCCCACAGAAAAACGCGGGGCCGGGTAGCTCAGTTGGTAAGAGCGTCTTGCTAGTAACCGAAAGGTCGCTGGTTCGAATCCCGGATTGGTCAACGTGTGATCATATTATTTTCCCCCTTTACCAACAACTGGCCCGCTGGTGTCAGTATAAATCGGTCCAGTAGTCACCTATATGCGAAAGTGTCGTGTGACTATAATCTACAAACAACAACAACCAAGAAAATTAACACTCTTGAAAGATTAATTCTTATTTTTCGACTATGTGTTTGAGTGTCCGGAAATACATTTGAATGCCTTGCCATCTTGGTTATATATATAAAAAAAAATTAAGCAACAAATTTGTCATTGCGTGTGCATGGGTGTTTGTGTTCGATTTTGTATTAGTTTTGGTTAAAAGTTGATGCTATTTGCCGCTACATTCTGTTTGGGTTGTTTCGATGCAGTGTGTTCGATGACGATGACGATGGATAAATTTAAAGTCCCCGACACATGAGCGTAAAGGAGACCATCAGTGTGTTCAAATAATGTGTAAGAAGAAATAGTATGAATGAACATTGAGGTTTAACGTCTACAACCACCATTGGCGATATGGCAGACGGGGATAACCATCCCAGGGAAAGAGGGGTAGGGACCTGAATCAACACTGAACCACCAAAGCAATCATACTGCTAAAATGGACAGTGAAAATGGCCACATTTCAGGGCCGGATCTGGGGGGGGGGGGGGTTCCTGGGTTCCGGAACCCCCCCCCCCTGGCCATTCGATGTACCTCACTCAGTCAGAAAAAAAAATATATATGGAGTTTTTTTAAAGCTCTTAATTTAGTTGACACTGGTGGTAAGTAAAACGTTCCTCATTCTACTCAAGTTCCTCGAGCGGACACGTTTTTGTCACCCCTAACCCCTTAAAAAATTTTTGGAACCCCCCCCCCCCTCCAAGAGTAAGTGATCCGGCCCTGCATTTTATATCGCCCACCACGGGATTCAAACCTGGGTCATCGGTGTGCCAGGCGAACGCTCTACCAATTGAGCTACGGCGGTGGGACAAGAAATAGTAATGGGGGCTCATATCATAGAGAGGAAGAGAGAGAGAAGAGGAGGGGGAGGGGGGCAGGCAGGCAGTAAGAAAGGCAGACATTCACCTGAAATACACTAGAGAGAAAAGAAATAATCTATGTGAAGCAGAGAGAGAGAGAGAGAGAGAGAGAGAGAGAGAGGGATAGAGAGAGAGGCAGGCAGACCCATGAAGGAAGAGAGAAATGTAAGAAATTAGGATGGTTAATATTTTAATTTAAAAACAGATAATTGCAAATACTTCCAACATGAGCACTCAAGTGGTAATAGTAGAAGATGAAGATGAGAGAGAGAAATAAGAAGAGGAGAGAGTGACAGAGACAGAGAGGTGGAGGAGAAGAAGAAGAAGAAGAAGAAGAAGAAGAAGAAGAAGAAGAAGAAGAAGAAGAAGAAGAAGAAGAAGAAGAGAAAGAAGAAGAAGGGAAAAAAAGCGATCTTTCTGTTTTGATTGCTTGCTTGGGTGGAATTTGAAGGGAAAAATAAAAACACACACAAAAATAAAATAAAAAATTGGTAGAAAATCGTAATGTCCAGTTGGACTCATTTACCATGGTATTTGACGCAACGCAATTTCTCACCCCTCTCAAGCCCCTCCCGGTACCGCTGAATTTCCTTATTTATTCTCCGTTTCAATTACTGCGTCTGCGTTCCTCTTCCGCAATCACCACTCGCGTCACATTGCGTAACTGAGACTCGCCGAGGCTATGCTCGCCTCTCCCCCCCAGGTTTTGCTGCTGGTCGTAACGGCTACCTATAACGCCGGGTTACGTAGTTGCGCAATTGCACCGTGAAGTTTCCCCCTTCGTTTTCTGTTCGGGACGGGGAAAGCGAAAACATAATACTTGAATAACACCTGCACTCTACTTGCAACCAGTAGTTCAAGAGACTGGTAGAAAGGCGACGCAAGCCTCCGCCAGTCTCAGCTAAGCAGTGTGCACTCGCGCCTTTCCCCCCAACCGACGCCTCCATTTTCCTCCTCCTTCTCCCACCCCAACCACCTTCCCTTCTTCTGTTCCCCACCCTTACCTCCTTCCGTCTTCACACACTCCTTTCAGACCAACTGCCAAATTCCTTCCGTTGGCCAAGTCTGCCAGTCTTTCGTTCTTCTAAGTGTTCCTGAAGATCATTCATTATGTATGGAGATTGCCTAGAAACTCTTTACTGTCCGTAATGTGAGGTCAGCCTGTAAAATACCAACCCACTGAGCACATTTGTTAACAAACTGTAGACAAGGTGATCCAAGATCGGGCATGCCATCCAGTCTTTTGTACAAACTGCAATTCACGGAGCACATACCTTTAGCAAATAGAAGATACGCCAACGAAGGAAGAAGTTCATGTTTTCCACAATTATCGAACAGGATGCATGCGTGCGTGCGTGTTTTTGTGTGTGTATGTGTGTGTGTGTGTACTTGATTGCGTGCGTACGCACGCCCCTTTTTGTGTCTGTGTGTGCCTGTCCGTCTCTATTTCAAGTGTGTTCCCTTTCCTCAGCGTTCAAGTCAGGTGAAGAAATCCTAATTCACACAAATACAGTGAACAATTTTTTGTCATTCTATTCGTCCTCCTCATTTTTTTTCTTGGACATTTTCTTCTCTTTTATTATCTGCGAGCGCATCCTCTTTTTCTTCTTTCACAGTCTATCTTTGTCAGGATGAACCCCATTTCCAGTCCTTCAGTCTCTTTCTCTTATTCTCCTCTGTGTCATCTTTGTGGTCTGTATTCCACTTCTGTACCTTCCCCCCATTCATCTATCCCACCCAACCCATCCATCCTCTACTTCCTGTCCTTAGTTTCCATCTCTGGGAGACGAGACAGAGTGCGCGTCAGGGCTATGCTAAGAGACCATCACATCGAGTGCCAACTTGTCGCCGGACATTACCGAGGACGCCGTTCACGTTCTTGTCGTTGTTCAGGATATTGGTTGTAATGTCGTTTCATTTGTCCATTATCGAACAGATTGGGGGATCTCGCCGTGACATTGCGTTGGCTGTTAGTGATAGTTAAAGTTTTAAGCAAAACAAACAAACGAAAAACAAAAAAAAATTAACTACATTTTTAATGAATAACAAACAAACAACAATAAATTAATAACTTAATTCTTTCGAATAACAAGTAAAAGTAGTCATAGAACTAATCAAATTACTTACGCCGCTGTGAACCTTTCGCTTTTCTCTCTATAATATAGCACTTTCTTTCTCTTCCCTTATTCTCCAGCAACCCAAGGGCGGATCTTGGGGGGGGGGGGTGCAACGAATGCACGTGCACCCCCCCACGGACGAAAAAAAAAAAAGAAGAAGAAGAAGAAAGAAGAGGAAGGAGAAAAAGAAGAGGAAGAAGAATATTCAGAATATCCATAATATTCATAATAATCATCATGCTAATAACCATCATGCTAATCATCATCATCATCATCAGCAGCAGCAGCAGCATAATGATAATAATAATAATAATAATAATAATAATAATAATAATAAGAAGAAGAAGAAGAAGAAGAAGAATAGAGGACAATAATAATAATAATAATAATAATAATAATAATAATAATAATAATAATAATAATAATAATAATAAGAAGAAGAAGAAGAAGAAGAAGAAGAAGAAGAAGAAGAAGAAGAAGAAGAATAGAGGACAATAATAATAATAATAATAATAATAATAATAATAATAATAATAATAATAATAATAATAATAATAATAATAAGAAGAAGAAGAAGAAGAAGAAGAAGAAGAAGAATAGAGGACAATAATGATAATAATAATAATAATAATAATAATAATAATAATAATAATAATAATAATAATAATAAAGGACAAGAAGAAGAAGAAGAAGAGGAAAAAGAAGAAGAAGAAGAAGTTTTTTAATGTACTTAAAGTCTTTCCACCAAAGTGATACAATAATAATTTATTTAAAGTCTTTCCACCAAAGTGATACAATAATAATAATAATAATAATAATAATAATAATAATAATAATAATAATAATAATAATAATAATAATAGTAATAATAATAATAATAATAATAATAATAATAATAATAATAATAATAATAATAATAATAATAATCCTCATTTACCTTAAAGATGCATTCTATCCTATTTTCTTTCCCATATCAATCCCTGCCCTCTTCATGCCTCAATCTCCTGTTACCCCCACCATCTCCCTCCTTTCTTCTTTCGTTTACTCACACTCACCAATCGGCCTACACATGTTAGACATGTAACAGCTCAAACTCAACAACAAAAGAAAGTGTAGCACATGTATGTCAGGGCGTTTTGCCCATAAACTGTTGTTTTGAAAGAATAACTGTTCTTTGCTATGAATCTGAGGTAAGATACAAAAACTTCTCTCTATCCCCCCTACCCCCCCCCCCCCCCAAAAAAAAAAAAAAGAAAAAAAGTGCACCCTCCCGCGTGAACCTGCTGATTCGCCCTTGCGCGGCTGAACCTACACCTTAGAAGTAGAGCATTGGAGGCTGGCCACCTTCCTATTCATACATGTTCAGTGGTTCTTGAGTAATGGTGAGCAAGGTCCGAACGAATGACGGACAGAGAGACTGGCCGACAGACATTTGGCTCGTTCTGATTCCCGACTATTTGAAGAACGGATTTCCAGACTAATATCTAGAAATGCACCCATATGTGTCTTATTAACATTAAATGAAAAAGCGATTGTTTCTATAGCAAACTTACAAGGTCACAGGTCAGCTCAGGGCACCAACCAAAGTATCAGACATACCGACGCGCAGTAGACTGGCAGTGACCGCAGCTTATGTTATCGTCAGAATTGTTTGAAACTGTACTTATCGTAGCCTAATAAGTACCGCTTGCCGGAAGACTGAGTTCGGCTAGGCTATAATTATCTTCTGTCTTCTGGAAATTGTACGGTTGTCTTCTTCCGTCTCACCAGCCTATCCTATCCTATCCTATCCTATCCCGTTACTCGAAAGTCGGTGGGGGCACCACAGACGATCGTTTGACCAGTGTACTCCACGTTTCTCTGTCTACAGCAGCCCTCATGGCTTCGCTCAGTGTCAAGCCAGTCCGTTCTCGAATGTCGTCCTCCCATTTCTTTTTTTGTCTCCCTCTTCTTCTGCCTCCTTGCAGCAAGACCTGATGCTTGGGAGTTTACGTTTCTTCACCACTGTGAGCATGTCATCGTGTTGTCCAATGGCTTGTGTGATGGTCTTTCAGACTTCTGCGTTGGTGATGTGCTGGGTATAGGAAGTGCCCAGAAGTCCTCTGTAGCACATCATCTCCATGCCTTGTATTCTTCGTTGTATATATGCTGTGAGGGTCCATGTTTCACAAATGTATAGGAAGATGGAGAGGACAAAAGAGCGAAGCAGCCTTACCTTGGAGTGTAGATTGATGTGTCTTGTCTTTCCAAATGGGCTTCAACCTTGTCAGGGCAGCAGTTGTTTTTGTGATCCTGGAGAGGACTTCCTGTCGGGACCCATTGTCTGATACAAGGGCTCCTAAATATTTGAAGCTTTGCAATGTGTTGAAGGATTGGCCTTGGACTTTGATGTCCGTGTTGATGCCATTGGTGTTGTTGGCCATCATTTTGGTAATCTCTGCACTTACTTCCATTCCAAAGGTTCTAGAGGTGGGGTCAAGCCTCTCTACCAGCTGTTCAAGTTCTTGTTCATCTCCAGCGAAATCCATCAGTGTCGTCCGCAAAACGGAGGTTGGAGATTGCTTTACCCCTTATGCCGACTATGCCTTCGTGATCTGCAAGGGCATCTGGCATGATGCGCTCTAGGAAGATGTTGAAGAGTGTTGGAGAGAGTAGGCATCCTTGACGCACGCCGATTGTTGTTCTGAACCAATTCCCGATGGCGCTGTTGTGGAGGACTGCACTGGTAGCCTTGTCATACACGCTTTTGATGACTTCGATAATGTTAGGGTTGTACACTCTCATGGTTGCCAACAGAGCTGCATGCCAGACTTGGTCAAACACTTTCTTGAAGTCTACATCCATATGATATAGATTTTGTTGGTGCTGTAAGTATTTCTCGAAGATTATTCTGAGGTTGAAAATCTGTTCAGTGGTACTTCTTGCCCTGAATCCTGCGTGCTCTTCAACTGTGATTTGTGAAGCTTGGGGTTTTAATCTGTTGAATATTATTTTCAGAATAACCTTGCTGGGATGGCTGATGAGGCTGATGGTGCAATCATTTTCACACACCTGAAGATTACCCTTTTTGGAAAGGTGATGACAAGCGACTGTGTCGACGATGGTGTTGGTCGCTCCCCACTCTGCCAGATCTTGTACAGATAATGGGGAGGGCATCAATCATCCCTCCTCCTCCTATCCTATCCTATCCTATCCTATCCTATCCTGTCCCATAACCCGAAGGTCGTAGGGGCACCACAGATGATCGCTTAACCAGCATACTCCATCTTTCTCTGTCCTCAGCAGCCCTCATGGCTTCGCTCAGTGTCAAACCAGTCCATTCTCGAATGTTGTCCTCCCACCTCTTTTTCGGTCTCCCCCTTCTTCTACCTCCTTGCACTGTGCCTTGCAGAATGGTCTTTGCAAGGCCTGATGATCTGGTGACGTGGCCATACCATCGGAGTTTCCGTTTCTTCACCACTGTGAGCAGGTCATCGTGTTGTCCAATGGCTTGTGTGATGGTCTGTCGGACTTCAACGTTGGTGATGTGTTGGGTATAGGAAATGCACAGAAGTCTTCTGTAGCACCTCATCTCCATGCTTTGTATTCTTCGTTCCTCCTCCTGCTTTAAGCAATTCTGCAGGTATATTGTCCACTCCCGCTGACTGGATGATGGTGATGTTGAAAGAGGCTGCTCTCAAACGGATGTTAATGACTCTAATGAGTCTATGGAATCTGGGTGGCAACCCATGACAGTGACTAGAATGTCTTTGTGGACCAAGAATCCAACGTCGTGTTCGTGCCTGTCATCTCTCTAGCTATCGGTTTATTACAATAATTATCTCTTGCCTCAAGTAAAACAATAGTATAAGTCGCGCAAGACGTATAGTAATAACTCTTCTTTTTTCTTCTTTCTAACACTGGGTACTAGTGAAATTAACAATATAGTTATCCTGTATCTTTGGGAAACAAAACGGCACGCCTTAACCCGTATGTTTATTTAATATGTTTCAACAGGGACATTAATTATTTTTATTTTCTTCTATGTTTTGTATAACAGTGAACATCGGTTAGCTTATCTAATCACTGTACTCCAGCACCTTCCCAGTTCAGCTCTCAACAGTGACATCAAAATGGAATTGCCTTTGGTCTTTTGCAAACAATATTGTAAAACGCCTTTGACTTATGATCTCAACTTTGTTTCTAAACTCGAACAGTGTCCTGAGCTATTATTATCGTATACTTATCTTTGGTAAACAATCAGACGACCGTAACGCGTGTTTTTACACCTCCCTTCTCTTTCTTAGCGTATCTCTCAACGGTGACATTAATTGTAATTACCCTTTGTCTTTCTGTATTACCGTAAAGTTTGCTTAACGTATCATCGTATCCCACCTCACTTTCTCAGCAACAGTATCTACCGCATTTGACTAGAATAGCTTCGTTCTGCATCTTCACTCTCAGGTATTTACTCAACGATCTCTCTCTCTCTCCCTCTCTCTCTCTCTCTCTCTCTCTCTCTCTCTCTCTCTCTCTCTCTCTCTCTCCCCTCTCTCACTCTCTCTGTTTCTCCTTCTCTCTCTCTCTCTCTCTCTCTCTCTCTCTCTCTCTCTCTCTCTCTCTCTCTCTCTCTGTGTTTCTTTCTTTCCTTCTATCGCTCCCTCTGTTTCTCTCTTTCTCTCTCAGGCAGTTTGTGAACAATGACCTCATCATCAGGTGTCCAGTGAAGTAGTTGGAAAGACAACGACACTCGAATTATCACATTATCACAAAGTAGCGTCTGGTTACACAAAAATGCATCCACAGCAAGCGAAGATGGTTAATGCACGAAACTTGACGTGGTTAAATTAAAACACGTTATTAAAGTTGCGGCGCCAGAGACAGCGGTTTGTATTTCCTGCAGAAGATTACTTCGAAGAATGGCCAAGTGTTCCTGAACATAAGACTTCTTCACACGAACAGTTACACTAATAAACCAACAATGGCGATGGAAACAGGCAACACTTTTATGAAGAAAATAAGTAGAAATAGGACAGTTAGTGAATATAAAACATTTAATCAAATTTGCCGACGTGGATAATTTTGTTGATCACATGTTATGGTTTTACATTCTCACAATGTTGTGTTTTTTTTTCTTTAGAGTGGGGGTGAGGTGTGTGTGTTGGAGGGGCTGGGTTGGGATGTGGGAGAGGGGAGTTATGACCTTTTACCCTGTGTTACGTTGAAACGCGTGCGAAAGTATGTCGGAAGCGCGCACGATAGATCTGACCGTTTCATTTTGCAAAGTATTCAATGATGGAGTTTATTTACTATGATTTGAGTTTGCATTGTTGTTAGGAGAGGCTTTGTATAACGTGGATAATTTTCGTTGGTCGATATTGTTAGAGAATACTCTGGATCTCCTTGTTTACTATCGATCGAAGTTTCGGGATGATTGTCGAAGTAAGAGAAGGTTCGGGGTATGTGTGGAGAGATGAATGACGTAAGTCAGTGATGACGATCTTTAATTCTGATTGGTTAGTTGTAATGCGTCATTTCTAGAACAAACTGTCGTCATCTCGAAGGATAGAAAAAAATTATATATTCGATGCTTTGTGTGTTGTAAAAAGAGTTGCTGTGAAAGTTGTTGAGTTGAGTTGAGAATTGTATGCAGTTGTTGGTGTGTGCTGAATAAAAGTGGAAAACTTCATACGTCGACTTTGTGACTTGTATGCTGTTTGGACGGGTTGCGTGGATAAACGAATCTGAGTTACACCTTATCAGGAATTCAGCATTGGGGCTGAGTCGGATACTGATAAAGGAAAACACCAACATCAAATTGAGTGTAACACCCTGATTAGGCTCCAGACCACAAATTGTGCTATCACGAACCTTGAGTTTTCAAAGGTGGTGAGTGCTAGAGCAACTTTAAGAGCAGTGTCAGCGAACAGGTAAAAGCAGTGATCACTTTACCACGTCTGCAGGTGAGGTTTCAGGGTAGATGACGGTGTGCTCTACACAGACTTCATCGCCTTAAAAATCCAAATCGCCTTTTTGCTATACGGTGGCAAAACAAGGCTGTTCCAGCGTCCATAGTTTTGAGGGAATCGTCATTTTGTCTCATGACGTGATGGCTGTATTTTCTAGGTCTTCAGGCTGGTTGAAACGTAACTAAGTTCACTTATTGCAGATTACTTATAACTTTAGTAATCATTGCTGCATTTTCGTGAAATAAAGATGTGTTTAGAACCATACAAAGGTAGGATGTGATTGCTGATCTCTGATTTCATATATCGCGCTGTAAAGGTTCGTCGCCTGGCCCTACGTGCGCGAGCTCAGCTCACTTAAGTAAGACCTAAGAGCAATAGGCATTATCCCTAAATAAACCGAAAGTAGAGTTGCTTCCCCTGAAATGCGGTACACAATACATGTTGACAGCTATCCTAAATAAACCGAAAGTAGGTCAATGAGAGTTGCTTCCCCTGAAAAGCGGTACAAAATACATGTTGACAGCTATTTAGGAAGTACTCCTATTGTCAATGGGCTGTTCGCATCACTGTTCGATTAAATCAGAGAACGTGAATTGAATTCAACTACTGAAACAATCAAAGTACGTTTTGTTTCATGCAAATTCAGTGCTATTTACAATGTTATAAGTATCTTTCAATAAGGAGATTTTCTTGTCAACCCAACCCTCCATTGTACCTTTCGCACACTTTACTTTCATAATTTACAATTGAGATATTTGCGTCTCATCGTGTTTTCTGTTGGGAAAACGCAATTTTTTTAAGTGAGGCAATCATTCTGTCATTTATTGTCTGTTCACACATTTATGGGATATTAAATATTTAAACTAAAACTTGTAAAATAAAAAAAAAGAATTGCTTCGTTTTGTCATGACACGGTAACTCGGTTTTGTCAGCTCAGCTTACCTGTCTTTTTGTAAGTTAATCCGTAGGAAGAGTTACGTTATGGCTATACAGCGCACCTAAATATCACATATCTGGGGTGGCCTCGTGGCGCAGTGGATAAGTCGCCGGTTTCCTATGCCGAAGGTCGCGGGTACGATTCCCGCAAGGGGCGAACGTAGTACGAGACTATTGAGGTCACAGAGGGTTTTCTCCGGGCACTCCGGTTTCCTCCCTCCCTTCAATAATGGAACGTGATGCAGTCAATATAAAAATTTCAAAAATAAAAATTCGATTTTCTTCCGTCTTCTAATAGCGATCTCCCTGCCTTTACACCACCTGTTTGAGTGATGTATGTGTATTTGGTGTGTGTGAGGGTAAATGAGACAGGTGAGCGTGTATGTTGGTATAGATCGCCGCGCTTTGAGCCTTGGGGAAAGGCGCGTAGCCTACATAGCATCCTGTATTATTATTATTATTATTATTATTATTATTATTATTATTATTATTATTATTATTATTATTATTATTATATCTGTTACCGATGCTATGGAAAATATTCAATTAAATCATAACAAAACCTACCTCTGTTATATTTACTGCAATTACAAGATAGACCCATTAATTGTGCGTGTGTGTGTATGTGTGGGTTTTCTTCTCGTTCTTTGTTTAGTTAAGTGTACATTTTGCCAGCGCAGAAGGTTCAAATTACTTGGATCGTTTGGGAGAAGTGATGAAATGAGATTTAAAATAACTAAATTTATTACATTAATAATTAATGAAAAGGGTACGCTGTTGAGTGAGGAAAGAAATCAAAGGAAACGGGATGTAACTATTTTCTTCGTTAGTGTCTGTGTGGTTGTTGTTGTGCTTTTTATTGAGTTGCTGCTGTGTCTTCTTTTGCTGACGAAGATAGTGATACGCCTGCGCACAGGTCGATCGGTGTGGCTGAGTGGTCCGAGGTATTCAAACAGCGCGCATTTCAGTAGGTTTGAGGACTGTCGAGAATTTGGTCAGCGCCTTGAACAACTCTTTGAGCTGTCCAGTGAGTTTTATTCACTTAGGAAGACTTCATGGTGTACACTTTATTTTGTGACGCCTGCGCGCCCATTCCGTAATGCCACGCTCAAACGCGAAGCCAGAAGACAACTAACTATGCCTCCAGTACGGAAACTAGAAGTTTGTTGAACACATTAATAGTCGATGATCTAAAAGCAATAGAGCAAGTAGCTTGATGTTGGTATAGCAATAATCTGTGCTTGACTGTGTGATCGTCATACAGAGAAAGAATGGTGACTTGTCAGCGATAATTTCATTTACAAGTCAATATTTCGCTATAACAGCGTCTTCAAGACTGAATGCAGTAAATAATTATAGCCTGATGTTAGTTATTATGGTTAAGATAGTATGGCCTTTGAAGGGTGTAGAACTCGACGAGCTGATAAGCTTGACTCTTTTTGGACCTTTTTAAATCACCTGAACGATTTTACTGTAAGACAGTGTTGCGTCTTTGTATGATAGTAAAATGGCAAGAGAAAAAAAAACACACTTTTAATGTTATCATCTGTTGTATGTCGGTTATTGTCCATAATACTACCGTGTTCCTGATTGACCCTCATCAGGTCTCCGGGCAGGTGAAATTACAGGGTTCGCTACTCGTCTTTCGCCTTTATTAGCCCTATAGTGGTTTTGTGCGTCCAGGGCCTTCATTATCTTTCCATGATCACGGGCTCAGTTCTTCAATGCAGGGTTTGGGTAAGAAAGGCGTGTACTATTCTTAGGTTCAGCACCTGATCCAGCCCATCGGGTATTGACAAAATATAACAGAACAAAGTGCGCACCTCTCTCTCCTGTGTCTCTCTCTGTCGATCTCTCTGGTTGTCTCTGTCTCTCTCTATGTATCTATATATCTATCTATCTATCTATCTATCTATCTATATATATATATATATATATATATATATATATATATATATATATATATATATATATATATATATATATATATATATATATATATATATATATATATATATATATATATATATATACTCACACACACATCTGGTGACATGCAGGTAAATACTTTGCAAGCCAATTATTTTACAGAGATATATTTTTATAGATAGTGTCTTAAAATTTTCGTCCACATTTGTTTTCATGGGCAGCGAATAACTCTTATGGAAATTTTGTCGGCGCAAAATGGGTCGCGCGACTTTATTTTACCTGACTGTGACGAGATTACTAGTTTTATCCTGCCTATTTACTATTTAGCCTTGTTTAGTCATTGTAACCTTAGAAAGTTAGGGTATTACACAGCAGCCGATTACAGTATAGGAGGTACACACACTGCGAGCTTGACGCAGGCAGTTAGTGACGTCAGCACTGTGTGCCTTGAATCTGAAAGTTTTAACCAATGGGACGCAGGCAGAGCGGTTAGAGCTGGTTCTGACTGGGTCAAAACTTAGCATAGCTTAAGTCAGTGCTACGAAAGACACCGAAGTCTACACAGCTAGACCGGAGCAGAGAACTATCTTCCCTCATAGACCAGGAAACAGGACTTTAGAATCTTAGAATTCTATCAAGTAGCCACGAGGCCTGACTTTGTCAAACAGGTAAATGAACATACTTCTGTTTCATCGTGATATATTTATATTATTGTTGAAATTATGTTGGTAGAATTTGCTATGCATAGATGTGAATTGTTAATCCGAATTTGCGTGACCACGTGGCGAAACACGACCGGTTGCGCCGCCATGTTGTATACCTGACGGAACCACTGTTGTTGAACCTATATGTATGTTTGCAGACCAGTGGCTGTACCAGTGAATGTTTATATTATTATTAATTCTGTATGTGTGTAGTTAGCCACGATTTATATTTATGTATGTATAAAAACTTAGAGTTGAGATTCCAGTGGACCACGGACGTGGCAGAATGTTCGTCACTTATGTATAAAGATGTGGAGCTATCACTGAGGGCTACTTTGGCTTTCAGTGAGACGCTCTGCACAAACCGATTATTCAGGGTTGTGCAGAATTTCGTCTCTTATATTACAGACGAGCAGGCGAGCTATCCCGTGCGCCCAACTCCACAGGAAAACCAAGTTGGCTGTTTAGCCCCTACAGCACAAGGCTGAGGGAGCAACCCTGGAAAAACCCCTGCAAGACCCCACAGCGTGGCAAGGGACCAAACTACACGACGACACATCGTGTACCAGAAGCTACCTCAACGAAGGACTTCAAACACACCATACTGCAGTTAAGTGACACAGAAGAAGTGCACCCAAACTGATAGCAAAAGGACCACAGTAGTCCACTCTTCAGAACAGTAGTAAAACGGACCACAGTAGTCCAATCTTCATGAAATCTAGTAGCCAGTGCCCGATGAAGACATAACAGCTGCCTAGACTATCAGCGATCGAATTATTTGCATTGACTTACGAACTTTTAAGGTAGATTAGTACATCGAAAATCTTGTATAGAGTAGAAGAAATAAATGTGTGATTTTAACTGTTATCAAGTGGCTGGACTACATATGATTCATAGCCGTGAGAAAGCTAGTGTGACAGTGATCTTTTACCATTTTTCTATCTATCTCTGTATCCCAGCCTTAACACAGACCGAGCTAAACAAATAAATTTATTAAAGTAATTCAGCGGGTGACTAACTAGCAGTTCCCATAGAATAAAGCGTGAGGGTTACCACATCCATTGTGCAGAGCCCAGTAAACCCAAAAACCCCACGTGACACTGACGTACCTGTGCAGTCCTCCATAACAGAGCCATTGGAAATTGGTTCAGAACAACAATCGGTGTGCGTCAAGTATGCCTACTCTCTATAACACTCTTCAACCTCTTCCTAGAGCGCATCATTTCAGATGCCCTTGCAGATCACGAAGGCACAATAAGCATAAGAGCAATCTCCAACCTTCGTTTTGCGGATGACATTGATGGATTGGCTGGAGAGGAACAAGAACTTGAACAGCTGGTTCAGAGTCTTGACACCACCTCCAGAACCTATGGAATGGAAATAAGTGCAGAGAAGACCAAAATGATGACCAACAACACCAATGGCATCAACCCGGACATCACAGTCCATTCCCTCAACACAGTGAATAGCTTTTGTGATGGGGTTTTTATTGTTGCTGGGCTCTGCACAATGGACGGCTATTACCTCCTCGTTTTAGTCGGTGGGGATAGCTAGTTATCTCCCTTTGACTTTACTTAATACATTTATTTGTTTAGCTCGGTCTGTGTTAAGGCTGGGGTACAGAGATAGGTAGAAAAATGGTAAAAGATCACTGTCACACTAGCTTTTACACGGCTATGTAGTCCAGCCACTTGATAACAGTAAAAATCACACATTTATTTCCTCTACTCTATACACGATCTTCGAAGTACGACTCTAACTTAAAAGTTCAATTGTCAATGCGAATGGTTCGATCGCTGATAATCTAGGCAGCTACTTTTTCTTCATCGGGCACTGGCTGCTAGCGTTCATGAAAAGTGGACTATTGTGGTCCTGTTTATACAGAGTTTTAGTGCACGGTTTCTTGTTGCACTTAGCTGTGGGGTTGAAGCGCTGCGTTGAGGTCGCTTCTACGACACGCTGTGTTGTCGTTGCTTGTGTTTGACGGGTGGGCTATCTGCGCACAATGCTGATGTCTCGGCAGCCAACGGTACGCATCGACGTGGTTGTTGTCGTTTGCTGAGTTGGGCTCACGATATACCGCCTGCTCGTCTGTAACATATGAGACGAAATTCTGCTCAACCCTGAAGAATAGGTCGATGCAGAGTGTCTCACTGAAAGCCAAAGTAGCTATCAGTCTGTAGCCGAGCGAAGACTTTAACTCCCGTCTATCGGCCACCAACCGTTGGGAACATTGCTCCACCCGAGCTGTCATATTTTCATGTAGTCCCTCAAAAGAAGGACATTAAAATATTTGCCTTGCAAGGCGGTGGAGCGTGTTTGGGAGTACGAGGCTGCCGGCAACTAGTGCCACGCATTCTAAGTGCAAGGTCGCTGCCACCGACCTGCATAGAATGCCTGCCGACAATGTGGTCCCGCTCGGCACCAGACGCAGCAGACGAATGGTCAGCCCGGGAGAACATATGTCGTGTCGCCTTGTCCTGCGTACCCAAGGGCATACCCAAAGGATTCTGCAAAGCAGGAGCCACCCAAGGCTAGTCTAACCAAGAAAGTCAAGGTAGACAATTTCTCTCCCAAGCCTCAACCAGTCGCCTCCCTTTCCGCTACAAGTGATAGCTCCACATCTCTATACACAAGCGACGAACATTCTGCTAAGTCCGTGGTCCACTGGAATCTCCACTCTGATTTATACATATATAAATATAAATCGTGGCTAACTATACACATAAAGAATTAATAATATTATAAACATTCTCGGGTACAGCCACTGGTCTGCAAGCATACATACAGGTTAAACAACAGTGGTTCCGTACGGGATACCACATGGCGTCGACCGGTCACCTCGTGGTCGGCTTCTCCACGTGGCGAGGCAAAGTCGGACTAACAATTCAATTCTATGCATAGCAAATTCCACAAACATAATTCAACAATAATATAAATACATCACGATGAAACAGAAGTATGTTCATTTATCTGTTTGATAATGTCAGGCCGTGGCTACTTGATTGAATTCGAATATTCAACAAGCAATGCTGTCTAATCTTCTCAGGAGAGATTCTGTCAGAGAGTACTGTGTACAGTACTGTGTACTACTGCTTAGCGTTTCAAACTCGACTGACGTTCTCCCTCGGTGCTTGAATCGGCCAAAACTGGTTCTAACTAATCTTAGCTGTGTTCTGGTTGGATGAAAAAATCTAAGTGGCTATAAAATTCAAAGCTCGATCGTAGGCCGCGATGATGTTACTACACGACTCGCGTCAGCTCGCAGTGTGTGTACACATTAGTAATACCTTAATCGCCTGCTATAGATTACAGTAACTTCTAAGTTTTACTACTGACTAAACAAGCTAAATCTCAAATGCAGTGGAAACGGGGCACCCGTGACAGGCTCCCTCAATTGAAAAAAGGCGATGACTACTGGATTCGACCTTTTTCTAATACAGAGCCTAGTTTAACATTGCACTATCCTAGGGCCCTATTTACAAACTAGTTAAGTTGCTCTACCCGAGCTGCAATGCTATGCCAGGTAGCTATGGACACTAGTGACAGGGTTTTACTGGACGGGGATGACTTCTGGTGCTGTGGCCCTTAGTTGTGTTGAGTGGGTAAACAACTGCTGCCCTGCCAAGGTTGAAGCCCATTTGGAAAGACAGGACCATCAGTCTATATTCCAAAAGTAAGACTGTTGCGTTCCCTTGTCATCTCCATCTTCCTGTACGCTTGCGAAACATGGACCCTCACAGCAGATATACAACGAAGAATACAGAGCATGGATATGAGGTGCTACCGATGACTTCTGGGCATTTCCTATACCCAACACATCACCAACGACGAAGTCCGACAGACCATCACACAAGCCATTGGACAACACGATGACCTGCTCACAGTGGTGAGGAAACGGAAACTCCAATGGTATGGCCACATCAGGTCTTGCAAAGACCATCCTGCAAGGCACAGTACAAGGAGGTAGAAGAGAGAGACTGAAAAAGAGATGGGAGGACAACATTCCAGAGTGGACTGGTTTGACACTGAGCGAAACCATCAGGGTTGCTGAGGACAGAGAAAGATGGAATACGTTGGTTAAATGATCATCTGTGGTGCCCCTACGACCCACGAGTTACGGGATAGGATAGGATAGGACTGGTTGGAAGCTAGGCGTGCCAGACTGGATTTTTGTTTAGAAACGACTGAGATGAAGCATACACTTATATTTGATGCTTTGTTAATTTTGTCCTCCTGGCTGGGCGTTGTGCTATTAAAGTTTGCTCTTTGACCATTAGTATGTGGCAGACACTAAAGATGTTAAGTTAAACAAGACATTTTTTAGCGATTGGGGACAAAAATACCTCTCTCTCTCTCTCTCTCTCTCTCTCTCTCTCTCTCTCTCTCTCTCTTGTGTTAAATACTTTGTGCGTGCGTATGTGTACATGTGTATGTTTATGTGTGCACAGATCTTGATTGTATTGTTACATTAAGATCTTACTGTTATAACGTTATTTTTTATACTAATTATTATTATTGTTACAAGCCCAAATTGATGGATTGGCTGAAAAAGAACGTAAACAGATGGTACAGGGGCTTGACACCACCTCCAGGACCTATGGAATGGAAATAAGCCTAGAGAAGATCAAAATGATGACAACAACACCAATGGCATCAACATGGACATCAAAGTCCAAGGCCAATCCATCAACATAGCTTCAAATATTTAGGAGCCATTGTATCAGACAATGCGACACGAAGTCCTCCAGGATCGCACAACCAACTGCTGCCCTGACAAGGTTAAAGCCCATTTGGAAAGACAGGACCATCAGCCTACATTCCGCAGTAAGACTGCTGCGCTCCCTTGTCATCTCCATCTTCCTCTACGCTTGCGAAATATATAAGAAAGGCCTTTTGATGAATGCGTGTATACGTGAAATTGGAACGTAAAAAACTGTTTACAAACTAATATCAAGTTTGTAGGAATCTTCTGAGAATAAAGCTAATTATTTTATAACACGCACGGGCAGTTTATGACAAGGATCACAATCAGAATCTTGATTGTCTTCATACAAATACAAAGAAATTTGTACGTTGACATTTGTGCGTCAGACACATACACGTCGTTAACACAGCGGCATAAAACAATGAAAGACATAAAAGACACTCCAGGAAATAAAAATAATAAACATAACAAAAAAAGCACTTATACACAAAGCAACAACAACAACATCACGCACATTCTAATCCCCAGCAAAACACCCCTCCCTCCTCCCTTCCCACCACCTATACACACACAAGCGCGCTCGCGCGCACGCACTCGCCAGGAATTAGGTGAGAGAGAGCCCATCAACAGGTTGTACTCCATTGTATACTTGTTGAAATGTACAGATTCTCTCCATTTACGAAGTCAGCAGGCCAGGAGGTAATAGGTTGACCACTCTTCATGAAGTGCTGACGTATTTATTTATTTAATTTAATCGTCAAGGTCAATTATTTTAATTATTATTTTAATCCAAAACACGCCTGTTGTGTTGCTAGCCGTTACGTGTGATTCATTCATTGAATTGTTAACGGCTCAGCGACATGCTGTTCAACGCAATAATAGTTAGGTTAATTAGGGTATAGGGCTTTTCTTCTTCTTCTCGTACAGAAAACTTCGAATACACATTACGAAAGATTAAGATGGTAACACATTCAAATTTATTTCCAGGCAGTCTCACTCAAGAATAACTGAACCGAAATTCGTCATTTTTACTGTGTGCATACTTTAATTCATCATGCAGATGAACCTCTTCCTATAGCGCATCATGTCAGATGCCTTGCAGATCACGAAGGCACAGTAAGCATAGGAGATATATCAATCTCCAACCTTCGTTTTGCGGATGACATTGGTGGATTAGCTGGAGAGGAACAAGAACTTAAACAGCTGGTACACAGGCTTGACACCACCTCCAGAGCCTATGGAATGGAAATACGTGCAAAGAAGACCAAAATGATGACCAACAACACCAATGGCATCAACCTGGACATCAAAATCCAAGGCCAATCCCTCAACACTGTGCATAACTTCAAATATTTAGGAGTCATTGTATCAGACAATGGGTCCCGACAGGAAGTCCTCTCCAGGATCGCACAAACCACTGCTGCCCTGGCAAGGTTGAAGCCCATTTGGAAAGACAAGACCATCAGCCTACATTCCAAGGTAAGGCTGCTGCGCTCCCTTGTCATCTCCATCTTCCTATACGCTTGCGAAACATGGACCCTCACAGCAGATCTCCAACGAAGAATACACAGCATGGAGATGAGGTGCTCCCGAAGACTTCTGGGCAATTCCTATACCCAGCACATCACCAACGACGAAGTCCGACAGACCATCACACAAGCCATTGGACAACATGATGACATGCTCGTAGTGGTGAAGAAACGGAAAGTCCGATGGTATGTCCACGTCACAAGATCATGAGGTCTTGCAAAGACCATCCTGCAAGGCACAGTACAAGGAGATAGAAGAAGAGGGAGACCGAAAAAGAGGTGGGAGGACAACATTCTAGAATGGACTGGCTTGACACTGAGCGAAGCCATCAGGGTTGCTGAGGACAGAGAAAGATGGTGTATGCTTGTTAAACGATCATCTGTGGTGCCCCAACGACCTCCGAGTTACGGGATAGGATAGAAAGGATAGGATGCTTTAATTACTGCTAAGCATGTTGGATCATCCGTATTTGTACTTTCTTAAAGGCCGAGGTCAGTGTGCTTCACCATTTTCTAAACATTTCTAAAAATTGGTCGATCCGATTTTGATACTTTTTTTAACCCTTGCCGATAGTTCATAACGTGGCTTATCATTACACAGTTTCATTTTGCTTCTTGAGAATAGCACCCAGTTGCAAGACCACCCAAAAAATCACACACACACTTTTGAAAATACTGATTTTATTGGCTGTGTCGGTCCGTTGTACTTTATAGTTCCGGACGCCATTGTTAAGAATAATAAAAGTTTAGGACCCCAAGACATACGGATCTTTCCTTAATGTAGAGAGCGTAGCGGCAGTGAGATGTTAGCAGAGTTAGTAAGAGATTTGATATATGGAAAGGGACATAGAGATTAAGAAAGAAGACTTTGTATAGACGACGAAGAATCTAGAAGTGTCCTTGTTATTATGTTGCAGCGTAGCGTGGTTTGTGCAGATGTGCCCACATGTGTATTTTGTATTCTGAAATTGTTTTATTGATTTTCCACCTTGTAAACTTTAATTTCTTGACAAATATGTTTGTATGTAGTGTTCAAATAAATGTGGGCTGCTAGTGTAAACCCATCTTCTTACAATTACACCAAACCATAATTTTTGAAGTCGTGACCGCCACGTAGTTAATAGGTCAGTCAATTTTATTTTCATTTCGTGTGCGATTAGTACACGGTTCAATGCTCGACTGAGGTTTAAAAACTATATTATTTTAAATAAATATATGCTGTATGTGCGTGTTCGTTATTTTCTTGTGTTTGTCCTTGAATTCAGTTAATTGATTTGTTTTAATTTTGTCATTATTATTATTTAAATCGTGGGGGTTTTGTTAAATTTATTTATTTCGAATTTACATTTATTACTATTTTCTATTTTTGAAGATCGCTCTGTGTGTGTGTGTGTGTGTGTGTGCGTGTGTGTGTGTGCGTGCGTGAATTAAACAGACCACCACTCAATTCGATTTGTAAATGGAGGTGGCTGTCTGAAACTATTTTATATGGTTTGCCATCTGTTTTATATTTAATATAGTTAAAACTAATTTTATTTTATAGTTATTTCAGCGACTTTAAATAATGTTATGTTTTAATTAGATCAAGGTTTTGCTTTACATATCCGGCGATACAAAAGTCTATCGTGTATGCGCTATGACTTCTCGTCCTTTCGAGTTCATCTGACCCAACGCGATAGTTCAGTGGTAGAGCGTTCGCCTGGCACCTCTATGACCCAGGTTCGAATCCCGTGATGGGATAGAAAAAAGTGGCCATTTTTCATTGTCCATCTTAGCAGTAGAATTGCTCCCAATAAACATTAAAAAGACGTGTCCAGGCAGTACAGCATTTGAACCAAGAACATGACACAAAAGACACTGGTGGAACACACACACACATTCACACACCTACACATACGCACACACCACTATTCAACCACTCACTCATATTCTGATTGTTCTGGATCTAAAAGTATTTGGTAAAGAGGTAGGTTTTGAAGTTCTTTTTTGAACACGATGAGAGACTGGGAGTGCCGGCTGTTGGAGGACAGAGAGTTGCAAAGAGTTGGGGCAAACAGAGAAAGATCTCCTGCCAAAGGACTCAAGCGAATACCTAGAAATTGAGTGTTGATTTAGGTTCTTGCTCATCCCCCGTTCCCCCTCATCCTCTTCAATCTACTCCTTCCCTGGGATGATTATCCCTGTCTGCCATATCACCATTTGGGGATGTAGATGCTAAACGTCAAAATTGGTTCGTTTGAGCTCATTATTATTATTATCATCATGAACAAAACAGCATGACAATCACACCTTTGAGTGACGAATGTGCGTTGTGTAAGAGTGTTTATAATATGTGAGCGTATGTGCTGGTTACAGATCGCCGCCCTTTGAGTCTGGTTTAGGAGACAAGCGCTTATATAGTATCTTTTGTTTTAAAGTAGTAGTAGTATGGTGTTGTTGTTTTTGTTGTTGTTCTTCTTCTTTTTTTTCCCCACACATGTAAATATTGTAATGTTTACTAGAGCTGGGTACTGTGGGTCAAAGTCGTACCGGTTATACCGCGGTATGTTTTAGATCGTATCGGTATTTCGTACCGATATTCCGCGATTTTAAGTGTTTCAATCAAATGGGATATGGCACTGACAGTTGTGACCGACGCAGAAGAAACATTGTCATACACTTCAAAACAGTTTCAAGGAACCACATTTCCATAGAAACTGAAGCTTTATTATTGCTTGAATGCCTTCAAAACAAATTATGATAAATCACTGTTTAGAACATGAGCAAACTTTAAACCACAAAATCAAAATAAAACATTCAACGGGAGAGGTCTTTAAGAATTTTAAGAGTTCAGAAGGAATGGCGACTGGTATCAGGCTCAAACACGTGGATAAACTGCTATTCTTATAAGTTCTTCTTCAAGAACAGCTCCCTATCCACGTATTTGGGCTTTAGGCTCGCTCTCTGGGCGGACGAGATCTCGACCACTGTCGCGTTATGTGTTGACGAGATTTCGCAATAAACCGGACCTTGGACACCCGCACCGGTATACCGCACCGTCGCGTTTCCGAGCCTGAATACAGTTACGTATCGGTAAAACCGTCCAGCCCTAATATTTACCATATTAGTATGTATGTGAAAGTGGATGATGCAAGGACAAATATTGTAATATTCGGATGCTAACCTAGAATCTTCATCCTTGCTGTAAATAGAATATCTGAAGTTGAATCTTCTTTGACAATAGCAAAGTTGTATTATGTTTGCATGGCCTGTGTATTGCATTCGTGTTGTATCGTGTGCATTTTGTACATTTGAAATCACAATAACGTGTTTATTTCCTGGCCCATCAACAGGATTTATTATACTGTACCGTATACTTGTTGAACTGTTTACGGATGACTCAGGGATCATTCTCCTCATTCACCTGGTCAGCAGGCCAGGCAGTAACAGGTTTTACCCTCTCCATGAACTGCTGACTTATTTATGCAGTTCATTAAATCATCAGAGTGATGTTGTGTAAAAAAAAGTATTTTAATTATTATTTTAATCTAGGTCGTCAACGGGTTTGGAACCGCTGTCTTTACAGGCTGCAATGTCATCGCTTGACGTTCAATACTTCCGTTGTTTTGCGTTTTGAGTTTACCACCGAGCCAAGTGGGTCATGGTCATGTTAGTATTTTAAAAATCAAATGCATAGCAGTGTGAGTCAATGTACTCACCGCCCCTTCATCACCCCCCCCACACACACACACACACACACACACGGAATCCCACACGCGCCAACATTTTATTTTTAATCCAGATTTTGTTGCAAATTTGTGCGATGTGAGTTCTAAATAGTCCAAAACCGACATTTAAAAATCGTCGAAGTTCAATAATAAGCATATAATTTATATTGGCTTTAATTTTTTTACATCTCTTTTTTTTTTTGGGGGGGGGGGGGGGGGGGCTCTTCAGGCGGTCTTGTCTTGTTCTTGACACTCATTGTCATGTTAAAAATTGCGTTACATACTTTTTAAGGCCGTCAAGGGACATTGGACCACTGCCTGTCAGTGCTATCGTTTAACATTCGTTGTTTTTGCTGTCGCGTAAACCACTGAGCCAACTGCGAGCCTCGTACAAACAGTAACGCCCGTAGAGGGCCTGTTGCTAGCCGTGACGTGTTATTCATACGCTGATTAGCTAGCGGGTCAGTGACTTGCAGCAATAGTTGGGTTGATTAGGTTAGAGGGCTTTTACCTCTACGGCGCAAAACGTGTTGAGAAAATGGTGAAGCTCAATTACCTTGGCCTTTGAGAAAGCGTAAATACGACTGATTTATCATGCTTAAAAATAATTAATAAAAAATATAATCTTTTGAATTCATTTAAAATACAGAAAAAAAGTGTGTTTTGAACACACACACTATCCTATCCTAATCCTATCCCATAACTCAAAGGTCGTTGGGGCCCAACAGATGATCGTTTAACCAGCGTACTCCATCTTTCTCTGTTCTCAGCAACTCTCATGGCTTCGTTCAGTGTCAAACCAGTCCCATTCTCGAATGTTGTCTTTCCCAAAGAGGGTTGGACAAGAATATGACAGCAACAAACACAGATCTACAGCCACACGACCATTCTCTTCAAATCATCATAACAAAAACCAGAAATGCAGAAATTGCGTCAGCATCTACAACAATGACTAAAACAACGTTTTTCTCTCACTAGAATGGAGAGTTGAACGAATCTATCATCTTGTCCAACCCTCTTTGGAGGTACGTAGACCAGGAGATAATACATAGAATAAGTACATTGATATTAAGGAATAATAATAATATAGATTTTGATGGAAATGTATCTAGAATAGGGACTTCAATAGTCAAGGTCATAGAATGGAGAAAATGACCGTTGTTTTGCCATAAGAAGAGCGGCGAATGTTCATTATGAATAGATTTAATGTGGAAATAATATTATGACATAACATTAAAGATTTTGATAACATTTTCTGTTTTAGGGTTTTTATGTTGGATGTAATCAAGGGAAAATCATGTTGTAATCTGTTCATCGACATTGGGGAGCTGATCATCTTCGTTCCATTGGACTGCCATCTTTATCGCACATTGACTTTGCCATTGAGACGGGATCATCTGACAGTCATGCACGTTCCACATAATTCTGCCGCCTTCATCATCTTGAAAATTTGTTTTATGATTAATTATAATTCAACGTCGTGTCTTCGTAAGGAATAAATGCATTTGTGTGAATGAAGTATTCAGTCCAAAAAGTCTTCATTTGTGTATCATTCCAAATTTCAGTATTATGTAGTAGAAGTTTCTTGTTTATTTATTATATATAACGAACGCTGCGTCGTTACAATGGCCACGTCACCAGATCATCAGGTCTTGCAAAAACCATCCTGCAAGGCACGGTGCAAGGAGGTAGAAGAAGAGGGGGACAGAAAAAGAGGTGGGAAAGACAACATTCGAGAATGGACTGGTTTGACACTGAACGAAGCCATGAGAGTTGCTGAGAACAGAGAAAGATGGAGTACGCTGGTTAAACGATCATCTGTGGTGCCCCAACAACCTTTGAGTTATGGGATAGGAATAGGATAAGATAGTGTGTGTGTGTGGGTGTGTGTGTGTGTGTGTGTGTGTGAGAGAGAGAGAAAGAACAAATGAGAAAGATGGCGACAGTGGGAATTTAAAGCACTAAATTTCCAGAAAGTGGGGATACTATTTATACTGAAACCCCCGGCACCCCAACTGGGGAGGAACATCGAACAACGAGAACGTAGAATACTGTAGAAACATAGATTTGCATGAACACAAAGCTGCATGAAGATAGGGCAATATAAGGTGTTAGGGAACATATCGCTTGGAAACAGAGCTGTGAGGATATAGATATGTAGCAACACAGTTGGCGTCTCGTGACCCCGATCCTAGCAGTTTCTGTTGTTGCCTTGACTTCTTTTTTATCTGAGGGCAAATACTGAGTTTAACCCCTTGGGCATTGAAATTGTTCTATATAAACTGAGCAGAGAAATAGTTAAATAATCTTGTTCTACATTACTATCGTAGATACATAGTTTAGATTTCAGCATTTAATACTAGTAGTATCGATTGTATAATCGGTAGTAGTAAGTCGCAATAAGGTTACGATGTTCAGCAAAACTTGTGTGATCATTTTTGTTGCTGCTGTAGATGTATTCGTGATTGTAACTGGTAAGATTAAAAAGAGATTTGACTCGTTAGGAGAGAGGAAGATTGATTATTCAATATACGTGGGAACTTTTTAGAATTATTATAAATATGTACTTTATGTTTTCTATGAACTGTAATTTTTATGAATATAACGAGGAGACCAAGGCTCAATTATAGCTCCTATATTATTCAATATTTTAATATTTGATCTTCCAAAAGCTTTAACAAAACAAACTAATATTGTACAATATGCAGATGATATTGCAATATGGATTAATACATCACTGAGGAAACATACAAACAAAAGAACTATAAATTATATTCAAAAGTTATATCAAAATGAATTAAATTTACTTTGTAAGTACATGAAAGAAAATGGATTGGAATTATCAAAGGAAAAAACTTACTTGATGTTGTTTAACAATGGTCAGAATCCTAAGTATTTACCAAAATTAGAATTGGAAGGAACTGCATTGAAATATACACAACATATTAAATTCTTAGGAGTATATCTGACTTCAAAACTAAATTGGAGAAGTCATATAGAATACCTCATTACAAAAGCAAGAAAACGAATAAATTTGTTAAAAATAATAAGTTCTCAACCTTGGGGAAATAATTCGAAAACTTTACTTCATTTAGCTATTTCACTGGTAAGATCGATATTGACATATGGACAAGAAGTTTATTTTGCTGCTTCCACGACATACAGTAAGAAACTTCAAAGTTTAGATTATAGAGCAATAAAATTGGCAATTGGAGTTCCAGTTAGTACAAATACAATTAAAAGCTATAAAGAAGCAGGAATCTTATCATTAAATGAACAGAGACAATTATCAATCTCCAAATATGTAATTCGAAGTTTATCAGTAAACAATTCAGTATCAGATGATATCTGCATTGACTCTAAAGAATATCCTAAACGCGCTGAAAAAATTCTTATCTCCAGCCAATTAAGGATTTTGTAAACACAACAATGACTGCATGTAACATTGATATTTCTAATATTCCGATTCAACCTTTAATACCTCAAATACCATATTGGGAACATTTATCTGCTAACTTTGATATAGAATATTCTAATATTACTAAAGGGGAAAACAATAATGTTCTTATAAGTGAAGTGAAAGAACACTTAGAACAATATTATCCCAGTCACCTAAAAATATTTACAAATGGATCTGTACTGGAATCATCTAATAGTGGTGCAGGGTTTGTTATACCAGCTTTGAAAGTAGAAAATTCGTACTATATTGGAAAAGGATTTTCTATATTTTCCTGTGAATTATATGCCATATTAAGAGCATTACAATATATTCTTGAAACATCCCTTGATATAGTTAACTTGCTCATTTGTGTCGATTCAAAATCAGTTTTACAATCAATTCAAAACTGGGAATATACTACTAGACCAGATCTAATATTTGAAATTAAGCATATAATACATCAAATTATTAGCAGAGGTACAAATGTTGATTTTTGTTGGGTTCCGTCTCATTCTGGCTTGTACTGGAATGAGCAGTCGGACAAACTTGCCAAAATTGGAGCTAAAAATACAAATTCGATATCAAATTGTAATATTACATTATCTAGGCATGAATTGATTTCATTAGTAGAAAGACATTTTCAAAAATCAGTAAACAAGATAGAAATATTTCAAAAATCATATACAAAATGCGTTTAAATTCATGGAGCACAAAATACATTACTGATATTCATTGTATATGTCAGCAACCAATGTCTGTACAACATTTATTATTTGAATGTACAACATTATTACCATTATACAAGGCAAATAATGTCTCGATCAATGAAACCGATAGTATGACAGATATTTTATATAATCATACACTTATTGAAAAAATTGCTTACATTATCTTACATACTGACATAAAAAACATTTTTTGATTAAGTACATAAATATGTGTTTATGTTTGTGCATGTGTGTTTGTGTCTATGTCTATGCATATATATGTTTGTGAAAGTCTAATATCATTTTATCAATGAAAAGACTTTAAATAAAAATCTGAATCTGAATCTGAAAACGAGGAGACATTAAATCTAAAAAATAAATGTGACACATTATTTCCAGTGTTCCAAAAGGCGTCACGCAGGGATTTGTGTTGAGACCTACACAGTGAAACGTTTTATCACCTAAACTTTCTATTCGTTTGGTCTGTCTGTTTCTCTCTCTCTCTCTCTGTCTGTCTGTCTCTCTCTTTCTTTCTCTGTGTGTGTTGATTTTACAGATAAATGCAAATCGCCCTTGCAGGAGTAACCAACCAGCCAAAACTGGGTGGTTCCCAACCCATACCCAGCGACGACCCAGGTCTTAAGCTGTGTGTCATCTTTGCAGCAGTTGAAGAGAACAAACGTAGCAACTGCACTGACTGCCAGAGAGTTGTCAGTGTATCTAATGCTACAGTACAAGTAAGTATAGTTTCTCATGTGTTTTCCCCATAACGCACTGCAGCGCGTAATTTACGCATACAAATACAGAAATGACGCAGAACATTCAGATCTGTGCGTCTTTATGACGCACACGTTTTTCTCTGCCAAGACACAGTCATTTTTCGTGACCTTACAGCAATGATCGGTATCACTATTGAATTGGTGTTTATTTGTTTAGTTTTGCTTATCGTCCACAGACGCCAGTGCACAGCAGACGACGATTTTATACTTCCGCTGACATAGTTTTGTAGAGTTGTTCCCCTTGCCATGATTTTGCGTAATCATGGGGCTATTTATGTGGCTGACGAGGACTCGGTCCGATATCAGTGCCATGTGAAAGAGCATTTCAGGCCAGAACTTTGTCTTGAACAGGAAAAAGAGCAGATTGAGCAATGCTGCTCTGACTAACAAAATGCTCCTTATTTCTGAAAGCAAGTTGGGAGGAGATGACATTAATGCTGCAGCTGCCAGAAATTTCAGCTCTGACAAGAAGCGCAGGAAATTTAAAAAAAATTGTTTTCTTTGACTTTCATAATGATCTCTTTTTTATTTCTTTTTTTTTTTTTTTTTGGGGGGGGGGGGGGAGGGGGGGAAACCATATTCAGGTGCCAGTGTAAAAAGCGAACTGAAAAAGAAAAACTATGTTAACTGTCTGTTTTCACTTCAGCATTTTCTTTCTTTGTTTTGCAATTGACAAGGGGAAAAAAATCAATTTCACTGTCGTTTACGTTATGGATAGAAACCAGAATAAATTAAAAATTGTTCTGTTATACTGAATGCATTGTATTATTGTTTTGCCATCATTTCTGTGTGTAAGTAATTGTCTGTTTGATCAATTTTGATTTGACCCTTAAACATTTTGAAATGACCCTCAGAATTTGTATCAGTGCATCAATGTTGACTGCCAGTTTTGAGGCCTATGGGAACCACTAATCTTTTAAATGATTGAACGAAAGACAAAAATCATTACCTTCACGATGACGATGTAGAAGACCTACTAGCTGAGAAACGCAAAGTATGGTACTGTATAAAAGTTTACACAATTTTTTATATACCGAACTGCCATAATCAACCATTTGAAATTATGAACATCCCTTGTGTACCCCAAGGCTGTGCAGTTGCTTCTTCGTCCAGGCGGAGTATATATATAGGTATAGAGATATTTTTTAATGTATTACTGGCAATTTGATCTAACCCATATATCCAACAGCTTTAGGTGCTTTATAATGATATTACACTCAACAAACTCACAACGCAGTTCATAAGACAGCTGTTTATAAAACCAAAAGCAAACACACACTCACACGCGCGCACACACACACACACACGCGCACAGACAAACACACACACACACACATCACATTATTCTCCTTCCTCTTCCCGTTTGCACCCACGAGTCGGTCTGTTCAGAACCTGAAAGCGAGCAGGAAACATGCAGGAGGCAGGAAGCATGCAGGTCAGAAGCCGTATGACGATTTAAGCAGGTATTCACAGTCTTCTGAAGAAGAAGAAGAAGAAGAAGAAGAAGAAGAAGAAGAAGAAGAAGAAGAAGAAGAAGAAGAAGACTATCACTATGATTAACTGATTGAATGACGGACTGACTAATCGATTTAAGAAATGAATCAGTGGACGAAATAATAAAGTACATAATTGGCTGTTATTTCAGATTGTGTCTGGTGTTATCTATAATTTTACAATGACGATGAAGAATTCCAGCAAGTGCAAGAAAGACAAATGTATCGTTCCGTTTTCACCAGAGGACTGTCCTCCTGATGCAACCGCTAAAGTATGTTGATGATTGAACGGAGTGATACATGAATAGTTGCATGAGTGGACGGGAAACTGGAGAATTGTTTAATGATTTGTTGTATGGGTGAATAGATGGCTGGCTGAACCATTGTCGATACATTTAAGGTTTGGTCAACGATAGCGCCAGAGGAACCTGGTTAATAATTAATTGGATGAGTGAATGGAGGTGTATGTGCACTGATGGATGAGTGATTTGATTTATATGTGGATAGATTGAAGAGTTACTGGATGTGTATGTGGACAGATGAATAAGTGATTGGACGATGAGATGGATTCATGGCTGGAAGGATGGTTGAGGGACGAGTGGTTGGTTAACTTATGCAATATTGGCATTAAAGATGAACTGCACTGAAAACTTGATGATGATAATGAGGCATAGGAATTTACACAGTGTCTCGTACATCGTGTTGTCTGCTGCAGCCTTGCCTTGCATCTTCGGCTCCGTCCCTCTTTTAATTCCAAATCTTCATTACTGAAACCATATTCCTCATTGACTCCACTTTTATTTAACACAAATCCACTTTCACTGTTTACACACTGCCTTGTTGGACTGAAATACGACTATGATAGGTCTGGGCTTGGCGTACGTGTAGACGCGGCGGCACAATGGTATTCTTGGTGCAGATGCTAGTGTGTGTGTTTTTTTTTTTTTATTGCTTATTTTTGTTCTCTTGTCTTTAATATAGTTATGGTGATTATTTATTAATATTTTTGGTACTAAGCAGGTATTTTCTAAAAGCAACCGTTAGTGTAGTAGGCGGATTGATGTATAATTGTATTTATTGATTGTTATTATGATTATTACTATCAGTATTATTTGATTATTGCTTTATATGGTTGTTTGTTTTAATCGCTGTCATTTTCATGGGTAAGGGTAGGTACGCGAATGACAAATTGAATAGGGGATTGGGCATCTGAACTTTGCCCGTTGTGGTACGTGCCGTGGCTTGACAACTTTTTTTTGGGGGGGGGGAGGGGGTAGGGGGTAGGGTGGGGGTGGGGGGGGAGTGTGCGGGGAAAGAAGGGAGAGAAGCTGAATGTTGGGGTTTGATTTTAGCTCAACTGAAAGCTGAGATAAATGGTTGAATAGAAGTTTGGTGTTACTTGCTTTTATGAATTGATGCTTTATTCTATACTGACTGTTTTTGTGTGAGTTTGACTGTCAGTGATAGTTGTACACTGCTAAATAATTTTCCTTGCTGATTTTTGGGACAATAAAGATTCTGATTCTGACGATAATGATGATGCTGTCGATGAAAAAAAAAAGTATATATGATAAGAAGTAGAATGACATTTGCCTCTGATGCTGTTAAATAATAATGATGATGAGAAGGAGGAGAAAGAGAAGCATGATGGAGACAATGGCGACGACGATGCTGAAGCTAGCTGCTGTTGCTGCTGTTACTGATGATGATGAGGGCGACAACGATAACAAAAAACGAAAAAAACGATGATGATGACGACGGTGATGATGATGATGATGATGATGATGCTAATGATGATGATGATGATGATGATGATGATGTGATTTCAGCCCTATGACTGTGACGCCAGTGTTTGGTCACGTCCGTGGTTGCCAGTTCCTAACATACTTCGGTCATTGTCCTGCAAGGGGCCAAACAAGTAAAAGATTGACGATTTGAGATCTCGCTATGAGGGCTATAGAACTGCAAAATATTATTATTATTATTATTATTATTATTATTATTATTATTATTATTATTATTATTATTATTATTATTATTATTATTATTATTATTATTATTATTTACTTGTCAATGTCATAAAATTTGTAAAACATTTTCTGAGAAGAAGAAAAAGTACATTTGGTAAGAGAAAAGAAAAGATCAAAATTCAAATATAAATTTGTTGATTGAGTGTGTCTGTGTGTGTTGTGTCTGTGTGTGTTGTGTGTGTGTGCGTGTGAGTGTGCATCTTGTTTATGATTGAATCCATATGCACTTTCTACAAATTGTAAATTTCTCTCTCTCTCTCTCTCTCTCTTTCTCTCTCTCTCTCTCTCTCTCTCTCTCTCTCTCTCTCTCTCTCTCTCTCTCTCTCTCTCTCTGCGCGTTTGTTACATATCTAGTTTATATTTTAAACAGCACAGCACACAAACACAATCTGTTTCAATAGAAAAGTAAAGCGTTTTTAAGAGTACACAAACATGCACCCATCACACAACCTTGTCGCGTTACATTCTGTTCAGACCAAAACGTAAGTGTTTTAAGAGCATGCCCCCCTCCCCCCCTCCCTGATGAGATTGTTGTATTTTGAGATGCCGGGGGTTTCAGTATAAATAGTATCCCACTAGTGCTTTAAATTACCAATGTTTCTGTCATTCTCATTTGTTCTCTCTCGCTCCTTCTCTGTTCTATCAATCTGCTAATTCTTCGCTAGACCAGTCACCTACATTTTTTCTTTCTCTCAAAACTCCTTCTTTGTGTATGGGCTCTGTTGGGTCAGCTTGGGGATATTGGACGCTCTCTGCCAAATGGTCAGTAGGGTTTCCTATGGTATTATTATTTAGCAATGTAGGAATTTTATATGCATGTGGTTTGTTAATATTTTATAACGATGTTTATAGTATATTGTGTTTGTTCGTAAGCGGGGTTTGATAAATTAGAGAACAGCTTCAGCGTCCCCTGTATGGGATGCCTTTATTGTAAAGTGTTACCATTTAGGATGCTTCGGCAGATCTTTTTTTACGGGACAGAGGTGAGTCTAGTCCTCTTTGAACCAACTTGTGGTCCTGATTCGCTCTTTGCATTCCGCTGGACTTATAAACAATGACTAACTAACTAATTACGAGCGCGCGCACAAACACACACATATGAAAAATAGTGAAAACCGACAATTTCATAAGGGAAGGTCAAGAGTCCTGCGGTGGCGCTCCCTTCCTTCACAGAGCGAGTCTACAAAACGTCATCAAACTAGGGGTACAGTCAAACAGTGAACCGACGAAGGAGAACCCGTTCAGTGGATCGTGAGATATGGCGTTTACCGGACCGACGGATCGACAAACCGATTGATCGACATTTCGCTCGCTCTGATTCACATTCAACTACTTGTGTTTAAATGGGGAGAGAGAGGGGAGAGAGAGAGAGAGAGAGAGAGAGAGAGAGAGAGAGAGAGTCCTTTAAAATGTAATGTCTTCACCAAAGTGATATTAGACATCCCCCAACTCCCCCCTTCCCATCCCGAACCAACCTGGCCGGAATGAATATTAAATGTAAAAAAAATTAAAAATAAGAACAATAATACATTTAACAAAACAGATTACATTATATCATTACATTATATTACACCTCACATACATTGACAACAATTCTAACATATTTTCTGGGTATGATAATACAGTCGCTATCGGTGATGTTAGTAGACACTTTGCCACAGCAACAACAATCCAATAATCTTTTTAAAAATTGTCTTCTAATGTTTTTCTTCTTTTACATTTTCAGGAAGCATAGGTTATACTATATTACAGACCAATGAAAGATCATAAATAATAATTTGTTCACCACAAACACATTTTACATCGGTTAAAAATTTTGTTTTAAAAGCATTTAATTTCATTCTACAAATGAGACAAACATTTTTATTACTTGTTTTTTTGTAGTTGCATATTGCCGCACTAAATTTCTTACTCCAGTTGATACTTATTTTTGTCCCATATTGTGGACTCCGTCAATCTGTAACATTCCTGTAGTGATAGTAATATATTAATTTTGTATCACAGATGAATCTTGATTATTTGTTCCTTCTTTGGCTCCATTTGCCCATTCATTATATACCCCTTGGGGTCATGAGCAATCTTGCCACTGTAGATTGTTCTAACCTATAAAGGGAAAAGTGAAAGCCCCAGTTGAAAACCTGTCTTGACTTTGCATGACCGATTCACTGCGGCAACAGTACCCCCGTTGGGGTGCCGGGGGTTTCAGTATTAATAGTATCCCCACTTTCTGGAAATTTAGTGCTTTAAATTCCCACTGTCACTGTCTTTCTCATTTGTTCTTTCTCATTCCTGCTCTGTTCTATCAATCTGCTATACTATCGTCTTCTTCACTATACCAGTCATCTACCTTTTTTCTTGAAAACTCTTCCTGGACAAGACTCCTTGTTCGTGTATGAGGTCTGTTGGATCAGCTTGGGAATATTGGACGCTTTCTGCCAGGTGGTCACTAGGGCTTCCTATGATGTTATTATTTAGCAATGTAGGCATTTTATATCATGTATGTGTTTTGTTGATAATTTATAATGATGTTTGTATTCTATTTTGTTTTTGTAAACGGGGGTTCGATTAGTTGGGGTAAAGCCTCAGCCGTCCCCTGCGTGGGATGTCTTTATTGTAAAGTGACTGGCTGGTGGAGGGCATTCAGTTTTCCCACTAGGGTTGTTTCAGCAGATCTTTTATGCGGATCGGGGGTTGTCCGGTCCTGATTTGGCTCGGAAGAGTCCGCTGGACCTAAAGCAACAATTATGTAATGTAATGTTATTCATTATATACTACTCAAAATAATACAAGGGCCACTTGTACATATGGGTCTCTCCTTAAATCAGAAACACGAATTCAATTTATTAGTTCATCATATTTTATTGCAATCATTTCTGCATCAATAACAAAAACGATTTTAGACATCAGTCGCTTAAAATTCGAGTAAATTCAATTTAACTGGAAATACCCCTCATTTACAAAATCAAAACTTTAGAAACCAAAACTCTATAGAGTCAGTATCGGGTGTGGCCACCGTTTGCATCAATGCAGTCTTGGCATCGTTGTCTCATGGACCGTATCAGGTTATGGAGGATGTTTCCTGGGATGGTCAACCACTCTTGCTGGAGAACTTGGGCCAGAACTTCAAGGTTAGCTCCTGGAGGGAGGTTTGCCCGTGTCTGTCGACCCAAGACATCCCACAGATGTTCTATGGGGTCCAAATGGGGTGATCGAGCCGGCCAATCCATCCTTATGACGCACTGTTGCTGCAGGAAGTCATTGACGATATACGCTCGGTGGGGTCTGGCATTATCGTCCTGTAGTATGGCACCTTCCCCAATGGCCCGCAGAGCTGGGACAACCCTAGGTTGTAGGACGTCATCCCTGTAGCCAATACCGTTTAAGTTGCCATGAATTTGGAGCAGGGGTGTTCTGAAGTTTAATGCGAAGCCACCCCACATCATGACAGATCCACCACCAAAGCGGTCATGCTCGCGCACCGTCGCATCAGCAAAACGCTCTCGTGGACGCCTCCAAACATTCACTCGACGGTCGTCGAAAGACAAGGAGAACCGAGACTCGTCTGTAAAGAGCACCCTTGACCAATGTTGCCTAGTCCACACCAAATGACGCCGAGCCCAGGCCAAACGCGCTGCACGGTAAGCTGGGGTGAGCAAAGGCCGTACTGCTGGTCGTCTTGATCGCAGGTTTGCCTCGTGTAGACAGTTGCGAATTGTCTGGTCGGTGACGTTAACATTGTTGGCTGCGTGAAGCTGTCTTCTGATGGTGTTTGCTGTAGCGGACCTCATCCTCAGAGCTGACAGGGTGATGAAATGGTCGTGTTTTGCAGTGGTAATGCGGGAGCGTCCGGACCTTCTTGGTTCTTGGACGCTTCCAGTGTTGTTAAAGCGCTCCCGCAGCCTTTGGACAACGGAGTGGGACACTCCCAGCCGCCTGCCAACTTCTCTCACCCCCACCCCTTCCTGAAGCCATGCAATAGCTCTGCCTCTATCCGCATCAGTCAATCGTCGCCTTGGGGGCATGGTTAGAAAAGCAGCAAAAGCGCTGCCATTTATACCCAGAAAAAAGCGCCGATTGTTGAACTGAACTCAGAAGATGCAAGCCTTTTGTGTGCAAATCACTTTTTAATGTTGAAAAATTTGCTGTATTAGCAAGACAACAATAAATTAGGGTCATTTTTTTTTGTAAAAAATGGGTTTGTTTTTCAACTCAGTGCAGAAAGTTCAAAACTCACACATGTGATTACTTGTCAGAATAAGATTGTCTTGAATGTTACTGTACAGGATAAGTTTTGAAAAAGGCAATATAAGCGATATTATTGATAGCAGCAAAAAATAATTAAACTAAATGAAATATGAGAGTGGCCCTTCAATTATTTTGAGTAGTATATAATAATAATAATAATAATAATAATAATAATAATAATAATAATAATAATAATAATAATAATAATAATAATAATAATAATAATAATAGTAATAATAATAATAATAATAATAATAATAATAATAATAATAATAATAATAATACTGGATACTATATACGCGCCTTTTCCCAAATCAATTAGGCTCAAAGCGCGGCGATCTGTACCAACATACACGCTCACCTGTCTCATCCACCCTCACACACACACTCACACACAACAAATACACATCCATCACTCAAACAGGTGGTGTAAAGGCAGGGAGATCGCTATTAGAAGACGGAAAGAAAATCGAATTTTTTATTTTTGAAATTTTTATATTGACTGTTTCCAGTATCATTATTGAAGGGAGGGAGGAAACCGGAGTGCCCGGAGAAAACCCTCGGTGATAATAACCTACAATGAGATGGTATCCAACAGGAACTTACACTCGTTCCCCTAAGCTTTAGTTCATTAATTAGATGTATAATATGACATATAAATTCTCTTCGTACTTTCATATTTAATGTTTGCATTGCATATAATATTGATGTTGAATCCACACAAAACAGAATTCAAAAAAATGGGTTGGGCGAATAAAGCAAATAATTTAAAGCCATTAATTTAGCAGTTAGTTTAGCTGTAAATATTGAACATTGTTTACCTAAATGATAGGACATGGTATTATTTAACGTTGGGATCACAAACCCTTATCCTACATTATTATTATTTTGTTTAACTATTATTATTATTATTATTATTATTATTATTATTATTATTATTATTATTATTATTATTATTATTATTATTATTATTATTATTATTCAATGATGACCCATCTGTAAATATTTTGATTAATGATTGGGATATCGTTCATTTATAAGTAAATAAACTATCCAATCCCGTAATCCGAAGGTCGTTGGGGCACCACAGATGATCGTTTAACCAGCGTACTCAATCTTTCTCTGTCCTCATATATGTACTATCTATGTATGCAAGCTATGGCTAAGCATGGTCCCCCAAAAATAATAAAAGCATGATTACATTATTGTCAATATGATTGAACAAAACAAACTCTCAATTCATTCCTCTAAAACACACAAACATATATTTGTTCAAGCGAGACAAATTGACCTATATCTCAGTTTCATCATACAATACTAAATACGGACAGGCATGTACACCGTCTACCTCACTCTCTCTCCCTCCCTCCCTCCCTCCCTCTCTCTCTCTCTCTCTCTCTCTCTCTCTCTCTCTCTCTCTCTCTCTCTCTCTCTCTATATATATATATATATATATATATATATGTGTGTGTGTGTGTGTGTATGTGTGTGTGTGTCTCTGTGTGTGTGTGTGTGTCTGTGTGTGTAATATAGAATTGTTGTTAAAAGCATCACGTTCATCTTCTTTCGTACAGAGCGATGAATGATGATGAAGACGATTATGATTTATGATATTGTGTTTCGGTAAAGTAAAGCATCAAGCCCACTTAGTACACACGCACACATACACACACATAAATACACACAAATACATCCATATGCATGCTCGCATGCAATCATATAAGTGCACACACACACTCGTACCCACGCACACACACACATGTGTGTAGAAACGACGTTGCGATGACTGTTGTGAAAAAAACAGACATTATTTCGACACACTTTTCATTTTCTTGACATTATTTTGACATTTTCAATTTTCTGAAGCTATCCATAACCCTAACCCAAACCCTACCCCTTAACCTAACCCTAAGCCTAAAACAGCTGTAACTCTACCGGAACGCTATTTTGACGTCAAAATAGGGCAGCCTTCCAAAAAAGTCAAAAGAAACCATGTGGAGTTTCATGTGTGTGTCACTGTAACGTCGTTTCTACATGCCCACACACACACACAAAGTCAAAAGAAAGTATGTAAAGTTTCAAGTGTATGTCAGAACCTTGAATAAAAATATTTGTTTAAACCAAGTGTATGTCAGAGTAACGTCGTTTCTACCTATTTTGACGTCAAAATAACGGGGCCGTCAAAAAAAGTCAAAAGAAAGTATGTAGAGTTTCAAGTGTATGTCAGAGTAACGTCGTTTCTACATGCCCACACACCCACACGCACAGACACACACACACACACACACACACACACACACACACACAAAGCATTAAGCCTTCTGTTATTTCAAATGAATTATGATGATGGTAATAATAATTATAATGATGATGATGATCATAATGATGATGATCATAATGATGATTTTGATGATGATGGCTTGTGTAATGCAATTTTCCATTGCTTTACTGCTTTCTGCCATGACTTCCACAAGAACTGACACGACACGGGGGTTGTTGTTTAGGGAATGGGATCCTAAGTGCCACACAGCTTAGTTGACACTCGCCAAGTACCTCCAGAGGCAAACGTAAACCTCGGCCACTCCCAAGCTACGCTGTGTGCGTAAGTGCTACTCTCTGTGTCCTATTCTCCTAACGTCAATTGCTATAATCTTCTAACGGCTGGACTGGCCAGCATTTCAGGCAAGTAGTGTTTTCTGTAAAAGCTGGCGGTCGGTCACTCGGACTCCCAAACTGACCCCAATGCGTATATATCGTGGCTATCATGACCTATATGTGACAATCTTCGCCATTTCTGTCATCCGTCATTACCTTTTGACCGAGGTTTGGCAAACCGATGATAGTCTGAGCATTTCCAAATTCCGAGGCGTAGACAGCGGCCCAGACACCGTAAGGTCTTGTCTACGCGAGATGATCATATCACACAAACAGCAGAGCTATGTAGTTGATCACTGTGTGGATTTTTAGACGCATTATGCACACTGCATGACTATTTATTACACACCTTTTGAATTCTTATCATAACTCACACTGACACTCAAAAAACAGAGGAACAAATATGCTGGAAACAAAAGACCGTGACCCCTTTCGCGGACACATTATTAAAGGAGTGTGCTGCAACGACAGACGAGAGTTTTTTTCATTACACGATTGGCAAACAACGGATTGTATAACATTTTACTCGTCATGCCCCGAAGATATGACTAGAAATGGCGCGCACCCGCATGCATTCACGCAGTTACAGGCGCGTCAACTCCTGCCCCATCACACATTGGTGCACTCCCTCCCCTCTTATCCTCCCCTCCCACCCACCCACCCCACCCCCCATGCACACACCACGCCCACACAACTCACATACAACCACACTTCTCACTTACGTACACGCACACACGCCTACACACTTTCTTTCTCTCCCTCTCTCCTCAAACTCCCTCTCCTCGCCCCTCCCCCCAACCCGTACTCACGCACGCCTGCACACACGCGCACCCCGCTGGCACAAGGACATTCCGCACCGACACGTCCATTGCAATATGAAGAATTTTCATATTACAAAAATCTTGGCTTTTTAAGTTTTGACGTAGCATCTGCTGAAGGGAGTTTTAATAACTCGCGATGCCGTGGGTTCATGAAAGGATTACTTTGTTGCAGTTTTATGAAAGATACATTTTTTGTTGTTGTTGGGAATTTAAAGTAGGCTTACAGTTGCAGTTATGTTATATAAATGATTATGATCACATAGATCGTTCTGTGTATGAAGGAGGGAGGTGAGGAACGGATGGTGTTGAAGAGATAATACCGAAAACGAGTCAACAGATTTGAACAAATGTATGTAGAACGAATGCATACAAAGTTCTTGCTTTCTCTTCATTGTTCTTGATTGGTCGTTCTGTTTTGCCTTTTTTTTCAGTTTAACTTAAATGAGATGCTTTGTTGCTGGCAGGTGTTGGTAATATTCTAATGAAGCACTTATTTATTTATTTATTAAGATTTTTATTTATTTATCTATCTGTTTATGGATCTTTTTCTCTCTCTTTCTATCTATAGAATTATCTATGTTTTCATCCATCCATCCATCCATCCATCCATCCATCCATCCATCCATCTATCCATCTATATATCTATCTATCTATTATCTATCTATCTATCTATCTATCTATCTATCTATCTATCTATCTATCTATCTATCTATCTATCTATCTATCTATCTATCTATCTATCTATCTATCTATCTATCTATCTATCTATCTATCTATCTGTCTGTCTGTCTGTCTGTCTGTCTATCTATCTATCTATCTATCTATATGTCTGTCTGTCTATCTATCTGTCTGTCTGTCTAGTTGGTTGGTGCGGATGTGGAGGCTTTTTATTTTAGATTTCGTTTAATTTGATTGTTGTTGTTTTTGAGTTGGACATAGGCTTATACATGTACATACACATCGTCCACTATACTTATCTTGTGCGATCCGTGTGTGTGTGTGCATGTATGCGTGGGTGTGTGTATGTGTGTGTATGTGTGCGTAGGCGCGTGTGTGTATGTGGACGTGTGCGTCTCTCTCTCTCTCTCTCTCTCTCTCTCTCTCTCTCTCTCTCTCTCTCGCTGTAAGTGTAAGCGCGTGCTTACGTGTGTTTAATTTGGTTTGCACTGAAAGGCTTCCCATCTTTCAGTGTTTAAGAAGCCATCAAAGTTAGTCCATGACGTTCTTTCAACGATTTCTTTTAACTCAAGTGCAACTGATAAACAACTAAGAATGCCTGCCATCTCTCTCTCTCTCTCTCTCTCTCTCTCTCTCTCTCTCTCTCTCTCTCTCTCTCTCTCTCTCTCTGTATTGTTAGACTTTTGCTTTTTGTCCTGTTGTCTTTTAATGAGGCCGAGGACTTCGAGGACTACTTTTTATCCTTCGGGAAAGCTGAGCTGTGATCATACTTCAAGAGAAAATCCAAATGGCCCTTCTTTGCGTTCTTTCTATCAGAGCTTGTCATTGGACAGAAGGGAAATGAACCGGCAGTGTAGGCCTCGGGCCGTGCTTTCAACAAAATGAAACACCATTTCCCCTTCATTGCTTTCTTTTTTCCTCCTTGTCTCTCCCCCCCACACCCCACCTCCCCTATGCATTCCTCCTCAACCACTACATGCACAAGACCGCTACTCTTCTTATTCTTTCCAATCTTTCAACCTCTCCTTACACCACCTCCTAACTACTTGACTGTCCTATCTATTTTACCTAACAACCTCTGCATTAAAAAAAATAGTATTGGTGTAAATGTGTTTGAATGCGTTCGTGCGTGCCTGCGTGCGTGCATGTGTGTGTGAGTGTGTGTAGGCGTGTGTGCGTACGCATAAGCCTTGGAATGGGTGACTGACCTTGCTTTTTATGCAGAAAATGGGTGAGTGTATCAGTCACCCAGAGTTTTCCAGCCACCCACTTTTTTCTAAGTGCGCGGGAGTGCTCTTTTAGTGCATGGGAGTGCAGTTGTAGTGCATGAGAGTGTTTTTAGTACACAGGAGTGCTCTATCCGGGACGGAGAAAATACAGTGAATTTCCGAAGAATTTTTGAACAAAATTCGACCTATTTCGTCGCCTATGGGAGACGAAATAGGTCAACTTTCTAGAAAAGGGTTAGGGTAAGGGCTAGTTGCAGCGCTGCAACTAACCCTTGCACTAACCCTTTTCTGTCTAAAATCACTTTCCGATTCTTACATTCTTAGTAAAACCCAGTTTTGGTGTTTTGTGTACGTGTGTGTGTATGTATGTGTGGGTGAGTGTGTGTGTATGTGTGTGTACAGCTTCTTCCTTTGGATTCATTAAGATTTTTTCTTTAAAATGTTAAGTTTTTATTTTATTTTAATTTTTTATTTTATTTTGTCATATTTATTTTAATTTTATTTGTTGTGTGTTCAGCTTCCGTTCCAATCTGTTTGGTTTTGTTGAAACCCGCATTCGGCTTTCCAAATCGTATTACCAAATCGACGATTTTGACTTTTTCTTCATTGGGATTATCATATAAACCATCACAGTTTTGTTTGTGGAATTTTATTAATATCTTTCTTTGTCAGTTCTAATCGAATGGTGTTGTTTTTTTCCATTCAAATGTATTTCAAACACACACGTACCTGAAAACCAGCATTTACGAAAATTGTTACTTTTTTGTGTGACAACGTTTTACTTTTTGTGTGGCTTCACTTTTTACTTTTTGCGGCAGGGATAGCTCAGTGGTCAGAGCGCACGACTTGTGTGAGTGCGTCTTGGGCGACGTGGGTTCGAATCCTGACTTCAGCAAACTATTTTGTGATTGCTGGATATCACGGACCAGCGCCTTGAGAAGCTCTCTGAGCTTGTAAGTGCACTATATAAGAGAAATTTCTTTCTTTTCTATGTTTGTATGGCTTAACTGCCTCGATTTTACCCTAAAGAATCACAATGAAAATATTGAACGATTGGTCACTACTATCTCAGCTCTCTGCAAGTTAAATGTTTAGTAACCTTTGTGTTGGCCATAAGGAAAATGATGGTCTCCAGCGACCTTTACCTTTGAGAAAGTGCAAATATGAATTATATCTTAAGGCGGAGAAGTAATTTAAGTACCTACTTACTAAATATAATCAAAATGGGTATACATGCGTTACCCTATATCATAATAATCGTATGTAAGTGTCAAAAGTCAAAAAGGCAAAACAAAACACACATAAATATACATTTGTATTCTTTTTAAAAATTTTATTTGCTTTTAAAAATCGAAATTGTCAATTGCATGAACCAAAACTTATAAAATTTCTTTGGCGTTATTAAACTCTCAAAATAAAAAAAGTAATAAATATAAGTCACGAAACTATATAAATAAATAAATAAATAAATAAATATTTTAAAAATATCAAAATAATTTATTTCAATTTTAATTAAAAAGCGAGTGTTTTGATCGGAAAAAGTGAAATACCGGCCTACTTCCCCACCAACGGACAGCAACAGAATGTTAAAAACGTGATTTGCAATTTTTTTCTCTAGCAACCTTGACCTTTGAAGTAGAGTAATAACGATGTTACGGGAGGGTGTCCACTAACCCATGTAATGTTTCTGTGACGGTGGGTTCTATTGTTGCTGGGCTCTGCACAATGGAATGCTATTACCCACTCGTCTTTCGTCGGCGGAGATCGGCTAGTTACATCGCCCTATGACTAATCTTAATACATTTATATTTTTGGACCGTTCTGTGTGAGGATGGGGTTACAGAGATAGGGAGAATAGTGTAAAAGATTCACTGACACACTAGCTCTCGCACGGCTATGAATCATAGGTAGTCCAGCCATTTGTTAACAGTAAATATCACAGATTTATTTCCTCTACTCTATATTTAATTATCTAATCACTACATTAACTTAAATGTCCAAAGCGTAATATAACTAGAATTAACTTAACAGTCCAAAATTCACATCGAGTGGTTCGGAAAAAGGTTAGATCTTGAATGGATTTATTCTGCTACTGTTCTCGATACTTAAAACTGTGTCATCCCTGGGCTTTGTTCTTGTTTTGCCTAATGTTCTTTTTTCTTGGAAGAGTGGACTACCGCACAGTCCCTATAGAACAGTGTTCGTGCACTTATTCTATGGCACTTAGCTGGAACTTTGAGGTACAGTGCATTGCTGTTTTCTCCTCGTTTCGTTTGTTGACTACTGAGCTGTTGGAGCTCAGTGCTCGCTGCTCGGTTGCAGGCCGAATGTCAGGGTTGACTCTCAGTGGGGTCTATCTCCTGCCTCGGACCAAGCCTGCTCGTCTGCCAAACATGAGACGAGTTTCTGCAACACCTTGCTTACAAAGGGAGTGCAGATCCTCTCACTGTTATCGTCTCCACTTATACAGGTAAGAGACGAACAATCTTCTAAGTCCCTAGTCCACTGGAATCTCCAACATATATATAAATTATGTTGGAGATTCCAGTGGACTACGGCCTACGGACTTAGAAGATTGTTCGTCTCTTACCTGTATAAGTGGAGACGATAACAGTGAGACGATCTGCACTCCATTTGTAAGCAAGGTGTTGCAGAAACTCGTCTTATGTTTTGCAGACGAGCAGGCTTGGTCCGAGGCAGGAGATAGACCCCACTGAGAGTCAACCATGACATTCGGCCTGCAACCGAGCAGCGAGCACTGAGCTCCAACAGCTCAGTAGTCAACAAACGAAACTAGGAGAAAACAGCAATGCACCTCGATATAATGGCTAAAATAAGCACAGGGAGAAGTAATTAATAATATACACCTTCTCAGCCACTAATCTGCAATAATATGGATATGAGAAATAACAGTGGGTCAGTAGTGGCTACCTCATGGTCCCGAAAACCAGTTGCGTGGGTCAGCCACATGGTCAAGCAAAGTTTTACTAACATTCACAATTATAAAACATGGCAAGACTTCACAAGCATAATCCAATAATAATATCAATAAATCACGGTGAAACAAAAGATCGATCATTTACCTTTCTGACAAGGTCAGGCTATGGCTATACTGCGATGAATGGATTTCACCCGTCACATGCGTAGTCTTCTGAGAGAGAATTTTCAGCACGTTCGTCCCTCTCTGGTGAGGTTTAAACAAAGAATGACGTTAACGGCGGGGCCCGCTAAAGCCCGCCTTATCCCATGAACCTTTGCGCCCTCGCGGGGGCTGACGGATATAGGTCAGCTGGCTTATGCCACGGCATACCTTAGCGAAAAATTTCCCTACAAATACTTAGAACAAAACTTACTTTTGTCGTCTGCTAGGCATCGAATTTAAGTTACAAAGGCCAAAGAAGGATGAACTTTTAGAGGCGTGAAGCCTTACTGCAGTGTCCAAACTAGCCTCTTGTGACAGTCTCTATGAAGCTTGGTCAAAATCTGTTCAGTGATTTTTTAGATATGGCCAGCCAAAAACCGCCAGATTGACAGACCGACTTTTGGCTCCCTCTGATTCCCGACTGTATCAAAGTATTTCCAGATAAAGGGTGAAAGAGGAAAGTGGACTAAGCCTTGCTTGTTTTCCAGTCTGTTTATTTTCTTTCGTTTAATTCTGAAAGTTTTATTAACCAAAGCAAGAAACAATATAACTTTGCACAAGATAAATTATAAAAGCAAATGAGCATCACAGAAGGAGGCAATCAAACAAATGACTATGAAAGGGGAATAAAAGGTTCGCTGGAATAAGAATTATTAGCGAACAATGGCCTTTTGTTAACACAAACGAAAAGGGATGTTGACTTGAGAACGAAAGAAATATTTAAAAAAGCAGAATTAATTCAGTTTTACGAACGTTTACGGTTACAAAATAATTCCAGAATTAAAACCAGTTGATGTTTGCTTTTTTTTTTCTTTTTCTTTTTAAAGTCAATGTGATTAATTAAAATTGTATCCGCGAAACGCATTTGTCCTGATTGTGACCGAGTGTGGGCTTTTTAGGACATCTCCTGTCGTTTGTAAAGGGACATTGAAGGAGAAGATTGGTAGACAAGGAAAGGACAAAGAGAGGTTAGGGAATGGGTGAAAAGAGAGATTAGAACTAGGAGAGCGAGAGACAGAGACAGACAGACAGACAGAGACAGAAAGATAGAGAGACAGACAGACAGAGACAGACAAACAGACAGAGACAAACAGACAGAGACAAACAGACAGAGACAAACAGACAGAGACAAACAGACAGAGAGACAAACAGACAGAGAGAGAGAGAGACAGAGAGAAGGGAGAGGGACGGGGAGAGAGAGTTTTTTTTAAAATTTACTTTTGACAATTTTATTAGGCCTCCGGTGTTTGGCGTGGGGTTGTGGGTTGGGGGAAAGGTTATAACGAGACGAGAAAAACAAATCAATCAATCAATAAATGTTAAATCAATTTCTTTTTTAAAAAAATAAATAGAAATTATATACAATAACATTGAAATATTATTTTTGAGATATCAAATTTAATTGAAGAATGCACAAAATGTCATCGAATTTTCTAGCACCACCCCACTCTCTCTCTCTCTCTCTCTCACTCTCTCTCTCTCTCTCTCACTCTCTCTCTCTCTCTCTCTCTCTCTCATGTCATCTTTTATTCCTTAATCTTTTGCCACATCTTTTGTGTTGAAACTTTCATTTATTTTAGTTTGTTGGGATTACTTCACTCTTTTTTTCCCTTCGTTTTTTTAGTTTTAAAACGTAGATCTATTTTCTTTCTTTTGAGAGAGAGAGAGAGAGAGAGAGAGAGAGAGAGAGAGAGAGAGAGAGAGAGAGAGAGAGAGAGAAGATAGGATAAGATACGATAAGATAACAATTTTATTTAACAAGGTTAAAAGACTAAGCACAGTGTGCATGTTTACATCTTGACCTTGGGGCTTGAGCAATAATAACACTATGTTACACAATTTTTGTTCCTGGCTTCTAAGTGTTATATTTCAATTGCTTATGTCTAAAGTACGTGAAAAAATGACTTCATTAAGCACAAACTTTGCTTACACGACAACAGCACGAAGAAAACTCGTTTTTTGGTGAAAATTGAATGATTTTTTTCATTTTCGTCATTATGATCAGGTAAAAACAAAAATTGCTCAAGGAATAGACAAACACAGTCGGAAACCACTCACCAAGGTTCAGAAATGTGTAGATTTTCTAGATTGACGATTGTACTGTGAATCTCTCAGTTCAGTTTATAAATTTATAGTCCCCAACACAGTGTGCATATAGGAGACTTTGGTATTATGATGTCCATTGATATAAAAGGTCGTGCTGCAGTAAGAGGTCATATGAAGAGGGAGCGCGGGATGCTGCTACGACGTCCGGAAGAAGACGGAGATGGAGCGATGGCAGGCATGAGGGGAAGGAGTACGAACGAACGGCGGCAGGGGTAGGACCGGGTTGCCAGGGAGGCCGCCAAGGCCAAGGGAGGGCAAGCACAGAGGGGGAAGGGTGGAGGGCCTAGCAGTGACCAGGAGGGTGGGGGGAGGAGAACGTACCTAATTAGATAAAAATCCTTCAGGACCATATTAAAAGTCGAGGAGGGCCGGGTAAAAGCTATAAACAATCAAGGATGGACCCATAAAACAAGGAAGGAAAAAAAAAAGGTACAGATCGTGAGGTAGGGAAAGTCATTCAAGAAAACGGATACCCAGGACACAGGGGTCGACTGAAGGTATGAGCCATGTGGTATGGGATGTCAATCATGAAAACGAATACCCAGGATCCAAGGGATCAACTGAGGTATAAGTCATGTGGTGAGAAATGTTAGTAGTGGTATCTAATACCCAGGACACAAGGATCAACTGAAGGCATGAGTCATGTGAGGGGGATGGTCAGTGATGGAAACGGATACCCAGGACCCATGGGGTCGAGTATGAGAGTAGTATGAGAGCAAGGTAGCTGAGTGGTATAAGTCAGTACCTGGTAGTAATACCCAGGACCCAATGGGTCAGCTGAGGGTACAATCCGTGTAGTAGTAGCTGAGTGGGAACATGTCACTTAAGTAGAGCATACCCAGGACCCGAGAAGGTAGAGTCGAACCCAAGGCCCATGGGCCAGGTGGGGGAATAAGTTACAAACAGGTAACTGAGTGGGGATAGTCATCATTAGTAGTTGTAAGACAAAGGAACCCAAGACGAGTTCCGGGGAGAGAACCGGCCAGGCGGCTGGGTCTAAAGGTGTACAGACACTCGTGAGCGGTAGGTGCACACCGCGGTCATGAACAGCAGTCCAAAGTTAGTCGACAAGGAGTAGGCTACCAGGTCGGCCATGGAGTTCAAGTGCATGTCGCGGCAGGCAATCCTAACCGCGGAGAAGTCAGGCTCCAGGGCGAGACACCCAAGGACACAGTAGTCGTGTGTTTTGATACTTGTACAGCTACATTTGGAACGTTCAAGAACGTTCTAGAAAGTTCTGAGAGTTTCTCGAAAGTTCTGGAAGTTTCTTGAACGTTCTAGAGTGTTCAGGAGAATTGTAGAAACGTGTGGATAACTCTAGCAGTTCAGGGAGGAAGCTCGGCATTGAAAGCAAATCGATAATTTTCTCGAACACACGCGATTTTCCAAATTTCATTGTCCCGGTCACAGAAGCAAAGTTTTTCTGGAATAACAGCGATTTCCTTTCTGTTCTAGACCTAACGGGTCAGGAAAACACACTTTCAACCCAGGAACAGAACAAAAGTAAAAATTTGTTACATAGTGTAATTAGTATTACAACATAACTTTATAACAGTAACATCATAATGTGACAATATAGGAGAGAGAAAGACAGACACAGACAGACGGGGAGAGAGAAAGAGAGAGAGAGAGAGGAGGAGGAGGAGGAGGAGGAGTAGGAGGAGGAGGAATTGTGCTAATTGCTAATATAGGAGTGCAAGGAAGTACACTTTAGACGTGTGTGCGGGTGATTGCTCTCTCTATCTCTCTGTTTGTGTGTGTGTGTGTGTGTGTGTGTGTGTGTGTGTGTTCGTGTGTGTGGTAGGGAGACAAGAGGGTGAAGTAGGACCCGAAAAAGAACGGTCTCCGGCGTGATTTACGGAAAGTTTGAGGAAATGTTTTTTTCGATCTTGTCTGTTACCGGTTGATTTGCAGCGATGTTGTTTTACGAAAGCTGATTATTTTAAACCTTCAACATCTGCGCCTCCTTATGCAACTCTCTACTGCATCCTGCTCACCTGCCATGCTTAAAAGACAATTTAATTTTGCATTACAGAAGTATGTCTAGTTATTAATTACTTAATTAATTAATTGAACGTAACTTCGCATCTGTGATCTTAGACAATTACAGAAGAATGATAAAAAAAGGAAGTAAAAGTCTATTTATAAACGATGTCACGAGGCAGCCAGCTCTCCTCATCTTACGGCTAGTATGGAAAAGCTGATGGCCGTTAGTGTCAGCGTGCAGAAAACCAATGCGGTTAATCACTCGCTGAATTATAAGAATAAATGCAGGTCAACACTAAAATAGCACAGCGGCTCCACTTCATTACTGAAGCAAGGAGGACTGTCATCTTTTTTTGTACTGGAGTTAGATTCATAGGCGGTATCATGTTAGGGTAGGTAGGTTAATGGTGATACAGGTGGCCATTAATAATTATGTGTTAAAGAATATCACATTGTTGATTCTGCTGTTGGCCTCGCTGCCTGCTGGTTCTGTTATATTTGGCAATGGCGGTAGCGGTTGGGAGGTTGGGAATGACTACTGTGGATGTCCCTAGAGTATAGGACAGGGGACCAGGGGCAGGTGCGGGGGATAATAAAGGGTATACGAGTTTAGGGTGCTGCGATAGACAATTAAGGAAATGACGGCTAAGCCATCGCCAGGCCAGCTACCACAGACAGAGAGAGAGAGAGAGAGAGAGAGAGAGAGAGAGAGAGAGAGAGAGAGAGAGAGACAGAGAGAGACAGAGAGAGACAGAGATGCAGACAGTTCGAATCACCTAAGCAAGTATGACAGCATAGCATGAATATGAGAATCTGAAGCTGTAGCAGCGCATTGCTCCCCATCGCCCCAATGGGGGAATCAGAGTCGACAACCCTAAGACTGATTAGAACTAAGTTCGCAGTCAAGAACTAATGAAGCCTATGCCTGTATTTTGATCAATACTGGGCCGTAGAGTGTGATGTAGCCATCAAGAAAATAAAGAATCTGTAACTATTAAATGACATGTTCGAGGAACATGGACCTAATCTACTTGAATCTGAGCATTCTGCAGACAAAGTCTTGTGCCATCCAAATGTTACATGAGCTGTGAACATTATTCCTAGATCTCCTATTGGTAGATTTAAAACAAAAAATGATTATTTGTAATTAAAAATAAAATTAACTGGTTCAAATATTACCTTGTAAATGTCTAATATTTCCTAAATGTGTGAACAGACATTAACCGAAACGTCTGATGGAAAGACGCGGCTTACGTTTAAGCGTGGTGCAGACACTCTCAATGTCCTACTGACAATTAATGCCGGAGGTGCGGGAGGCTAATGCGCCATTTGAGATCAGAGGGGCAGGGCACAGGGGCCGCAGTCGATAAATCAAGATGGTCTGCCCTCGCAATACATACCCCTCGCCCCATACCAAAGAGACGCAGAAAACTAACCATAGCTTTGCCCGTAGATTTGACCGTATACTTGCCCTACGCCAAAGAAAAATACAAATGAACAATACCACAGCACACAGCGCCATCACAGTCAAAGCTCAGATATTATTAGCGCAATACTAGAATTGCCCGAATTATTTCATTTCTTTTTTTTCTTAACGTCTGTTTTAACTACGGAAAGATATCGATGCGAGTATTAGGACGTGAGATATAAGACTGTTTATTGACCAAGTGAAACGTTACGAGGAGTTTGGTGTGCCATGCATAGCGATTATTAACCTATCACGCGCACGACAAAAAGCAGGGTAAAAATAATTACCATCAATGGCCTGTTGTTTACTTTCAACCACTTACATCTTTTGTTGTTTTGTATGAAAATAGATTTTTGTAGTGTTGTTGTTTTTTTTAATCGTCGCTACGACTGAGAAGAAAACTACAAACTTTGTTTAGAACTTTAATTCTTTACACTTTCTCTTTCTGTATTGTTCGTTTCTCTTTTCTGCTTTTCAGAAACCACTCTTACGTGGCGCTTCTGTGCACTTAAATGACTTAAAGGTTATTGTGACTGAGGATGTCCTCGGTTCAGTGAAATTGGCATAAGAGATGAAGGAAGAGAAAAAACAAAGTCCTACGGCGGCAGATTGCGTCGTTAATTTGGACAACAATAACGATCTCGCTTTTTTTTCCCTCTAACACCAGTAACAACAGTACAACCGTTACTGTGATTCATCACGTGATAGATACCAGAGAGAAAGGAATATTCCTGGTCTATGATAGATACTATGGCATATCAGTTTACTTCTGTTGTTGTAGACTGAAGAAATGTAGCTTTGAACGGAGTTAGTGTAGGCCAAACGTTTCAGTGTTTACTTTATAATGGTCGAGAATCAGAATGGGCCCAATGTCGTCGGTCTGTCTTTTGCGTCCGTCGGTCCGTCGCGTGCCCTATCTTAAGCACCAGAAGACAGATTTTGTTCAGGCTTCTTCAGCTTCCCATGATATTATTTTTGCTCTATCTCGAAGGTCAAGATCACTGGGGTCGCTTTGTTATTACATTTGTTTGTAGATTGTACTTCCTTTCTTGGCCATTCCATTCAGTGGCAGTCCGTTGTTTGGTCAGTCGGTCGGTCAGTATTTCACTGTTGTATTCAACAGAATTTTTTTTATCGTTATCTCAAGAAGAATTATTTTTATTATGCAGGACTACTACTTTTACATTTAACACAACCCTATTTGCCCTTTTTTCCAAGGTTAAGATTGCTAAGGTCTGTCAGTTTTAACACACGTTTTGCGCCGTATTTTAAAATTGCCCAAACAGATGATGATAATGTTTAACTTGCAGATAGTTTAAATAGTAATTTGTTTGATGTTGTCATTTTCCTTCCTAAAGACAAAAACGATACAAAATGGTTTGCATTAACTAAGTAAATCCATGATTAAGCACAATGAAGAAGCAAAAGGAAAAAAGGAAGATGAAAATTACTCACACACACATTTTTGTAGAAACGACGTTGTAATGACTGTTGTGAAAAAAAAACAGACATTATTTTGACACACTTTTCATTTTTTTGACATTATTTTAACATTTTCAATTTTTTGAAGCTATCCCTTTCCCTAACCCATAACCCTAACCCTTTCCCAAACCCTAACCCTTAACCTAACCCTAAGCCTAAAACAGCTGTAACTCTACCGGAACACTATTTTGACGTCAAAATAGTGCAGCCTTCCAAAAAAAGTCAAAAGAAACCATGTGGAGTTTCATGTATGTGTCACTGTAACGTCGTTTCTACATGCCCACATTCACACACACACACATACACACACACATTTTTGTAGAAACGACGTTGTGATTATTGTCGTGAAACTCTACATACATTATTTTGACACACTTACCATCATTTTGACATCATTTTGACATTTTGCCATTTTTTGAAGCTATCCCTAACCCTAACCCTTAACGTAACACTAAGCCTAACACAGCCCTAACCCTAACGAACACTATTTTGACGTCAAAATAACGGGGCCGTCAAAAGAAAGTACATAGAGTTTCAAGTGTATGTCGGAGTAACGTCGTTTCTACCTAGCCACACCACACACGCGCACACACACACACACATACCCCCCCCCCCCCCCCCCACACACACACACACACATGAACCAGCATCGCCACTGTAATTTTATAACTTTATTTCTCGTCTGGTTTCTTTCCTGGCATTTTATGTAACGTGTCTTTCTTAGAGGGCAAAACTAGAGGCATAATTGATTGCGTGATTAAACTAACCGCGGAGACGTTCAAAATTGTGTACGGCAACTAATAAAACATCGGAGATTAAATATGAAGAATAAAACTCACCATGAAAGATATGGACACCTTACACTTTACGATATTTAAAGGGAAGGTGTGAAAAATCTATGACAAATCTACTAAAGTGAGATATTCAGCAGTCTGTTGCAACAAGCAGTGCATATTTAACATAACACTTTACAGGGAGAAGCGGACAGTTTTTTCTATTTTTTTAAATTGTCTTTTAGGTTATGTTAAAAAGGTAAACGAATAATTTTTCAAACAATTATTGGTCATCCTGTGTCATTTTGCGACGCAGAAGCGTCAAAGGGAAGTAATGAAGGCGGAATTGGCTACTCGGAAAGGCGAGGAAGGGTTGGAACCACGAAAAGGCAAAGAAGGTTTGGCGGTGTGCAAGACTATTATTGGCTTACATTTGTATTCGTCCATTATTTTTTTTTTAATGTCTCTGTACCTTCTTATACTCAAGGTGGGGACAACAGGCCTTGCGTCTCGTTTTTACCCCCTGAGGGAACACACACGCAGTTTTCGGGCGCACACAGGAAGCGAACCTAAAACAACCTAAAACAATCAACTTTTTGCCTTAATTGGAAGGTTTGTGGAAGGTTTCTTAGAGGTTCACGAACCATTTTTCGATGTTCTCAGATGTTTCCCAAAAGTTTTAGGAACTTAGGTTCGGGATCGGAGAACTTCGAAAAGAGGTTCATGAACCTCCACGAACCTTCCAATTAAGACACGCCATAACCAAACAGCTTGCGACAGCACCTGGCATCACATACGACAGCACCTGGCATCACAGACGACTTTTGACGCCATAGTAGGGGTCTTTCCGAACGGGTGAAAGTGAAAGTGATTGTGTGTTCGTTTCGTCCAACGAGAGGCACGCCGCTGATTCTTACGCCGCGTTACGAAACGAAACGAACGTGTTTCTGTGCGCTTTCGATTCCAGCACCTAGTTTCGTTGTGATTATTATGCCTACGTAAGGCTTCTTCTAACAAATCATGATTTGACACGAATGTAACTATTAGGTTGCACTTTAAAGATGGATTAGTGCTCTAACATTGAAGATATTTTACATTCTAGCTTCGAGTTTCATTTTTGTCACATAAAACAGTTTTTGGACTGCTGATTGGTGATACAGAATAGCTAGATTCTAGACAGCCATGACGGCATGAGGGTTTGGGCACTCTTTTCAGTAGCTCGTTTGAAAATACGTTTTAAGTCTGAGACCGAGTTTAGATCCCCATTATTACTTCTAAAATGGTTGAGTAATGTACCATATACAAATTCAAATCATTTTTGGACATTTTGCAAACGATTTAATAACCAAAATGTACTCACGAACATTAGTTCGTGGAAAACCTGATTTCCACGAAGTTTTATTCGTTGTGGTAGGCAGACTTCGTGACCTTTCACCACGGGAAGTAAAAGCGTCACATAAATTGCTGACGTCACAACAATAAGTAGTCCCGATTCTCATTCACTTTCACTTTCACCCGCTTCCGAAAGATCCCTATTGTTTCAGAGACGTCAGAACAATTGAACCCACACCAATCCTTCAAGTCACTACACACGTTACTAATACACACAGTGTCTTGGGTACAAAAATCAACACTTTATGATATTATCTGGTTGATTTATATATCAAATAGGCAATTAATCATACGCAATCAAGTCTAAATTTAAAAAAAAATCTAAACGAACTAGTAAACTACTACCGGAATTTTAGATTTTCTTTTTGTATGTTTGTACCTATGTCCTAAAACACCATTATCCTTTCCGCTATTGTCGTCGTCGCCTTCATCATCATCATCATCATCATCATCATCATCATCATCATCATCATCATCATCATCATCATCATCAACAACAACAACATCATTTTTATTTGAAAAAATAGGGAATTAGCAATATTACCCCAGCATCGGCAGTGACAACCATCAGCACGGCCACGAACACAACCAAAATCATAGTCACTATTCAAACAGCAGCGGTTTAACCTTTCCAGGCCTGCAAACGCTTGTCACAACGTAGCGGACGTTTTTGTATTAAAGTTGCTCAGTAAAGGTTTGGTATAGTAAATAGTAACGCTGTAGAGTGAATTTTAAATTAGATAGAGGCCAACAGAATTAAAGTTCCTAGTCTTGATACAGGCCTCTTTGACAACGACCTCACGCCCATCTAGCTCCAAAGTTTAAAATGATTTCAACAGATAGATTTTGCATGACATGCAGTAAAAGGTATACGTCTTTGGATGCAAAGGAGCAAAAAGGAGAGATGGCCAAAAAACCACAACATTTTATTTCCGTTAATTCTGATGTATTACGTAATACAATAAAATGTTATGTATACATGTGTATATGTATACAAGTGGGAAAAAAAGCTATTACTGACGTGTATTCAAACAGACTTTTTGAAAGTGCTGCTTTCCAGCTATGTTTCTGTGTTTGCAGTAGTAGTAGTAGTAGAAGAAGCATTTGATCCTGAAAGTTACAGAATGTTGATTTGAATGTTGAAAACGTTACTGAGGAGAGCGCCTTTTTTCGTGTTTGTTATTTTGAGCAGACAATAGCGGACTAAGAGTCTGCTACTTGTACCTTCAAGATAATCTGCTTTGTCAATATTTCTCAAAATCAGTTTAAAGAATATGCAAATCAATATTCGCCGGATTCTCCTTGATTTCGATGATCTGTAGCCAAGCCAAGCAGCTTTCTTGTTGGCTGTTGCGACGGGTTGCCAACTCTACAGCTACACGATGTATATTTTATTGACTGGTAAGAAAGGATCGAAGAGGCTGGCTGCTGTAAAGTGAATTAGAGAATAGAGTGTGGAAAGAGCCTCTTCCAGTCAATGGTGAGGGAACAATGGAGCTGCTATAGGGCTCTCCAAGGAGCTGTACGGTTGAGACTGGTCTCTGATGCAATTTCAGTCAGTGCTTGCTGCCACGCCAGGCTGGCTGCTGACAAATGAAGCATTTCCGTGACCCAGGCGCGGGCCCTGACCAGCGCCGGAAGTAGTGCGTCAGCCACACGTCGCCTACTTCCGGTGCTAAAGGTGCCACAAAGCTGGCATTCCCCTTCAGTTCCCTTCAAGCCGAGTGAGAGTCAATGCTTAAGCTGGGCGCCGCCATTCACTCTCCGCGATCGATGGAAATTGACACAGGTAATCAGGATCGATCTGCCCTTAAGACAGGATCAAAGTGGCCGTATGCAGGTCTAACTGCCAATTTCCTTCTTTACCCGGGTCACGAACCTGCTGAACCACTTTTCACACAACAATCGTTAGAAGAAACTGTATGATGAATATTTCAAACAGTCCTTGATCAACTGACTTGTTTGATCATTCTATTTAAAATGTTTTATCGCCGATTTTCTGATTAGTCGAGCGAGAACACTGATTACTGCTTTATTTGTTTATGTTATCTTTTGTGAATCATTTCAACGTGCAACTGTGGATTTGTTTTATTCAGAGAACGTCCTAAACATCTTTGAATAATCGGCTCCTTTGATTAGTGTGGTTTAGTGTTTTATGGTTTATGGCCAATTATCTGATCAATCGAGCGAGAACTGATTTTTACTGTTTTATTTTATTAGATTTGTTTATTTTTCGGTGTAATATAGAACTCGAGATAGAGCTCATTACAATTTCATGTTGCTTTATTTGTTTATGTTATATTTGATCCTTAATGATTATCTTGTGCAACAACAATAATAATAATAATAATAATAATAATAATAATAATAATAATAATAATAATAATAATAATAAAATTAATAATAATAATAATAATTAATAACAACAACAATAATAATAATAATAATAATAATAATAATAATAATAATAATAATAATAATAATAATAATAATAATAATATAAACAACAATAATAATGGATGTTATATAAACTTTGGTTGTTTCTTCGAAGAAATTAAAACAATTTCTTTTTGATGGATGTTTCATTGACTGTGATCATTGCACTGTATTAACTATTTTGATTGATCATTCTTTTTAGTGTTTTCTTGCCTTTTTTCTGCTGATGTTTTTTCAGTTGTTTATTTCAGGTGATGATGATGATGATGATGATGATGATGATGATGACGACGATGATGATGACGATGATTATGATGGTGGTGGGATGATGATGTCCACTTGTTAAGCGCCAGACTCCATGCTGCCCCGGCACGTTTGGTGCGCTCAAAAATAAAGTAAATAATTACAAAAGTAATAACATACAAAAATAATAAGGTGCCACAGAGAAACTGAATTATTGCTTAAACAAAAAGGACTTTGAGCTGTTTTTTGAAAGTGTTCTTGGAGCTGCATCCCCTCAAGTGCAGAGGTAATCTATTCCACAAAAGTGTTGCAGCACATTCAAATGATCTTGCTCCCAGAGTTTTTCCTCCTATGCCTCTCGACAATAGGCATAGGCAGCACTACAGAGTACATCATTCAGGAGACGGAGTAGGGCTGTCTCACGACTATGGCCAGAACGATACCCTGACTGGAACTTGTCTACCAGGTGAAATCCAAATTATTTGTTTCGACGGGCAAGATTTGATGTTTTATTGAAAGAAATGTAAAAGCAAACTTTGTGAGATATATATATATATATATATATATATATATATATATATATATATATATATATATATATATATATATATATATATATATATATATATATATATATATATATATATATATATATATATATATATATATATATATATATATATATATATATATATATATATATATATATATATATAATGGATAGATTTCATAGAAGCGTTGATTAACTGTCAGGTTTGACCGTTCGTTTGAAGTGTTCTATCGCTCTTAATCTGATGAATAGTGGTAACACTCAGATTGTAGCTTTTATGTTTATGGTTGGGAATAATCCAGGTTGATGGCATGTCGTCAGGCAACTGTTGATTGTTTGTTCAAAAAGAAGTAAATGAAAAAAAAAGTAATGATGGATATTTATTTGTTGGCTTCATTGAAGTCTTCTTTCAGTGTTTAATCGCCAACAGTCTGAGTGGTTCGTATTTATGGCTAAGTATGTGCCGTTAAATCACATAACGTCATGCATGCAAGTGTTGTTTATGTAATGAAATTACGTGCAAATAGTACATTGTTGCCTGAGATTTATTATAGAACAGACACACACACGCACACCCACACACACACCAATGACACGGCAGCTGAACCTACTGTCTGAATTTAAAATCAGCTTCGCCGCGTGCTCTCTCAGTCTGTCTGTATGTCCATCTCTGTGTGTTTGTGTGTGGTGTGTGAATGTGTGTGTCGGTTGTAGTCATGTTTTTTTGTTTGTTGATTATTGCGGGAGTTGGAGATGAGAGGATGGGTTTTCACAAATACTCACTCTGTCTCTTTCTGTGTATCTCTGTCTGTCTCTCTCTTTTTTCTTTGGAGAGGATGTGAGAAGAGAAGAGGGGAGGGGGTGTTCACACACTGTCTTGTTGTTTGTCTCTGTCTCTGTCTCTCTCCACCTTCTTCTCTCTCTCTCTCTCTCTCTCTCTCTCTCTCTCTCTCTCTCTGACGCCATTTTGTTTTAAAATTCAAATGTATTAGTATTTCTTATATCTAAGAGACGTTGATTGGAGAACCTTTGCTGTTGATGATTCAAAGCTTCGAAGAAAAAGAGTCTTGTTTCAATATTCGCCGAAAAATAAGTATTAAACATCGTATCTCCAGCTTGGTCTGAATGCGTGATGACAGCTTGTTTGTGCTTTCTTTGATTGTGTCTAGCTCACGATTCCATCAGGAAAGAGGATATAATACTGGAAATGGACGAAGATTATTACTTCAAGGCTGGTCAAAGGCGGATCAATCTCTTCCTATTCCTTCAACCTCTGTTCTTTTCTTCCTGGGTGCGGAGGAGGTCTTAAGACATTTTCCAATCTGCGAGTTTGTAAGGTCATCCCATTATGACGCCGCACAAACCCTTCTCTTTTTTTAGTGCTGGTCACCTCTCCTCGGCCTTCTGGCGCGAGATCTGTTAGCGGAATGACCTGCATGCGACTCCGCAACAAATGCAATATAGAGGCCAGTCATCAAATGACCATTCGTCATTGCCGCTGACAGTCCGGCAATGTCCACTGCTGTAGGGCTGACTACAAAGTCGCCTCTTTTTCACTCTGCTTCCATCCGATCGCCTATTCTCTCTAGCTCCCGGAGCCTCTTCTCCTAGCTGGACGTCATTGTTCCATTGTATCGCTGGCCCCTAAAGGGAGCAGGGGCGCCGGACATGAAAACGGAAGTGAAGAGAAGGAATGGACAAACGATGTACAAACAGCTCTTGACGAGTCGGGGAGGTGGGTAACGACAGTGTTCCAGCCGTGAAAGACCTGCTTGTTAACGACCTGTTCCGGCTTGAAAGGGAAAGGCCAATCGGGATTGAAAAGTGTAGGGTAGGCTGTGACTTGTAGCGAAGAGAGCTGTGAGGGTCAGCGGTGAAAAGGTACTTGGCTTTGTGAAGGAAAAGCCATCTGTCCTTGTCAAATCGCTGGGTGGGCAGCCCCTGTCACTCACCCGTCAACGGCCTTTTGTCCTTCCCCCACCTCGGGTAATGGTCATCCGCTAAACGACCTTGTCCTATGTCATCATCTACCGGTCCACTGTCCACGCTGCTACCTGATGCTGGCCGCCCCCTGTCTTTTGTAGCTGGATTAATGAGGGTTTAATCGGTTCTAATTCAGGATCTTCTCTTATCCTACCTGTCTTTCGCCCGCATCACTGACGTTTATGTGCGATCGCGTCAACGGTGGCTCTCTCTCTGTCTCTCTGTCTCTCTCTCTGTCTCTCTCTGTCTCTCTCTCTCTCTCTCTCTCTCTCTCTCTCTCTCTATTTCTCTCCATAAAAGGAGTTGTTTTGAGAGAGAGATAGAGTAGTTTGTGTGTGTGTGTGTGTGTGTGTGTGTGTGCGTGTGTGTTGGCGTGTGTTTTAACGTTTGGGGGATGTAACCTCTTCTATTTAATTCTTCTAGCTAAGATCGCAAGAATTTACAGGAGTCAAAATTGAATTAAACTGAACTCAACACCTGCTGAAGCAGCAACGCGTAAACAGTGATTTAAAGAGACCAATAAATAATGTACACAAGTGTTTGTGTAATATACAGTGCATCTGAACAAACTAAAACTAATGAGTTTTAAAACGTGATAGGTCGACATGTAACTTCGCTGCTTAGAACTAATCCCCCTGAGTCATTCAGACGCTTGATCGGCAAATTATAATACTATTAATAATAATAATTATAATAATAATAATAATAATAATAATAATAATAATAATAATAATAATAATAATAATAATAATAATAATAATAATGATAATAATAATTCACCGGTAGACGCCGAACTGTCTACGAATATAAATAGACAACAAAAGTTTTAGGAGATAGGCACCGGCCTCATTAGGCTGGTTTAGAGAAAATGAAGGTCCCAAACGCTTCTGCCCTTAAAGGCAACGGAAACGCCTTTAGCACTTTATTATATGATTGGTGTCTGGAAATACATTTGAATGTTCTGCCAGCATTTTGTATATGCCTTTTTTTCTTCTGCCAAATGCCTTCAACATGTCGTCACACAAAAAAAGCTAAAAGCTGACGACGAGTCGTCTGGTTTATGCACTGTATATAATGGACTACCGGAGGCAGACCTTTACGGTGAATCTTGGCGTTGGCTTCGTCTGGATTCTCCGTATTTCTTCTCTGGGTCCGTCTGCCTGTGGGCGTGGAGGTTAAACTTCAATGTTCGGTCAGTTTCTTCTATGATTCTCAGAGTGGAAGCTCTTCCTAAGGCAATCAATCACACGGGTACAAGTCGGCTGAATTCAGCAAGTCATGTTTGGCTTTCAATGCTGCTCTCTTACATGAGACACAGAAGAACCTTAAACTGACGGTTGGAATTAAATACTCTTGTTGTCCTGTGCTTTTTGTGATAAATGCATTATGATTAATGAGACTTGGGGTAGGCGGGATAAGCAGCGGCAAGGGAAAGGGTAGTTTAATATAGTTTTGGGAAAACGCGGCGTGGCTGATGAAGCAGGTGTACGAACGCTTCATATTTTCGTTCTAAGTGGATGGGTTAGGATGAAAGCTTGGTGGTGGTTGTAGTGATGTCATCATCATCATCATCATCATCATCATCATCATCATCATCATCATCATCATCATCATCATCATCATCTTCTTCTTCTTCTTCTTCTCTCTCTCTCTCTCTCTCTCTCTCTCTCAAATAGTTCTTCAAGTCAGCCAGAGATCGCCGTAGATATTGGCTTGCTGAATCCTGTGGGTATTGTGTGTGTGTGCGTGTGCGTGTGCGTGTTTGTTAAAAGGAGGGAGGTGTGGGGGTCTTTAGCAATCATAAAACTCTGACGCTGGAAAAAACCCTATATATATACTACTCAAAATAATTGAAGGGCCACTCTCATATTTCATTTAGTTTAATTAGTTTTTGCTGCTATCAATAATATCGCTTATATTGCTTATTTCAAAACTTATCATGTACAGTAACATTCAAGACAGTCTTATTCTGACAAGTAATCACATGTGTGAGTTTTGAACTTTCTGCACTGAGTTGAAAAACAAACCCATTTTTTACAAAACAAATGACCCTAATTTATTGTTGTCTTGCTAATAAAGCATCATTTTCAACATTAAAAAGTGATTTGCAGTTCAACAATCGGCGCTTTTTTCTGGGTATAAATGGCAGCGCTTTTGCTGCTTTTCTAACCATGCCCCAAAGGCGACGATTGACTGATGCGGATAGAGGCAGAGCTATTGCATGGCTTCAGGAAGGGGTGGGGGTGAGAGAAGTTGGCAGGCGGCTGGGAGTGTCCCACTCCGATGTCCAAAGGCTGCGGGAGCGCTTTAACAACACTGGAAGCGTCCAAGAACCAAGAAGGTCCGTACGCCCCCGCGTTACCACTGCAAGACAAGACCATTTCATCACCCTGTCAGCTCTGAGGATGAGGTCCGCTACAGCAAACACCATCAGAAGACAGCTTCACGCAGCCAGCTATGTTAACGTCAGCGACCAGACAATTCGCAACCGTCTACACGAGGCAAACCTGGAATCAAGACGACCAGCAGTACGGCCTTTGCTCACCCCAGCTCACCGTGCAGCGCGTTTGGCCTGGGCTCGGCGTCATTTGGTGTGGACTAGGCAACATTGGTCAAGGGTGCTCTTTACAGACGAGTCTCGGTTCTCCTTGTCTTTCAACGACCGTCGAGTGAATGTCTGGAGGCGTCCACGGGAGCGTTTTGCTGATGCGACGGTGCGCGAGTATGACCGCTTTGGTGGTGGATCTGTCATGATGTGGGGTGGCTTCGCATTAAACTTCAGAACACACCTGCTCCAAATTCATGGCAAATTAAACGGTATTGGCTACAGGGATGACGTCCTACAACCTAGGATTCTCCCAGCTCTGCGGGCCTTTGAGGAAGGTGCCATACTACAGGACGATAATGCCAGACCCCACCGAGCGCGTATCGTCAATGACTTCCTGCAGCAACAGCACATCATAAGGATGGATTGGCCGGCTCGATCACCCGATTTGAACCCCAAAGAACATTTGTGGGATGTCTTGAGTCGACAGACACATGGCAAACCTCCCTCCAGGAGCTAACCTTGAAGTTCTGGCCCAAGTTCTCCAGCAAAGTGGTTGGCCATCCCAGGAAACGTCCTCTATAACCTGATACGGTCCATGAGACAACGATGCCAAGACTGCATTGATGCAAACGGTGGCCACACCCGATACTGACTCCATAGATTTTTGGTTTCTAAAGTTTTGATTTTGTAAATGAGGGGTATGTCCAGTTAAATTGAATTTACTCGAATTTTAAGCGACTGATGTCTGAAATCGTTTTTGTTATTGATGCAGAAATGATTGCAATAAAATATGATGAACTAATAATTTAAAGTCGTGTTTCTGATTTAAAGGGAGACCCATATTGTCCAAGTGGCCCTTGTATTATTTTGAGTAGTATATATAAGAAGGACGCGACAGAGAAATCGATCGTCTGTGTTAAATCCGTTACATCAAAGTGTTTTCACACAAGTTAGCATTCATACAAAAGCGATCTGTATTTGTCATGTTTACCATGCTATTTAGTTAAGGGTGGAAAAGAACAAAGAATGTCAGAGAGAAGGAAGGAGAGAGAGAGAGAGAGAGAGAGAGAGAGAGAGAGAGAGAGAGAGAGAGAGAGAGAGAGAGAGAGGAAGAGGAGTGGTGTTGACGACGATGTAGGCAAAGAAGAAGAATGACATCAGCTGAAAATGTTGACAAAAGTAGTATATTTCTAAAAAAAATGTTTCTAAACGTCAGCAATTATGTAAAATGTGTGGCAAATTTGCGCAAGACGGTTTAAACAAAGAGCAAGCCTGAACTTAAATATGTCACTTCCCGTAGAGGAAAACTTTTAAAATCTTTAGCATCCTGCTGCTTTGTCTCTGCATCCGCACGATCTGGCAGCATCTTCTCAGCCAAGTTTTCAACAGCTGCAATGAACGGTCTTACTGCTACAGCCATCGATTCTCAGTACGGTTTCATAGCCCGCAGGCGAACACTGCTGAAGTCAAACAGTTTTACAGCAGCATTTCCCGGTTCAAACAGAGTATTTAACAAAACATGGAAGATTGGAGGAAAATAACGTCACGCTCATAAGATAATTGCCTAACTCAATTTTCATAGTTTCGAGATAAACGATAAAAACATGTTATTTTTTAAACTGAAAATTCTTTAAAGATTTTTTTTTGCATATATCTTCACAGAATGAAGTTGCCAATGTATGTTGAAGCCAGGTTTGAGAAATGTGTGTTCGTTTGCCTGAAAACTGAGTTAGGCAGAATGAGCACTAACAAAAGCTGAGATAGGCAAGAAGTGAAACTTCAGATAGGCATAGGAAAGTTTTTAAAAAAGACAAAAACACAAGATAGGCAATATTGATTTTTTTTTTCATTTAATCAATAACATAAAAACAAACAAAAAACTTCATGTACTTGGAATGTCAACGGTAAAACATGACAAGCCTAAAGAAACAACACATATTTTTTCATAAACCTACACATCTTCTATGCGCTTGCAAACAAAATGTCAATAGAAAGAATCCTTTTTAATTTAATGTGATCTAACAAACTGTGATCTACTTGCAGCAGTGATGTATTACTTTCCTAGCCTATTCCTGTCCTATCCCGTAACTCGGAGGTCGTAGGAGCACCACAGATGATCGTTTAACCAGCGTACTTCATCTTTCCTTGTCTTCAGCAACCCTCATGGTTTCGCTCATTGTCAAACCAGTCCAGTCTCGGATGTTGTCCTCCCACCTCTTTTTCGGTCTCCCTCTTTTTCTACCTCCTTGCACTGTGCCTTGCAGGATAGTCTTTGCAAGACCTGATGATTTGGTGACGTGGCCATGCCATCGGAGTTTCCGTTTTTTTACCACTGTGAGCAGGTCATTGTGTTGTCCAATGGCTTGTGTGATGGTCTGTCGGACTTCGTCGTTGGTGATGTGCTGGTGTAGGAAATGCCCAGAAATGTTCTGTAGCACCTCATCTCCATGCTTTGTATTCTTCGTTGTATATCTGCTGTGAGGGTCCATGTCTTGCAAGCGTATAGGAAGATGGAGATGACAAGAGAGCGCAGCAGTCTTACTTTGGAATGTAAACTGATGGTCCTGTCTTTCCAAAGTGGCTTCAACCTCGCCAGGGCAGCAGTTGTTTTTGCGATCCTGGAGAGGACTTCCTGTCGGGAGCCATCGTCTGTTACTTTGTACTTGACTAAAGGCATCATAGAACACATCCTCTCCTCATAAAAAGACATAATACACAAACACATCTTCTGTGTGCTTGCAAAATAAAACAAATTAAACACAAATTGTTAATGTGGTCCAAACTAAAGGTGCAGTAAAGTGTGTACTTGACTGTTGGCATCTTATCACACTCCCCATTCCCTTACCTTTACCCTTGTAAAATGTTATTCATTTATTTACTTAACTCAAAGCATCATGGATCACTCGCTCTTCTCTTAAAGGTAATTATTAAACTTGCTTAATTAACTTCTGTGTGCTTGCAAAACAAACAATTATTTGTATGTGATCCATACAAAAGGTAATTCACTTGCAGCAGTGAAGTATTACTTTGTACTTGACTCAATGCATCATAGAGCACCCCCTCTCCCCTCCCCTTCTACCTGCACCCAGGTATAGAAAGTCTTTTCCGGACAGGACGTCTGTGTGCTTTGTAGAGGTCTATTCAGGGCTGCCATTTCCATCTTAGTGTGAAATGGAACGTTTCAAGTTCTTACAAGACACTAATATCTGTTCCACCTGACCGGGGCTAAACCATGTTAGACGCTGAACGTGAAGCACCTGCAACATTTTTATTTCACATAAAGTGGCAGTAACTTCCTCGGGATGATCTTCCAGTTGTGGCAAAGTGTGAAGTTGCAAATGGGTAAGCGGTAGTTGAGTTAAGCAGCTCAAGTCTGAGAGGGAAAAGCTCGAATTCCCACTGGCCCTATACACTTTGATTCCTACTTCCTGCCCATGCACTTGTCTCTTGGACAACTCTTCCGGGACAAAACTACTCATTTGTGTGTGAGGTCTGTTGGATCAGCTTGGGAATATTGGATGCTTTCTGCCAAATGGTCACTGGGGCTTCCTATGATATTATTTGGCAATGTAGGCATTTTATATGTATGGGTTTTGTTGATATTGTATAATGATGCTTGTATTCTATTTTGTTTTGTAAACGGAGGTTCGATAAATTAGAGTACAGCCTCAGCGTCCCCTGCGTGGGATGTCTTTATTGTAAAGTGACCAGCTGGTAGATTGCCTTCAGTGTTACCACTAGGGTTGTTTCGGCAGATCTTTTAAGCGGATCAGTGGTGAGTCCTCTTTCACTTCTCTGGTCCTGATTTGGCTCGGAAGAGTCTGCTGGACCTAAAGCAATAACCATGTAATGTAATGTAATGTCGTCTTCCTCACTTGACGAGGAGGACTCAGGCTGGTAGCTTCCCGCGCTTCATCGTCACAGTCGTGGGGATCTATGGACACACGCATATACAGATGCATCTATAACTAAATATGCTCGATATTTTATGTAATATAAAACGAGAACAATGGTTAGCAATGCTAAATGGTAAATAGCCAAGTATTTTAACTTTATTTAACGTTTTTTTACAGTCAGTCTTCCGTTTAAGACAAAATGCCTATCTCAGCTCTGTCTTAATTTGCAAATTGCCGATATCAATCGCTTCACATTGAAGATGATGCTTGGAACAGCATTTATAGCCAATTTCCTACAACATCTAAGAATAACAAGTTCTAAAATTGATTACTTACCTTCGTCTTCTGATTGAAGTATGTTTTGCAACATCTCTGTTGCTTTTTCAGCCCAAAATTGTTCAATGCGTCTGGGCGCCGCCATATTGGCTGCAAAATGCCTATGTCAGGAATGAGATAGGCAATTTGGCATACGAAGCTGTGGCGACCGTTACGATTTAGATAGAGACTTGTACTCTCTAGCACAGATGGCTTGTCTTCCCAGGGCTTTATTTTTACCCCTACTGCACAACTGCCTAAGTCTGAGTTAGGCATTTATGTTATGAGCGTGACGATAACTGAACCACAATCCTAAAATGAGAAAGGGAACCTATAGGAAAAGTAGTGAACCTAACTACCGATAAATGTTAATCTGGATTTGTTTTATAGCAATCTCACAGCTAGGGTATATGCTTTTCTATCAATGTAATTATAGCCTGCTATCCAAGGTCCACGAAATGAAAAAGAGGAAGAAATTGGAGTAGTTTGGAGTACACTTTACAACAACCACTGCAAGCCTCTTGGTTACAAAGCGCAAGGAATTGACACCCGTTTTCAGATCGACTCACATAAGCCGCTGACACAGCTTAAGAAAGTCTCGGGTATTTCACAAGTCTAAGGGTTAAGCAAACAGAATAGTTAAAAATGTTCATATATCACTAGTCTTCACCAGATTGTGGAACAGAAACTCTGCTGTTTTACCCTGAAAGATATACAACATGCAAGTCTGAAAAAGTACACTGAAACTTTGCTCTTGGTCACAATTTCCGCTGCCTATGTGAAGCGTATTCCCATAATTGCGTGTAAAGAACATGATTGGATGTTTGAACTGGTCATCGCCCGAGGCCTGTGATTATATGTGCCGACAGAGCATTTTTGTTGACCATTCTTCAAGATTTAAACTTAATTTCTTCTGTCTTTGGACTGCAATTAAGTATATTTTCTGTACTGGTTTATATGTCATCGTGAAAAGCACTATGGGCAATGCAAAATGTAGAGATAACAAGCAGTCATTAAGTTAACTGATCCATCGCTAAAATAATCAGTAAAATTACTAATGTTAACCAGCAATGAATCGTTGTAATAAGAAAGAATCGCAGGCGATAGTATACACATATTCATTTTCATATATGTCCAGTGTGATTGCGCTTAGACTTTGCCGATGACTTGTGCCTGATGTCCCAGGCACGCCAGCACATGCAGCAAAAAACGGACAACCTTGCTCAAGAAGCCCTGAAAACTGGACTTCAGATCAACCTGGAGAAAACTGAAACCATGGCCCTGTTTAAAAGGCAGCAGCAACCAATCACCATTGGAGAAAGCAACCTAAGAGAAGTTACCTCCTTCACCTACCTGGGTAGCATTGTAACAGCAACAGGCGGTTCTGACGAGGACATCAAAGCCAGAATTGGGAAAGCAAGATTCGCATTTGTCATCTTGAAACCACTTTGGAGATCTACATCTTTCTCTCTCCGGACCAAACTGCGGATCTTCAACAGCAGTGTGAAGTCCGTTATCCTTCACGGCTCAGAGTCCTGGAGAGTCACCAACACCTTGACAAAGAAGCTCCAAGTGTACATCAATGGTTGTCTTCGGAGCATCCTGAAGTTCAGATGGACGGATAAAGTAAGGAACACGGACCTGTGGCAGCGGACGAATCAAGACCCCATCGACCGGCAGATTGCCAGGCGGAAGTGGCGCTGGGTGGGACACACTTTGCGGAAACCCCAACGTGACATCACACGGCAGGCTCTACAGTGGAATCCTCAGGGGAAGAGGAAGGTTGGTCGTCCCAAGACGACCTGGAGGTGTTCCTGTGAGGAGGAGATGAAGAGCTGCAACCTGTCGTGGGGTGAACTGAAAAAGACTGCCCAGAACCGAGTGCGCTGGCGAACTGTTGTGGAGGCCCTTTGTTCCACGCGGAATTCAAGGAATTAAGCAAGTAAGCAGTGATTGCGCTTAATGTTGCAACCGTATCTGCAATATCTTTTAATTGAGACCTTTAAAGGTGGTGCTTGGGGTGTAGTTGTGTGTGTTTGAATGTTTACCAACAGCGGAGCAATCTCCATATGTTATGTAGCTGAATAAATTTCGTATTCTGGTACGCAAATATCAATGAATCATAAACGAATATAAAAACGAAGCTGAAAACGAACCGCAGCTTTAGATGAATACTCTTGCTTTTGAACTGTTTGTTGTATTTGTTTTCCGCGGTTGGTACTAAAATTGCGATCGAATCAGAAATTGAATACGTATCATGCATTCGTTTTCTAACCAGTTCGAGATGACTGGTAGAGATCTTAAGCTGAGTCTGTATTATAAATATAAAATGGTACTTTTTGCATTTGGCCCTTTGATTCTATTTTTTTTCTGCGGGTTTGAAGCTCGTGTTCTTCTATCACAAGGCAATTGTTAAACCAGAAACATATTGTATTCTTTCAGCATACAGTGTTTGATTTTTATAACGATGTTATTCTGAATATTTGAGTCGTTTTTCGTGGGAACACCTAAAAGCATACTATTTGGGGTAACAGGAAAGTTCAACAATGATTACTTTTTGAGCTTCAGAAATAGTCTTTTTAACGGCAAAGCATATTTTCCCCACGATAATCGCCGTATTGTATTATCAAGTATCTTTGAATATGATGCATTTGGACAGAGGATTAGAGAAAAAACGTGCGTACATCAAGTGGATTTCCTATTTAAAGAAAACAAACTTTGACTAGATTGATCCACAAGTTAGAGTTTTTGAATGAAGTTCGGCTGTGTAATCATGGGATTGGTCGTGCTCAGTTTATTCTTCGTAATAAATGAGTTACTGTTCTCCATATTCTTTGCAAGGATATAGATGCAGACGATGCCCCTGATTTAGGACTTTTATGTAGTAGGCCATGATGATTTAATCTATCGGTCCTTGAAGTTCGCCTCTGAGGCGTTCGAGGTTTGTTCTTAGTTGAGCTCTTTCCATAATATTTGGTTTAAACATAAATGCACTCAGCAAACCAGATAATAGTGCAAGGCAAAAGTCATCAGGGCGCACAAAATCACAAGGCTTAAATGAGTGCTACCCAAATAATAAATAATGTATCAGAAATATCGCTGGCGGACGACAGCAAACAACAAACAAAACCATTGATATAAATGCAAGAGAGAAGCAAATTAGAAACAAACACAAAAAAAATACAAAAAACAAGATGAACTGAATAAAACAATACTGACAAACACAAAGTTCTGAGAAGTTATCAGACATACAGTAGTTTAAGTATCACAAACTTTAAAGTTTTCCAAGCGAGCAAGAAAACAAAATTTGAGCTTGCCCTTCCCCCCTCTATCTCCCTCCATCCTCTCACCCCCCCCCCTTCATCCCCCACACCCATCTCTTTTGTCACCCCTCCATCACTTTTACTTTGTTTCTTTATTCTCATCTAAATGTCCTTGGATTATGCATATGGAGGCCATCATGAGCAAACCTAGGGACTGAGGTTCGCCTGTGATGCAGTAGAGCTTTTGTTCTGGGTTGAGCTTTTTTCACGCTGATGTTTGAGCAGGTCCACTCTGTAGCCTTTGGTGGTGTGTGTGCTTTTCGGTGGCGGAGTTTGTTTAGAAGATGATTGCGGCGCTCGCCCTTCTCATCAAGGTGGCGCGGGAAGCTTTTGAAGTGGGCGAAACCTCGATTAGCCACCCTAGGCACGGACAAGAGAGGACATTTTTTTTTATTTCCCGCCCCTACCCCTTGACCCTCTTTCCCTTGTCCCCTTTTGTCAATATTACATGATCTGCATGCTCATTGAGTGCGCTCACAGTAAGGAGTATGAAGAATCTGCTGAGGCCTACTCAACACACGGAGTATTGGGGTATGCGTCTGTTGTTATTTTATATAACAAATCCACCCAATATAGTATACTCTACCATGCAATGATGCTGCTACCACTTTGTATAATCAGTAACTCTTGACAATGTCCTAGTAAATAAATGTATTAATTAAATTTTTGTCAGCTCTGCCTGCTTCTTTTATTTCAAAGTTTCTTGCCAAACGCATATTTGACTTGGTATTGTATTTTGAGAAGTCCCCGAATGTGTGTGGACCCCACTGCAACAACGAAACAATGGACCCCACTGCAACAACGAAACAAATGACAGTGGTCTGAGACTCTTGGAGTTTTCAAGATACAACAATCTGATATTGGCAAACACGCTTGGCCTCCACAAAAAAGTTCAGACGATGGCACAGGCACAGTCCCAGCGGGGAGCACCACAACCAGATTGACTACATCCTGGTCAAGACACGCTTCAGATCAAGCGTCAACATTGGCGGGACACGCACTTTTCCAGGAGCAGACATCGGAAGCGACCACGATATCGTGATGATGTCCTTCCGGCTCCACTTGAAGAGAGTAAACACAGCAAAGTGCACCAGACTGAAGTTCGACCTGGCCAAACTGCAAGTCTCGGAGGTGGCAGAAATATTCCAAGCCACAATTGGAGAAAAATTAACACCACTGTTCATTTTGGGAGCTGGTGAAGTAGAGATCAATACCATTACCACCACCTTCAACTCAGCTGTGACAGATGCCGCCACTGAGATCCTTGATAAGCACCGGCCACAAAAGAAGCCTTGGATCACACCTGAACTTTTGGACCTGTGTGAGAAACGAAGAGAGATGGAAATGAAAATGAACAACTCACAGGGAGCTGATGCCTACTGAAAAATCAACAATGACATCCGAAAAGGCGTGCGCACAGCAAAGGAAAACTGGATAGAAGAGCAATGCCAGGAAAAAGAGAACAGTTTGAACAAGAACTACAGCAAGAAGGCCTACCAGACTGTGAAGCAGCTGACAAGTGGTAAACAGCCCAAGGTATCCACGATCCAAAGCAAGTCTGGCATATGCCTTACAGAAGAACAAGACGTCTTGGATAGATGGATCGACAGAGTACTGCTCTGATCTTTACAACTCTACATAAACGGAGACCCATCAGTTCTATAATGCCTTCAGAAAAGAGAGGAGGAAGAAACCCTCCCAATTCTCCGAGAAGAAGTTGAGGATGCAGTGCAATCACTAAAGTAGGGGAAGTCAGCGGCAGTGGACGACATACCCGCGGAATTGCAGCAAGCAGGAGGAGAAGCGATGATTGACGCCCATTATCTGTAACAGGAACTGGCAGAGAGGGGAGTGGCCTACCCCATGGACCCAGTCGCTTGTCATCACTCTTTCCAAAAAGGGTTACCTTCTGGAGTGTGAAAATTACCGCACCATCAGCCTCATCAGCCATCCCAGCAAGGTCCTCCTAAAAACAATACTCAACAGGTTGAAACCCCAAGCTGAACAAATCATAGCTGAAGAACAAGAAGGTTTCAGTGCAGGGCGAAGTACCGATTTTCAACCTCAGAATATTCTGCGAGAAATACCTACAGTACCAACAGCATCTATATCATGTGTTTGTAAACTTAAGAAAGCGTTTGACCGAATCAGCAAGCAGCTCTGTGGGCAACCATGAGAGTGTACAAAATCAACCCTAAAATTATTTAAGTCATCAAAAGCCTGTATGATAAGGCTACCAGTGCAGTCCGCCAAAACAGCGCCATCGGGAACTGGTTCAGAAAAGCAATCTGTGTGCGTCAAGGATGCCTACTCTCTCCAACACTCTTTAAACTCGTTATAGAGCGCATCATGTCAGATGCCCTTGCAGGTAACGAATGCACAGTCAGCGTAGGGGGTAGAGCAATCTTGAACCTCCATTTTGCGGATGACATTGATGGATTGGTTGGAGAGAAACAAGAACTTGGACAGCTTGTACAGAGGCTTGACACTTTCTCCAGAGCGTATGGAATGGAAATAAGTGCAGAGAAACCAAAATGATGACCAACAACACCAATGGCATCAACATGGACATCAAAGTCCAAAGCTAATCCCTCAATATAGTGCATAGCTTCAAATATTTAGGAGCCATCGTATCAGACAATGGGTCTTGACAGGAAGTCTTCTCCAGGATCGCACAAACAACTGCTGCCCTGACAAGGTTGAAGCCCATTTGGGAAAGACAGGACCATCAGTCTACATTCCAAGGTAAGGCTGTTGTGCTCCCTTGTCATCTCCATCTTCCTATACGCTTGCGAAACATGGACCCTCACATCAGATCTACAACGAAGAATACAAAGCATGGAGATGAGGTGGTACAGAAGTCTTCGGGGCATTTCTTATAACCAGCACATCTCCAACGACGAAGTCCGACAGGCCATTACACAACATTGAACAACACGATGACCTGCTCACAGTGGTGAAGAAACGGAAACTCCTATGGTATGGCCACATCACCAGAACATCAGGCCTTGCAAAGACCATCCTGCAAGGCACGGTGCAAGGAGGCAGAACAAGAAAAAGACAGAAAAAGAGGTGTGAAAACAATATTCGAGAATGAACTGGCTTGATACTGAACGAAGCCAAGAAGGTTGCTGAGAACAGAGAAAGATGGAGTACGTTGGTTAAACGATCATCTGTGGTGCCCAAGCGTCCTTCGAGTTTCCGGATAGGAAAAGATAGGTTTCGCGTTCATCTCGACATTTAAGGTAAATTGTAGAGATTGCACTGTTGTCTGCAATAGACTCATATTAGTGATGATTAAAATCTTGCTCGGAGCAATACTATGTAGCCGAGCCGAGTATTTGACTCTCAACTCTCTCCCACGTTACTGAGAAAACGGCCCATATTTAATTATTATTGTCATTAATATTTTAAGAGGGATATTCAAATTTGTTAATTTGCAATGCGGGAAGCTTCTTAGTAACACACACAGGATTGCCGGCTAATAGCGCCACCACACTCTCTGCTGGTCACTATCACGAACCTGCATAGCATGGCAGTCGATAGTTTAGCCATGTGCAACCCATAAAGCAGAAGACGAAGGATCAGGCGGGGAGAACATATGTCACCTTGTCCTGAATTATTCAAGGGGCTGGAGACTAACCCAAGAATTCGGCGCAGCAGGCGCCACCCAAGCTAGACTAACAACAAGGAAGCAAACTCCCTCAGTCTGGCAGCATCAAGGGGGACAATTTCTCCCAAGCCTGACTATAGTAGCCTCCCACCCCGCCACACTTGAAATAGTCTAATATCACAATAGTCCAATGGCACAATTGTCAATAGACGTTAAATTTCATGAATAAAAATAATTAATTAATCAAACTAGCTTGCGGGTGTTTCCCAGGGATGCGCTAAAGGCTGAGGTAATACTTTTTTTTTTAAAATTGAGATTGTCCGAATTGAATACCCGCTGATTGTACATGTGACAGTGATTGTCTATAGATTAATTCTCGTTATTAACACGTCTTTGGAATGGTTGTGGGGGTCTCTTTATTTATTTATTTGGAATACAGTTCTGGCATTTTAAATGTTCGTTTCAGGCATTTTCTTCAAAGATCCGATCATAAAACTTCAGGTAGACGCAGTCCTTGATGATGGATTAGCTTACCTGTAACTTTGACATCTCATCTTGTATTCACGTGTATGTCTTGGATGTAAGTAGACCTATTTCTTGGCTTTTGTGCTGATAACGGTATTTCTTGTAACTTTGTCTGTTTTGCATAGGCCTACTCTGTTATTAGTTCCCAAGCGGTAGTGGGGAGCTATTGTTTTTGGTTCTGTCCGTCCGTCCTTAAATAGACGGATTTCTTTTTGTTTGATTGTATTATTCGTTTTGTTTGGAATTTTGTTGTTCAGGCGTGCTGAAGTTGTTTTTGGGAACATCCGGTTGTCCTTTACGTGTAATTATTTGTTTTCTTCTCGTCCTTTCATTTTTGTCCCTTTTCCTATCGTGAGGACACAAAAAAAAAAACAAAAAAAAGACAAAAAAAGAAACAGGCGAAAAAACAAACTGGTCTGGTTCATTGCACACACTACACATTCTCTCTCTCTCTCTCTCTCTCTCTCTCTCTCTCTCTCTCTCTCTCTCTCTCTCTCTCTCTCTCTCTCTCTCTCTCTCTCTCTCTCTCTCTCAGCAACTTCGTCTTCCACCTCCGACCGAGGCATGACAGGAGAAAACCTGGTGTTATCTTGCGTGATTAAATTTTATCCTAGCCTTTGTGCAGCTTCTTTTCAGCGCTGATTAGCTGGCAAGCTAACACTCTTAACTTCTGGTAGCTCTTGCCATTCAGTGCATCTCTCAGCCATTGTTTCTCCTGTTTTCAACGTCCCGCGACTCCTCCTAGTCCCAGGGACATACTTTCCTCAACATTCCAGTCATAAATGAAATTATGTCCGTTGTCAAAATGTTTTTGAGCGCTTAGAATTTTTTGAAAGAGCGGGCGCCTAAAGTGAATCCGAGCTCACAGTTTCAAGCTTGCGACACTAGATAGTTTGATGATAGAAAAAGGGTTATTAAACTACATTACAGAGGTGGAAGCTCTCCAAGAAGCGTGTAAACAGCTTCAAAAGACATTGTGTCCCTTTGTGGTTGCCTTCCAAGCATGTGCATCTATCCAAGTACTAACCCCTCCCGACGTTGCTTAACATGAGTGGATAAGACATTCGGTTCCTCGGTCACGTCGGGCTGGCGAGTCTAGCAAAGCGCATATCCTTGATATGGTCGATACGCTCCACTGAATACCACAGGCACACAACACTACGTCTACCTTTCTTCACAGCAACGCCTTGGAACCTGTTTGCACCGCTGCGTTATTCGGCACAAAAGGATGTATGGATATGGATATATAACAAATAGTCCACTCTTAACGTGAATTGGACCTTTAATGAGTACGTGATTGGCGGTTTCGTGTAGGGAGAGGGGGAGGGGGTAAACTATTGACTGCTATGGCGGACATTGTTTTGAACGGGCGGACACAATGTTTAGCTTAATTTTTTGTTAATAATAGACACAAAAGAATGTATGGATATATACCAAATAGTCTACTCTTAACGTGAATTGGACTTTGGTACGTGAGTGGTGCAGTCGTGTTGTGGTTAGAGCACACGTTAGCAATGTTTCATGTTCAGCAACACTGAGCGAAGCCATGAGGGTTGCTGAGGACAGAGAATGGTGGAGTGCGCTAGTTAAACGATCATCTGTGCCGCCCCAACGACCTTCGAGTTACGGGATAGGATAGGATAGAGAAAAAAGGGAGGTCACACACGCTTCCCTACATAATGACGGAAAGGTTACAGGGACACCTTTACCTTTACCCTTTACCTACGTTTTTTTGCGCAGGTTCGATCTTCTGGTTCTGAGGCACCATGATCAGCACGGTAGGTGGCAGACACAGTGTTTTGTGTTACTAATGATTGCGTGTGTTTCCATTCTGGCTTCATCCAACTATTATTGTGGATGATGATGATGGTGATGATGATATTAATGATGATGATGAGGATGATGGTGATACCACTGCCGTTGTTGTTGCGGCTATCTATGATAGTAAACTTGAGAAGGACGAAGACGGCTTAGGGGACTGGGCTCCGGCACACAGGACATGATTAGCCTGTCTGGAACTTCCTGGCAGCTGCTCCACAACAGGCAGATGATGTTCAGCCTGGCTCACGCGTCGACAACACGTTTTACTTAAAGAAGTTCCACACACAGTATCTGGGACTCTTAGGGCATACACCAACATACAAGGGCGGATCATTCGGTCAGAAGCAAAGGCATTAGGAGTCATCATTCGTCAGAAGCAAAGGCATTAGGAGTCATCATTTTTTTTTGTAATGATTATTTTTCACGAGTTCATCAGTGAATAACGTTGGACTATGTATGAATATTGGCCTCTAGTCTTTCACGTCCCCATCCAGAATTCTCTGAACGGTGGTTTTGATTCTTTTTTATTTTTTTTGGGGGGGGGGGGGGGTGAGGGAAGGGCTCCACCTACACCCACTCATCCATCCCCACGAATTCGCCCCTGAACATAGACTATATTGCAATACACGCCAATAGGCAATACAGTAAGTATTGTTTCAAGCCTTGGTTGATCACATATTCATTTATTTACTACGATCGGTTTGATATCGCGCACATATATCCAACAGCTCTATGCGTTTCGCGTCTTTCTCCCTCTCTGAAGCTTCAGCAGCTGTTGAGCAGGCATACTCACTGCAGATTGCAGGTTTGCCTGAAGTATTACGTATTTGCATCAACATTGCACTCTCCTTCTGAAAAAAGAAGAAGTGGAAACCTGATGATCTGGTGACGTGGCCATACCATCGGAGTTAACGTTTTTTCACCACTGTGAGCAGGTCATCGTGTTGTCCCATGGCTTGCGTGATGGTGTGTCGGACTTCGTCGTTGGTGATGTGCTGGGTATAGGATGTGCTGGGTATAGGGATATGAGGGATTAAACTCCGAAATACTCACTTACGGTACATGTTATTGTACACACTCAGCCATTCGTCCAGCACAAAAGGCATCAATGTTAAAAAGGCCCCAAGATCACAAAGTTCATCATCACAGATCCTTTCCAAATTTACAGTGAGTGTTGCACCACCTGGAAAATAATAAGATTTAGCATGCGCACGCACACGCTCACACAAACACACACAAATCTTTTAAAAGTAAGTTTTTGATATAAACCGATACATTAATGTGTTGATGTGCTTATTGATAATGGCGTCAAGGTTGATTCTAAAAATAGCACCGCACAGAAATTGTATTTATTTATTATTATTGAGGATTTTTATAGCGCACTTATCTCGCCGTACTTGACCAGACTCTAGGCATATTTGTTTGTTTATATATGTGAAAGATTAGCGGTAAGTGTGAGCAGCGATTATCCAGTATATCATTTTTTCAGGTGCAGATAACAAAGCACATTCCCAAGTAAACTCGTTGTCACGCAAATAAGCAAACATCCTTCATACCCTGGCCATTTTAACAGTAATGTTTAACGGGAGTGGAGGTTATTTGTTTCCACAGCGGCCAGTTTGTGGTGAGTCTGGAAGCTGAATACACCTCTTACATAGCCGTAGAAACGACAGTCTGAAGATAGGATGTATTTGGATGGGGGACTTGCTGTTGTGTGTTTAAGAATCTGCTTAGGAAATAAATTGTTGCTATGGGCGGATAACCTTTTAACCTGGTGCTTTGTTAAATCGTCGCCTTTGGCCTTCAGCCCTCTGCGACCGCTTTTGTACTGTGTATGATTTGGGAACTTGCTGTTGTATCATGTACTTAGGAAATTGAATGAATGTACATATAATGATTAGGCGTAGTAGTTTTGGTGTGCCTGCAGCGGCAATCAAAGATCAGATCAGATCTGCATCTTATTAAAAACGTGTTTTTTGTCAACACTGATTAGACCGGTTAATTGTTGAATGAGCTTATAGCTTATAGCTTATACATGCTGTCAAAATATATGGGTTATGTGGGGTTATTAGGAAGACAAATACAAGGGTTGAATGAGAGCAAACACACCGGATAAAAAGATTATTTATACAAGGCATGTATTTTGCTAAAACAAACTTCGTCAGGAGTGACAAGCAAGTTACGGTTACATAGTTTTGCGGTTGGTCTGGTTGGAACCCTTCGCGTCTTTTAAATGAGCATAGTAGACCCCATCCATAACTCCTTGCATTGGATTGTTTGATAAGTATTCACTTTCTTGGGTTATTATGAATTCCCATTAAATCTCGCCTCATTGTTTGCTGAAATGTTCCCTGAGCAATGAGCCTAAATGAAACCTCGAACCTGGAAATATTGCAGACATCCCAGACCAGGCCTGTGTCGTATCAAAATCAAACTCGGTGTTATTAAATATTGTAAGATACCTCTCATGCTGACATGTTTTCACAACTGACACTACAACTGTCTACGTTAAAATGTCGCTGCAATGTTTAAAATGCCATCTGTTACGTTTAAAACTTATTGTCAGTATATTTATTCAGTTTCTACCCTAGGCCACACGGTTCGTGATCTTGATTTGCATACTGCGGAGCCAATTTTAACTATTATGATTATGTAATTCTGCAGATTGTAATAACTTAGATAAGATGAAGCACTATGTATTTAATTATTTATTATACAGCGCTATTTTGATGAGTTGTTAAGTGTTCAAACAAACAAAAACACACACAAACACATACGCATGTGTGTACACACCAGCACACACACACAAACCAATAACACATACCAAGATAATGCAAACAAAATGAGTGCATGGCATGAAATTGATTGGTCATTTAATATGTAGTTCGTGACAACAGCGGACCTATATTTTTCCTGTTAAGAGGATTATTGTAATAAAGTGCGCTTTTGCACGCTGATCTAGGATAAAGGAGGTGGGTGGGTAGAGGGAACGGGGATTGATCGCAATGAGAAGAGAGGGCAGGGTCGGGGAAGGAGGTACAAAAAAGGGTGAGAAGGTGTAGTGGTGGTGGTGGAGGGTGGGGGTAGGGAAGACGAGACACATACGGCTTTATTGAGACCGTACGAACTCTTCTCCCTCTCTCTTGTAGAGACGTCTTGGTCTAGTCTCAGCCTGGCAGTATGGAAAGGAACAGGCGATCCATCAGCTGCAGGGAAAAAGCTTACTGTGTCTGAACTGACGTAGGACACCGGCCATCACTCAGTCTTTGTTGCGACATCGGATCTGTCGTAGGTTTATTACCAACCTTAATTAACTCTATCTATCTACGTAGGTAATCCCTCAACCTGTCTGGCTGTTGGGAAGAGACACCCGGGATGCTGTCGCGGATTTTTCACCCCTTTCGGTCCGTCTGCATGAGCTGTTGACAGGAGTTCTGCGTGACATGTCCCGCAACGTCCATGTTTTGACATTATCTCTCCAGCCTTTCCTGTGCTTTCCGCTGCGCCTGCCTCCTTCCACCGCTCCTTGCACAACGGTCTCGCAACGTGACCAAACCACACCATATTTGTTTCCATTCACACCCACGTTGGAGTGCCGGGGGTTTCAGTATAAATAGTATCCCCACTTTCTGGAAATTTTAGTATCAGAGTCTCCTCTCTGAAAATCCTTACGGGAAGAGAGGGGACTATAAACTGATTAACATAACATAACATAACTGGAAATTTAGTGCTTTAAATTCCCACTGTCGCTGTCTTTCTCATTTGCTCTTTCTCATTCCTGCACTGTAAGTTCTATCAAACTGCTATACTATCGTCTTCTTCGCTAGAGCAGTCTCCTACCTTTTTTCTTAAAAACTCTTCCGGGACAAGACTCCTTGTTTGTGTATGAGGTCTGTTGGATCAGCTTGGGAATATTGGACGCTTTCTGCCAGGTGGTCACTAGGGCTTCCTATGATGTTATTATTTAGCAATGTTGGCATTTTATATGTATGTGTTTTGTTGATAATTTATAATGATGTTTGTATTTTATTTTGTTTTTTGTAAACGGGGGTTCGATAAGTTGGGGTGAAACCTCAGCCGTCCCCTGCGTGGGATGTCTTTATTGTAAAGTGACTGGTTGGTGGAGGGCATTCAGTTTTCCCACTAGGGTTGTTTCAGCAGATCTTTTATGCGGATTGGGGGTTGTCCGGTCCTGATTTGGCTCGGAAGAGTCCGCTGGACCTAAAGCAACAATTATGTAATGTAATGTAATGTTTCCATTCACAATAGCCAGGAGCGGTTTCTTTAGGGCCCGCAAGTGACGCTACCGGGTTCCTGACGTATTCTTTGGTCTTGTATTCGTACCAGGCGATTCGCGTCTTTCTACGGTAGCACTTCATTTTACAGACCTGAATGCGTTTTCCAATGATGCCGTCAACTCCATCAGAGCGCTCGTATTATAGGTGTAGGCTGTCTTGCGTTCCATCAATATGGAATTTTGAGAATTAGGGCCAACGATGAAACAACGATGGGGTGGCCTCGTGGCGCAGTGGATAAGTCGCCGGTTTCCTATGCCGAAGGTCGCGGGTTCGATTCCCGCAAGGGGCGAACGTATGTGACTTAGGTACGAGACTATTGAGGTCACCGAGGGTTTTCTCCGGGCACTCCGGTTTCCTCCCTCCCTTCAATAATGGTACAGGACGCAGTCAATATTTAAAAAAATCAAAAATAAAAATTCAATTTTCTTTCCGCCTTCTAATAGCGATCTCCCTGCCTTTACACCACCTGTTTGAGTGATATGTATTTGGTGTGTGTGAGGGTGTATGAGACAGGTGAGCGTGTGTGTTGGTATAGATCGCCGCGCTTTGAGCCTGAATGATTTGGGGAAAAGCGCGTATAGCATCCTGTATTATTATTATTATTATTATTATTATTATATTATTATTATTATTATTATTATTATTATTATTATTATTATTATTATTATTATTATTATTAAACTTTCTTACAAGTATTTTATAAGTAACTCTGTCTCAGAAAATAGATATTTACTTAGTATTAGATGTTGTTTGAATTAATTGTATTGGTTGTTTGATTAGATATCTTAGCGTCAGTGGTGGTTCAACGGTACAAAGCACAAGGCAACTTAGTTTCGTCTTGGTCAGCTTGGGTTCGATCCTGATTTGTGTTAACTGCTTTGTGGGTGCGGGATATTGGTGATGAGCACCTTTAGATGCCCTAACACTGAAAACGTGTTCTATGGTTTTGTTGCTTAAGAGTATGTGAATTCATAAAGTTTGTTATCACTGGTGCATCTTATTCTTCTGTAAACACTCCGGTTATATCATTACCGGCAGTTCAAATCTGTACGAAATTCAGCAGTATCCATGACATGATTGGGACGCGGATGCTTTGGTCCTTCTAATACATTGAAATTTGTAATCGCTGGTACTTGTTGTTCTACTGCAGAAACTCCGGTTGCTGTTATTTCAGGCAGTTAATTCCCTGCTGCCGTTTTTATTCATCTTGATGCATGACACGACGAACTTTTATTCCTCTTTGGGGTAGGTCTCCATGATCCAAAACAAGTCTGGCATATGCCTTCCAGAAGAACAAAAAGTCTTGGATAGATGGACAGAGTACTGTTCTGACCTTTACAACCATACACCAAACGGAGACCCATCAGTTCTAGCATGTCCCCAGAACAGAGAAGAAGAAGAATAAATCCTCCCATTTTTCCAAGAAGTTGAGGCAATAGTGCAATCGCTGAAGAAGGGGAAATCAGCGGGAGTGGACAACATAACCGCAGGAATTGCTGCAAGCCGGAGGAGTAGCGATGATTGACGCCCTAACCATTATCTGTAACAAAATCTGGCAGAGTGGGGAGTGGCTTACATCATGGACCCAGTCGCTTATCATCACGCTTCCCAAAATGGGTAACCTTCAGGAGTGTGAAAATTACTGCACCATCAGCCTCATCAGCCATCCCAGCAAGGTCCTCCTGAAAATAATACTCAACAGATTGAAACCCCAAGCTGAACAAATCATAGCTGAGGAACAAGCAGAATAATCTGCGAGAGATACCTAAAGCACTAACAACATCTATATCATGCGTTCGTAGACTTCAAGAAAGTGTTTGACCGAGTCAGGCATGCAGCTCTGTGGGCAACGATGAGAGTGTACAACATCAGCCCTAACATTATTGAAGTCATCAAAAGCCTGTATGACAAGGATACCTACTCTCTCCAACACTCTTCAACATCTTCCCAGAGCGCATCATTTCAGATGCCATGGGAGATCACGAAGGCACAGTCAGCATAGTGGTAGACCAATCTCCAACCTCTGTTTTGCAGATGACATTGATGGATTGGCTGGAGAGGAACAAGAACTTGAACAGCTGGTACAGAGGCTTGACACTACATATAGATCCTTTGAAATATAAATCATTACAATGCATAGCTTCAAATATTTAGGAGCCATCGTATCAGACAATGGGTCCCGACAGGAAATCCTCTCCAGGATCGCACAAACATCTGCTGCCCTAACAAGGTTGGAGCCCATTTGAAAAGACGGGACCATCAGTCTACACTCCAAGGTAAGGTTGCTACGTTCCCTTGCCATCTCAATCTTCCTATACACTTGCGAAACATGGACCCTGAGAGCACACCTAAAATGAAGAATACAAAGCATGGAGATGATGTGCTACAAAAGACTTCTGGGCACTTCCTATACCCAGCACATCACCAACGACGAAGTCCGACAGGCCATCACACAAGCCATTGGACAACACGATGACATGCTCACAGTGGTGAAGAAACGGAAACTCCGACGGTATGGACACGTCACCAGAGCATCAGGCCTTACAAAGTCCATCCTGCAAGGCACGACGCAAGGAGGCAGAAGAAGAGGGAGACAGAAAAAGAGGTGGGAGGACAACATTCAAGAGTGGACTGGCTTGACACTGAGCGAGGCCATGAGGGTTGCTGAGGACAGAGAAAGATGGAGTACGCTGGTTAAACGATCATCTGTGATGCCCCAACAACTTTCGAGATACGGAATAGAATGAATAGGATAGGGGTGAACGGACATCAGTCTTACTCGACGATTCTGCAGCACAGCCTCCGGTTGTTTGTAATCCTTGCAGTTAATTTATTGGCAGCAGTGTTATTGTTCTGTGGATGTGTTTTGTATTCGGAGACAAATTGAGTGTTCATGCTTGTCACGCAAATGAAGTAAGTTCCCTGTCATCGAGACTTTTACCACAATGTCGCCCAGAGATTTGAAGTTTAACAGAATGTTGCCGATGTGTAAAGACTGAGCTTTTTGCTGCAGCCAGCAGTAATAATAATTTCTTCTTGTTTGTACTGTAATCGTTCATTGAAATTCCACCGAGACTTTACATATTCTGTCACGGAAGTTTCAATACAGAGATTTTAAGGGATCGCGATGCTACTGTTAATGTAATACGCCATCGGATAGTATTTTTCTTTCTTCTGTTGTTAATGTAATGGAGGCAGTCTTGTGAATCCGTTGACTTTGAAATGCCAGAGTGATTTATCTCTGTTGTTGATCTTTCCACTGTCAGTAGACATTGCATGGCAAGAGAGTGAACTTTTACAATCATCAATTATTCATGTTGTAAAAAGTTAAGAGATAGTGAGTGAGAGAGAGAGAGAGAGAGAGAATGTGTATGTGTGTGTTTATGACAACCATTTTTATTCATCACATGAACTTAATGTTGTAATGCGCTGCTGTCTGCACATGAGTGTCAAGTTATCGGTACGTTAGGCGGCCACCCATCCAAGTACAAACCGCGGTTGGCGTTGCTTAACATTACTTATCCGCTGTTTTTGCCACTCGGCTACCGCTGTCTCCGTTTTTTCGGCCTTGTCTTTTCAGCACCTTTGGCTCAGTGATGACATCTTACCCTCCGTCCGCTCTAATCACTCTAAATCTTAGATCCGCTCTCCAGGCGTTACAATCCTTGACCCATGGGGTATTAGTGCTGGACAGTCCACCAACGCCAGCCCTCAGGCGTGAGAGAAAATGACACACAACAGGACTAGACAGTATAGTAAAGGTAAAGGTAGTCCCATAGCCTTGTGGCCGTAGGGGAGCGTGATGTTGGAGATCACACTTATCTTGGGCCAGCGTAAAGAGGGTGATGCCCATCTCTCTCCCTCGCTGCTTTACCTTCCCCACCCTTAAGAGAGTAGGTCCTCAGTCACAGTTGAGTCAACTGGGGGCGTTGTTATTTGTCGCTTCACGTTTTGGCGGTCACCCATCCAAGTGCTAACCGCACTGGACAGTGCTTATAACTTGCGACACAGTAGCGAGTGCTCCAACCACTGCTCTAGCCGACACCCTAATAGACAGTATACCGTTGTTCAATTATGTCCAACTTTTCATCTTCTCATAGTACAATATAGTTTCCACTGTCCTCTAAATATAGAAAGCGATAAGGTCTGTGTTTTCTGTAATTCACTTTCCTTTTGAGGTTCTTTTCTCCCTCTTCCTCTCCCTCCCATATCTCTTTTTTTTCTCCTTTAGTGTAGGCAACTTCAAACGTGAGCAGATTGAGTAATTGTGATTTCTAGGCATGCATTTTGAGTATCAGTGTTGTATGTAACTATTATTATGGTTGTTAGTGTTACTATAGTATACATTTTATTACGTAGTATTAGCTGTCTCTTCGTTTAATTGTCATGTTTATGTATAAAGTGTCCCTGGTGGGATTCTTTGGAATAAAGAGTTGACTTCGCTTGATTGGAAATTTAAATTGTTCCTTACTCTCCACATACCTGTATGTATGTATGTGTGTATGTATGTATGTATGTATGTATGTATCTATGTATGTATCTATGTATGTATCAAGAGATCCAGAGATGGGACTCATAATTTTTTGCATGCAGTATCATAATTGTCGTCGTTGTCACTAATATAAGCATAGTCATCATCATCATCATCATCATCATCATCATCATCATCATCATCATCATCATCATCATCATCATCATCATCATTATTATTATCATCATCATTATCATCATCATCATCATCGTCGTCGTCGTCGTGTTGGGTGGGTGGCAAGACTGCGTGTGTTTGTGATTAAGAAAGGGAGACAGTGTGTGTGAAGGGTGGTGGTGAGGGGGGAGGTGTGTGTGTGTGTGCGCGCGCACGTGCACGTGCAATAGGCTTGCGTGCGCCTTCTGGCTTTGTGTGTTTTGCACCGAATCCCTGAGGACAAACACAAAAATTAATTATGCTCAATTATATTTTTTCCCTCTCCAAACGTTTGTTGATTTCCCAAAAGCACTGTTGTTTATTTGCAGAATACTGTAACACAGGGTGAGTGTGTGTATAGGTGTGGGTGTGGGTGTGGGTGTCAGTTGTTGTGTGCGAGCGAACGAGAGAGAGAGGAAGGAGGAGAGATTTATACAGACAGACAAGTTGGAACTGTCGGAGTATCTACAGTATCCTCAAGAAGAAGAAGAAGAAGAAGCAGACAGACAGAGAATGTAGTAGGTTGAGAGAGTGTGGATTTGGGGTAGGGGGAACCTTATCAGAACAGATTTAAGATATAAAGCCAGTTGGCCTCGGCTCGACATGTGTCGTTTTGTTTCTTAACAGCTTTTATGTGTCCGTTCGGTTTTTAAAATTTTATTTTTTTTGGAGGGGGGAAGCATGGGTGGGGGTAGGGGGGTGGAGATACGTGTCGCCTACTCGCGTTTTGCCTACTCTTTGATCTCGGCAATGTTGCCCTTCCCCTTTTCAGAACACGCCGCAGGCGGGAGCGTTTCGCCTACAAGAGTTATCTTGTATTTATAATAGAAGTTCTGTGTGTGTGTGTGTGTGAGAGAGAGAGAGAGAGAGAGAGAGAGAGAGAGAGAGAGAGAGAGAGAACTCGCTCAACTCAAAACTATACTGACGTGTTCACCAGCATGTTCGCCATGAGGTCAAATACAAAACATCAATAATCATAGAAACAGTGGCGTAAATAAACAAATGGGTGCTTCGCACCAATAAGGCAAAGTAAACATTTCAACATAATTATGTCCATGGAGAAGCAAACTGACCGTGATCGTTTGTGTGCGGACATTGCATTGCTCGTCACGTCTTTTATGGCATAATAAATAAACATTGCTACGGACCTTGTAATATGTTTGTTATAATTTTGTACAAAAGGTTTAGAGGTGGTTGATGTACATTTATGTATAATGTTTAAAAAAAATATTTATCTCTTAGAACATCGTATTTCGGGCAATACAAAAGAACATGTATTTCGTCTTCAACGTGGCTACAAAATGGACAGTTTTTGGATAAATTACTATACCTTTCCTTTCCGTTTATGTCATTAGCACCCAAACTGAACTTGACAAAAGGATTTGTAAATGTAACTATCGTTATATCAGTAAAGTATTTTTCAAGCTCTAATATTCATTTGAAAGAACGGAAAGTAGTATACCTATCGCTATCTCCTAGCTTTGCAAATCAATCTGGATTATAGAAATCTACTATACGTTGCTTCAAAGGACGTAAAAACGATGTTTCGTTGCCAGCTCCATTTCATCAAAGCTACTTATTTATTGATTTTATTAATAAAGCTATATTGTGTATGTGTGTCGGTATGTGAAAATCTCAGTAATTCATTTTTTTAAAAATTAAATGCTTACTTTAAATCTATGTTCAGTATACATGAGCTTTCGTTGTTGTTTTGTGTGTGTGTGTGTGTTTATATTTCAAAATAATATATTTTTTTAAATGCTACCTTGTTGGCTCTTGTTTTCTTAAAATGAAATGCACAAAGTGAGCGAGTAGGCGAGCCGCGAGTCGTTTTAAATTATGTAGGAGAAACGGGATTAGGCGAAATTATAATAGGCGAAACGTGTCGCACAGCATTTGTTTCCTACCCAGTCCATCCATGATTGCATTGAGATGGAGCAAAGAGATAAGGCCGTTCCATATTGCCAGCCAGAACCAACTTGTGTGTGTGTGTGTGTGTGTGTGTGGGTGGGTGTGGGTGTGTGTGTGTGTGTGCGTGTGTGTTCTCTCTTTCTTTCTCTCTCTCTCTCTTTCCCACCTTTCTTTCGCTCTCTCTCTCACATACGCACGCATACACACGCAAACACACACACACGCACTGTTTCACACACGCGCATGGCAATTCTAGATTTTATTATTTTATTGACAGCTTTGGTCTTTCTTTTATTTTGTCTGTCTCTGGATCTTTCTTTATTTCTTTCTTTGTTCCCTCTTTTAATCTTTGTTCCCGTCGGTGTAAATAACATCATTTCCCATCTGCGTGATATATTTAGTCCCCGGACTCCATTTGGTGAGAGATAGCGCAGCAGGAAACAACAGAGTGACGTAAAAGAGAAGAAAGCATCAGATAAAACAGGCTGCTGGCGTCAAACAAGCCAAACAACGCGTAATTGAAAGATACAGCTTGCAAAACAGGCACAAGAATCGCTCTGTACATATAATATAATTATAAATTATATATAATTTAATTATAAAGACGCAATTATTATAGTGTGGGATGAGACGCCCAAGTGGGGCAAGAAGGCCAAAGGCTATTTATTAGGCTACTGATAACGTTACCTGAAATAACACGGCAAGATTTTCCAGTGCTGTTAACATAAGTTATTTTTGATGTTTTAAAATTCAGTGTTTAAATAAAAACCGGATGGCAGGATATCTCAGTTGGTTGGGAGTCGATCACTTATTTCAGAGGTAGCGAGTTCGAATCTGGGTAGTCACCAATATTACACTGGCTGAGGCACAGACCATCATACTGTTTTAGTTAATCTGGGGCTTGGTTGAACACTGCATAGCGCTTGGAATTAGGTTTAGATTGAAGTAGGAAACTGTGGTTAGTGGTTGATCTTCTTGTCCTAGGCGATCCTATGATGCTATGCTTTCAGTGAGAAAGCCACCCAGTTTCACTCGCACGGATTCCACATAACCTATTTATGTATTTATTTTATATTTTTATATCGCACCTTTTCCACCTCCAGAGCTGCTGACGGCGCTGATCATTCAAAATCCAAATCTCACAGTTTTTAACAAATCCAATATACGTTAAGTTATTACACCGTTTAAGTTAAAGTTATCTCTGGAATCTTCGCCACCAATGTTTTATAACTGTTTATTTTAATTATTTATGTTAAGGCGCGTCGTGCGATGACAACTGGGCACAATCCTGGGCGAACAGGAATGCAGTAGATGGGACTTGGCTGGGTGTATTTGTTAACAACTGTTTAAACAAAATCTCTGTGTCTGATACAATTGTTCAGAAAATACCTCCACACTATGACTCGTCAACATTGCTAATACACGGTGGGAAGGAAGAGACTCTAGAGATCTGTGCAGCACCGCCATAGGGCTTTAAGCTTTAAAGATGTCAATTGTAGCCTGTATTTACTTTCCTTTGTCATCAAGCATCCGGCCTTTTAAGCCCGAGCAATCAGGGCAGTTTCGTATTGCAGGCTAATATAAGCCGCTCAACAATGCAGGTGATAAATTGTTGTTGCAGCTCATCAACAGATCAAATAATGTCCTAATAGTTATCGCTGTTGGCGCCAGGAACAGTTATGGGGGAAAACTCAGAACGAGGAAAACTGTAAGACACAATAGCAAGAAGAAGAGGAAAGAAGAGGCGGACGAGAACAAGAAGATGCGTCGATGTTAGCATGCAGCACTTAACTCAAATCATCGATTCGGTCGCTTCCACCAGCTCCTGACACGCATTCATACACATTTAATTGTAGATACACAAATACATGTCTCTCTCTCTCTCTCTCTCTCTCTCTCTCTCTCTCTCTCGCTCTCTCTCATTAGTATTATCGTTTCAAAAATGATAATAATAATGGTGGTGATGGTAATAGTAATGGTGGTGATAGTAGTGATAACAATAATTGTTATTATTATTATTGTTATTCTTATAGTAATAATAATAATAATAATAATAATAATAATAATAATAATAATAATAATAATAATAATTATTATTATTATTATTATTATTATTATTATTATAATAAAATAATTAATTGTTACTGTTCTTATTACTATTATTAATGTTATTAATTTTATTATTATTTTTTATTATTATAAGGGTGAGGTGTATGGAAGGGGGGAAGGGTGGTTGACTAAAATTGTTTAAAGA
>CM072518.1:35482877-35575377 GCA_036898135.1 Oncomelania hupensis
CGCTTAACCAGCGTACTCCATCTTTCTCTGTCCTCAGCATCCCTCATGGCTTCGCTCAGTGTCAAGCCAGTACATTCTCGAATGTTGTCCTCCCGCCTCTTTTTCTGTCTCCCTCTTCTTTTGCCTCCTTCCACCGTGCCTTGCAGGATGGTCTTTTCAAGGACTGAGATGACAAGGGAGCGCAGCAGCCTTATTTTGGAATGTAGACTGATGGTCCTGTCTTTCTAAATGGATTTCAACCTTCACAGGGCAGCAGTTGTTTGTGCGATCCTGGACAGGACTTCCTGACTATTTTCTGATTCAATGGCTCCTAAAAATTTGAAGCTATGCTCTGTGTTGAGCGAGGGATTGGCCTTGGACTTTGATGTCCGCGTTGATGCCATTGATGTTGTTGGTAATCATTTTGATCCTCTCTGCTCTTATTTGTATTCCAAAGGCTCTTGAGGTGATGTCAAGCCTCTGTACCAGCTTTTCAAGTTCTTGTTCCTCTCCAGCCAATAAATCAATGTCACCCGCAAAACCGGAGGTTGGAATTGCTCTACCCCCTATGCTGACTGTGCCTTCGTGATCTGCAAGAGCATCTGGCATGATGCGCCCCAGGAAGATGTTGAAGAGTGTTGGAGAGAGTAGGCACCCTTGACGCACGCCGCTTGTTGTTCTGAACCAGTTCCCGATGGAGTTGTTGTGGAGGCTTGCACTGGTATCCTTGACTTTTGTTGACTTCAATAATTTTAGGGCTGATGTTGCACACTCTCATGGTTGCCCACAGAGCTGCATGCCAGACTCGGACAAACGCTTTTTTGAAGTCTACAAATACATGATATACATGTTGTTGGTGCTGTAGGTGTCTCTCGCAACTTATTATTCTGAGGTTGAAAATCTATTCAGTGGTACTTCGCCCTGCCCTGAATCCTGATTCTTCTTCAGCTATGATTTGTTCAGCTTGGGATTTCAAACTGTTGAGTAATCAGGAGGACCTTGCTGGGATGGCTGATGAGGCTGATGGTGCGGTAATGTTCACCCTCCAGAAGGTTACGCCTTTTGAGAAGAGTAATGTCAAGCGATTTGGTCCCTGATGTAAGCCACTCCCCGCTCTGCCAGATCTTGTTACAGATAATGGTGAGGTCGTCAATCATGGCTTTTCCTCCTGCTTGAAGCAATTCCGCGGGTATGTAGCCCACTCTTGCTGACTTCCCCTTCTTCAGTGATTGCACTGCTGCCTCAACTTCTTCTCGGAGATTTGGGAGGGTTTCTTCCTCATCTCTGTTTTGGGGGCTTGATAGAACTCATGGGTCTCTGTTTGGTGTGTGGTTGTAAAGGTCAGAGCAGTATTCTGTCCATCTATCCAAGACTTAATATTCTTCTGTATGGCCTATGCCAGACTTGCTTTGGATCGTGGAGACCTTGGGCTGTTTAACACTTGTTAGCCGCTTCACAGTCTGGTATGGCTTCTTGATGTTGTTCTTGTTCAGACTGTTTTCTATTTCATGGCATTGCTCTTCTATCCAGTTCTCCTTTGCTGTCCGCATGCTTTTTCGGATGTCATTGTTGATTTTTCAGTAGGCATCAGCTCTCTGTTAAGTGTTCTTTTTCTTTTTCATCTCTCTTCGTTTATCATGGTGTTGACATCTACTTCACCAGCTCCCAAAATTAGCAGTGGTGCAAATTCCCCTCCAATTGTGGCGTGGAATATTTCTGCGGGTCTTGCAGCTTGGCCAGGTAGAACTTCAGTCTGGTGCACTTTTCTGTGTTTACTCTCTTCAAGTGGAGCTGCAAAGACATCATCACGAGATCGTGGTCACTTCTGATGTCTGCTCCTGGAAAGATGCGTGTCTTGGCAATGTTGACGCTTGATCTGAAACGTTTATTGACCATGATTTAGTCAATCTGGTTGTGATGCTCCCCGCTGGGGCTGTGCCAGGTCCATCGTCTGGATTTTTTGTGGAGACCAAGTGTGTTTGCCAGTATCAGATTGTTGTATCTGGCAAACTCCAAGAGTCTCCGACCAATGTCATTTGTCTCGTTGTTTCAGTGGGGTCCACATGTGTCTTCCCAGTTGTGGTGCGCATCTTGGCAAATCTTGGCATTGCAGTCGCCTTGCACTATGAATATGTCCTTCTTCGGCACTTGGTCAAGGACAACCTGCAGATGTTCATAGAAATCCTCGACTTCGCTGCCGTCAAAGTCTGATGTTGGGGCTTAGGCCTGGGTGATGGTAACGTTGAGAGGGTCTGCTCTCAGACGGATGGTAATGAGTCTACTGGAGACTGGGCGGCAACCCATGACATTGGCTAGAATGTCTTTGTGGACCAAGAATCCAAAGCCGTGTTTGTGCCTGTTATCTCTCCCGCTGAAATAAAGTTTTTGGCCTTTGTCGGTCGTTGTTTCACCTAGCTAGTCCTTTCCAGCGCAGTTCGCTGATACCTCAAATGTTCCATCGATAGTGGTCTAGCTCGTGGGCCAGTTCTAATTTTGTCTTCGCAGTTAGGGTACTGACATTCCAGGTTCCTTTGACGATGTTGTCTCTTTTGCGGATCTTACTAAGTTGTCCACCAGTAACACACGTGCCACCTGCGTCCTGGTGGCCAACGGAAGGCGCAGTCCTTGGTGACCGTGGTGACGGGCGACGACCGATCCGGTGAGGAGTGAGTGGTTCTTTTCATCATACGGTGTGTTTGGGCAAAGAAGACCTGCCGGTCCCAATCCTTTCCCGCTTTGACCACATCCGAAATTCACAAGTACAGTGTGACTCGCATTGGCCCCGAGCACGTGGTCGTTGAACCTGCAGTAGCGTGAGGTTACTCCGTCCTGGCCGGTGACTTCTGTGTAGAAGACTTTCGCCTAGTGATGCCGTGCTGACATCACCCCTGTTAGCCGCCTCTTACGACACGCCGGGAAACGTTGTTTTTTTTTATTCTATTCAGTGCCCGAACCCACAGCAAAGAAGAATAAAAGCTGACTGCAGGATCTTAAAACAACTGACACGTTTAACGTTTTAAAAACCTTTCTAGGTGGAAAAGAAGCTCCTTGGTAAAATGTGTTCTCAACGTTCTCTCATAGGCTTTTTCCATTGGAATAAGTACATAAGACGAGTGAAAGTCTAAGACTGAAGCGTTGGAGAACAATTTTTTAAATCAAGGATATCATGTTGTAAGCTCTAATTCGCTGTGGATGGGTGGGGAGAGGAGTCGTGTGTTTTTGTGTGTGTTCGTGTGTGTGTTGTGTGTGTGTATCTGATGTTTTGGATGTGTGAGTGTGTTGTGTTGTAGTGCGTGTGTGTGTATTGTGGCGTGTGTTGCGCATGTGAGTGTGTGTGTGTGGAGGAGAGAGGGGAGGAGGGTGGAAAGGAAAAAAATGTTTCTACAATTAGAATTACTCAATTAGTCATAAATGTCTACAAAACCTGGATGTTGGAATGTCTTAGAGACCATTAGATCATATAGGTCCATTTGAAAACAATATTTTAATTATCCCCCCCCCCCCCCCTTATCCCCAAAAAAATTAATGTCGTTGTTTCGATGAACAAGAGAAGGAGGCGAAGGTGGGGATTGAGGAGATGAGAAAGAGAATTTTAGTCTGGCCATCATTGACAGTGAAGGTATCATCCGTTTCATGGAAAATGGCGCATTTGCAAGCAATCCATCCCACTGTAAATAATATCAGAAGTTGCAGCGTAGAAGTTTCATTGAAACCTAGACGGTCGAGCATTCATAATCGAACCTACAAAACCACCACACTTGCTTGCGGATTGTTCTTGTTGTGCGCAGTTTTCAGCTGAAGGAGGTGCTCAAGGAACTGGACACTGTCCAAGAGCTTGGCTTCAGGTCACACAGCCACCTATCATCGGCCAGCTACACAATAAATACTGGATTAATGCACCGCTCTTGAACTGACAACATAAAAGGCACGATCCGCAAAGATAGGTCCACTAATACGGGGTTATAATGTTCGATGATCGTCTTATTAGGACCAAGGCCATTGTGGTGCGGTATTTGTCCCGTCAGTAATTTGTCACGGCGTGATGACCGCGGTGTATGATGATGATGGCTGAGCGAGTTTGCAACAGGCTCCCAGGCTTTCAGGGCTAGGGAAGCAGTGGACAACGCATCACATCGCAGATTTTATCCCTTCTGGCCAGCCTTGCCATTTGAATACACCCTAATCCCGCAGGTTGCAACATAGTTTCCGCTTTTTAAAACTCTTGTTCCGTTGCGTGGCTTTGATAAACACCGCCTCCCCTTCTCCAGTCAATAGCGCTTATCATACTGCGGACAGAAGAGACAGCAAGGTCTTTATCGGGAGTAAGTTACGAAAGTGTAGATTTCCTTACCATTAAATTGGATATACGAATAGACTTTTTACATCAGTGAAGCAAATGGTAAGTGACGTTGAAATGAACTTATGAAGGCAAGGGCAAAGCGAAGACACAAAGAATTCAAGGTGAAAGAATTCAGAAAGACAAAAAAAACACAAGTATTTTAGTACGAATGCTTAACACAGTTGAATAACTTTATGCTGCTTGTTGTGCGTTAATTCATCCAAGTGTGTCAAAAGTCAGTAACTGCCTCTCAAACTTCCTAGTTTGAAAGAGATTTCTCTTATATAGCGCACTTACAAGCTCAGAGAGCTTCTCAAGGCGCTGGCCCGTAATATCCAGCAATCGTTTGAATGACAATACATCATCTTGTAGCTTGCATTTCATCCGGAGTTTAACTGCATGGAGACAAAAGAAAGACAGAAGCAGCTAAACAAGTAAAGATAAAATGTCACTCACCATAGTTCAATCCAATGTCGGGCTTTGCGTTGTTTGCAAACAACAGGAAGAGACGCATATCAACAGAACTACAGTAACAAACATCGTTGTAGTTCAATACAATTTTAAGAGTTGCGCTTTTTGTAAACAAAAAGAAGACAAAACTAGCAAAACCACTACAGTTTAAAATTGTTTAAAAGATCAATATAATCCAATGCAAATTCAGGCTTTACTTCAGTTATAGGCAGCGTCAGCAGTGAACTTCACGCACCAGTCCTGTGCCCGTGCCGGTCTGTGGGTTTGTATGGTAGATTGTTTTCTGGAAATAAAATCAAACCCTAGACTTCCTCTATCCACTCCCTTACCTTCTCCCCCTCCCCAACACCATGCACTCCATCCTCATCTGCCCCTGACCTCTATTCTCTCCACCTCACAACGCGCACTTTGAATTTGTATGACCTGAGCTTGACAGCTCAGTTGGGAGAGCCACGAGCAGCTTGTGTTAGAAGTTCAATTTCAGGTCGTTCAGACTATCAAAATTGGTTGTGATCATCTGCCAACATGTACTGTGCTGTTCTCTGATGGCTATTTTACTGTAAATGTTTTTTGTGTGTGTAAGTCTCGATTAGGATAGGTTGTTGGGCCTAATGTTCCGTAGCCTATGGCTGTCGTGTTTTTTTTAATTATTGAAAAGCCACCCGGAAAATCACCCCTATTGGATGATATAATTATGTTCCAAATTCCCAACTAATGTGTTAAGCAAACAGGTATGTTCTAGAAACAAAATCAACAACCTTAGGCTCTCACCACACCACATCTCCAACGTCTCCTTTCGCACTGTGACGTTGGGTCTATTGTTGCTGGGCTCTGCACAATGGAATGCTATTACCCACTCGTCTGTTGTCAGTGGGGATCGCTAGTTAATCTCCCGGTGACTAATCTTAATACATTTATAAGTTTAGCTCGGTCTGTGTTAGGCTGGGGTTACAGAGATAGAAAGAAAATGGTAAAAGATTCACTGTCACACTAGCTCTCACACGGCTATGAAACATAGGTAGCCCAGCGATTTGTTAACAGTAAATATCACATATTTATTTCCTCTACTCTATACAAGATCTGCTAATCACGATACTAACTTACAAGTCCAAATATCACTTCGAATAGTTTGCTTCTTGATAGTTCTATGCAGCTACTGTCTCATCATCGGGCTAATGGTGGGTTCTGCCCAAAGGGTCAGAATTCTGGAAAAGTGGACTATTGGTGTCCTTCGATAACAGTTTTGGTGCACGTTTTCCAATAACTTATCTCTCGTTTAGATGAGCGGTGTTATGGTGGAGTCTTCTCCTGGTTGACAGACTGGTGGGCTCTTGTAGCTCAGTGCGTGAGGCTCCAATGCAGGCCGAATGTCAGTGGGGACTGTTAATCGTCTCGCTTCTGCTTCGGGCCAACGATACCTGCTCATACCTGCTCGTCTGCAAAATATGGGACGAATTTCTGCAGAAATTATAGTGCTGTGTTATACTGGTCCTCTTGCGACGCGACACACACCCTCCTCCCACCCTTTACCCGGTCCCGCTCTGTTGGGTTAATAAGGTGAATCTTGTACTGCAAATATACAGTATCCCGAAGGCTTCCCCTACCTTCTGCACTGCGATGAATTGTTTATTCTAAATTAAATTACAACAACCCCAATCGTTGCTCACCTTTCCCTTCTTCTCCCTGCCGGTGCATCGCACTGAGTGTTTGTAAAGTGAATTTGTTTTGGATTACTGCACATTGAGGTTTAACGTCTACACCTACCATTGGCCATATGGCAGACGGGGATAACCATCCCAGGGAACAAGGGGTAGCTAGGGACCTTAATCAACACTGAACCACCAGAGCAATCATACTGCTAAATTGGACAGTTGAAAATGGCCACTTTTTATTTCGTCTAGCACGGGTCATCGGTGTGCCAGGCGAACGCTCTACCACTGGATGTGGGACGGTGGATAACTGAAATCAGGCCCGGGATTTTAATGTATTGCACTGCTTGTTATCGCTAGAGCTTAACACGAGCCCTCCATTTCCCACGCCAAACCAGAACTCTCGCTTCATGCCCCAGGCTGAAACTATGTTGGCCGTCGTAGCAACGCTGAAAATCTGAGTCGAACAGAGAATTATTGTGATCACGGAGGTATTAAGTATCTAGAATTCTCATTGCAATCAACAGCGAAGAGACTTTCTGATTTCACGTTAAGAATGATTGATTGTTTGATTTTTAGTTTACAGAAATAAAGTATCAATCGAATTGCATTTTGATTTTTGAACCAGAGTTTGATTTACCGCAAATATCAGATAGTTTTCTAATAAAAATAAACAAAAACAAAAAAATAAAAAATAATAATAATAATAATAATAATAATAATAATAATAATAATAATAATAATAATAATAATAATAATAATAATGGATGCTATGTACGCGCTTTTCCCCAATTCACCAATCAGGCGATCTGTACCAACATACACGCTCAGATGTGTCAACCACTCTTACACACACACACAAAACACACATCTATCACTCCAGCATGTGGTGTAAAGGAACGGAGATCGCTATTAGAAGACGGAAAGGAAAGGAATTCTTTTATTTTTGAAATTTGTATATTGACTACAATACCATTGTCACATACGTTCGCCCCTTGCGGAAATGGAACCCGCGACCTTCGGCATAGGAAACCGGCGACTAATCCACCGCGCCACGAGGCCACCCTCTCATTATATGACTTTTATTGTGACTTCTTAGCCCTTACACAGATTCCTACCACCTTATCCGACTGACTCGTCAGCGGCACATTAAAGAACTCGGTATTGTCTAACTTAGCTGGGCAATTGTTTGTTGGTTTGTGGGTTTCAGTTATCGTCTTTTCAACGAAGTGGTTTTAGATTGTGTGCCCATTGTTTGAGTGAACTTAAGTTAGGTTTAGGTTAACTGTTTCGTTTGAAGAAAAATAATTTTGTGTTTATATAAAACAACTCTTGCCTTTCCTTACTTACAAAGGGATACTCGACGACCGCCCAGATTATGATGCTGCGGTGCAATCAAGCCGTACAAATGTATTGTAGCGCTGAATATCATAACATCGACCTCGACATATTAAAAGTCAAACAGGGCGTACGGTGTTCTACGAAGAACTTTATTAAAACGAAACCGAGTGCACACGTTTCATGCTGTGTCAATCAATGAGGCAAAAAAGCGGACACCGCCTTTCGGAGTAATAAAAACTAGATCCTATCCTATCCCGTAACTCGGAGGTCGTAGGGGCACCACAGATGATCGTTTAACCAGCGTACTCCATCTTTTTCTGTCCTCAGCAACCCTGATTGTTTCGCTCAGTGTCAAACCAGTCCATTCTCGAATGTTGTCCTCCCACCTCTTTTTTGGTCTCCCTATTTTTCTACCTCCTTGAACTGTGCCTTGCAGGATAGTCTTTGCAAGACCTGATGATCTGGTGACGTGGCCATACCATCGGAGTTTCCGTTTTTTCACCTTTGTGAGAAGGTCATCATGTTGTCCAATGGCTTGCGTGATGGTCTGTCGGACTTCGTCGTTGGTGATGTGCTGGGTATAGGAAATGCCCAGAAGTCTTCTGTAGCACGTCATCTCCATGCATTGTATTCTTCGTTGTAGATCATTGTATTGTAAATTCGGACGACTTTTGATTGATTGATTTATTGTTGCTTTGGGTCCAGCGGACTCTTCCGAGCCAAATCAGGACCGGACAACCCCCGATCCGCATAAAAGATCTGCCGAAACAGCCCTAGTGGGAAAATTGAATGCCCTCCACCGGCCAGTCACTTTACAATAAAGACATCCCACGCGGGGGACGGCTGAGGGTTGACCTCAACTACGCGAACACCCCGGTTACAAAAACAAAATAGAATACAACCATCATTATAAATCATCAACAAAACACATACATATAAAATGCCTATAGTGCGAAATAATACAATCATAGGAAGCCCTAGTGACCACCCGGCAGAAAGCGTCCAACACTCCCAAGCTGATCCAACAGACCCCATACACAAACAAGGAGTCTTGTCCAGGAAGAGTTTTCAAGAAAAAGGGTAGGTCATTGATCTAGCGAAGAAGAAGAAAGTATAGCAGAGTGATAGGACAGATCAGGAATGGGAAAGAGCAAATGATGAAGACAGCGACAGTGGGAATTTAAAGCACTAAATTTCCAGAAAGTGGGGATACTATTTATACTGAAACCCCCGGCTCTCCAACGGGGGGAACTGTTGCCGCAGTGAATTAGTCATGCCTACAAAGGCAAGACAGGTTTTCAACTGGGGCTTTCACTGTTCCCTTTATAGGTTAGAACAATCTACAGTGACAAGATTGCTCATGACCCCAAGGGGTCTTCGGACGACTTACACATAATTAAAAGTTGTGTTGCACTGCAACAACATACTTACGATACCCAACTAACTCACCAGGCTGAAAATAACGATTGTGGTTTTATTATTACTGAACAGATGTAGACTAATCTTTAAACTGTAAGGTCGTGTATACGAATCGATTGAAACTAGCTTTGCACTCCTATCCTATTCTATCCTATCCTATCCCATAACTCGGAGGTCGTAGGGGCACCACAGATGATCGTTTAACCAGTATACTCCATCTTTCTCTGTCCTCCGCAACCCTGATGGCTTCGCTCAATGTCAAACCAGTCCATTCTCGGATGTTGTCCTCCCACCTCTTTTTCGGTCTCCCTCTTCTTCTACCTCCTTGCACTGTGCCTTGCAGAATGGTCTTTGCAAGGCCTGATGATCTGGTGACGTGGCCATACCATCGGAGTTTCCGTTTCTTCACCACTGTGAGCAGGCCATCGTGTTGTCCAATGGCTTGTGTGATGGTCTGTCGGACTTTGTCGCTGGTGATATGCTGTGTATGAGGAATGCCCAGAAGTCTTCTGTAGCACCTCATCTCCATGCTTTGTATTCTTCGTTGTAGATCATTGTATTGTAAATTCGTACGACTTACACATAATTAAAAATTGTGTTGCACTGCAACAACATACTTATGATACCCAACTAATTCACTCAGCTGAAAATAACGATTGTGGTTTTATTATTACTGAACAGATGTAGACTAATCTTTAAACTGTAAGGTCGTGTATACGAATCGATTGAAACTAGCTTTGCACTCAATGTTTACAAAACCAAAACAACCGATTACATTACATTACATTACATGATTATTGCTTTAGGTCCAGCGGACTCTTCCGAGCCAAATCAGGACCAGGAGCAACCGATTGAATTTGAGTCACATAGGAGAAGCGATATAAAACAGTTCCAGTTTGAGTTTATTTCCAATAAAGGCCAACAAACGCCTGTTACGGAACGGATGAGCAAGGGAGGAGTAGTGATTGTCGCGAAACGAAACGCTCGCGAGTATTTTATTTTCCAAGTGCAAATTGTTATGTAGAGTGCCTGTGGTAGATTTAGAAATATGACGTCAATTTTGCTGCGTGTCAATCGCCATTTTTTTGTATTCCTGGAAAAGAATAAAATGGACGATTTTTATCGATAATTCTTTTGTGTGAAAGATTGTGATTAATGCCAATAATAAAATTTTAGGGAAAGCAAAGAGGTTGTGAACTATTAATTTTATAAAATATAATATTTGAAGTGATAGTTATTTTTTTTGCGTTGTGAAGTTTTCATTGGTTGTTATAATGATAAAAGTATGGTAGCCTTGGTGAAATGGAATTGAGGCAAAATCGGTTAGGAAAACTGAAGAATCAGTTGGGAGAGAGATCTAGACTGGACAGGGAGGATTCTACCCAAGCTCCGAGGCAACTTATTCTGTGGGGTGCCAACGACAGTTTAGCTGGAGGCTGAATGATGTCTGATGTGGTTGGGCCAGGAAAAATAGTTGTTCCTCAGCGTTTGATCAGCTTTAGCTGAATTCTGGCACCCTAGGGTAAATGTTTTGATTTGTCTTCATTCAAGATAATTTCCCAAGAAGATTGATAAGTGTGATAATGTGTTCATTGAATATATGTATTTTCCAGAGGAGAAAAATAGTTTGTTCATTGAATGCATTTGTTTTCCAGAGAAGTGAGATAGTTTGTTCATTGAATGCATTTGTTTTCCAGAGGAGTAAGATAGTTTGTTCATTTGAATGCATTTGTTTTCCAGAGAAAGATAGTTGGTTCATCTGAATGCAGTTGGTTTTCAGGGGACTGATGTGTTGATAAATCGTAACATGTTTTTCCAAGCAGAGCCGGACCTGGAGGAGTTTAAGTTTGTATGAAAATAATTTTCATGCAAATATCTAAGACTAGTTTTGTTCGGCAGGTGTATTTTTGTGGTATTATTCGTCTTGGATTTCCGTGACGATGTCATCTTCGAGACTGGCACTGGATTCTTCTATGACGTCTTGCTCATGATCGGGGTGACTGATTCTACGATAAAACTGTACGTTAACGAGGGCTACAGAAGTCACTGGTGGGTCACGGACAGCCATTAGATCTAACGGCGACATCGACGTCAAGTTCCAGCTCTTATGAACTTTTCCACCAACTCATCTAAACCCGGATTCCTTCATTGGCCAACAACTACAACGAGGACGTTATTAAGAGATAAGTAAAAAGGAAAAAACATTATTTTCGGTAACCACGACGGAAAGTATCGCCAAATTATCGTTCCGATTTCGAAGAAAAAAATGAACGGAATATAATAAAATAATCGAACTTGGAAAAGCGTGTTATGTGTTTGTGAAGTGTTGGAAAGAAATGGTGTACCTTAGGTTTTTTTATTGAAATAAAACCACGTTCTGGGGTAAGTCATGAAAGTCAAGGAAGTCCTTCATCAGTAGTGATCACCCAGTAACACCCAGTTTTGCGACAGTGATGTATGATGTGAAGCGAGGGAGGAGGAGAGAGAGAAGAAGAAGAATTTGACAGAGAGATGGAAGAGGCGATGAATAAGCAACTAGACAAAACCAAAGAGAAGACCAAGTAATAGGAGATGAAGTACAGAAAGCGAATGACCAAGATACAAAAAGAAAAGAGGGCGAAATAGCACATACAAATAGGAAACAGAAAAATAAATAAAATAAAGAGGGGAAAACGTAGCTTGACAAAAAAAGAGAATGAGGAAGCAGGTGAGAGAAGCCGAGAAATGGGATAGAATTTAAATGTTAAACCCCACGAAACTAGGCAATGATTTAATGGGAAGCACGGTGGCCTAATGGTAGAGCTTGGGCTTGCGGATCTGAATGTCCCGGGTTCGAGCCCAGGCCGGGGCATTGGGTTGTGTCCTTGGGAAAGACACTTTACTCCCGTTTCCTACTCCTTGGATGAGAGTATAAACCGAGGTCTAGTCTGTGTGTCGCATACATTCCATCATAACGGGCTTTTAAAGATCCTGTATCCTCCAGCGCCTTGAGTCGCCAAGAACGGCGAAATATGTGCGCTTTACAAATACCCAATAATAATAAAATAATAACAATGAACTCGGAATCCAAGAAGGAGATAAACAATTTCAAAACGCAAGACAAGATGCATCGGTAGCGAGCGACAGTTGCTTCAGTCAAAGCGAGATGGATAAAGGCAATGTAGAGCGAAACTTAATACAAAAAGAATTGGAACAAAAAAGTCAAATAAAGATGCGCGGCACCAATTTTCCTGTTGGAAAGCAAAAATCTTCCACTTGAGTGACCGCCCGTCGCCACTGGTCACCCAAGCGTTCTGATGGCTGCAAAATTGAAACTCGCCAAGAAAAAGGCAAACAAACAATCTCAGCCCGCCTTATTCTCATGCAAACCCACCAAAAAGTATCAATTACGACCTCCCCGATTCTTTAGACAGACGCCTTTATTTTTCTTCACCGCTTTATCGTGTGTTTTTGTTTTTTTCATGATTGTGTTCCTTTTTCATTCATTATTTCGTCTTTTTAGTTTTTGTTGTAGACATTTCCCCTTTCCCGTCCACGCCAACTATTTCTATGTTTGTATTATAGTTTCTTATGGTAAAAGGTTTTGGGTGTTTGAGGTTAATGATGATGATAATGATGATAATGATGATGATGATGATGATGATGATGATGATGATGATGATGATGATGATGATGATGATGATGATGATGATGATGATAGTGGCTGCTTTATTAATTAAAATAAATAATATATATATGTGGTGAAAAAACGGAAACTCCGATGGTATCGCCACGTCACCAGATCATCAGGTCTTGCAAAGACCATCATGCAAGGCACAGTGCAAGGAGGTAGAAGAAAAGGGAGACCGAAAAAGAGGTGGGATGACAACATTCGAGAATGGACTGGTTTGACACTGAGCGAAACAATCAGGGTTGCTGAGGACAGGGAAAGATGGAGTACGCTGGTTAAACGATCATCTGTGGTGCCCCTACGACCTTCGAGTTAGGGGATAGGATAGGACATGAAATAATATATATCCAGTATTCAGAAACGTTAAGATTTTCTATACAATATATATGTATAAAAGCAGGGTTTTAGGAAACAAATTCTGCAGCAGAAAAAAAGTGTATTGTCTTTTTCATTACCTTCACATATATGAAAAGCCATGAGAAACGCGTTACGTGCGAATTGATCGATCAAGCAATGGAAGTTATACTGGATACAGACTTGTGGATCTGACAGCTGGGTAGCCATTTTGTGCCTACTTAATTAATTTTTAAGTCACGTTTAATAAACTCGTGCAAAACTGAAGTCACGTATTTTGGCATTATTATACACGTGCTTAACTGGAAGAACGCTTTATGTTGAGAGACAACTATGGACAATTTGTCCAGAGCAATTGACCAAGACATAATCGCCCAACAAAACGGTTCATCCAGGTATGTGCGTTCTTTCTGTACGGTCGTAATGAATTATCGTGGTTTGTCGTTTAAAATAACACGAGCGCGGGGACTGACTCTCTCTCTCTCTCTCTCTCTCTCTCTCTCTCTCTCTCTCTAACAATATAATAATAATAATAATAATAATAATAATAATAATAATAATAATAATAATAATAATAATAATAATAATAGTATAACCTCTCTAATAATATAATAACAACGCAAAATCAAATCAAAGATGAATACACTCGATTACTGCATGCTTAGCAAAACTAAACGATCTGATCTATCGCGCGCGTCACACACGCAAGCCTATTATTGTGCGCATTTCACACTAAACCTACCATCGCACGCGTCTCCAACGTAACAGGGTGGTTGCCTAAAATTGTTTAAAGATAATGATGAAGATGTTGGTGTGATTGTGTGTGCATGTGTGTGTGAGTGATGTGATTTCCAAGTTAAAGTTAGAGGTTAATTATTATTATGTTAATTTCTTAAAGGGACAGATTGGAAGATTAGACTGTATCATTAGTCTAAAATCTGTATCCCTAATAAAAAAGTTTCAAGTTTCAAAATGTTTCTCTCACGCACACACACACACACACACACATACACACACACCTACACGTACAACACACACATGCACACAACACATTACACACATACACACACATAAATAATTTTAAAAAATACATCTGCGAATTGTTTACTTTAGATCTATTGATAAGATATGCAATTTTATAAATAGATGGGTCATATACTGACATAGTTGAATATCTGTAGGCGGTGAAAAAAATCAATATTATGTTTGACAGAAAATCATGCATCCTCACAATTTTCATTTTAATATATGCCATCGCAAATTGCGTCATCGCACTGTACTCCAGTTTCATATTGGACAATGAAGGAACCGACCGTGCCTTCATTTTCAATGTAATTTCTACTGTCAGAACCGTGTTGAAAACAACCCCAGCTCCATCCACTACGATGCATACCCCGAGAACTCAAGATGTCTTGGACTAAACCAGGAACGAAATCATCGTTCACAACGTGTTATTGCCTAGGGCAATCTTTTTATGGTCGCTCCAAGCATCTGACCTCCAAGACTTCCATATTGAAAGACTTGAATAGCACGATGTTGCATCCGCTGTATGCTTTTTTAAATAGGAAATGAGTGTCTGCATCACTGATTATGATTCATGTCTCATCATCTTCCGCAACATGCACTTTTTAAAGCTTTTCAGCGCATTGAATTTGGATATTATTAGCTCAGGAGGAAACGGTGACCATGAAGTTTGGTTTGGGAGAACTTAGAAGTCATTGGTTTGCTGCATTTCCCTCTACTTGAGAGAGGCAGAAGGTCTCGATTTAATCTCAGACACGCTATATGGGTGTGACTTTATGTCTTAGCTTTCGGGGGACTTGAAATCTTTGGCTTTGGGGAGAGAAATTACAGACCGCCCGGCGCACGCAGCAGCCTCCAATCTAATAATGCACATTATCTTCTGTACCAAAGTTCCATTGTTTCTCACGCAACGCCATCAGCGGATCTCAGAAGATGGCAGCAGAAGTTTGGGCAAAGTAATTTCCGTGTTGGAAAATAGAGGAGACGAAAACTTTGTGATGATCGTGTACAGTATCGTCCCCTGCATCCCTCTTTTGAACTTTGACAAACCAAGGAGAGAGGGAATGAGAGAAAGAGCAGGTTACGAGGGAGAGAGAAAAAAAAGAGACAGACAGACAAACAGAGACAATCAGAAAGAGAACACAAATACCGTTAAAATACTGATAGTTTTGATAGAGAAGGACAGACAGACACACTCAGAGAGACACAGAAAGAGAGAGAGAGAGAGAGAGAGAGAGAGAGAGAGAGAGAGAGAGAGAGAGAGAGAGAGAGAGAGAGAGAGAGAGAGAGAGAGGCTACTAAAATAGTTTTCAGAGAGAAGAACCGACAGAAACAGTGAGACAGAGAGAGAAAGAGAGAGGGAGGGAGAGAATGAATGGGAGAGCAGGTTATCAGGGAGAGACAGACAGACAGACAGACAGAGAAAACAAGTACCGTTACAATACTTATAGTTTTGAGAGAGAAGGACAAGACAGAAGCAGAGAGAGAGAGAGAGAGAGAGAGAGAGAGAGAGAGAGAGAGAGAGAGAGAGAGAGAGAGAGAGAGAGAGAGAGAGAGAGAGAGAGAGAGAGAGAGAGAGAAGGCTGTTAAAATACTGATAGTTTTGAGAGAGAAGGACCGGTAGAAACACAGAGAGAAAGAGAGAGAGGGAGAAAGAAAGAAAGAGAGAGTAAGCTGTTAAAACATTAACAGTTTTGAGAGAGAAGGGAGTTAAAAGAATATTGTTATGAGCTGTTCGAGTTTACCGCCACAGTATAGTTTCTAAACTGATCAGATGACCTCACAACGCAAAAGGTTCAGTGATCGGAGACAGTTCTTTCTGAACACTGTCTTGCACCATTGTATCTACCCAGGATTATGTCCTTAAATGTTGCTATCATTGAAGTCCCGTTTCTCAAAATTGAACTCTTTCCTATACTGGTGTTCAGTCTGAATAGATGATGTTATGTGTTTGTGTATATATGTGTGTGTACGCGTGTGTGTGTTGTGTATGTGTGCGTGTATTCATGGACATATGGGGTGCTAACCTTGTCTTTTTATGCACAAAATGGGGCATTTAGATCGCGCTCCACTGTTTTCATCGCCCCACTTTTTTTCTAAATACATGGGAGAGGGTGTTTTTTTTTAGTTCATGGGTGTGCTCTTGTGGTGCATGGAACTGTTTTAAGTACATGGGAAAGCTCAATCTTGGACGTGCTGTTTTCTGGACGAATTTGAAGTAAAAGGATTTAGGATAAGGGTTAGGGTTAGAAGACGAAATAGGTCACCTTTTTGACGGAAAAAGCCATTTTTTAAATCTATTTCTTACATTTTTGGATGAATTTTGCGCTCTTTCCGTTAAAAAAACAACGCTCTCCGATTATTAAATTTTGTCCAAAATTCCAATTTGCCATGAATAGTAGTGAGTTTCTGTGCTGTTTTTTGTCAATTTTGGGGTGGTTTTGATAATTTTCGAAGGTGGTTGTCTCTGTTGTAATTTTCTACTTGTAGGATCGGTTAAAGTTAACAATTGTGTGTCTGTGCTATTTCCCTCCCTTTCCCCCGTTGGGGTGCAAGGTTTTCTCTGTATAACTGGTATCCCCACTTTAAATTACCGCTCTTTCTGTCAATCTCATTTTGTTTTTTCTCGTTCTTAATCTGTTCTATCAATCTATTATCTTCTTCACTAGACCAGTGATCTACCTTTTTTCTTGAAAACTCTCCCAAATCTGTTGGGTCAGGTTGGAAATATTGGACGCTTTCTGCCAAATGAGCTTTCTAGGGTAATATTATTTAGCAATGTAAGCATTATATAGATTGTTAATATTTTATAATGATATTTTTTTAAATTCTTTTTTGTTTTTGTAAACGGGGGTTCTATACATAAGAGTACAGCCTCAGCGTTCCCTGGATGGGATGCCTTTATTGTAAAGTGACCGGCTGGTGGAGTACCTTCAATGTTACCGTTAGAGTTGTTTCAACAGATATACGGATCAGGGGTGAATCCTCTTTCAACCACGTTGTGATCCTGATTCGGTTCTTTGCAGTCCGCTGAACCCGATAAATAATGATTAACTAACTTGCTTCCCTTTGTAGGCGACTTGAGGACTCTTGAAGGTGATAGGATTGTCTTGTGGGCTATTTTCTTCTTTAGAGGTGCCGACATTTGCAGTGCAAGACGTTTACTGGCGGATGGCTGATGCTCCTGGGAGCGTGGTGCATGCTGCTAATCAACACCCAGTGCACATCCCCACGCCCCGCTCATTTACACCTCTGACAACAGCGGCTTTGACGAGAGCTTCCTTAATGAAGGCTAATGACACACACAGAAACTATAATGACACCCCACAACAGGCTGCATGCAAGTTCTTCCAGGAGGCGGTGTGTGGGTGGATGTTTGTGTGTTCATGTTGTTGTTGTTTGTTGTTGATTTGGAAGTGGGGGTAGGGAGGTAGGGGTTGGGTTTGGTGTATGGGGGTGAGATGGGGAAGGGAGAGATTTTCTTGAGGACAGACTATCATCGTCCAACATTCACACTCTAATGACATACAGGTCCAAGAACGTGCATTGCAGTGAAAATATAATAATAATAATAATTTTATTTATAAAGCGCACATTTCAGACAACATTTCTGCTCAAAGCGCATAAAACATAAAAAACACACAATGCACATAAACATCACAATAGACAACCGTAATGAATAATCACAAATAACAATGAATTGGATAACAATTTAAAATACTCTGAGGTTTAAAAATAATAGTAATAAATACAATAAAATGTGACAGATAATGAACACACGCACACACACGCACGCACACACACACATGCACAAATAAGCAGGAAGGTAAAAGCAAGCATCAAACAGATCAAATGCATGGGATAAATGAATGCATACTAAAAACATAACAGTTTTAAGTAAAACTCGTATGAGGGAGAGGGTAGCAGGCAACCAAAAGGTGAGGGACTCAGGAAAGGTACTTATTAAATAGATGAGTCTTGAGAAGTTTCTTAAAAATATAGTGCTAAAGTTGTAAAGGACTGGATTGTTGTAGGTTTTTCGTGGTGGTAGTCATGTTGTTATTATTAGTGGTGGTAATAGTGTTGCTGTTATTGTCGCGGTTCATTTTGTTTTTGTTGTTGGTGGTGGTGATGGTGAGTGTAACGAGAGGACTGAAGAAGAAAAGGATAGCTTATTATCACACAGAAACGGATGGTTCAGAATCTGTATGCAGCTTCCATACAGCGGCGTACATTGTTGCCCTCGTCGTTGCTGTTGTTGTTGTTTTGGTTGTTCCGGTTGGAGATTTGGTTTGTGTGTGTCTGTCTGTCTCTGTGTGTACGTGCGTGCGTGTGTGGGTGTGTGGGTGTGTGTGTAGGTGTGTGTGTGTGTGTGGGTGTGTGTGTGTGTGTGTGTGTGGCTTGGTTAGTGTGTTGGGGGAAGAGTTGGCTTTGAAAATAATCTTCAAGAAATGCCAACATCAACGCACTCAAACACACACACATAAACGCACGCACGCACGCACATAAACACACACAGGCACAGTAAAGGGGAGGTGATAACAGCTTCATTAAGAAGTGGCATCCCACATACACTAATGAGTCCCAAGACTAGAAACTGCCGGTAGTAGAATAGGTTGCAAATTCTTAACGCCTGTGCTTGGGTGGTGAGTTGGTAGAAGTTGTGTAATATATGTCCGCGCGGGCGCTGTGTGTATGTATGTATGTATGTATGTATGTATGTATGTATGTATGTGTGGGTGTGTGGGTGTGAATGTGTGTATATGTGTGTGTGCACTCGTGCGCGTGTGCGTGTGCCTAGAGAGAGATTCTTCTGTTCTTTTGTTTGTTCAGAAGAACTATCATGTGGGTTCGGACATTGAATAGAATAGACCCAAAGTTTCCTGCCACGCCGATTATTGTTCGGAACCAGTTCCTGGTGTCGCTTTTATGGAGGACTGCTCGGGTAGCCTTGTGTACAGATTTTTGATAACTTCAATAATGTTAGGGCTGATGTTGTACACTCTCATGGAGCTCTCATCGAAGTTGGAGCTGGTGAAGTAGATGTCAACACCATGACCACCAGCTTCAACTCAGCTGTGACAGATGCTGCCACTGAGATTCTTGGCAAGCACCGCCCAAGGAAGAAACCGTGGATCACACCTGAACCTTTGGACCTGTGTGATTAACGAAGAGAGATAAAAATGAAAAAAGAACACATTACAGGGAGCTGATGTCTACCGAAAAATCAATAAGGACAACCGAAAAGGCATGCGCACAGCAAAGAAGAGCTGGATAGAAGATCAATGCCAGGAAAAAGAGAACAATCTGAACAAGAACAACAGCAAGAAGGATTAAAAGACTGTGAAGCGGCTGAAAAGTGTTAAAAAGCCCAAGGTATTCGCAATCCAAAGAAAGTCTGTCTTTGTGCCTTACAGAAGAACAAGAAGTCTTGGATAGATGGACAGAGTACTGCTCTGACCTTGACAACCACACACCAAATGAAGACCTATGAGTTCTTGCATATCCCCAGAACAGATAAGAAGACGAATTCCTCCCAATTCTTCGAGAAGAGGTTGAGGCATCAGCTCAATCGCTGAAGAAGGGGAAGTCAGCAGGAGTTGACAACATACATGCAATATTGGTTCAAGCATGTAGAGAAGCGATTGTTGACGCTCTCACTATTATCTGTTACAAGATCTGGTAGAGTTGGGAGCGGTTTACACCATGGACCCAGTCACTTGTCATCACTCTTCCCAAAAAGAATAACCTTGAGGAGTGTCAAACCTACCGCACCATCAGCCTCCTAAGCCATCCCAGCGAGGTCCTCCTGAAAATAATACTCAACAGGTTGAAACCCCAAGCTGGACAAGTAATAGCTGAAGAACAAGCAGGATTCAGGGCAGGGCGAAGTACCACTGTGCAGAGTTTGAAACTCAATATAATCTGCCAAAAATACCTACAGCACCAACAACATCTTTATGATGTGTTTGTAGACTTCAAGAAAGCGTTTGAACGAGTCTGGCATGCAGCTCTGTGGGCAACCATGAGAGTGTACAACATCAGCCCTAACATTATTGAAGTAATCAAAAGCCTGTATGACAAGCAGCACCGTCGGTTCAGAACAACAATCGAGGATGCCTATTCTCTCCAACACTCTTCAACATCTCTCATGAGCGTATCATGCCAGAGCAGCGGTGTGTGTGTGTGTGTGCGTGTGTGTGTGCGTGTGTGTGTGTGGAAATGGGATGGAGGGGGATGGGGAAGGTGAATGGAAATAAAGGGATTTGGGGAGAGGGTGGGAGGGGATAGAATTATAACTTTTTTTTTTCGAACAAGTTAAATTTAAATACTTTTTGAAAGTACAACTTACATCGAATATTTTTCTTTTTTTTTTTACTCAACGGCCAAGTTCGATACTTTTTCTCATTGTTGACACATTTTGTCAGAGACTTTAACAGTTATGTGAGTTAGTAAGTGTCCAGTGTAAGAGATTTTACTATGTAAGTGCCCTATATGAAAACAATTTCATCAGTAATACTTAAGGGTACTCTTTTTTTTAAATAGCATTAAGTGGTGCAGCAAGAGCAGTTACTGTTCTTTACTCCCCTTTGTAAAGAACTAACTCACCACACACGTCTTTCATTCAGTCTGTGCAAACTCGACTTTAATAACATTTTTTATTCTCTCTGTCCAACTTTTTCTAGTAGTTTTAGCCGGACTTTAAGAAACGGGAAAGACAAATCTAATACTGGCGACCGAAAGCTACTTTAGCGGGAGAGCCTTCTTTGAAGTTGTGAATTCAAGTATTTAACTTTGCAAAGGACCTTTCTGTTCCGGACTCTATGAGTGCGCTGACCTATTTATTAAGTATAACATGGGAAGAGTGATAAAAAGTTTAAAAGGTTGCCAATTGTAGTTTTCAAGACCGTTTTCTTTTTGCTCATCTTCTTTTTCATCCTCATCCTCCTCTTCTACCTTCTTTTATTTCTCCTTCTTCGTCATCTACGTTTTTGTCTCTGTCCTCTTTTATCCTCCTCCTCCTGCCTGCTGTACCTGTTGCTCTTCTTAGTTCCAGGTTAAACACCGGCGATGTTATTTTTTGGTGTTATATGTAAACCATGTTGTTGTCTTATTGAAATGAGATTTATTCCCTAAATTATTTTTTTTGGGTAGTAATATAGAACCCAAGTCGATCATTTCCTCTCTCATTCATTCCATAAAGAAAAAATTACACACCAACATGCTGAATCCTATCCTATCTTATCCTGTCCCGTAACCCTGAGGTCGTAAGGGCACCACAGATGATCGTTTAACTAGCATACTCCATCTTTCTCTGTCCTCAGCAGCCCTGATGGCTTCGCTCAGTGTCAAACCAGTCCATTCTCGAATGTTGTCCTCCCACCTCTTTTTCGGTCTCCCTCTTCTTCTACCTCCTTGCACTGTGCCTTGCAGAATAGTCTTTGCAAGGCCTGATGATCTGGTGACGTGGCCATACCATCGGAGTTTCCGTTTCTTCACCACTGTGAGCAGGTCATCGTGTTGTCCAATATGGTAGGCTTACGTAGGTAAAAATAGAGACACACAGGCAGACAGACTCGGACTATTTTTTGTCCGAAAGAACAGGAAGGAAACATTAATGTTCTTGCAGTGTACGGTACCACGAACAATCGGTCATCTGACAATAACATATTCACAACACAATTAGAATCAATCTATCACTCTTTTCTCTTCTTGTGCGTCATTTTCCCCATCACTTCTCACTCATTGTATTAAAGATGAGAGGTTTGTGTGTGGTGGGGGAGAGAGGGGGGTTCAGGTGGGACAGAACGAAACAATGAAAGAAAGAACAATGAATAACTAAATGAAAACGGAAAGAGACAAAGATCTAATTGACACTGTTTTCCACTGTTCATCTTTCTTCTCTCCATCTCAGCATTTTCTTGTGTGCCTCTGCATCTCCCCCTCTTTTCCTTCAGTGTTGTACGCTTTCAGCTTCTTGTCCGAAAGACGCTCTCTGACAGTCTAATGTATACTTCAAAGAATACTCCGGACGCTCTCTAACACTCTGGCATGAGGGCAGAGGTCGTAGTGAAACACAGAAAGGGTCAAAGGTTGCTCGATTGAGACTTTTGCGACATTACCGGGAGTCCGGGATCTATTAGAGCTTGAAACGACACTGGTTCAGTCATACGTATCCCTCAGACTTGCCTGATACTCAGAGTGACTTTGTGACAGAGGGTATTGGAGGTGGGAAGGGATTGTCCAACAGAGTGTTTGGGACCTATCTTATTATATAGAGATTGCTCGGTGCACAAGTTGAAATTGGCGCTTTGGTCGGCTTGAGTGAGATCTGATTCTGTTTGGGCCAGCCCATTGAGCAGCTCTTTGAGCTGAAACCGCAATCTATACAAAAGCAAATCAATTACTTGATAATTATTATGGTTAAAATGTAGCTCTAGACAGTCTGTGATACTCGGACTGGGGGGAGTTGACAGGGTGTAGTTAAGGGTGAACTTGCTGACTGCAATTAGCGCTGAACCACGCATGTCACTGTCACGCTGGGTAAAACACCAAAAATTATCACTGGAAGCTGCGAGCTTCCCCAGTATCATAATAGAGTTTAAAGGTCTGAAAGGCTGCAGGGGCTGGACACTACTGGCCTGGAAATCACACTGTGTAATGCATTGACTAATGTATTTCTCCAGCGGAGCAGTCAGCGTGAGAATTGCAGGTACCGACGCACCTTCATATTTGTCTACTGTTCCGAAGACTAAGAATAAAATGTCTTCTCGGCGTAGATAAAACGTAAATATACTATCCTCCCCAACTTCACTAACGAGTTCTTCTCATTTTCCTACCTTGACAATGGAGTCATACAAAGTTTGTGTAGAACACCAGAAGTAGGTATTCGCCTAAAGTTAGCTCCCTTCCCTTCCCATTTCTGTTGCCCATCAGCCAATTTTCTGGGTCCTTTTTTTTCATATGAAGATATTTTTTTTGTCCTTGAAGACTTCCTTCAGGCGTCTTCGTATGCTTTGAAAAATCAGTCACTTGATTTTCAGCAACCCAAGCTGGTACACAGACGAGGTGAGAAGACAGTAAAATGGCCATCTATATATACAAATGGAAAGCACTGGCAGCAGAGAAATAGAGAGAGAGATCTTTCCTATCATTCTCTCATTCCCCGGAGGATACCATCTAATCAGAATTATATCCAGGGTGCTGTTAATAAACTCCAGACTCATCCCCGTAGGCGAGACACATATTCTTCGTGTTGTACACAAAGGCTTTGTCTCTCTTGTTCATCTCGCCAGCCGTCACTTTCTAAACGAAAACCTTATCTTGACTATGACCAGATTTATTAAACACTTTTAGATTCCTGTTGGAGCGTTTTACTGTTACTCTTTATCTTCTCATTTTCTTATCTTGGTTAAAACGAGTTCGAAGTCAAGACCTGTTTGTGAAAAGAAAATGAGGAGCGTCTCAGCGGGTGTGGTGACTCCGTTCTATCCACGACTCGCTTTTTGGATGAAATGAGACAAAAGCCTATTCAAATCGTCCTAACCTTTTGCCATTGTGAATTGAGGATAACCTTGGTGACGCATGGCTTCATAAGATTTGTGAACAATGTAAAAATACGACCAGAATGAAGACGTTTTCTTTGTATTGTAACGGTTGGCTGCATCAGATATGTTAAGAGAAAGTGGCTAAGTCTGGTTGACTATGAAAACAAAGACAGTTAATAAGTATTAGGAATACTTCAACAGAATGAGAATCACAATTGTATATTTAGTAGGCTATAATGTAGGCCCGTGTCATACATTAACATTGCGAGTTCTTCAGGCTTAAAGATAGGAAAACAGTTTTATTTTACAAGGGTAAAAGAGTAAGCGCTGGGTGCGCTTTTTTAAAATCTTGCCCTTAGGGCTTATAACAATTACTACTAAATACAACAAATAAAAGTTAACACCATGGGCAATATAGCATGGATCTCACCTATATTTTTGAAGCAAATTTAATCGTAGTCACCTTTATGGTACCTGTAAGGGAAAGTATTTTTGTGGTCATGACGGCGGAAAACCGTCTCTATAACGCCGTCAGCGTGACCCGAATGTAAAGGCCTGTGGTTAAAAGCTAACTTAGATGTCAAACGACTAAACAGGCTTTCCAGTTTGTAGCGTAGAGAATGGAATCAAGATGGGTCGAGTGTGTCTGTTTCTGTGTGTGGTATTTGATCCAGTCACAAAATATAGTATTAGCATGCACTGCAAAAGGCAATGGCTCAATTTCTATCACGACCACGAGGGACTTTCGTGAAACCCCAAGGTGAACAAATCATATTTGAAGAACATCCAGGATTCAGGGCAGGGCAGAGTACCTCTGAGCAGATTTTCAACCTCAGAATAATCTGCGAGAGATACCAACAGCACCAGCATCTTTATCATGTGTTTGTAGACTTCAAGAACGCGTTTTACCGAATCTGGCAGCTCGGTGGGCAACCATGAGAGTGTACAACATCATCTATAACATTATTGAAGTCATCAAAAACCTATATGAGAAGGCTACCAGTGCAGTCCTACACAATAGCGCCATCGGAACTGGTTTAGAACAACAATCGGCGTGCGTCAACTATGCCTATTCTCTCCAACACTATTCAACAGCTTTCTGGAGTTGCCCTTGCAGATCATGAAGGCACAGTCAGCATAGGGGCTGGAGCAGTCTCCAAACTCCGTTTTGCGGATGACATTGCTTTATTGGCTGGAGAGGAACAAGAACTTGAACAGCTGGCACAGAGGCTTGACACCACCTCCAGACCCTTTGGAATGGAAATAAGTGCAGAGAAGACCAAAATTATGACAACACCACCAATGGCATCAACAGGGACATCAACGCCCAAGGCCAATCCCTCAACAAAGTGCATAGCTTGAAATATTTAGGAGCAATTGTATCAGACAGTGGGTCCCGACAGGAAGTTCTGTCCAGGATCAAGCAAACAACTGCTGGCCTGACAAGGTTGAAGCCCGTTTGGAAACCCATCAGTCTACATTTCAAGTACGGTTGCTGCGCTCCCTAGTCACCTCCATCTTCCTATACTCTTGCGAAACATGGACCCTCAAAGTAGACCTACAACGAAGAATACAAATCATGGGATGAGGTGCTACAGAAGACTTCTGGGGATTTCTTATACCCAGCACATCACCAACGACGAAGTCCGACAGACTATCACACAAGCCATGGGACATCACGATGACATGCTCACAGTGATGAAAAAACGGAAACTCCGATGGTATGGCGACGTCATCAGATCATCAGGCCTTGCAAAGACCATCCTGCTAGGCACGGTGCAAGGAGGCAGAAGAAGAGGAAGACAGGAAAAAAGGTGGGAGGACAACATACGACAGTGGACTGGCTTGACACTGAGTTAAAAGCCATGAGTCTTGCTGAAGACAGAGAAAGATGGAGTACGCTGGTTAAACGATCATCTGTGGTGCTTAAACGAATTTCGAGTTACGGGACAGGATAGGATAGGATAGGCGTTTTCATTCGCTGTCGGCAGCCTCCGGAAACATGAACTTTGTTCTCGAGTGCAGTTCTAAAGGGGTATGCGTGTAGAGTATTGTCTGGGCATACACTTTAATCCACAAAAAGTGTTTCTGACGAGTGAAAACCTCTTTAAAGTTAGTTTATAACAGACAACGATAATGCCACTCGCACGGGCTTAAAAAAAAGAGACGGGAACATTGTCAACACAACAGTAAATTTGAGAAGAATGAGTTAGACTTAAAAAGCTCCTTTACATTGCTATCTTTGTTACTAGTTATTTCAGAACTTCTAAATTTGAGGATAAGCAAAATAATCTTTTGTTTGACTTCGTACGGTCACACATTACAATGTATGTAATTCTGATGAAACAGCAAGAAGAAGTGCAAACATACGGGAACTTTGTTAGCTTATTTGAGCAGCAAACAATACAGTTAATCTGAGAGGATTAAGGTTAAGTCTCACAACACTTTAAGTCCTTCCGTTATTTTAGAACCTCTAAATATAAGGATAATAAAAACATAACTTGAAAACTAATACGCACAAGACATCAGAAGGAAAATAAGTTGAAATGGAAATCAGCACAATACGTTACAATATTAAATATGGCTAAGAGGAAAACAACGCCTTTTAACCCGTCATCCTCATTTCCGCTCTTATTCTTTAATTTAAACTTCGAACATCCAAGTTTAGAACAATCCTAGATTATGTATTGTTTGACCCAGTGCACTCTGGTGTGAAACTAAAGTGGACAACCGCAGAGCAATATGAAGCTAATAGGAAAAACAACACAACGTTTCGTACTGACATCCTGCTTTGTCCGTTATTAACAGATTAACGCATAATTTGGGCCAGTCCTTGCCGACATCGACACGCAGTTTCTAGCATTAATGAATTTAACAAAGGTCAATTTGGGTACGAGCTTAAAAAACAATCGGCGTCTAGTTTTAAAACAGACTTATTTGTTCCGTTTCAGGATACACAGTGTCAGTGCCCCGGTTCATCCTGATGCTGTTGGTTGATTGGGGGTGCTTTGGAGTAGGGTTACTACCGGGGAGGTTTTTCTTTTCTGCCAAGGTTTGGTCTGGATTTAAAAATAGTTTTGACTTATTTATTCCATCGGTGAAGTAAGTAGTATCAGAAACAGTGTAGCTCGTATAGCATTGTTGATTCAGACAAAAAGGAATATCTGGGGATAGTTTGATGCTTTTCTTTTCAGGCAGCGTTCAAAAGGGGGCGAGGGGAAAAAGAATAACTGACTTATTTGTTCCTTCTGTGGAAAAAGTTGTATCAACGCTGATCCACCCTAATAAGCTTCATTCTAACTGTATGGTTTCTACATTGCTGATTCCGATAAGCGACAATTTGGTTTTTGCATGTTTTTTTCTGTCGGTATCTGATCTGGGATTTTGTTTTTCCGGCTTGAAAACTGATGTATTTGTTCCTGTTGTAAGTTTGGCTCATGGCTTCAGGTCTTTGTCCGTTGTGTAATTTTATCAAACTCTAATATTAGCCTACCGTTTCGCATAGATCGACAAATTGGAGAAAAAAAAATCTCCAAAGAGGCTTCGAAGGAATTATGTATACCATGACTGTCCTTATTTTTATCTGGAGGTTTATCTTTGACCGTATTTAGCGATACGCCAGACTCATGAGAAGAAAAATATTGACAGTTCTCCTAGTGTGGTCTTTTTTCTGAACACAAAAAGACAAATAAAGAAAACCGCCCGAAGTAAAGTTCGAGGGAATAAAGCCTCAAGTCTTGAAAAAAACCATCCTGCAAGGCACGGTGCAAGGAGGCAGACGAAGAGGTGGGATGACAACATTCAATAATGGACTGGCTTGACACTGAGCGAAGCCATAAGGGTTGCTGATGACAGAGAAAGGTGGAGTACAGTACGCTGGTTAAATGATCATCTGTGGTGCCCAAACTACCTTCGAGTTACGGGATAGGACAGGAAAGGAAGGCCAGCTACTAATTAAAGTATGCGGTTATGTGTTTTATGTCTGGTATATTTCAGTTGTTTTTTTTTTCAATAATGTGGTAGATTTTGGAATTGGGTTAACAAAATTAAAGTTGCTAGCCATGTTGGCAAACTGTCCATCCTCGCATTTTTTTCTTTCCATTTTTACTTCTTTTTCTCTCCTCATCAAAGTGGATATGTCTTGCGCCCTCCATCAGTCTTTTCACATACACACTGCTGGAGAACGGTTCATTAACTACCCGTTCCTCTCTTTTAAAAAAACGTTCACATTTTACCTTTTAGTGCCCCCACCATCCATACTCCTTATTACCCTACCCCTCCTCATCCATACACGCACAGACACACACAGACACACACACATACACACACACACATATATATATATATATACGCACGCACACACCACACAGGCACACGCGCACGCACACACCCAAACGCTAACACGCCAACACGAACGCACCACCCCAGCTACCATTGGCAATCTGTACACACCATTCCGTTTTGGCTAATTTGTGCACAATGGTGGCACTAGGGTCTGGGACTGTGTGCGCTGCATGAGCAGAAGAGGGACAGAGAAAAAAAGAACGGATGACCTTTGTTGTGTTACAAATCCCTCTATTTGGTCTGACTGCCGCTCTGGGCATACCTCAAGAGCACGGGTCCAATAGATTTAGGGAGCGATTCCACTTTGTATTTAGTCGGGCATGAGGCTGAATAAGTGCTGCACAGGGACATGAACAGCAAACTGTTTATAGTGAGGCAGTAGTGTGGCAAGGTGCACAATGGGATGAATGGCAATCAGGGCTTTAAGAGTATCAAGGTCAAAGGAGTGTCCTCTTTAATGTAATAACTCGTTTAATGCAATCATGTCAACTTTGGATACTCTGTGGTAGAATCCTACAATTATTTTCATCGTTGTCCGCCAGTCCGCTTCTTTAAACTGATGTAACGCACCATCTTCTGAACGAAATTTCACGAAATTGGGTATGCCTGTGAATTACTTTAAGGACATCCCGCAAGAACACTTTCATTAATTTTAAATCACACAGGATTTAAAAAAAAAAACGACACTATTTTGACCTATCCTCTTTAACATGATATACGTGAACTGAAGCGAGTTTCACGCAATTGTGAATCACCATAGGGACATCCCTCAAACGTACATGTTAAGTAGAACCCCCTCCCCCCCCCACCCTCTCTTTTCTCTTTACATTTCGGAGTGATTGATCGCATGATGGGATTTCTGAATCGCGATGGTCAATTTCTAGTTTCTATTTCTTTGTGGTCGTGATTTCTCTTTCATGTCATCTATCCCCCGAAATGATTTGAGACAAATGATGACGCACAAAGACTGACACTCAGAGACTATGAGATATACCTGCTACAAATAAAAACAGTGAAACAGAACCAGGGACACATAGAGATGCTCCTTATTGTGGAAAAAAAAAAACAACAAAAAAACATTATGAGAGAGGACACAAGGTTCTGGGGTGGAGAAGACCAGAAGATCGGGTTGGATAGATTGGGGTGGGGTGAGGTGGCTCTACCTCCTAATGCCCCTTCCTGAAAGACTGCAAAGAACCCGTGTGTCCGGAGAGACCTGTGTGCCCTCGCCGACCAGGTCATCGCCACGCGCAGTGCATGTGAGACTCGTGTCGTGAATTAATGCTGCCCTCTTCATCAGTCAATGCTTTCTCGCTATTGTGCTACTCGGCTTTTGACTTTTTAAAATTTTTTTTTATTTTTTATTACTCATTGTGTTGTGCTGATAATTGCCGTCATTAGCGCATAGCGCTCCGATTAAAGGAATATTAACACAAAGAATGCAGGCTGAGCCACTTTTCCCATGGGTTTACATTTGCAATCTGTTCTATTCGATGATGATGATGATGATGATGATGATGATGATGATGATGATGATGATGATGATGATGATGATGATGATGATGATGATGGCGCAGAGTTATTGTAAGTTTTTTTCAGTAGTTTCCTTCAGTGCACACATGTCTCTCCGGACGCTCGGATCGGGTTCTTTGCAGTCTTTCAGAAAGAGGCATTAGGAGGTAGAGCACCTACCCACCTCACTCCACCCCCAGTAATCTCCAACCCGAGTCCTTGGGTTTAACAGATGAAGGTTTTAGTCTCATAAACTGAAACTATTAAGGCCTACTACCCAGGTGTTGTTGCTGGTTGTATTATCATTCCTGCAGTGATCTCAATCATTAGTACAGTTAACGATTGTAACTCCACACTCTCTCTCTCTCTCTCTCTCTCTCTCTCTCTCTCTCTCTCTCTCTCTCTCTCTCTCTCTCTCTCTCTGTTCTCCCACTCTCTCTCTCTCTCTCTGTTCTCCCAAAAGCTCTCTGGAAATAGCTTAAGCGTAATCATGCACGCAAGTCGGCATGAGGAGTCACACACCTTTGCTATGATACTATTTTAAGCGCAATGTGTTGGTAACATTGGAGGCACAGACATTTAGGCCCTGCTCAATACAAAACTCTATGTTTGTGTTTTATTGGATGTTTCTGTCTTATAAGCCAAGGTGGCGACGTGGTGATTCGTCCTTAATGCTTATGCAATAGGACGTTAAGCTTCGTTTTCCTTCTGTTTTATAAAGTGTATTGCCTTGCCTGGAAGACATCTAAATACCACGTGCACGCCGTTTTCAGACGTAGCGTTATCGTGTTTTTGTATTTCCCAGCTAAAGAACTTGACATCTGTCTGGGCAATGCTGCTGGGCGGAGAGTTTCCTGTGCGTTTAGTGAAGAGCCACGGCTGTCAGCTGAAGAGGGTTTTTCACCACAGCTCCAAAGCCGCAACTCACACAACGTTTGACAATTCGTTTTCTTAACACTAAAAGACACGCATGCTGTCCTTCGTCTTTCGGTTTTCTTAGGGTCTTAATAAGGTCCAGCCAGGCTCGCCTGGTGTTTAGCAACCCGTACTATTATTATAGTATTATAGGGTTCCTTTGCGTTTGTGTGTGTGTGTGCGTGTGTGTGTGTGTGTTTCCAGGCTATGAATCAAAACGAGCCAAATGTGGGTCTGTTTGTCAGTCGGTCCGTCCGTCCGTCCATCAATTCGTTGGACGCCTCAACTCAAGAACCAAAGAACGGATTTGTATGACGGCCTACTAGCGCCAAAACCGAGAGTTACCATTATCACGAGATAATTAAAATTATCACGTGTTCTGTGTAATTTACAGAGATATCGGTAATCCGCAGTGTTAATTAATAATTATCAGTATTTGCCATGCTTTCCTAGCGCCAAAACCTGATAATTACAAATATCATGAGATAATTACAATTATCAAGAGATAATTACAATTATCAAGCGATAATTACAATTATCACTGGAAATTTATAAATATCAAGATGAGCATGCGCGGCCCGATACGCGATGCGCATGCGCGGCAGCGGCACTGTTCCCAGCACGCCTGGGGTTTTGGCCCTAGTAAAGCGTGGCCAAAAATGAAAATTAGTAATTAACACTGTGAATTACCAGTATCTCTGTGAATTACACAGAACACGACGTGTTAATTACAATTATCACTGATGCATGTAAGTTTTGCAGGTTTTGACGCTAGTAAGCCGCCTTACCAGAATTAAGCATGATCACGTGAAAATTATAATTATCAAGTGAAAATTGTAATTATCATATGATAATTACAATTTTCAGTTTTGGCGCATTTCCAGGAGGATTGATAGAGCCAAAACTGAAAATTAAACATGATCACACGAACATATTTGTAATTTTCAATGATAATTGTAATTATCTCTTGATAATTGTAATTATCCCATGATATTTGCAATTATCACATGATAATTGTAATTATCAAGTTTTGGCGCTTGTAGGCCGCCATAGATTTGACCAAACATCATAAGAAAATCATCTAGGTTAGTGGTGCATCCTTTGCGATCATTATTTGCTCTTACGCAATGGTCAAAGTCACTGGTCATTTCGTTGCTAAACAAGGTTTTCCTCCATATCTAAAAAAAACACGGTTAAAACGATTTTGTTAAGATTTGGTATACAGGTATTTCAAATTATTAACATTATAATATATTATACAGGCTGCAGAACTCTCCTCGGATCCGCGATTTTCCGAGGAAAATGGTTGCCGTCCCGAGAAAAAAAATTGAAGTTCCGAGATTTTTTTTTTTTTGGAGGGTAGCAATTTTTTCCACGATCTTTGCAAATCCGGTCACTGATCCACCTTATTTTGGCCGCCATTATGGTAATAGAAAAGAAACGCTCCGCCCGCTAATGTTGTGTTCTTGTTACCCGCGCTCAAACCGCTGCTCAGATCAGAGTAACTTCAGCGGGCGCGTACAGTTGTTGAATGCTTTTATGACTTTTCGCGGCCCACTGAAAAACAGTACCTTTGTCAGAATTTTGTGTCTGCGAAAATTACCATGTCGTGGCAGACATCAATTTCTTCTTTTTTCAAGAAGTAGAATTGCTGACACTAACCTTGACACTTTGCCTGCTTCTGATTTGAAAATTTAATAAACTAATGCTTTATACTGAGTTGTAACTTCTATGAACTCGTGCTTCACAATGCTTTTGAGACTCCAGTACGCCAGTAATTTTGTTTTGCTGTTTGATATGAAGAGTGCTTTTCTGCCAGTTTTCAAGTAAGTTTTGCTTTTGTGTTTGTGAGGATATTAATAATAATATTGCCAATCTATGAATATTCTCAACAACAAAAAATTCAAGTTTATCTCTCACGAAAAGCATTCTTTTAGGGTTTCAAATGCTATGAAGCGTTCAGCTTCAGGGGGGCTTCGCCCCCCAGACCCACCACCGGGGCTTCGCCCCTGGACCTCCCCAGGGGCCTTACGGCGGCCCCTGGACCCCGGCCGGATTTCAGAGATTTTTTTCCTTGGACTGTTTTCTGCACTCTATACATATATATACATATGATGAATTTCTGTTCAGTCATTCTTCACATAAGGCAAAAAGTTATATATATATATATATATATATATATATATATATATATATATATATATATATATATATATATATATATATATATATATATATATATAAAATAACTTTTTGTCTTATGTGAAGAATGACTGAACAGAAATTCATCATTTTTACTTTACGGAAACCTAAATTACTGTTGAGCATGTTAGATTATTCGTATTTGTACTTTCTCAAAGGTCAAGGTCATTGCGTTTCACCATTGTCTACATACCTTTTGCGCTGTATAAAGAATATCTAAAACTGCCTTAGCCGATTTTGATAAATGTTTGCTTGTAGATATTTTAGATAGGAACCTCTTATTCCGTGCTTTCCTTTTAACACAAATCACAACACAGCCCAAAAAATTAATGCTTTTGAAAATGCATTTTTTGGCTATGTGTGTGTATCTGGAAATATATTTGACTGACTTGTCATGTTGTTTTAATGTGTTTCTGTTCATATGAGCAATCTGCAAATATGTCTTTCTTTAAGACCAGAGTCAACCCACTTCGTATCTTGGAGGACGTGTAGTTTGGGATTATCATGACGATATATACCTTGACCCGTCTCGTAGAAGTTAAGATATCTCTAGTGTATACTATATTACCTGGACAGGACATCCTCTTTTACCATAGTTAGTTAACAGTTTGGTCTGATTTTGCTTAGTTTTGTGTGGTCCTGATTCGGCTCTTGACAATCCGCTGGACCATATAAACACTGAATATCTATCTATCTACTGACATTTTGATGCGGACTCCGAATAGACTGAACCTGGTCTCAATTTTAAAGCTAAGGGTTGTGCTTTAAGAGAATATAAAATGAATGCGAAGGTCAAAGCTGCTTTAGTTTAAGACTGGAAGATTGATTTCTATTTGTTTTAGGTGATGATTGTTGTGGCGAGCTGTCAGCCAATGCTGCCTTGAAACTAGAGACTCCCTTAGAACCACAGACTGATACCAAGGATGTTGAAGGCCACAGCAGCTTCAAGTCTAGAAAGGGCCCTAAGACAGGACTGGAGAATGTCTTGTGTACTTGGGAGTATAGAAGCGGTGTGTATTTGTGCTGGTGACAGGCTGCGAGAGGGCCGATGGGGATATAATTACCTGATGTCACAGGAGCCACTCTTGCCGCTCGTCAAGTGCCAGCCTTAAGAAGCAGGCAAAACAATACAGACATGTTCCTGGGAGGATCGGATGGCGTGTGCCATTATCCCTTGGCTACACCGATGGTAGGGACAGTTTTTAATAAAAACACCGGTAGGTTTCCATGCATAACTAGCCCAGTAGTTGTGGCAGTTGTTTTTTTTTTCTCACCATGGTAACATGCAGTAGCAAGGGATTGATCAAATGCCGGTAGTATTTCACAGAAACTAGAATGACACAAACATTTTTTGTCAAAGCAAAACTCTCTGGCAGGGATATTGTTCTGCTGTTAGCAACATAGGGACGTATTAAGGACGTTATTCTAAGCCACGGGCATTTTTGACAAAATTACCTCCTCTTTCACTCTGTGCAACTACAATTTGTCGTTTGTTAGTGCGTTTGTGCTGTCAACTGGTTTATCATGTTTTATGTGTACCTTTTTTAAACGTTGTGCTGCAGCATTTTCCAAATTCATTCCTTGTGCGATCACTTGGCAATAATGTATTTTGTATAATTGTATCCTTGCTGTTGTATTTGTTCTCGTAGCTTCTGCATCTGTATTAAGATATGTCGCGTTTTTATTATTTCGAAACGGCATTTGCTAAAGGTATAACTTCGAATAAAAGATACTAATGCTGTACGCTTGTCATAGTGATGAGGTCATGGTTTGGTCTCAAGAAGGACCTCAGCAAACACAGGAGAGCCCTCTTCTTTTTCGGTCAAACATGTGGGAACACATGCTATAAGGTGCAATTCTATATAATCGTCTCCGTCCCGCTGGACAACAAATGGTGTGTGTGTTTAGGCGAATCCTTATAATTCAACCGTTTAATTTCACAACTATGGCGTGCTAAGCATATGTGTTTAGCCGAATGCGTCGCATTCAACTTGTTTAATTTAGCAAATACTGTGTGTAGGAAGATAAGCCATCGAAATACTGTCAGTAAATCGATTGTGTTTGTCGCTTTTTTGGTGCTCCTCAACTGTCGTTCTTTAAAGCTGAACAAGTGTTATATTTGACATGAAGATTTAGTGAGCATTAGCATTAGATTTTGTTTCGATCGGTGAGAGGATATATACTAGGGAATTACGGGAGCGGAAGCCGTTGAGTTGTGTCAGTCACGTGACACTGTAGCACACACGGTTTTGAGATTGACATCTTTTTCGCGGTGCCAGAATTTTGCAAGGACATTTTATTTTGCCGTAAGCGGTGGGGTGGGTTTCGGGTTGAGTGAAGAAATAGACGAAGAGGTAGAAGAAGAGTGCAACAGTACAGCCTTGACTCCAATCCGTATAATACTGTATATATATAGTATAGTTTTACTAACATTCACAAGTATAAAACATGGCAAGACTTCACAAACATAATCCAACAATAATATCAATAAATCGCGGTGAAACAAAAGATTGATCGTTTGCCTTTTTGTCAATGTCAGGCTATGGCTATACTGCGATAAATGAATTTCACCTGTCACCTGCGTAGTCTTCTGCGAGAGCTTTCAGCGTGCGTCCTCTCGGTTGCGGGTTTAGACAAAGACTGACGTTGCCTTAACACTGTGGTAGCTAAAGCGCGCCAAATACCGTGAGCCCTAGCGCCCTCACGCGGGGGGTTCTGGGTACAGGTCAGCTGGATTCTGTCAAGCCTACCTATGCTTAGAACACAAATAACTTGTGTCGTCTGCTAGCCTCGACTTTAAGACACAAAAGCCAAAGCAGGATGAGCTTTTAAGGCGTGGAGCCTTACTGCAGTGTCTAAAACTAGCCTCTTGTGACACACCCACTAGGTACCTTCTCCCCATCTTCGGTCGACCAGGATTGTTCTCATTTGCCTGGGCGCCACACTATGCACCCAAAGCTGCAAGTGGGTTCCTCGGGCGGCTTGAGTTAGATCCTGTATCGCCAGCGCCTTGAGCAGCTCTTGAGGTGGAAATGCGCTATTGAAAAGTGATTAAAACAATAAAAATAAATATATTTAACAAAGTTCCTAAGGAGAAGAACTGTGGTGTTAAAAAAATAAAATCAATCGATCAACGCGATTTTATAACGTATTAAAACAATACCCGCCACGACGACGACGACAACATCAACAATAGCACCTACACACCCCGACAACAAAAACAACACAGTCTTTTTATGTCTGACGACAAGAACCACAGCAACAACAACAACGACGAAGATCACAACAATAACATCAACAATCGCTGCAGTTTGAGCAGCATTTACCAAACCAGCAACCCAGAATATTGCACGATTTGTTTTGTTTTTTTCGTTATTACAATGTCTTTCTGCAACAATATTTTTATCGCCCCTTTATACCAAACAGGAATGAGAGAGAGAGAGAGAGAGAGAGAGGAGAGAGAGAGAGAGAGAGAGAGAGAGAGAGAGAGAGAGAGAGGAGAGAGAGAGAGAGAGAGAGGAGAGAGAGAGAGAGAGAGAGAGAGAGAGAGAGAGAGAGAGAGAGAGAGAGAGAGAGAGAGAGAGAGAGAGAGAGTGAGAGAGAGAGAGAGAGAGAGGAGAGAGAGAGAGAGAGAGAGAGAGATGAGAGGAGAGAGAGAGAGAGAGAGAGAGAGAGAGAGAGAGAGAGAGAGAGAGAGAGAGAGAGAGAGAGAGAGAGAGAGAGGAGAGAGAGAGAGAGAGAGAGAGAGAGAGAGAGAGAGAGAGAGAGAGAGAGAGAGAGAGAGAGAGAGAGAGAGAGAGAGAGAGAGAGAGAGAGAGAGAGAGAGAGAGATGTTTTGGGTTTTTTTAAAACAACTTTGAAGTCAAAGCATCCTAGAAAAGAATACGCAAATGCGAATTGGACACTACCCATCGCTTTAAAACTATTGTTATGCTTGCCAATTTCTGCGATTTTGTTTTGTTTTCTGAGCGTTTGGTTTGAATAAAACTTGATTTGTAATCGATAATTTTCAGAACTGAAGAGATTTTCCATAAATGTTTCGCATGTTTTCGTTTACATGTTTAGAAAACAAGCAGAGGAGCGTCGCCACAAGCATACACTTAAGCAAACAGACAAACAAGCAAAAATAATTCACTTTATAGCTAATCACACACACGCAGACACACACATGCACACACACACACACACACTCTCTCTCTCTCTCTCTCTCTCTCTCTCTCTCTCTCTCTCTCTCTCTCTCTCTCTTTCTATCTTTCTCCATTCCCCTTCTACCTCTCTCCCTCCTACGTGCGGTAGATTAATTATAGTTCATTGTCCTTATGTGTTACCCCTTGGGGTCATGAGCAATCTTGCCACTATAGATTGTTCTAACCTATAAAGGGAAAAGTGAAAGCCCCAGTTGAAAACCTGTCTTTCCTTTATAGGCATGACCGATTCACTGCGGCAACAGTACCCCCGTTGGGGTGCCGGGGGTTTCAGTATAAATGGTGTCCCCACTTTCTGGAAATTTGGTCGCTGTCTTCCTCGTTTGCTCTTTCCCATTCCTGCTCTGTCCTATCACTCTGCTATACTATCTTCTTCTTCGCTAGATCAATGACCTACCTTTTTTCTTGAAAACTCTTCTTGGACAAGACTCCTTGTTTGTGTATGAGGTCTGTTGGGAGTATTGGACGCTTTCTGCTGGGTAGTCACTAGGGCTTCCTATGATGTTATTATTTAGCAATATAGGCATTTTATATGTATGTGTTTTGTTGATAATGTATAATGATGTTTGTATTCTATTTTGTTTTTGTAACCGGGGGTTCGAGTACTTGGGGTAAAGCCTCAGCCGTCCCCTGCGTGGGATGTCTTTATTGTAAAGTGACTGGCCGGTGGAGGGCATTCAGTTTTCCCACTAGGGTTGTTTCAGCAGATCTTTTATGCGGATCGGGGGTTGTCCGGTCCTGATTTGGCTCGGAAGAGTCCGCTGAACCTAAAGCAACAATCAATCAATCAATCAATCAACCTTATGTGTTTAAATTGCTATTTAGGTATTCTTGCACCTGAGGTTAGTCGTAATTAATTACTGTTGAAAAATTTGTTTTCTAAAAAGTGTAATATAATAATTGAAATGCAAATAAATATAAATAGAAATAATATATAAAAGGTTTCGGTTACTTAATTTAATTGAATGTTTTAAAAAAAATCCTACCTTTACCTCCATCCACCCCACACACCCCACTTCTAACCTTCCTTATTCTGCGCCCACCCCATGCGCTAATTATATTCTCCAGAGGACGAGCAAAATTAAGTGTAATATGTGACCTAATCGAACTAAATTAGGGTCACCTCTTTTAAACAACAACGTCATCTTATCATTTGGACGGAAAGGACGTCATTAAATGTATAAACCACAACGATGACGACGACAGCTCCTGGAGGCAAAAGAAGAAAACAAAAGATAAAACAACAGGAAACGCCCATGGAACTACCTGCGTTTGTGTGTTCTATTGAACTAGTTCGGTTGTTACCTGGCCCCTGTGTTCTGTCTCTAGAGTGTCTCGTGTTGCAGAAAAGAAATACCCAGTTCTCCGTCTTTCTCCAGTGTTCACTAATGCCACAAATATCCCCAGAGTGTGGACGCATAGAAGCGGGTTATTAACGAACTTGTCCGCGACAGGGCTGTGTTTCTTTTTTCCGAAGAGAGCTAGTAGTTTTGTAGGGATTTCTGCATTTTAAGGAGATTTTCGGTGAGTATTGGGTTAACGTGTTACTGGTGTAGCATTGTATCGTTCGGTTTAGAGAGAATTAAATCTAGGGTTATATAACACTGAAATAATGCGGGAGTTAAACTTATTTCAAATAAAAGTTCGTATTCCACAATTATGTTTAAAATATTTTCTGGCGCTTTTTCGATTTGCCTGGGAATACCATTATTTTTTTGGAAGTCGTAATTCCTTAGACGCAAATTTACTGAAGGCTTAGTGACTTCTAACACGGTCTGACTTTATGCGGAAATTCAACAATTTTTTAAAAAGTCTTGGCTTTACTAGATGTTTTTTCTTAATTCGTATTCCACAATTAAGTTTAAACTATGTTTTGTTCTTTTTCGTTTTGTCTTGAAATACCGTTTTCATTTGGAAGTCGCAATTCCTTAGGCGCAAAGTTTACTGAAAGTATAGTGACAGCATGCTAACTTTATCTGACTTTATGCATAGTATATTCCACATATTACCCAAAAAATGTGAAAGAAGAGCAACTGGTGTTTAAATGTAACCCCACAGATCCCAACTTTTAATAAAGTTTTGGGCAAAGCAGCTGTAGTGTCAAGTTAAAGATGTTTTTTCACCTCAACAATTAAGAAAATGAGTTCCTCAGAAACTGTATATTGCTCTTGAGATTTGATAAATTAATATTGTATGATAGCTCACACTCTTTATTTGTTAAATTTAGGGAGTTTTAATAGGTGTACAGCTGCGTAAAATCTTACACTTTACGCCACAATTCCTTTGCCCAAAACCTAATTATAGGTTTTGAATCTATCGGATGACACTTAAGCACCTCATTTTCTCCTTTCACACGTTTTTAAAAAAAAGGTTTAGTGTGTGTATCTTTATAATTTGTATTGTTAACATTTAAATTTGCTACCGTTTACACTCCTTTGTTCCTTCGTCTAAAAATCACTTCGATGAAATAACATTATAAAAACAAACAAATAATATAAAGACCTGCACACTATTTTAAATGGCAGCCTATATAACATGTTACGTAGGCATGAAAAGGGTACGGTTGTTGTTGTTGTTGTTTGTAGATTATAGTCACACGACACTTTCGCATATAGGTGACTACTGGACCGATTTATACTGACACCAGCGGGCCAGTTGTTGGTAAAAGGGAAAATAATATTATCACACGTTGACCAATCCGGGATTCGAACCAGCGACCTTTCGGTTACTAGCAAGACGCTTTTACCAACTGAGCTACCCGGCCCCTAAGAGTACGGTGTGACTTGGCCTCTTTTTGTAGTGGTACATAAGAGAAATAGCGCTTAACTAGAATCTAATTTGCCCCTATAAGATGTTACTGTCTTTTCAATCGGATCACCCGTACACTGCATTGCGGGAATTGCATCCAGCTGCCAATTACATCAAGTCACGTGACAGTGTGCTTTGTGAGATTTAAATCTGATCACGTGAGTGACCCTGCACTTCCCGTTGCACCGTAGCGAGACGAGAGTTGGGCCTAGCGCGTGACAAGCGAAGACGGACGACAACAAAAGCCTTAAAACGTTTTCCTTGTTGCCGCTGTGTGACCACGAGGGTGCGTACTCTGTGTGTCTGGTGCTGCGTGGTGACACCAGTCATAAACTCTGGATATAGTTATAGTGTGTCTGATAATGTCATTGTGCGCGGCAGCATTCTGTTTATTAAGAATACTCTGGAACTGTAAGTTAAATTAATATTATCTGGTGCCGTAAAATTGCGCTTTTGTGTGTCATGCAAGGGACATGCATGGTCTGGAATTTTTCATACTCGTTATAACAAAGAGAAAGACCGCATTTCTTTGAGGTGGGTGTGGAAATGGAGAGAGAGGTCGCCGCTTTTCAGAGAGAGAGAGAGAGAGAGAGAGAGAGAGAGAGGGAGAGAGAGAGAGAGAGAGAGAGAGAGAGAGAGAGAGGGTGTAATCTGCATGTGAAGAGAGAGAGAGAGGGTGTAATCTGCATGTGAAGAGAGAGAGGGTGTAATCTGCATGTGACGAGAGAGAGGGTGTAATCTGCATGTGAAGAGCGAGAGGGTGTAATCTGCATGTGAAGAGAGAGAGGGTGTAATCTGCATGTGAACAGAGAGAGGGTGTAATCTGCATGTGAAGAGAGAGAGGGTGTAATCTGCATGTAAAGAGAGAGAGAGAGAGGGTGTAATCTGCATGTGAAGAGAGAGAGGGTGTAATCTGCATATGAAGAGAGAGAGAGAGGATGTAATCTGCATGTGAAGAGAGAGAGTGTAATCTGCATGTGAAGAGAGAAAGAGAGGGTGTAATCTGCATTTGAAGAGAGAGAGAGGGTGTAATCTGCATTTGAAGAGAGAGAGAGGGTGTAATCTGCATGTGAAGAGAGAGAGGGTGTATGGTGTAATCTGCATTTGAAGAGAGAGAGAGAGTGTGTAATCTGCATGTGAAGAGAGAGAGGGTGTATGGTGTAATCTGCATTTGAAGAGAGAGAGTGTAATCTGCATATGAAGAGAGAGAGGGTGTAATTTGCATGTGAAGAGAGAGAGGGTGTAATCTGCATGTGAAAAGAGAGGGTGACAGAAAATCGACTGTTTCACAGTGACACAATATATTTGACATAAAGAGGAAATGGACTATTGTTTGTCGCAGCGTGAGGAAAAAGATATCCGTTTCACTTTCCCTGTGGAAGAAAGCTGTCAAGTACCTCCTACACCCTGCCACAGTAGCCTGACAATAGGATCATCGTAATATGGACTACGGCGGGTAACAAAGGACCATAATCGATACACACGACAAAACGCTCATGGATGCACAGATGCTATGCACACAAACATGGCATGGTTGCATTCGCATATTACACATGTGAGCGCGCGGCCGCACGATAGCCACACATGATTGGATGTGCACGTTTCACGCGTGTTTACCTACATACGTGTATGCACATGCACGATTACATAGGCAAGCACATACACACAGGTAAAAGGTAAAAGGTTAAAGGTAGTCCCATAGCCTTGTGGCCCCAGGGGAGCGTGAGGTTGGAGATCAAACTTATCTTGGGCCAGCATAATGAGGGTGATGCCCATCTCTCTCCCTCGCTGCTTTACCTTCCCCATTCTTAAGAGAGTAGGTACTCAGTCAACTGGGGGCGTTGTTATTTGTCGCTTCACGTTTTGCGGTCACCCATCCAAGTGCTAACCGCACTGGACGGTGCTTAACTTGCGACACAGTAGCGAGTGCTCCAACCACTGCGCTATCCGACACCCCATACACATAGACGCGCATACAAACATGCGTTCGTATTCAGGTACACCACCACAGAGGCCGGACACAGAGAAAAACACACACACGAATGCATGCATGCAAGCCTATATATGCATGGATGCACACGCGCACACGTGTGATTACTGTCACATACCCGCGGGCTTGTTCATACGCACATAAACACACACGCGCGCATAACCACATATACTTCCACGCGCACACACGCTGACAATAAAGTACAGAGAGACGTATAGATGTACATGTATGTACACATGAGAGAGAAAGAAAGAGAGAGAGAGAGAGAGAGAGAGAGAGAGAGAGAGAGAGAGAGAGAGAGAGAGAGAGAGAGAGAGAGAGAGAGAGAGAGTGAGAGAGGCGAATTTGATGAGCAAATAAACGTTTAAAATAAACATCTATTAAAATATAAAATAAACAGCAGTTGTGACACACAATGAAGTTAAAAGCGTGCGAACCCAAACCCACATGCAACTTCTTATGAAGCCGTACATCTGATGTCCAACTACCACCCACTCTGCACTTTTTGCCCCTCCGTTCGCTCCGGGATCAAATCCCTTGTAAGGATTCTGTGCAAAATTGAAATTTTGCCTTCCTGAAAGCAGCATGGTAGAGTTCTCTTTCATTTCTACTCCTTTGAAGCCTTAAAGCGGGCCGCGCACGAACCAACGATCGGGCCTTGAAGGCCTTATAGCGGGTAGAGATGAACAGCGATGAAAGCTGTGAAAAAGTGTTGAAGGGAAGCAGAACGTTCATCTATTTGCAGACATCTTACGATAAAGTGGTTTTTCACCGTTTAACTCCGCCGCCCCCACCCCACCCCACCCCCCCAAAAAATAAATAAATAAAATAAAATAAAATAGATGATGCTACGTGTAATCCAGGCTTAACTACTGCAACCCCAGAGTGGCAATTTTGCTTTCCTTTCTTCTTTATGAAATCCTCAAACTCTGTGTATTTCCTACGCTTTCTAATTGCTTTCTTTTCGTCTGTTACTTTACTGTTTCAGTCACATTTTATTACAATCACTCCCTTATGCCCCTCCATTCCTTTCTTCCGCATAAACGCGCACACACAAGAATAAAAAAAAGGCAATACAAAAATGTTTGTAAAGAAAAAAGTACAAATCCTTCAAGTAATTATCCTTCAAACAATATAAAAATGGTGACCTCGCATTGCAGATCTGATAAACAGAGTTTGACAGTACTTTTTGTTTTGTAATTGTACAAAACAAGGTTTAATCTTTTTCTTCCCGATCTTATATAATACAACAGCCATTTTTTTAAATAAAATAAAATTTAATTAAATTACATAAAATAAAATAAGAACTGTAAGGTTTCCGATTTTTTTTTTAAACATACAAAGCTTTAAAATATAAAACAATAAGAGTTTAAATATCTACTAAAGAAGTGTCAGTGAATGTTTGTTTGTGTGTTTGTATATGTGTGTGTGCGTTGGTGCGTGCGTGCGTGCGTGCATGCATGCGCGCTCTCGTGTGTGAATGGCATTAATTTGTTTAGATAAAAAAACAACTTTAACTAAAAGTTTATAGAAACTATTTTGATTATACAGTCTTAAAATAGTTTGCGCTTGACAAAACTCTCATACGCGTACATAATAAAATGGAGAGAGAAAGAAAATAACAACAAGCCAATCAAATGTATTTTACATACATAGCCGAAAAAGAAGCAGTTTCAAAGGGGTTAATTTTGTGGGCATTGTTGTGGCTCGGCTTTACACTAACAAAGCAAAAGGAACACGTGGGGTAATATACCACTATTTATGAACTATCTCTAATATACTGTACCACTATCTGAACTATCTTTAATCCCCGCGGGGGTGCCGGGGGTTTCTGTATTAATAGTATCCCCACTTTCTGGAAATGTAGTGCTTTAAATTCCCACTGTCGCTGTCTTTCTCATTTGTTCTTTCTCATTCCTACTCTGTTCTATCAATCTACTATAGTATCTTCTTCTTCGCTAGACCAGTCACCTACCTTTTTTCTTGAAAACTCTTCCGGGACAAAACTCCTCATTTGTGTGTGAAGTCTGTTGTATCAGCTTAAGAATATTGGACGCTTTCTGCAAAATGGTCTCTAGGGCTTCCTATGATATTATTATTAGCAATGTAGTCATTTTATATGCATGCGTTTTGTTGTTATTGTATAATGATGTTTATATTCTATTTTGTTTTTGTAAACGTGGTTGGGTTTCCATACATTAGAGTATAGCCTCAGCGTCTCCTGCGTTGGATGCTTTTATTGTACAGTGACCGGCTGGTAGAGTTCCTTTAGTATTACCACTGGGGTTGTTTCAGCAGATGTTTTATGGGGATCAAAAGGTGAGTCCTCTTCCAGCCAAGTTGCGGTCTTGATTTTGTGGTCCTGATTCGGCTCTTTGCATTCCGCTGGACCCTGTAAGCAATGAATAACTAACTAACTAACTATCTTTATACCACTATCTGAGCTATCTGCAAGCAAAATGTTACAAGGGAAACATAATAATGGCCTGATGGAGATAAAATAATATTTCTATTGAAAAATATATATTCAAAATTCACAATATTCTCGAACACTAACCTCCTTAGCACATCGACTTGCTTAAATTTCTTTGAGGACAAATTATTGCAAGGACATTGTTTGCACTTGCAAAGAAAACAACACTCCCTCCATTTAATAATGGTATTTGATGCAGTCAATCTACATTTTAAAAATAACGTTATTTCTTCTTCTCCGCCTTGTGTAATAGCGATGCTTTCAGATCGCCGCGTTTTGAGTTCGATCGAAGAAAAAGCGCGTGATAGCATCCTGTATTATGTATTACTGTTATACATATTACATTTATTATGAATAGGATCATGTTATATGGAGAAGTTATAAAGATATTACTTTTTCAAAGCCTCCGCGAAATCCTAGACGACGACGATGAAGAAGAAGAAGAAGAAGATGATGATGATGAAGAAGAAGAAGCAGAAGAAGAAGAAGAAGAAGAAGAAGAAGAAGAAGAAGAAGAAGAAGAAGAAGAAGAAGAAGAAGAAGAAGAAGAAGAAGAAGAAGAAGCACGATGATCATGATGATTATGATGCATCATTATTATGATGAACAAAGGAATGCGCGAAACCATCTCGTTTTCCTTAACTACACCATATATGCATACTCCTTTAAAAAAAATCTTATCGTTTAACTGTTCGCCAAAATAGCCACAGCAACTTTAAACTTTCTAAGCAAAAATATGGAAACGGAAATGAACTAGATGTGAACAGCAAAGGAATCTTGGGTTGCATTTGTTCTCCTTTCTTCAACAGTTGGAAATCTTAGACCAAAGTATATTAGCCAACAATTTTCTCATCGCTGCATTGAAGTTACCGTCGTCCAACTTGTCTTGCCAGAGGCTTTGGTCTTATTAAATGACTTCGTTTTTGTAGTTCAAGACTTATCTTAAATACTTTGAAATAGTCGGGGAAATCAGAACGAGTCTAATATATTTGCTGGTTCGGTCAGTCGGTCGGTCGGCCTGTCAGTCCATTGGACGCCATATTTCACAAACCAATGAAAGGATTTAACCGGAAAACGATGCTTAACGTCCTATTGCATGAGCGTTAAGGACGATCACCACGTCGCCACCCTGACAACAATGACCATCATCATCATATCAAAATTGAGATCCAACGGATCTTGGATTTAACCGCTGAGAAATGTAGGCATTTTATATGTATGTGTTTTATTAATATTGTATAATGATGTTTATATTCTATTTTGTTTTTGTAAACGGGGGTTCGGTAAATTAGAGTAAAGTCTCATCGTTCGCTGCATGGGATGCCTTTATTGTAAAGTGACCGGCTGGTAAAGTGACTTTAGTGTTACCATTAGGATTGTTTCAGTGAATCTTGTATACCAAGCTGTGGTCCTGATTCGGCTCTTTGCAGTCCTCTGAACCCTATAAACAATGACTATCTAACTAACTAACCCATTTCTGGAAGCTTAAAATCCTTTTTAAATTAACAATGTCAATAGTTTTTGTATATCATATAAATTCGTCAATTTTCCTATGCCAAGCTTGGGTCACAGAAGGGAAACAATCAGAGCTGATGTGTTGCTTTTTTTTTTAGTTTTTTTTTCTGTCTTTAAACATGATTGTTCTTTGGTTTGTGCCGCTTGCAATTGTCTACACGATTAAAGAATGGTATTTCGTCCAGTTAATTTCTGAATTAATTAATTCCTTTAAACTCAAACTGTTATTTTTTGCCAGTCATTAAAATAGATTCTTGTTTTGTTTGTTACGACTGGTGTTTCACAACACTAAGATTTTTATTTTTTGTTTGTTTGTTTGTAAAGAACGAAATGGTATTACATAATTTTAGGTTTTTGTTTTATAGGTTGTAGTTTGGCTTCCTTCATCGTCATCACCGCCGCCGCCGTCGTTTGTCGCCGTTGTCGTCGTCGTCGTCATCGTCATAATCATCATCATCATCATTATAATTTCTTTCATCTCTATCTCTTGGTTTTACAGCGCTGTTCTCCCACTTTTTCTACTTCTTTAACAAAATAGTTTTATTATTGTTATGGTTGTTTTTCCTTTTATTCTGGTCTTCCTTTTAGAAAAATTCGTGGACTTAATTACACTAGTTCTTCTTACCGTTGTTTGTCGTCTCACAAATCAATAATACACTTCGTCACGTTAGCTTTGACTTGTGTAATATGTTGCCCCGTCTTGGAAGCGTTGGAGAGGTTTCAGACTTTTTCTCGTGTTACGTACGCGTTCTTCCTATCGTGCCGTGTCTCATGGATTATAATAACGACTGTCGCTAAGGAAATCTGATGTTTGAAGGTGGGTTAGTGGAGTTTTATTTATAGTAGTGTCATACTGCTATGCTGTGTGTGTGTGTGTGTGCGTGGGTGTGTGTGTGTGTGTGCGTGTGTGTGTGTGTGTGGTGTTGTGTTGTGGTGTGTGTAGATATGGATGTGAAGCTTAACATTCTTAATAATTCTCATCATTTTATTTAATGCTGTTAAATTGTTTTAATGCTGTATTTTGTTTTACTTGCAGGGTGTGTTTGACTCCATAACTTTATATGACTGATGAGTGATGTATGTTTAACACTGCGTTTACCTATCCTTTAGTGCTGTATACATGTTGTATGCCAATGTATGACACGATGAATGCATGTGTGACTGTGCAAGAAAGGATGCATTTCATTGTCGCCATGCCACACCAAAATCCTTGTAACGTTTTTACATGGTGAATAAATATTCTTATCTTATCTTATCTTATCTTATCTTATCTTATCTTATCTTATCTTATCTTATCTTATCTTATCTTATCTTATAAATGCACACAATTTACACATACATGCGTACACTCACACACATTCTCTATCTTTCTCCCCTCTCTCTCTCCTCCCTCTCTCTCTTTCTCCTTTCTCTTTCTCTCTCTCTCTCGCTCTCGCTCTAGCTCTCTCTCACTCACACGTACGTCGACACCTGCACCAACGTGCACAATATCACGCATTATCGCCCACACAAAAATAAACAGACCATGGAAAGCGAAACGAAGAAGGTGTCTGTGCTGACAAAAGAACAAAAACAGACATACCACAAACCTTTATTAAACGCAGACCCGGTTTAATAATAATGTTTAAAAAGGTATAAATGCAGGGTCATACTCAAACACAATCTTTGCTTCAATTTTGAACCCCAGCACTATTGACTCAAGCGGCGCGGCAGATGCCTGCCAATTAATATTTCATGGACCTGGAACGAGTTGGCAAACAGGGCCACAGGAGTTCAAAGACTAAAATGAGCTAGGAACCGATTCGCGCTGCCTTCGCGAGGTTTTCGCGAGGTAGCCTTTGCAAGAAAACCGCGAGGAGCTTACTCATAGCGACTACGGAATTGCGAATTTGGTGAGGTGTACCTGTGAAATAATACCTAGGAGTGACTACTCCAAGGAGTGGGTGTTGATTTATTGTAGAGAGTGTTTTCTTAACATGGCAGACATTCTTTTTTTTCTTTTTTCTTCTTTTTTTTTTTGTGTGGTGATGTGGGGTTGGAGGGCGAAGGTGGTACGATTGTAGTATGTGTACGCTTCCGAATAGCTTACCAACTCGCGACGAGGTTATATCACCGAAGCTCTACTTTCTCGCGATGCTTCCGACAGACTCCAGGAGAGCAACGTTCGCCAGAGGACTTCAAAGACTTCGGTGAGCAAGGGACAGGAGCTGGCAGGGAGAAGCACCAACATTGCACTACCTTCCGCTCCTCGTCCTAGCTTTGATCCCTCCCGGTCTGTGTCTACATGTCTCCTTGTCCTGGTGTGCGCTGCGGTCGTCTGTTCTTGCGGGTCCTTTCATTCTGGCCCTCTCTAGTTATGTCCCTACGTCTCCCTGGGTTGTTTTTTTCCTGTCCTGTTGCGCGCCGTCCGCTGTCTGCTCTTGGGAGTCCTCATTCGAAGTTTCAGCGATAAGGGAGCTTCCATGCTTTTTGTGGAGGAGTGAAAGAGTATGTGGCGGTCTGTTTGTCTTCTGTCCTTCTCTGCCTCTCTCTGCATGTGTATTTTGACCTGCTGCGGCTTGTCTCGTGTTCTCAATTTCATCCTTCTGTCTGTCGTAGTGTGCGCTGGAGGTATCAGGCGTTTTCTCGGTCATTCCTTTGTCTCTTCTGTATGTCTCTACCTACACGTCTGTCTCTTTTAGCTTTCACTGTCTGTCTGCAGTCCTGTCCCAGTGCTCGCAGCGTCAAACATCATTGGTGTGACAAGTACTGGGAAAGAGACGGAGTTCGGAGTGTGATGGTAGTGGTGTAGAGGGGGTGGTGGTGGGGCGGTCAAGAATGGCAGGGATGGAGGTCGGGGTACCACGGGTGGGATGAGGTGGAGGATTCTACGTGGTTTACTAAATTACCAGATACCCGGCAAAGTAAAAAAACATGTGCTCTCAAATAAAGTATTTGAATTTACTGAATTGCTCCCCTACCCCTCTCTCCAGTGAAGTTATTGGCAGTTACAAACTAAACGCTTTTAAAACACCGCGCTTGTTTCAGCTGAATAAAGATACCCTCTATACTAAAAAGGAATTTACTGATCCACACCCAGCCTCAACTATCTACTCCTACGCTTGAGAGATTTCAGAGAAAACAAAAGCGCTTGTTCATTTCAGACAGGTGGAACTGAAGTTGTCGTGATCTATATACCACGCCTCAAAATTCATCTGGCTGCACTCGAAGAGAACTGTGTGCATTTATCGTATTCATTATTCTTCGAGTCTACACAAGTTACTCTAATCTAATGAATACAATACGATAAACTATACAAGTTACTCTAGTCTAGATAACCACTGCCCGCTTGCCGCTGTGTTATAGCATAGTGTTGTCTTCTGCCCCGCAGCCTAAAAAAGGTAAAGGTAAAGGTAGTCCCATAGCCTTGTGGCCGTAGGGGAGCGTGATGTTGGAGATCACACTTATCTTGGGCCAGCGTAATGAGGGTGATGCCCAACTCTCTCCCTCGCTGCTTTACCTTCCCCACCCTCAAGAGAGTAGGTACTCAATCACAGTTGAGTCAACTGGGGGCGTTGTTGTTTGTCGCTTCACACCTTAGCGGTCACCCATCCAAGTGCTAACCGCACCGGACGGTGCTTCACTTTCGACACAGTAGCGAGTGCTCCAACCACTGCACTATCCGACACCCCTCAGCCCCGCAGCCTAGGACCCTCGATAGAAAGTAACTGTGTGTAATATGTTTTCTCATAACCCACGACTGCACTGACTGACCTGAACACTTCCATTGGGCAGTGAAACACACAGTACTCCGTTAGTTTTTTTTTCAAAATTGAGTGCGAAGAGAGTAGCTTGGTATTATTGCTTCTCTAAATGACTAATAAGCTTAAATTCGCAGTGAACATGCTGTGATAGCGTAGGTGTTTGAGGTTTATGAGAACTTACTATTATAAAAAAAATAAGAAGTTATGAATTAATTATTGTAGTACTCTTTCCAGGCTACGAGGTTTTCCCCCCAACTTGTAAGTCTCTTATTACTGTTACTTGTGATCTTTGACGGAATGCTATGAATTTGTTACTGATGTATGAAATGTTGGTGTAGGAAATGAGGATTAAAGATTTGTACAGAACTAATCAGTTCAATTTCAAATACAATTGACTCAATTGTGCGTTCACACGTAATGTATTAGCTGGTGCTGTTGTAACATATTACCGGTAAGAGAGATAGAAACAGAGATGGGAGAAGGGGAAGAAGACAGACGAAGAGAGAGAGAGAGAGAGAGAGAGAGAGAGAGAGAGAGAGAGAGAGAGAGAGAAACAGACAGAGACAAACGGAGAAACAGAGATAGAGAAACATTGTTCAAGAGAGAGAGAGAGAGAGAGAGAGAGAGAGAGAGAGAGAGAGAGAGAGAGAGAGAGAGAGAGAGAGAGAGAGAGAGAGACACACACACACACACACACAGAAACAGTGAGAGAGAGACAGACAGACCAGAGACAAAGGACGAGATGAAACCAGGAAGTATGACAAGAAAGCTAAAACACAAGAAATGAAAGCAAACGCAGCAGGCGCTCTGGAATTGACTAAATTTTAAAAAAAAACTAAACTTTTAATTACGCAAATGGAATTAAACAATAGCAAAAAAGGGTAAGGCAATTTGTTTTCTGTGTGCAGAAAGAATCGTCGTAAACAGAGTTAGCCTGAAACCTTTTTTTCCCGGCCTGGAAACGGCCACAGCAGTTTAAACAATAAGGTTTTGGATTGCCAATGTGTTTAGTCCTTCCCACACCAGAATTAAGTTGAAACAAAAAAACAAAACAATTCACAGATAAATTATAAATAATGAGTATGATAATAATGACCTGTAGTGTGTTTCTCTCTGTGTGTGTGTGTGTGTGTGTGTGTGTGTGTGTGTGTGTGTGTGTGTGTGTGTGTGTGTGTCGCTCTGTATCTGTGTGTGCGTCTTTTTCTTTCCCTCCCTCTGTCTGTCTGTTTCTCTCTCTCTGTCTCTCTTTAAAAAACCCATTCACCGACACATACAGATACGGACACACGTACACTCACGCACACACATGAGGCACCAGACAAAGGGCAAATGCGTGCATGCATGAGGTTTGACAAGATTAAGGTAAGCAGCATTTCATTCTTGGTTTAAACATATGTTTATTCAATAAAAACAAATAAAACATTACACGGAGTAAAGGAAACACAAAAGCAAAGCTTAGATAAGTTTTTCAATGTTTTTATTGTAATTATTTTGGCTTCCATTAATTAATGTTGTATAAACTACCTTGTTGATATTTGTAACTATTTTATATCTTTTAGCATGTAGAATGTACAGTATTGTGCATGCTATCCAACCGTAGAACGAACTAAATATTGTTATTTTCTTAAAACTTTCTCTGTACCGCTGGCAACAACAGGTTTTCTGTTTGTTTCTGGAATAACTATTTTTAAAACAAATGTGATTATTGATCGCTTTAAAACATTTAATATGGATTTACTTATTTAGTTAGTTATAAGACACGTTTTTTAAATTCGTTACAGCAACATACAGAACTAAAATCTTGGAGTAATTAATACCAATCATTATTTGTTTTAAAAGAGAAAGTAACCCGACCTCATGTGTTCTCAATAAAGACAAAGATAACTTATAGGCTTACTTTTCCCCCCAATAAATAATTATATATTTCTTACTTTTATTTATGCAGATGTTGAACTTTTTGAGTAAGCAATATTAATAGGCAGGTGCAGTATTAGATCCATCACTCACTGGTCCTTGCATTATTTGACATTTCATGGTCTCGTTGTAATTCTATGCGTGTTCAGTGATGGTTTATGTTCCGAGGTATCCTTGCGCGATGACGGAAGAAGCAGTGAACTAATTTTCACCCCTGCAGGCAGGCGTGCTAAATATTTATCGTCCCCTACCTGACTATTGCATGACAACTCCCACCTGGCTTCTGGCATTTTAGAAATCCTGGCCTCCGTTCCTCTCGACCCACTCCACCCTGTTTCATTTTTGTGTATGTTTGAAGTATTCCTTGTACACCCCCCTCCACCGCTTCTTCCCCTTCTCTCTGTCTTCCCTCCCCCTCCCTTATCCTGTATGTTTCTGTGTATTTTCGAAATCGTCCTATCCTCTTCAGGCTTTCTCTATCTTCGTACCCATCATCGCCTTTTTCTCTCTTTTTTTAAATCCGGGGTCAGAATGTTCAAAGCGCTGTACCTTAATTTTAGCGTTTACTAAAAAATACAAATACAAACTTTTGCTGTTTCGTTTTGGTGTGGGTAGGCAGGAGTCTTATATGTTTTGGTGTGGGTAGGCAGGAGTCTTATATGTTTTGGTGTGGGTACGCAGAAGTCTTATGTCCTGTGAATTGAATAAGCAACTGTTTTTAACTTAGATTGTTGTTTCGCCTCCGATCGCTTAGGCTTCATTGACGTACAGTTTATCATTGATCAAGATTATGGTAGTTTCTACAGTGTGAATAGAGGAAATTCCTACTGTTGCGGTTCGTCACTTCAGCAACATCTGGTAAAGTTTCGGTTCTTTGAGCTGTTGAGCGCGCGATGTAAGACAGTTTATTTATTTGTATTTATCTCCAACAACACAATCTCTCTCTCTCTCTCTCTCTCTCTCTCTCTCTCTCTCTCTCTCTCACTCTCTCTCTCAGGGGCATAGGCCTAAACAATAAAGTGACATGTCTTTGGCATGTCCAAATGTCAATGTCTCTCTCTCTCTCTCTCTCTCTCTCTCTCTCTCTCTCTCTGTTTCTCTCTCTCTCTCTCTCTCTCTCTCTCTCTGTCTCCTGTCTGTTCCTAGTTCCCCTCTCTTTCCCATCACCATTTACCACAAGCGCATCACATACCCACTCGCACACACAGATACACAAATACACACACATGCAGACACACACAAACACACGCACACACTTGCGCACAAACACCAACACACACGCACATACACACACACACGCAAGCACACACATGCACGTACGCACGCATACACACACGCACGTACGCACACACACAAACACACACACACATCGGGGTGCGCGCCACAGGTATAGGTGCAGTGGCGCCTTGGAGGCAGACATCAATCACAATCTATCCCCTTAATTCAATGTCTCCGTCATCTCTTCAATCACCCACCCCCAAACCCACTTCCTCCATCACTTTCTATCTCTATCTCTCTCTTCCTCCCTCATTTCTCTCTATCCCTTCTGTTCACAGTGAAGCGGCAGACAGTCCCCGGGGTGTGATGAGATAAATAATGCACAACCATCTTGCGTAACGAGCACTACCTCCATGTCAGCACAACACGACTCGCATCTCCATCCTTCAGTTTAGTGACCGTGGCGTCAGACGGAGAAAGGTGTGTAGACTTTGCTGAGCCAGGTTACCTAGAATGTTTAATTAATTAACTAATTAATTAATTAATTAATTTCCGAAATAAACTCATTTACACACACAGACACACACACACACACACACAACTATGAAATAATGACATACATAATTAAATAATACAATAATGACATAAATAAATTAATTAATACATACACTAAATAATTAATTAATTATTTATTTATTTATGTATTATTTAATTTATTTATGTCATTATTTTATTATTTCATTATGTATGTCATTATTTTATTATTTATTGTGTTTGTGCGTTTGTGTGTGTGTATGTGTGTAAATGAGTTTATTTCGGAAATCGCATTGCTGTCACATTAAAAATATTATTACAACGGACAATCATTGCTCAAACCGACTGTTGAGCATTACATTTTAGGCGTCTCTTCCTTGCTGTGTCAACAAACAACTGTGCCGATTATTCACACTTTAGCAGCGGTGCTATATTTAGAATCAACCTTGATGCTATTAATAGGCACACACACAAATAAATGTGTCGATTTATTTCAGAACCGTTCCCTTGACAGAGGTCATTTCGGGCATACATTTTTTAGGGGTGGGGCAAAACTCACTGTGAATTTGAAAAGGATCTGTGACCCTGATGTGTGTGATCTTGGGGCCCTTCAAAGATACACAGATTTGTTTTCTTGTTCAAATGCAATACAACTGACATGTTGTAAAATGTGTGCCCTTAGCTATTTGGTGGATATTCTATATTCTTCATTTCTTTGCTCCATTTTCCTTTCTCCTCGGCCTCATCCACCTGTTTGCATGTTGCAGTTTGTTTATATTTGAAAGAACTTCGTAACCATGTTCCGTATTTGTATTTATTCACCTCAGTGTTCGTGCTTTTGGCCCCCCCCCCTCTCCCACCTCTTTCTCTCCACCTTCTCCCCCATCACCCCCCCCCCTAAAAAAATAAAAATAAAAATAAAAACTTGAAACTAGTTTAATCTTCTTCCTCTACTATGTCCGTCTTCTCCAACACCCAGAAATCTATATATTTCTCTATTTATTATTTGCTTGTTATGTAAGTGACGTATTTATAAAAGTGTGTTTTTCTATTTCCCTTTGAGGGTGGGGCCGGGTAGCTCAGTTGGTAAGAGCGTCTTGCTAGTAACCGAAAGGTCGCTGGTTCGAATCCCGGATTGGTCAACGTGTGATCATATTATTTTCCCCTTTACCAACAACTGGCCCGCTGGTGTCAGTATAAATCGGTCCAGTAGTCACCTATATGCGAAAGTGTCGTGTGACTATAATCTACAAACAACATCCCTTTGAGGAGGTACGGTATTCCTAGTATTGTAGACTAATAGGTTTACGGGTAATATTTTCTCGCCTTTCCTAGATCCTTATCTCCACAGCTCGCTTAGTGCTAACACAACTATTACGTTACAGAAGGGAAGGAAGTGTTAATGTAATGCAATGAATGTTGACTGCTGTGAGTACTGGATGCCTGCACTGTAAGGTCTGCCTTCAAACGGCTGTCTAATTGAACTCCTGTAAGCACACACTCCCCTTGAAACCCCGCATGATGATGGGGGTTCATTGTGTATCATTCTGTATGAAAACAATTACACTACATCAGAACAGCTTCCTCAAAAGCATCCTCCCCACACACACTGCATTAGTAATTAAAAAAAACCTCGCAGGTCTGCATGACCTGGGCACAGTGGGCTCGTAAAGGCACTCTTCCCTGGAGATCAAGCCTGATGATGCTTTCTTTGTAAGCCTATATTACTTTTTTTTAAAGCATGCACACACTACATCAAGACTAGCAGACATCCCCCACACCCTGCATGATATCAGATAATCAATTGCCCTGTTCTTTCAATGGTCTGGGCGTAGTAGAACTGAATGAGAGCTCCCGTAAAGGCGCACTGTCCTATCCTATCCTATCCCGTAACTCGGAGGTCGTAGGGGCACCACAGATGATCGTTTAACCAGCGTACTCCATCTTTCCCTTTCCTCAGCAACCCTGATGGTTTCGCTCAGTGTCAAACCAGTCCATTCTCGAATGTTGTCATCCCATCTCTAGCACTAGCACTCGTTTTTGACTACTCTAGATTATTCTCTCGTTGTAAACGAGAAAACACCATACACCATCCAAAGATAACGTGGGAGGAACGCGTTTGTCGACGCCTTGAAAAAGCATCACGAGTATCAGGACAGTGGTAGACTTAATTCGCGAGTATCAAGGCTGTTGTAATCTTGATAATTACACTGATCAGATTTCAAAGGTGTACGCGTTAAAGAATGTTGGCGTAGTTGGCCTGTACTGGTTCCCGTAAAGACACGTGCAATCCCTGTAAGACAGCAAATGGCGATAGGTTAATTTGTTTCTGAATACTCCCAGCAGAGCTACTGTAAAGAGACGACCTGCTGTGGTGCCGAGCTTTTGACTTTTTCACAGCAGGCGCTGCGTGGTCACCCTCGGTCTCGTCATGAGTTCCAGACCTCGTATAGAATATCAGAACCTGTCTAGGTATGCACCAGGAGCTGAGACTCGCCAACATCAGTCGAGAGCCTCAGCAAGTCTCAGCTAAGCACTGTGCAACGCCCTGGGTGATTTTGGCACTGAGATTAATCAGACCTCGTGACCCATTCCAAGATTGGTCTTCGCTTAGCAGGTCTTCAGGAACTCTCGTAAATAGGCTGCTTTCTCTAGTAGACGACAAGTGTTGATGGACTGCTTGTTGATTAGAAAGCTCACTCGGGCATCTGAGTTTCTTCAAAGGACCCCCTTCCTCCCAAGCCGAGTTACAGACTCACGGGCTAAAATGTTTAATAGCACTGTGATCAGGCCCCCTGTCGTGTATCAGGACCTGCAGAGAGAGGTCTGCGCCTGGATTGTTTCAAGCATAATTATGTAGTACCTGTGCTCTCTTCACGTTGGGAAGAAACGTAAGCATCCCGACTTCGTGAATATGAATGATAGTAATCAGTCCCACATAGCTGAAATAGTGTGTGATTAGAAGGCCTATGTCCTGAATGGTTTGGATGATATCAATATTTCATTTATTGTCTGTTCACACATTCAGGTGATATTAGACATTAATTAAGAACAACAACAATATAAATAAAATCACAATTAAGAAACCTTGTAACAAAATGGAATGAAAGGGGAAGAAGGATTTAACACCAAACTATAAAAGTCTACCAATAGGAGTCTGTGCAATAATTTTCACAACTGCTGTTATCTGTGAATGATGTAATACATCATCTAAAGAATGTCCATATTCAGTCAAATGATGTCCTTGGTTTTCATACATTGCATTTAAAACTGGACATTCAAAAAAAATGTGGTAAACTGATATATTTTTGCCACACATACACTGGATATCTGCCGAATATTTAGTATTCCATGAGTTCATTCTTAACTTGTATATTAATTTTGACAACTGTCGTGAACAGTTCGGTATAGTAACCTTGTTAATGCTAATATCTTGACATACTGCTTTTTCTAATAAGGAATACATTTCATGACAACACATACTCAAATTGTTAACAGAAATAGAATCTAATGATCTTAGCGCTCCCTCTTTGGCTAACTTGTCACATACTTCATTCCAATGAATTCCACAATGTGCTGGAACCCAACAGAAATCAACAACTATACCTCTAGAAAAAATACAATGGATCATATGTTTAATTTCATATATGAATTCATTTCTTACTTTGGAATTACCCTGTTTCAAAGCATACAAAACCGATTTTGAATCTACACAAATCAGTAAACCAAAGAGCTCTAACGGTAAAGTCATAATGTAGTTGAGAGCCATTACAATAGCATAAAGCTCACTCGTAAATATAGAAAACCCCTTTCCTAGATAATATGAGCGTCTTACATTTAATGCAGGAATGATAAAAGCCGATCCACTATCTAAAGAATCTAATACCGAACCATCTGTAAAAATCTTCAAATGGTTTAAATAATTATTTTCAATATGCTCTTTTACCTCAGTAACTAAGAGATTAGTGTAGTCATCTTTTTTAGTTACACTATAATCAATATTAAAATTTGCATTTCTGTGCTCCCATGGTGGAATAGGTGATATTAATGGCATAACGGGAATTGCTGTGATATCAATGTTACACTTTTCAAAAAGATCTTTTGTATAGTTCTTAATTGGCTTCAAGTAATTAATATGTTTAGTTCTTTTTGGATAGTCTTCTGCATCTATAAAAATTTCTTCCTGTACGGAATTAGGGACAGATAAACATCTTAATACATATTTTGAAGTAGCTAATTGACGTTGTTGGTTTAATGGTAATATTCCAGCTTCTTGGTATGTTTTAATTGTATTAGCATGAACTGGAACACCTAATGCAACTTTAATAGCTCTACTGTCGATGCTTTGTAATTTATTTAATAATGTATTGTTTGATGAAAAGTACACCTCCTGACCATAAACAAGCTTTGAACGGACTAGTGATATTGCTAAATGTAAGAGGGATTTGGTATCCTGACCCCAATTTTGTACACTAATAATTTTTAATAAATTTAGGGATTTTCTTGCCTTTGTTATTAAATGTTCAATATGTAATTTCCAGTTTAATTTAGAAGTTAGCTGAACACCAAGAAATTTAACCTGTTTCTTGTATATAAGAATCTCATCATTTAATTTTAAAACAGGTAAACATTTAGGATTAATACCATTATTAAACAGCATTAAAAACGTTTTTTCAGATGACAATTCCAGACCATTATTTTTCATAAAGAGATTAAGGTTTTTCAGTTCTTCTTGAAACAGTTTTTGTACATGTGTTATTACTCTCTGCTTTGTATGTTTTCGAATAGATGTATTAATCCACATGGCAATATCATCAGCGTACTGAACAACATTTAATGGATTAGAAATAACAGTGGGAAGATCGTGAATAAGTATTGAAAACAATAATGGTGCAATTATAGAGCCCTGAGGAATTCCCATGTCAATGTTATGATAAGATGAATAAGTGTTTCCTACTCGTGTACATATAGATCTGCCATTTAAATAATTTTTTATATAATTATACATATGACCACTTATTCCAATATTTTTTAACTTATATAACAATCTTGCATGCCACACACTGTCATATGCTTTTTTGACATCGAAAAATGCAGCAAGAGTACTTTTTCTATGAGCAAACTGTTTTTTAATATGACTAGTTAATTTCACCAAATGGTCAGTTGTGCATCGACCTTTTCTAAATCCTGCCTGATTTTTAGGAATTACGTTGTTCTTTTCACAAAAATATGTTATTCTTTTCTGAATTATTTTTTCAAATACTTTCCCTACATGTGAGTTCAATGCAATTGGTCTATAATTAAGAATTGAGGAACGAGATTTACCTTGCTTATGTACTGGAATAACTACTGACTTCTTCCAGATAATAGGGAGAGTTCCACTCTGCCAACACTGTTGGCATAATGAATGTAGTAATTTTTTCCATTTCAAAGGCAAATGCATTAATAATTGATATGACATTCCATCAATCCCAACTGCAGTCTTGTTTGATGAAAATGATTGTAAACAGTCTAAGAACTCTTCAAATTCAATAGGGGCATTTATAAAATGAGAATTATTTGGCAAAGGGTCTTCATATTCTTTCTCATTTTCTTTTTCTTTTCTTAATTGTTGTACTGATGGATCAAGACTTGATGATAAAGAATATTCTGCAAAAATCTTTACAAAAGCATCAGCCTTCTCTTTAGCACTTGGAAAATTATTATTGCTTAATTTAATTGGATACGACTGAAGTTTAAATCCATTTTTCATTTCTTTTACTTTTTTCCATACCTTTTGCATATCCTTTGACTCTGAAACCTCTTTAACACAAAATTCAGACCAATACTGTTTTTTTGCCTGAGCTATAACCCTATTACATTGTATCTTAGCATATTTCATCTTTGTGAAATTTTCTTCCGTTTTATTTTTAATCCAATGCTTATATAAGTCTTTTTTAAAATTTACAGCTGTTTCACATTCACTGTTCCACCAAGAATTTCCAGAATGGTTATTTAGTTTCTTAGATTTACACTTTGGTATATATTTTTCTGCTGCTGTTAATATATTATTTCTAAAATTTGAATAAAACACATCTACATCATCATGAATAATACTGTCAGTATCGATGGCATTGAGATGTGCTTGAAAATCTTCCCATATTGCAAATTTATATTTAAATTTAGGAATGATGTCTTCTGTTTTATCATCTTTATCATAATCAACATCCTTGAGCTTAATAATAATTGGTATATGATCACTTCCTAGACAATCGTCTAGCGGAGACCAAGTGCAAGTTATTGCTAAGTCAGGTGTTGTAAATGACAGATCAATTGCCGTGGGCCTGTGGTATGAAACATCAGGGATTCTTGTATACTGACCGTCATTTAAGAGGCATAATTTAGAGTCCAAAATATTTTCAACTAAACGGCTACTTGTTACTATAGTACAACCTGGCTCCCACCACGGCGAATGCGCATTAAAGTCCCCCATTATTAACCACTTAGCATTTGAATTTACTAATGTTTTTAACCAATCTGTATTTTCTTCTTTCGGACCTTCTGGTAAATATACAGACAAAACATTTAAAACAATATGCTTGTTAATTTTCAACACTGCAGCAGTACTATAAATATTCTTTAGTGACGTAGGTACAGGCGATGGAAATAAGCAATAATCTAAATCACACCTAATATATAAAGCTGTCTGTACTTTTCTTTTGTCATCGAATTCAAGAGCATGAAACAAAGGAGGATAATAATAATTCTTTAACTTAGGGAGCCTCTTCGGGTCAATATTCAATGACTGTAATGCTAGAACGTGAAAATTCTCATCCGCTATATATTTTTCAAAATATAATAAATTTGTACCCAGTGACCTGCAGTTCCACTGGAAAAATGTTATTTCATTTTGCTTCATAATTATTCTAACTTATTGAACTTACACTTACTTTTAATGAGGAATAGATATATAGTCTGTATTTATTTATTTTAACAAAAAATGCGTTTGTATTATAATTCTTCATGAATAATTTACATGTTATTATTTTCATGTAATTATGTGTTGGTTTGTCTTCTTCACTTTTTGGTAAATGTGAAATCCAGTCTTTGTATTTTGCATGATGTTTAGTAGAACTGCCAGTTTTTGTTCCACCAATTTTCCCTTCGACGATCATTCTTTGATCTAACTTTTTCCCATAGGAGCCAATTCAGGTGACGCCCAATGTTCTTCGCCAGGGTTGCTGTAGCTCTTCGGTTGGGGTGTACTCCATCAGGACAATCATACTTTGAGATATTCTCATGTTGAAGGAATGAAATGTTCTTGATTTCAAACAATTCCGACACCAATACAGCATTAAATAGACATCTTTTTCTCTCCAAATCCTGATGACCAGTTGGCGCTATTTTGCTTACTACGAACTTGGTCAAAGGCTTCTCTGTGACAACCTTTTTGATCTTGGTAGCCAAGTTCAATGCAGCTGCTCTCGGCTCATTCTTTTTCAAATCGTTGAGCCCCACGTGAATAACGGCAGCATCAATATGATCCTCAATCGTAGTTGGAACGTATTCTGCAGTGAACATCTTCTTGTGTACAGGGTTCTTGTCAGCCGATATCTCTTCAAGGATTTTCGATAGATCTTCTGTTGCAGATGCCTTCTTGTGAAACGCATAGAACCCGTACGATCTTCCAAGCCTTTTTCCATCAACATTTCTGATCACAGAATCTCCTATTACGGCTACTTTCGGAAGCTCCGCGCTTTTATTCAAGTGCACATGGTCTTTTTTTTCTTTAGTCGTCATATCTTTCATGACGTCATTCTCTCTGGCATCCATGACGTAACTTTTACTTTTTTCCGATTTCTTTCTTCTTGTTACCCCTGATGACTGCAGCGTGTACCGCAGAGCAAGCGGCTTTGAGCAGCTTGACCGCTGCGCGCGCGGTACGCAGCCGCTTGATCAAGCAGCTTGGAATTTTGCCAAGCGGCAGAAAGGGCATGCTAACTGACAAAGCAAATATGGCGGCGAGCAGCATGAACGTAGTGGGGTTTATGTGTTTGGATGGCAGTTACTACAACAGTTTAGTTTCTGAAGAAGAACTACAACCTCTGCTTAGTGGTAAGTATTATGAATTTCGTTTTTTTTACATAAATAAAATTATATATTATCAGCACTAGTTGTAAATCAATGAATTAAAATTAGCGAAGCACGTGCAGTGGTTAGGCAGAGTTAGGCCTACTCCTCTGACTGGAAATCTACTGAGCTAGTATTATTGAGTAAAGTTCCAGACTACGTAGGCTAATATTGCCTTAATAAAGATGATTATCACATTGTACATTTATTTTCTCAGCATGTAGGTTATAGAGTACAGACTAGTAAAAAGATCGTAACATTCATTGATTCACAAATTAATATAAATTAATATTGAGTAATGAATATTAACTTAACTTGTGATGGCATGAACTTGTTCCAAATTATAAATGAATATTATATTCAGTTATTGGAACAAGTTCATGCCATCATAAGATAAGATAACGATACTAGTCTAATCAATTTAAGAACCACCTTAAAAGTTGAACAGATTAAGTTTCTTCAGGACATCAAATATGATTTTGACTATTACAGTATTAGTAATTTATACCTTTCCGCCGTGCATTAAAACCCAACCAATAGACACATTTTTGAATAAGTGCAAGCTCACATTTGCAGTAGTAATTGTTTTTCTACAACAATAATTGATAATTGATTTTTGCAGAACAGGCACACCTATTTTTGCCTTTCTTGGCAGAAAAAAAGGCGTCTGCGGCAGGCATTCATGCCCTCGCAGACGTCGTCGAATTTCATTTTGGCGGATACCAGGAAGAAGGTACCAACAATGTTATTGTTGGGCAATTGCTCGGCGCCCTCCCAGAGCCCCTACAACAACATGCTTCTGTAAGTTTTATATATATTTATATTTTTATATTTATAAATATATTTTTAATGATATGAATCTGGGGTGTTGAGTGTTGCTGATGATTGCCTGTGTTTACTATTAATCTAAGTTATGTTTGTTATGCAATATCTGACAATGTACATATAAACTATAATCCTAATGATAAAAAATTAAAATATATCTGTGATTTTTTTAAAAGTGTGATTCATAATACAATAATAGTAGGAAATAGGCCTACAGACTTGTGATATTTATCTGCTTTTCTGTTGTCTGTGCTGCTGAATAGTGGTGGTGATTTTCTGTGTTTAATCTTTTGTTTATGCAAAATATATGTATAAATTTTATTAGCATAGTCTACTTAAATAATATTTGTAACTGAGCACTATAGAGATCTATGCCAGTTTTGTAGATAAAATATAAAGTTAGAAATATTTTAAAACATCAGAATAATTTTATTTAGGAAAAGGTTATTCGATTTTTACTTCAGAATTGATTTCTATATTAATACCTCTAAATAAGATTTCTAGCTAAGTAGCTTGTGTTTGAATAAAATAAGTATAGTCTTGTGCATAGACTCAAGACAAGTGTTAGGACTTTTTAGATGCTTTACAAACTAATAAGAAATGAATAAAATTGAAAAGACATAATTATAGAAATATAGACATAATATATATATATATATATACATAATTATAGAAATTAAAAAATTATTAACGGCTTGATAATTAGAGGCACTGAAGTTTCTTTTGTTGGATCTGTTCACATTATTGAGTAAAGTATAATGACTGGGCTGAGAGTGCGGCTAAATACGGGTCTTTAAATATCAGTTCTGTTCTAATTGAAATAAAAATATCCCAGCGCAATTTTAAAACAGTATAGAAAACAATTTTGTAGATTTCGCTCTTAAGAATCATATAGGTATTCCCAGATCAGTCTGTACGATGGCAAACAGAACAATGTTCAATTCTATAAAAAGTAAATATTGTAAAAATGTGAAGTGCATTTGTGATGAACCACTAACTCTAAGTATAGTATAGCATTGGCAAGGACTTTTATTAATTCTCTAGTCTCTTATTTCATCTAGCTGCTATTGTTAGTATTTATTATTGTTTTAATGTGCTGTATAATACTGTACATGTTGTGTGAGGAATAGAGAGTGTATGTGTATGCTGTATTGAGTGAGGATGATGGTCTTTCTCACCTAATAAATCAACCAACCAAATAATGTTGTTTATTGTCATTGTAAGCAGCCAATACAGCAAACTGCAAAGCAGCCACAACCGCTGCAACCATCACAGCAGCCACAACCGCTGCAACCATCACAGCAGCCACAACCGCGGCAACCATCACAGCAGATGCAACCGTGGCAACCATCACAGCAGCCACAACCGCTGCAACCATCACAGCAGCCACAACCGCGGCAACCATCACAGCAGATGCAACCGTGGCAACCATCACAGCAGCCACAACCGCTGCAACCATCACAGCAGCCACAACCGCAGCAACCATCACAGCAGATGCAACCGTGGCAACCATCACAGCAGCCACAACCGCAGCAATCATCACCGCAGCCACAACCGAAGCAAGCACGGAGTGCTAAGCAGCCTTTGCAGAAGCCACCACAGAAGCCTGCTGAGGAGCCATCACTCAATCAGGAGGACTCAGTATCTCCTGGTGAGTATTACTATTAGTGTTTGTTTGCTTTCTTACTCATTTGGGTGCTATTAATCCCCTTCCCTCCAAGCTTGTAATTTTACATTAAAAGTAGTTTTACATTAAAAGTAGTTTTACATTAAAAGTAGTAAATTGCTTTGTGGCCAGTCCATTTCACCTTGTGTTAGGACTGTATTTTTTTTTTTTTTTGAGTAAACTTTGTTGGTCTTGAATCTGTTTAATGTGTAACTTTATGACCGTTTCATTACAGTGGGTGCACGCAACGTCTGGACGAGAGACGCTGTTTGTCTTCTTATTGCGGAACATGGCAGCAAGTCCCATCTCTTTAGCAGTTCTGCTGTTACCAAAGCGGAAGCCTGGAAGGCGGTTGCAGCCGTAATGCAGCAGCATGGCTACAGTGTATCAGGAGAGGCTTGCGACAAAAAATGGCGCAACCTTAAAGATCGGTAAGGGCTAATATAGATATTAATAATATATAATATTGAAAATGTGTCTATTTATTGCAGGGAATAAAAATCCACACATTTTTAAAAGCCCTTATTTTTATGCATGTGTATAATTCACAGGTACAAAGCCATCAGGAAGGCTCATAGCAAGACAGGTTCCGGGCGCATCACCTGGGACTTCTATGATGCCATGGATGACCAACTGTTCGAAGATCCCAGTTGTATGCCATATAAAACAGTGGACTCTTTGGATGGCAGTACGTAAAATTTACACTAAATGATTTTGGCAATCTTTGTGAACTGGTTTGTTTGTTTAATCATTGTTTAAAGTCCGACTATGCAGAGCCGTATAAAGACCACTCCACCCATGTGGTTCTTAAGACCAAAAATTAAATCAACCCAGTGGTAACATTGAAGGATCTCGACAGCTGGTCACTTTACAATAAAGGCACCCCATGCAAGGGACGCTGAGGCTACAAATACGTGAACCTATCAAACCCCCGGTTTTTTTTTAATACAATTTTAATACAACATAGAAACATAAAATATACATGAATGTAAAATGCCAACAATGCTAAATAATAACTTATTAAACTTTTCTTTCTGAGTGCCAACAGCCTGAATTAAAATTTGGACCTTCAGTTTTTGAGTGCCAGTCGGGCACGCTAGGTATAAATATTGGGTGCCCGAGCCGATTTTTCGTAGCATTTGCTGCCGAGCACGCATTATTTCGAGCCCTGCATAGTGATCATTTAGCATAAAGCGTCCAATGTTAGCAACCCGATTTAATTGTTAGTGTTGGAAAATAGTATAGACGTTAAAGAAACAAGGCAGGAGTCTGGGCCATTATAGAAGAGGGATAGTAGACTGACAGAACATTTCATACGAGACCAGTACCAAATTTTACAACAAAATTCCAAATTTACTCAGCTGATATCATATAATTATATCATACATCACTCAAATATAGGGCTGGATTGGACATTATAGTCTAAATATTAAATTTGTAATATAAATTTATACATTATGTTTTACTAATTACCTTATTAATGGATAAATATAAAGAGTGATTCATCAGTGATGCTTTTGTATATTTAAAGTTGTACATAAAAAAAAAATGGTCCTGATTTGGCTCGTAAGAGTCCGCTGGACCTAAAGCAATAATCTTGTATTGTATTGTATTGTACATAAAAAAACAATTGTTGTAGTTAAACACTGCATATTATTTTTTTCATATTTTTTAATTTGTTCGATGTATTTTTACAGTTGTAATAAATGACTCCAGACCGAGAGTTACGACAGTGCCATCATCTCCATCAACCTCAAAAACACCCAGCCCCCTCACCTCTCCCAGACCTACTACATCATCTGCTTCTTTTACACCATCTGCATCTGCTGAAACTCCTCGACAATGCAAGAAAAGGAAAATACATGATTCGGGAGTGGACAAACTTGTAGAGCAGATGGACAGGCAAACTGCTGTGTTAATAAAAATGCAGGAAACTTTAGAAAGAAGAACAGCATTGCTGGAAAAGCTGCTGAACAAGGAGTAGTTTGTCTGTGTTTAAAGTAATGTTTAAATAAACAAAATAAACATCCATGCAGTCTTTTTATTTTATTTGTGTGTTTAAAATCAATGTATTGCATATTATAGCTACTTTTCAGTAATTTTCAATTAAAAAACCTGAGCATAAATATCGGTGCCAACCTCTACTCTATACCTTTTTAACTACCTGTAAAAAATGGTCACAGTTCCGGGTAGTGACCAACTATGCACTAACTACTGTAGCTTCATCACCGATATCATCAACACCTCTCTAGAAACTGGCTCCGTTCCTGATATCTTCAAGTCTGCCATCGTTCACCCTCTCCTCAAAAAACACAACCTTGACCCAAATGACCTCAAAAACTATCGCCCAGTCTCCAATCTCTCTTTTCTGTCTAAGCTACTTGAAAAGGTTGTCCTCAACCAGCTCAACGCTCACCTCACCATCAACAATCTCCTCAGTCCCTTCCAGTCTGCCTATCGCAAGCACCACAGCACTGAAACAGCCCTTTTACATATTCTGAACGATCTTCTTCTCTCAACTGACTCAGGCAACATCTCCCTTCTTACCCTACTCGATCTCTCTGCCGCCTTCGACACTATTGACCATTCTATCCTCCTCCACCGCCTTCAACACTCCTTTGGCATCACTGACTCCGCTCACTCCTGGTTTCTTTCCTACCTCTCCGACAGACGGCAGTCCGTTATCATCGATGGCATATCCTCTGACCCAGTTAAGCTCTCCTGCGGAGTTCCTCAGGGATCTGTCCTGGGTCCGGTCCTTTTTACACTCTACACCTCCCCTCTGACCAACATCATCCAGTCTCATCACATAAACCACCACTTCTATGCTGACGACTCACAACTACAAGACAAAGACAAACCTGACAACATTCAGGCACTCCTGACTCGCACGGCCGACTGCTGTGAAGACGTGAAGGACTGGATGACAGCAAACAAACTTAAACTGAACGACGACAAAACGGAAGCCATGCTGGTAGGCACACGCCAGAAACTCCCTCAGCTCCCCTCCTCTCTCCATCTTCAGCTTGACGGTACCTCTATCCCTCTCTCCGACTCTGCCAAGAACCTTGGCGTTATCCTTGACTCTTCTCTCTCAATGACTAGCTTTGTCTCTGCAACCGCCCGGGCCTGCTACTTCCACCTCCGTCGAATCAGTCAGATCAGAAAATACCTCACCACTGAAGCTGCCACCAAACTTGCTGTCTCCCTCATCCTGTCTCGCATCGACTATTGCAACTCCCTTCTTTCCGGCCTTCCCCGCTCCACCACTCTCCCTCTCCAACGCGTTCAAAACAATACTGCCCGCCTCGTCCTCAGAAAGAAGAAATCTGACCACGTCACTCCCTTGCTCAAAGCCCTACACTGGCTTCCCATCTCCCAACGCATTCAATACAAGACCTTGTCTCTCTGCTACAAGTCCCTCAACAACTCCGCTCCTCTCTATCTCTCTGACTTACTTCACCCATACATTCCCTCTCGCTCTCTTCGCTCTGCCTCCGACCCTCTCCGCCTCCGCATTCCTCGCTCCAAACTCAGCACGTTCGGGTCCCGCTCCTTCTCCGTCTACGGCCCATCCATCTGGAATACTCTTCCACTCTCTCTCCGTCAGAAACCCTCTCCCACCTCCTTCCAGTCTGCCCTCAAAACTTACCTTTTCAAGCAGTTCTAACACTATGACCTCACTACGCACCCCATCGCCAGCTGTCTCTTGCATATAGTGTCTGGTCTGTTTGTGGTATGAGTATATTTGAGTGAATGTATTTTTTGCGTAATTGTTACATGTGTCATTGTCTAAAGCGTGCACATGCGTGCGTGAGTTGTGAGTGCGCGCTTAGAGTTATAATTATTATAAGATAAGCGCATTATAAATACAGTAATTATTATTATTATTATTATTAGCTAAAAAGACTAGCATAGTGGTTTTTTTCCCAAACATAGTATTCGTTATCCATCTGTAGTTTGTAACTTCTGTAAGAAATGAAAAACAGTATTTGTTATCAATCTGTAGTTTGTATTTTTTTCTGTATAAAACTATGGGAAATCTGCATAAGTTAATTGGCACCTCTGCATAACTAACATGAACTAAACTGAACCATAAAATAAAATAAATAAACAATTAAGATGCCAAATTTGATCACAGCTGCCTTGATATTTATTGGACCATTAGTTTGAGAGACTGACTGGCAACCCCCCATCCCCTTCCCCTACCACCACAAAAAAAAAAGCAGCTACTTCTATTTCATCGTCGTCCTCTAAAAATCGCGTAAGCACAGCATTATGATCGTCAGTGGAGGCCGCCATTTTGCTTACTGCTTTGCAGCGAGTGGTTCCGTAAAACGACTTAGCATTGGCTGAAGCGCTTGATAAAGCGCTTTGTCTGCGGTACACGCTACAGACCTGGGGTTGACATCGATTTCGACTGAGAAGCAGACCTGGAACTTGTGGAAGACGCGACCTCAGCATAAGATCGGGCGAAGATGGGGGTTAGTAGCGGTTTTTCCATGGTCGGAACGTTGTTGCCACTGGCTACCGTAGGTTTAGATTGTTTGTCCTTTCCCTGCTCCCTCACCAAACCCTCTATCGCCATCATTCGCTCTTTTAAATCGGCCATCATTGAAAAAAGTGCATCGCAACTAACCTGATCATCTTTGGAGTTACTGAAAAAATAGTGTTCTTCGGTTTGGACAATCACCTCTCTGGTATCTTTTTCTACCCCAAAGCCAAGCTTGACACATCGAATCATATTTTTGCAGAAAAAGGCCCACTTCGCCATGAGATGGCACATCCAAATAATGCACTGCATTTTTACACACAAATGCTTATCAATATTCCTCAGATTATTCATTTATATTTCCAAGAAATGTCGAAAAACAATGGATGTGTTTTCCTAGCCCAGCTGATGATTTGGGACCGGAAGTGGTTTGGATGAGTAGTCCTATGCGATGTCTGAAACTCGGTGTGGAACTTTTCTTTGGCACGTGATTAATCAGGTATGACATATTACAAGAGAGCTACAATAAACCCATGTGGTAGGTTTTGTAAACTTCTTAACTGTCTTATCTAATAATCTCAAATGAAAAGACATTAAAAGCAAACCGGACTTAACTGAACTCCTAACAGCTTTTCCAGCCCTGGGAGTGTGATGACTAGTTTGAATATTTCCATACTAAAAACCGACAGATATCGAAGATCAGTCTGTCAGTTTGTGGTGACTGGCTGATACGGAAAGTAATAACAAAGTGAGCTCCCTTTCTTTATAAATATATTTATAATTTTGGAAGATTTTAAGAAATATGGACTGTGGGAGTTTACATCGAAGGTCGCGTGCTGTATCGTTATTTTCACATTGTGTTAGCGTATTGGCGGGTTATTTGTAATATTTGTTAGCATTTATATAATAAGTACTCTCATTCGCTTTATACAATTATTCAGCAAGCTATGACAATAATTATATTAACACAGTTGCGCGGATGGCCTGGTCACGTCAGCTTAATAGCGAACTGCATCTCAAACTCAGTTGCACGTAGTTACATTTTCGACAGTCTCTATATTACCCAAAATACTCTTGAGGTCTGCTAGCATGGTTTGTTAAGCAATTACACCGATCCTTTCATTTGTTTGTCTTTAAACAGCTGGGGATAGTATCGTCAGCTGAAGATGCGTCTAAGTTTTGAATATTAGAGACCAATGGCGATGGAGGCGAGATTCCACTCAATCTAGTTCTTCGGGCTGTATTATTAGCTTTGAAATTCAATATATTCAGTATGGTTGCAACAGAAACATGCAGCAGCTGTAAGGATACGTACTTGCACGACATTTCTGGCAACCGGCATGACAAGAAGCTCAACACTGTTAATTTAAGTAAGGCGCCGAGTACTGCACCCAGATGCTCTCAAGAAGTCTCGTTGCATCCTATCGCATACGTTTCAAATGCATTGTAATGGAATAAATCCTGCTATTACCCTCAATATTCAAAAGTCGTAGAAATTAAATTACCGTTGCTGGAAATTCCGTTATTACATTTAGTTTAGAAAATCGTATATTTGAAAGGGAGAATGTTGTTCGCAAAGATTTATCTCGATTCAGAACTGGTGTAAACGGAACGATTGGCAATACCCACTCCGTTTAAATTGACATCGACGTAGGACAACAATTTATTTAATTTGCAGACTACTCCTACTCCTTTAGATGAGGGTTTAAACCGAGATCTAGTCTGTACACGCATGCAATCCATCGCACGCACTTTAAAGATCATGACGCTCATGTCCTTGACGGGTGAGCGTCATTATCCTAACACAGCCAGCAAGCGCTAAGGTATTTCCCCATCCCCGGTCGGCTAGAATTGTGCTCAGTTGCCTGGGGCGTTAGACCGAGCGCCTAATGCAACAAGTGGGCGTATCGGTGGGCTTGAGTTAGTGCCTGTGTCGGCCAGTTCTTTGAGCGTGAAAAGCCCTGGATAAAAACGTTCCAATAAAACAGAAATGAATCATAGGAATAATACCAAGAGAGGAGGAGGTGATGATGATGACGACGATGACGACGATGATGATGATGATAATGATGATGATAACGACGACGACGACGACGATGATGATAATGATGATAACGACGACGACGACGATGATGATGATGATGATGATGATGATGATGATGATGATGATGATGATGATGATGATGATGATGATGATGATGATGATGATGATGCTAAAACAGTCCTGTTATAATTCTTGTATTAAAAGGAGTTTAAAATACGTCTAGAATGAAAAGTATTGGACAAAGGTAAATTAATCAATCGTTCAGTTTATTGTCTGTTCACATCAACGCAATATTGGACAATAAATAGTTATAAACCTTAATATAAATAAACATCAAAACAGTAAAATGTACAGCAGTGAGTACAATGGAGTTGTCATTATGACTTGCACAATATCATGTACAACGGCGATAAGATTTCGTGAAGGTCACTTTCTACAAAAAGTATGCCTTTTTATAAATACAAAAATTTATCTTACATATATGTGCTCATAGGAAATTACAATTCGTTATTTGATACTAGATTGTCCAAATTTAAAAGGTAAATTACCTAGTCCGTGAGACGGGTCCTTGCTTTCCTGTTCACTTCACTCCCCACATGCCCGTGTCACCTGAGGGTCTGATCATCATCACAAGATTATAGCACAGACGCCTCTTGTCTTCAAGCGGCGGTGCTATATAAACTGTGTATCCGCACAAATCTAAGCAGCTTTAGGCATTTCATGTTCTTAACTAAATTTTAATCTACCGTAGATGTCCTATGTTTTAGGTGATCCTGTCAGGATTTTTTAAAACTCTCTGATTATATCAGCCTATTTGTTATTTTTAATCGAATGTTTGGCCCCAGGCCCCTTGGCCGTAGGGTGCAGGTGATCCGAGCCTCAGCATATGGTGACGTCTGTCCTTCCCTTCTCCCCAGATTTTCTTTTCGGCCTGGCCTTGCGCCCCTCTGGCTGCCTCCCACCACCACCCCCCACCACCCTCCCTCTACCCCCTCCCCCCACCTCCCTTCCCCTACCCCCCTCCCCCCACCCCTGCGACCCGTTATTCTCGAACTCCTCTGCTTCCTTTCCAGTCAGACCCAAGTATGTTTTCCTACCCGAAACCCGCAGCTGCGCTGCGCGCTCCTCTTTCACGTTATCTCCTTGAAATATGCCGTCTTAACACAACGAATTTCCACCTTCCCTGTCCCCTATACGCAATGTGTCCGGGGACGTTAATCTACTCAAGTAAGCAAGCAAATCTAAGCAAAGGCTATTGAAGAAAGTTCAGGTATGCGCCTATATTATTATTATAGACCTCAGTCGTATTTGCTCCTATAATTATATGTCGATGTTGAGAGAGGCAGAGAGAGAGGCAGAGAGAGAGAGAGAGAGAGAGAGAGAGAGAGAGAGAGAGAGAGAGAGAGAGAGAGAGAGAGAAAGAGAGAGAAAGGCAGAGGCAGAGAGATTGAGTTTTTGCAAAAAAAAATATCGCGAAGTAGCATCACGACCGCTCGCAGTTACTAGAGTATTAGAACCAGTAGGTTGCATGCACGTAAATAATAATAATAATAATAATAATAATAATAATAATAATAATAATAATAATAATAATAATAATAATAATGTTTAATACTACTAATAATAAAAGGCTTTTATATAGCGCGATTCCATACAGAGTGAGCTCTTACCCAAAACTGTTTGGACCAAGTATTATAAGCCGCCCTCGTCCCCCTACCTCCCGCCCCCTCTCCCTATATAGGCTAATGATGAGTTCAAAGCGTTTCCCGTCTACCTGAGACGGAGACTGAGGCTTTATTCAAGAGTTCAAGGCGCTGGCAGAGTACCCTTGAGTTGTCAAATCAGCGACCTACACATCAATGATTGTGATCTGTATCGCCCTACCGCCTCTCAGTATTGTTAACAGTGAGATAATTGAACAAGAGTGGAGTAAGAGATTTTCTCAGATCGTTATCGCCACCAACACCATCATTATCATCAGCGTGGTCGTCGTCGTTGTCATCATCATCATCATCATCGTCATCGTCATCGTCAGAAGTAGCAGCTGGAGCAGCTGCAGCGTCCTCTTTCCTCATCATCATGTTGTGGAACGACAAAGACTGGATAAGTGTTGTCCTCAACAGGGGCGCACTTTTACGTCGTGCGCCTGTTCTTAGTGCGCGTTCGAGCGCCTCTGATTTCGCTCGAAGCGCGAACCGTAACGTGCATAAAATCCGCATGAATACCCTAAACCACTCCCTTCTCTCCCCCCTCCCCCTCGCACCCCCATCGTCTACTGATAGTGTTTTAATTGTTGGTTGGGAGGGGTTGATACAATTATTCCCATGAATACATAACATAAGATGTAGTAACTCAAACCCAATCATCGAAAACTGCCATCAACACTGTCTTATTACGTAGCCAATTAGCTGCTAGCAGTAGCGACCAACACAATTTGTTTCGAGTAATCTGGCTTTGGGGTTGCCACTAATCAACTGTAAAATACGAAACACTTGCATCGGGATCTGATTCCATGTGAATAGAAAGACGTGAAACGTGTCGGCTAGCACCGTTTGGAATCACTTCGTTATTGGTAACGGACTATCACCTCTTTTGCGTTATTGGATCAGTGTCGTTGATTGGGCGAACTTGAGTTACAAGGGCACACTACTGGATGTATCAATGCACGATATCTGATGGTCTAAGGTGTCATTGGTTAACCGAAACTCCCTCATATAGTGATATCAGTGAGATATATACTAAATAGGGTGAACTTCGACGATATGTTACATTTATATGACATTGACTGTTGAATCTGTATGAAACCTTTGTCATACGTATTCCATCAGAATAACTCCATACGGGCGAGTGAATCAGAATAATGACTAACATATTTCAAGGTTAATTGTTATAATTGTGATTTTCTGTTGCCGGTGTTTTTGTTAGCTCCATCAATAACTTTAAAAAACACCGCTATCCATAACTAGGCCAGAGAGAGAGAGGGGGGGAAGGAGAGAGAGAAGGGGAGGGTGGGAGAGAGAGTTGAATGAAGAATATATGTTTATTTTATATGTAGAAGTGTCTTGTAACATGTGAGCGTGCATGTTTGTTACACATCGACTCGTTTTGAGACTGATTTAGGTATAAGCGCATATAGCATCCATTATTATTATCCTATCTATCATATCCCGTAACTCTGAGGTCGCTGGGGCACCACAGACGATCGTTAAACCAGCGTACTCCATCTTTCTCTGTCCTCAGCAACCCTGATGGTTTCGCTCAATGTCAAGCCAGTCGATTCTCGAATGTTGTCCTCCCACCTCTTTTTCGGTGTCCCTCTTCTTCTACCTCCTTGCACTGTGCCTTACAGGATGGTCTTTGCAAGGCCTGATGATCTGGTGACGTGGCCATACCATCGGAGTTTCCATTTCTTCACCACTGTGAGCAGGTCATCGTGTTGTCCAATGGCTTGTGTGATGGTCTGTCGGACTTCGTCGTTGGTAATGTGCTGGGTATAGGAAATGCCCAGAAGTCTTCTGTAGCACCTCATCTCCGTGCTTTGTATTTTTCGTTGTAGGTCCATGTTTCGCAAGCGTATAGGAAGATGGAGATGACAAGGGAGCGCAGCAGCCTTACCTTGGAATGTAGACTGATGGTCTTGTCTTTCTAAATGGGCTTCTATTATTATTATTATTATTATTATTATTATTATTATTATTATTATTATTATTATTATTATTATTATTATTATTATTATTATTATTATTATAGATCAGTTCAGCCTCTGATGCCAATGATGAGCCTGACCTCCAGATATAAAATACATTAGCTCTTTGATTATGACTTGCCACCTCTTCGTCCAAGCCCGCTTGGTTCGTCGCTTTTATTTATTTATTTATTTATGTATTTATTTAAAAGTGGATCATGGAGTTACTGTTGTGTAAGAAGACAGTGTAACCTCTAGTGAAGCTCGAGGACAGCGTGCAATTGCAAGTAGAAAATTTAAAACTATTTGTTGAGCTCTTTGCAACCTTCAGTGGCGAGACCCTTGATGGTTTCTAGATTGCCAATTTCTATTGACATGCACGATACATTATTCCGTTATATTAGAAATGATAAAATAGTACTTCACTTTTTGTACTCTTGTCGTTTTAGAACAATACCCTGTTACCCTGTTTGCAAGTATAACTGGCGCAGAGGTTCCAAACTAAAATGCTCCTGAAGTTTTGTTTACTTTGCCAAAAGCGTTGACGGTCGCTGAGCTAAAAGATACCAGGTCGGCGCTTTGTCACTTTTTAAAAATTGACCTACGCGAAGCTGGACGTCAGTTTTCAGTTATTTTAGCAGCAGTGAGGTGTTTGATGACAAAGAGTCGGAGTTTTTGAATGTTTCTGAGGATTAACATGTTATTCCAGTGCATTTGGGGGTGTATGACTCGATATTGTAAACACCAACGACGACTATTGTAAAGAAAATTTCCTGTGTACTTGAGAGCTCCGAAAAATATTTAGAATTTGGGTTGACTTAGATTAGTGACTATTAACTACTCCTGGCTTACTGAAATTGAGGGGTTGAATAAAACCACTTTGCTGCGAAAGAGAAATTATCAAAGCAAAGGACACTCTGCGAAACAACATGAATTTGGAGGGATTCTACGGGACATTAATTTGGTGATTTTCGGGACATTTGGTGGTACTGCAGAACTAAGTCGGTATATTTGGCGACATCACAGGACATTATTTGTTTGGCTGGCTGCATCCAATAGGCTCAATCACATTTGCAGCATTCAAGCCGGACTTGGTTTAGTGGCAGAATCATCTTCTGTGCTGAAGCCGTCTCTGTTGAGAACGGCACTCAGGCGAAGTTGGGTTTGTACTGTTGCATCACTAGGTAAGTCTCCAAATTGTTATTGTATTGGTGTTATAGTTGGTGTTTATGAGGGTGATACAAATGGTGGTAATAGATGATTTTTGTTTAGTTTTCTGTTATGTTATGTTATGTATTTTATTTTTCTCATGCCGTGTTGAATGTGCTAGTTTTGTGTAGATGAAAATGTTGCTGTTGCCGTTGCTGCTATGTTCCTCCCCGGCCCCCTCTTTTCTCTCTCCCACATACACCGCCGTCTTTCCTGCTCCTTCCCCTCTTCTTCCTCCTCATACTTCTCGTCCTTCTCTTCCTCCTTCCCCTCCTCCTTCTCTATCTACCCCATCAATGGTGTTCCTTTTTGAAGACGTGAGTATTCACCTGTCTAGGAATCGAGCGACAACGATCTCGGTTAGTACATCTAGAGCCAGTAATCAGAAGAATGAATGCTAGTTTACTTCAAAGGTGTACACATCTATAGATCTCAAGATTCAATCAGAAAGGTTAGCCAGACGTAAAACTGTCAATCTTACATCCATAAAAAGTTGAGCGAGGACCCACCACTACAGATACCATCACTATAGAAATTAATAAAACTGAGGTAACATCGCGAGAGACCATTTTAATGTTGTAGTAATTAAAGTACTCTCACCACGGTACGTTGACTGTTTTAATGTTGGAGGCATTGCTGTCACAACGTACTTTAACAATGTTAATGTTGTGGACACCCTAAATTGTATCGCAAAGGTAGGTTAATGTCCGCATTTACAATTCAGTATAAACAATACCCTTCGCTCTTGCTCAAAACATCACTTGACGTACAGATGCTTTATTTCATAAAGCGCACATATATTTTTTTTTAAAACGCACGTATAATTTAGTTTATAAAGCGCACATATAATGTATTTCATAAAGCGCACATATAATGTATTTTATAAAGCGCACATAAATTTATTTTATAAAGCGCACATATAATGTATTTTATAAAGCGCACATATAATGTATTTTATAAAGCGCACATATAATGTATTTTATAAAGCGCATATAATTTATTTTCTAAAGCGCACATATAATTTATTTTATAAAGCGCACATATAATTTATTTTATAAAGCGCGCTTATCGGACCACATATTTGCTCAAAGCGTATACAGCTTTAAGACCGACAATGCACCGACAATGCACATACAGTAAATTAAACAACCGAAACAGTACATTATAACAATAACAATGAGTTTTAATAAAACATAAATTTGCTCAGGTAAAAAAAAATAAAAAATAAAAACGAATTAAAAAATTAATTGATGAACATTTGCCCCCTCTCCCACTAACACACACACACACACACCCACACACCCACCCACACATATACACACCCACACACACACACACGGATCATGAGCAGGAAGATAAAAGCAAACATCAAACAGATAATATAATGTGTTCGATGTTTGTCTATATTTCCGACTATTATTATTGTATTGGTTTCTCCATTCACGACTGACAAAATGTTGGGAGGTGTTTTGTAAAAATGTGATTTGTATCGTTTGTCTTTCATATTTTAATACTTATTTTACATGTCCACTGCAGACATATCTCTCTTTAAATTCTTGAGACATAAAAAAAAGTATCCTGTATTCTGTACACCTTCGTTGTTGCCTTCGGCCCTGTTAGTCATTTTTACATTTGTCATCGTCATCGACCACCACCAATACCAACACCAACACCACAAACGTCTGGCCAACACCACAAACACACATACACACAACACAAGATCCTGTACAGAGCAAACTCCATACTCCACACATGGTTCCATTGTATCAAGAATCTGTAAGGTTGGAGGCAGTCTTTACGCTGGATGGATTGTGGTTCTGTGTACTGTGTATAGGTGTTTGATAGAGATCTTAGCTGATCGGTCTGTGCCTAGCTGGACACCGTAGGATCTGACCGCCGTTGATTAGCCAGTGATACAGCACTACCGTCTAGATGCACGTGCTATAAGTCTGTTTGGAAGTTTGTTACCGAGTGAAGGAAGCAGAAGATGAAAAAAGGGAAATGGAGCGGTGGAAGCAAAATGGCATTGTGGAGAACTGTAGAATAATTTCTCAAAACCAAATTAAGTCGAAATGAATGGTTGAACGCTTGAAGTGGGTTTTGCAAATGATTTTAGTACTGAATTCGATTTAAATTGTATGTTCTATTTTTTGACACTTTCTATTTTAGCAAGTTATTTTTAAAAGGCGCATAACACTTTTCTGTAATAATTATTCTAGTATTGTATACTTTCGTGAAAGCATCCAGGATTATAACTCTTCAAATTAAGACAATATTCCCTCTTTTGAGGGCTAGGTAATTAGTTAACGTTGCTTTGTGTTTGTGTGTGTGAGTAGTATGTATGCGCGCATTGTGTATTTGTGTGCACACGTGCATGTGTGTGTGTTTCTTTTCCCGGATCGTAATAACTGAATAAATGGACAAGACAAAAGTTGAAACGAAAGCTTTAACATTTGTGTTGATTAAAACCTTTTCCTGACAAAAGCATTTATAGTTTATGTAAACGTATATTAGAACTTAACGCTTGTTTTTAATTATTGCTCTTGATGGAAAACTGTCTTTGACGCCAAGTGATTTAGAGTGACAGTATCATCAGTCTAAGAGAATATTTAATATCATGTCCGCGAAAAAAACCCCAATGCACGTATTTTGTTCATGCATTATATATATTGTCAAAAATTTAAATATTACAAATAATACAGACTTGGTTGACATTCCCCTACTACAGACCTCATAAAAGAATCTTGACAAACAGATAGAAAACTAAGGTTTTGTTTATGCAGTGTGTATTTTATTATAGGAAATGATCGATTGGCACCTACACCCTCGACCTATCCTTCCATCTTTTGAAAACATTCGATCGATTGCTTTCAATTTGTCCCCTGTGTGTCTGTCTTTCTTCCTTCTCCTCATTCTCTTCTTCTTCCTCTCCTTTCCCCACCCCCACTCTTATCTCGCTCTTCTTTCCTCTTCCCACGAGAGAAAGAGAGAAACAGACAGAGAATTTATTCTTTGTTTTTAGCAACACAGCCCTCAGACAGGGTTTTAAACAATTGACCAAACATTTTATGAACATTTCAACATTTATAATAATCAGCTAATGTTAATTTTTAAAATATAAATATGAATGTACAGCCTATGCATGCAGCCTATGAATAAAAATTATCCTAAAATATAATACGAGCGTTATTACATTATTTTTAATATGCGTGGAAAAAACATACTCAATTTATTCTTCAACACACACACTCACCCTAGTATGTAGAACACCAAGACTGGGTTTTACTAAGAATGTAAGAATCGGAAAGTGATTTTTTGACGGAAAGAACGCAAACTTCTTCTAGAAATGTAAGAATCTAATGCAAAATTGGCTCTTTCCGTCTCAAAAGTTGACCTAGTTCTTCTCCTATAGGCGACGAAATAGGTCAAACTTTCTTGCAAAATTTTCCCGAAAATTGACTGGATTTTCTCCGTCCCGGATAGAGCACTCCCTTGTACTTAAAACACTCTCGTGCACTACAACTGCACTCCCATGCACTAAAAGAGCACTCCTGCGTACTTAGAAAAAAGTGGGTGGCTGGAAAAAACTGGGTGGCTAATACACTCACCCATTTCCTGCATAAAAAGCAAGGTTAGTCACCCATTTCAAGACTTATGTCTACGCACACACACACACACGCACACACACATTTGCTTAAACGGGACAAAGTGACCAATCTCTGATTTTCTCAGTTACATCATTCATTACATACAGAGGTAATAATAAATGCTTTTCTCTACATCTCCAATATGAGATGCTGTCTACTTGTTAATATGCTTCTGCCATAAATTTAGCTCGTTTATTGTCATCCTTATATGCAAGCAGTTTTGTTACCTGCTGCTGTGGTTGTAATATATTTAATATAGGTAAGCAGTTCCTGCGTATAGATTCATATGCATGGCAAACAAAGTGATATTCATCTTCTAATTCGTGACCACACAGAGGAAATCCAGTATCGACGATTTACCGTCAAGAACCACAACTTGTAGCATCTGAGGCCATTTGCTCTGATCCTGAATCTTACTAGAGAATCTCTGTGCCATTTGTTAGTAATAAAATGTATGTATTTTTCACTTCACCAAAACTCTTGAATGAATAAATCCTATTGTAGGCCTATTTATCTGAACTTGAAATGTGTGCGAGAGAGAGAGAGAGAGAGAGAACAAAAGAGAGAGAGAGAGAGAGAGAGAGAGAGAGAGAGAGAGAGAGAGAGAGAGAGAGAGAGAGAGAGAGAGAGAGAGAGAGAGAGAGAAAGGGGGTCTATCAGAAATAAGTTTTACCAGAAACAAGACAGTGTTGGGGTTATTATGTATTTAATAATGGGTCAAAGTTCAGTTCAATATCCTTATCAAATGAAATGTGCTTTTCAAATGTAAGAATTTAAAACGAGATATTTTATCATTTCAAGGCACGCAATCTCACAAGACAGTGATTTGAGTGTGTTTCTATTGATTTTTTTTTTAAATCGTTGTGTACACTAGTAAGAGTTGCACTCTGAAATTTACGATTTTTGAATGCTGGTGTGCTGCTGCAGAGAATCTTCATCTTTACACCACAGTTCCTCTGTCCTAAACCTGGGATCTATCGGTTGACATTTACACCAGTTGTTCTCATTGTACACTTTATTTGTTTATATTGATTTGTTATAAAGCTGTAGTTTAGAGAAGTTAAATGTGTGTCTCGGATGGGTTCACAGGCGCCAGAAAGTACTGAGAGGGGCTCGTTTGATAGAGAAGACGCTATCGCATTCAGTTACTGGCGCCTGTGGATGGGTTGGGTTGGGAGTTTTTGTTTAAGGCTGAGTGGATAGCATGTATTAAGTTAAATCTTCCGAGGTCTGGAAGTACGGGAGAATTACTGTTGTACAAATTTATATTGGGGTGATAGTTTGGATCCTCCCTTGAATGAGTCATTGTAGGCTAAGTTAGTCGATTTTTGTTTCTTAATAACCTCAGTAATAGTGGAAATATATGAGCTGTGAACACGCATCCCTAAATTTGAGTTCATGAAGTCATTTAAAGATGTAAACACCATCATCATCCTTTAAGCATTTTCTTATTGTCTGTATCGATCACTCTTAAGGTTGTTTTACTGATCATCTCTTATTCAGTGACCTGCCTTCTGTATAAACAGTATTCCCACTTTCTGGAAATTTAGTGCTTTAAATTCCCACTGTCGCTGTCTGTCTCCTTTGTTTTTTTCTAATTCCTGCTCTGTTTTGTCAATCTGCAATACCATCTTCTTCTTTGCTAGACCAGTCACCTACCTGTTTTCTTTAAAACTCTTCCGAAACTTCTCATTTGTGTATAAAATCTGTTGGATCAGCTTAGGAATAATGTACGCTTTCTGGCAAATGGTCACAAGGGCTTCCTATGTTGTTATTTTGCAATATATGCATTTTATATGTATGTGTTTTATTTTATAATGTTTATATTCTATTTTGTTTTTGTAAGCTCTTCGATAAATTAGCGTATAGCCTCAGCATCCTCTGTGTAATATGCTTTATTGTAAAGTGAATGGCTGGTGGACTGCCGTAAGTTTTACCACTAGGGTTGTTTTAGCTGATCTTTTATACGGATCATGGTGAGTCTTCTTTCAACCAAGTTGTGGTCCTGATTTTGTGGACCTGATTCGGCTCTTTGCAGTCCGCTGGACCCTGTAAGCAATGAATAACTATCTTCTCGTAATCATACATATCCTATCCTATCCTCGAAGGTCGTTGGGGCACCACAGATGATCGTTTAACCAGCGTACGCCATCTTTCTCTGTCCTCAGCAACCCTCATGGATTCGCTCAGTGTCAAGCCAGTCCATTCTCGAATGTTGTCCTCCCACCTCCTTTTCTGTCTCCATCTTCTTCTGTATCCTTGCACCGTGCCTTGCAGGATGGTCGTTGCAAGGCCTGATGATCTGGTGACGTGGCCATACCATCGGAGTTTTCGTTTCTTCAAAACTGTGAGCATGTCATAATGTTGTACAATGGCTTGTGTGATGGTCTGTCGGACTTCGTCATTAGTAATGTGCTGGTTATAGGAAATGCCCAGAAGTCTTCTGTAGCACATCACTAGCCCTGAATCCTGCGCGTTCTTCAGCTATGATTTGTTCAGCTTGGGGTTTCAACCTATTGAGTATTATTTTCAGTTGTACTTTGCCGGGATGGCTGATGAGGCTCATGGTGCGGTAATGTTCACATTCCTGAAGGTTACCCTTTTTGGGAAGAGTGATGACATGCGACTGGGGTCCATGGTGTAGACCACTTTCCACTCTTCAAGATCTTGTTACAGATAATGGTGAGGGCGTCAATCATAGCTTCTCCTCCTGCTTGAAGCATTTCCGTGGGTATGCTGTCCACTGCCGCTGACTTCCCCTTCTTCAGCCAGTTCACTGCTGCGTCAACTTCTCGGAGAATTGGGAGGATTTCTTCTTAGTTTTCTCTGTTCTTGAAACATGCTATAAACGATGGGTCTCCTTTTGGTGTGTGGTTGTAAGGGTCAGAGCAGTACTCTGTCCATCTATCCAAGACTTCTTGTTCTTCTGTACGACATAATAGTCTTTATTGGATCGTGGAGACCTTAAGCTTTTTAACATTTGTCAGCCGCTTCATTCTGGTAGGACTTCTTGCTGTTGTTTGTGTTCAGACAGTTCTCTATTTCCTGGCATTGCTCTTCTATCCAGTTCTCCTTTGCTGTGCGCATGTTTTTTGGATGTCATTGTTGATTTTTTGGTAGGCATCAGCTCCCCATGTGGTGCTCTTTTTCTTTTTCATCTCTCTTCGTTTATCACACAGGTCCAAAAGTTCAGGTGTGATCCACGGTTTCATCTTTGGGCGGTGTTTGCCAAGGACCTCAGTGGCGGCATCTGTCACAGCTGAGTTGAAGGTGGTGGTCATGGTGTTGACATCTACTTCACCAGCTCCCAGAACGAGCAGTGGTGAAAATTTCCCTACAGTTGTGGTTTGAAATATTTTTGCCACCTCTGGGTCTTGCAGTGTGTCCAGGTCGAACTTCAGTCTGGTGCACTTTGTTGTGTTTACTCTCTCCAAATGGAGCCGGAAGGACATTATCACGAGATCGTGGTCACTGCCGATGTCTGCTTCTGGAAAAGTGCGTGTCCTGCCAAAGTTGACACTTGATTTGAAGCGTGTCTTGATCATGATGTAGTCAATCTGGTTGTGATGCTCCCCGTTGGTACTGTGCAATGTCCATCGTCTGGATTTTTTGTGGAGTCCAAGCGTGTTTGCCAGTATCAGATTGTTGTATCTGGCGAACTCCAAGAGTCTCATACCCCCGTCATTTGTCTCGTTGTTGCAGTGGGGTCCACATGTCTTCCCAGTTGTGGTGCGCATCTTGGCCAATCTTGGCATTCCAGCCGCCTTGCACTATGACTACGCCCTTCTTCTGCACTTGGTCAAGGACAGCTGTAGATGTTCATAGAAATCCTTAACTTCCCTGTCATCGTAGTCTGATGTTGGGGCATAGGCCTGGATAATAACATTTTTAAGGCGTAAATTCGCTCCCATCACCGTAATCTTAACCCCTTGGGGTCATGAGCAATCTTGCCACTGTAGATTGTTCAAACCTATAAAGGGAAAAGTGAAAGCCACAGTTGAAAACCTGTCTTTCCTTTATAGGCAAGACAGATTCACTGCGGCAACAGTACCCCCGTTGGAGTGCCGGGGGTTTTCAGTATAAATAGTATCCCCACTTTATGGAAATTTAGTGCTTTAAATTCCCACTGTCGCTGTCTTCCTCATTTACTCTTTCCTATTCCTGCTCTGTCCTTCACTCTGCTATACTATCTTCTTCTTCGCTAGATCAATGACCTACCTTTTTTCTTGAAAACTCTTCCTGGACAAGACTCCTTGTTTGTGTATGAGGTCTGTTGGATCAGCTTGGGAGTGTTGGACGCTTTCTGCCGGGTGGTCACTAGGGCTTCCTATGATTGTACTATTTAGCACTATAGGCATTTTATATGTATGCGTTTTGTTGATGATTTATAATGATGTTTGTATTCTATTTTGTTTTTGTAACCGGGGGTTCGCGTAGTTGAGGTCAACCCTCAGCCGTCCCTCGCGTGGGATGTCTTTATTGTAAAGTGACTGGCCGGTGGAGGGCATTCAATTTTCCCACTGGGGTTGTTTCAACAGATCTTTTATGCGGATCGGGGGTTGTCCGGTCCTGATTTGGCTCGGAAGAGTCCGCTGGACCTAAAGCAACAATAAATCAATCAATCAAAAACCGTAATCTTAAGGGCGCAATCTATTATCTGTATCGGTCACCCTTGGGCTGAACGATGGTGGACGTTTGATAGCGAATTCACCGTGAACGATACAGTGGTCTTTGCGCTTTATCCGTTCACGTAACACAGGTATTAACTGTTTAGTTATAGTTCACTTTTTTTTAAATTTACTTTGATCTGGGTTTGTTGATTTTTCTACAGCTTATTACCCTTTGAATGGGAGTATACACCGAGATTTAGTTTGTGCACACATGCATTCCATTGGACGGACGTAAAAGGTCCTGACGCTCATATGCTAGACAGATACGAAAACACACATTGCAAGCATGTCTTAATCCGCCTGCCCTTCGTCGTTGGTGGCACAACTTGACAGGTATCGTGTGTTCTTTGAGAAGGCAACCGGCATTTTTGCTCGTATGCATGATAAATATGAAAACATCAAATCTTTTTTTTAAAAAAAGGTTTTGAATCCATCCGGTATGTGATTATTTTTGGGGATGACATTTGGGGATTCCTGTGTTTAGGGAGATGTATATTTACCATAACCCCTTGGGGTCATGAGCAATCTTGCCACTGTAGATTGTTCTAACCTATAAAGGGAAAAGTGAAAGCCCCAGTTGAAAACCTGTCTTGCCTTTATAGGCATGACTAATTCACTGCGGCAACAGTACCCCCGTTGGAGTGCCGGGGGTTTCAGTATAAATAGTATCCCCACTTTCTGGAAATTTAGTGCTTTAAATTCCCACTGTCGCTGTCTTCCTCATTTGCTCTTTCCCATTCCTGATCTGTACTATCACTCTGCTATACTATCTTCTTCTTCGCTAGATCAATGACCTACTTTTTTTCTTGAAAACTCTTCCTGGACAAGACTCCTTGTTTGTGTATGAGGTCTGTTGGATCAGCTTGGGAGTGTTGGACGCTTTCTGCCGGGTGGTCACTAGGGCTTCCTATGATGTTATTATTTAGCACTATAGGCATTTTATATGTATGTGTTTTGTTGATGATTTATAATGTTTGTATTCTATTTTGTTTTTGTAACCGGGGGGTTCGAGTAGTTGGGGTAAAGCCTCAGCCGTCCCCTGCGTGGGATGTCTTTATTGTAAAGTGACTGGCCGGTGGAGGGCATTCAATTTTCCCACTAGGGTTGTTTCGGCAGATCTTTTATGCGGATTGGGGGTTGTCCGGTCCTGATTTGGCTCGGAAGAGTCCGCTGGACCTAAAGCAACAATCAATCAATCAATCAATATTTACCATAACAATCCCAACAACCGGTTTCCCTTTTGCAGGTTGAATTCTTGTCCTTTGAGTCGAAATCGATCAATCTGTCTATCATTGTGCCATTCATCATGGAAAGTGATGCCAATGTTCCCTTTGGCCCGCCTGTCACAGTGTTCACACGGGTTGATTGTGTTTACCTGCTGCGCTGCAAGCGTTGTTACCCAGTCAGCTTTGCCCCATCACAATGGATCAATGGAAGCTCCTGACAGCTTCAAGTGGGTCTTTCATTTCCATGCACTTGCAGGCATGCAAGCAGCCCTCCCCACCGCTGCCTTTGAGGTTCCTGATGCTTGTACAATGAATTAAACTTGAAGTGAGGCAGACGTTCAACGTTATTGCATTTTTTTCTCTGTTATACTATAGTTATATGTTTGTTCTCTTTTCATTGTTAAAAAGATTAATTTATGTGCTCCTGTTTTTTTTTTGTTTTTTTTTTTATTGCTTTGTACTTGTTCCTGTTCGCCAGACATTTCTTTGTTGTAATTTGTCAAAGGGTAACACTCATTTAAGCTTTGCTTTTGTGTGCCCTTTATGTTCTCCATGCCTGGTTTACTTGTTTCGTGAATAAAATTCTGTTTAAACCAAGTGAGGCAGACAATAGCATAGTCGCAGGAGTAGAGCTAAGGGGTTAGAGAGATGGATGCGGAAAGAGCTTTGCGCGAGTCTCAGAGCATAGAGATTTATACGCCAATACTGTATCCTGATTTTATGTTCATAAAAGGGTACAAGACACTAACGTCTTAAAGATTTTTGATTTTGATTTTTTTAACAACATTTTGAGTTTGCGATTTCTTCAAGAATCAGAACAAGTTGTCATCCTGTAAGTCGTGAACTGTATTTAGGAATAGACCTGTGCAGGATTCTGATAGTTATTGTGCAAAAGGTCCTGCTGTCGTTACCTCAGGAATCGTTTGAAATATTATACACAGATTATCTCAAATAATTATTTTCTATTCAACGTGCGGCTACTCCATGCTGCAATGAGACATCCATTGCTGATTATGCTATTTCCTTGTTCTCGTTGCGTCCTCCGGATCCGATGTGGCTTCTAGACAGTTATCACTCGGCTTCTAACGTCTCGAATAGTTTACATGTAGTCGAACAATCACTGTTCGTTCCTCCTTCCTCTGGATGTTCTCTTACCAGTTTAAACGATTAATTGATATATGACAAAAACAGACAACATAAAACAGGCCGCCAAGAAGTAGGCTTATATATTTTTTATTAAAGATTTTTTGTTAATCCTGGAATAAAAATATTGACTTAAAACACACACACACACACAAAACGATGGCATTTTGTGTAGCTTTTAAGCCATTGTATCCTCAATCAAGTCGCATTTTGTATATATAAACGGGGTTTGATTCACCAAAATATTTCCCGGTTTTATTGTGGCATAAAGATTATCGTGACTCCCCTGTACAGCGAGTTTAAACGGAGCATATCATCTAATCCGCCAGGCATTTTAAGGGTGGGTGTGTCTTCTTTAGTCAACGTCATGCAGCCTAGCAGGCCCTGATGGGGCATTTTGTATATAATTCAGCAAGTAAGATTCCTATACGCTTATGTGTCCGGGGACGTTAATCTATTTTAACTAACTAACTAACTAATTCATTCATGAAATCACAATCTGTCTGTACCGCGCAATCGTGACGCATCAAGTGGACTGGAGGTGACCGATCTATTTACAAACGTTGACTTAAGGAACCGCCGATCGGTTTATAGAAGTTGTCTGAAAGTGGACGTAGAGAGCCCATAAAGTTCAATTGACTTGAAACCCTTACATCATTAAGGAGCCGTTGCCCTATTATGACTCACGTAGGTTTGACAATGAGTATTTGTTCGTAAACCAGTCTTTAAATAACTCTTGTTGGTTTTAGTTTTGTATAACTATTGGTGAACTGACCATACAATGTTTTGATAGATTTTGTTGGTAAACTGTTTTATCAGGTGTGATTAGTTTGTTTGGGCGTTGATCAGTTGTTTAAATTGTACGATTCTAAACCACTGTGTGTGACCTGTTGATTTATTCTCTGTCTCTGTCTACATGTCTGTTGTCTGTTTCTCTCTGTCTGTTTATCTCTGTCTGTCTCTGTCTCTCGGTCTCTACTATGTGGAGTATCGGAAAATGAGAAGCAGTATCAGATTTATGTTGAAGCTGTATGATTCCGTGCTTTCTGTGTGTATTGCTGTCATCGTACTCGATGTAACCACCATTTCACGGTATCTTGCAATGAAATCTACTAATGTGTATCGCGAGTCTTACTAAGTCTTCCAGTGATGTATATGCTATAAGGCCTTATGACCTCGTTCGCAATTTATTTGAAATAAAATCGGTTTTAGTTTTCTGGTAACGATATCTACCATATCTCTCGTGTCTGTTTAGATCTGCCAGCGATGGGCAGTAAAGGTCAGGCTCTAAAGACTCATTGCGAAAATAATATGGAAAGCCATAAACAATAGTCCCACAGCTTCGCTGGGAACTAAAATGATAAAGTGTGATTATGTAAACAAATGACTGACTTTTTGATTTTTAATTACTATATCAAAAACATACTACTACTACTACTACTACTACTACTACTACTACTACTACTACTACTACTACTACTACTACTACTACTACTACTACTACTATTACTACTACTACTAAAAGATAAAGTAAAACGTCTTAAGAACTAATAGGTTTCTGACGAGGATCGCATTATACATCCTTTGTCCATCCATCCCTTGGAGCTTGTCCAGCTTCCTTCTCAGATAGTCAATCTAAACAACATCTGTCCTCTTCCTTGCTCTTATCATTTTCCTATCCCATATCTGGACCAAAGTGTCAGCCAGTGTTGTCCGCGGGTCCTCTGTGTGTGTGTGTGTGTGGGTGGGTGGGTGGGTGGGTGTGGGTGTGCGTGTGTGTGTTTCCAGCCGACGGAAAATTATTGCAGAATGAAAGTGAAAGCAAGATAGCACAATGGAATGAATAATGAATATATGCGCCGCGAAAGAATTAGTGTAATTTAATAATAATAATAATAATAATAATAATAATAATAATAATAATAATAATAATAATAATAATAATAATAATAATAATAATAATAAAAATAATAAACAATTGTACAGCGCCCTTCCTCACTAGAGCACTTGGTTCTTTAAAGAAATAAAATAAATTAGTTTTAATAAATGAATAAAATAAATAAATAAATAAATAAGCAAAAAATGAAAAACAAATCAGAACACACGCATACACGCAAACACATACACACAACCACACACATACACAACCACACACAATTTCGAGATTTTATTTTATGACAAGAAGCATGAACTTATGCACACAGAGAAGTTGATTAACATTGACAAAATGCAAGCGTCATCATGTACATGTACTGGCAAAATCTTTGGTTCAGACACACACGTGGTACATTTTAGCAACAGTGAACATGTTATAGAGGTCTACCTCCCTCCCTTCCTCCATCTCTCTTTCTTTCTTTCTTTCTTTCTTTCTCTCTCTCTCAAACATACATACACACGCACACACACACACACCCACCCCCACACACACACACCTGTATATATACATGTGTCACGCAGGCGACTTAGTGTTCAATTTCTCCCAAGGCAAAAGAAAAGACCCCTATCAAATAAGCAACATTATTGGAAGGAATGAAAGTTCTCCGCTTGGCATGTAAATAGGTTTCTGAAAACGTTGCGGGCTTCGCTAGCAAAGGGGCCTTTATTGCAGTCACTGAGCATCATTTAAGACTACAGGCACAACATCGCTTCCCTAGCCTACAGCAACGTTTTGGGGTTCTTTGTCACGCTCCGCTACATTTGTCTGTGGTTCTATTGTGCTTAATGGAGATTAAATTAATTAATTTATTAATTAATCGGCCATTTACCACCATAGTCTACACTCGTTTGGACGCTAGGACACGCCGTTTAGATTCAGAGTTAGTTTGGAAATATTAGAAATATTACATTACATTACATCATTATTGCTTTAGGTCCAGCGGACTCTTCAGGACCGGACAACCCCTGATCCGCATAAAAGAACTGCTGAAACAACCCTAGTGGTCAAACTGAAAGCTCTCCACCAGCCAGTCACTTTACAATAAAGACATCCCACGCAGGGGACGCTGAGGTTGTACTCTAATTTTTCGAACCCCCGGTTACAAAAACAAAATAGAATACAAACATCATTTTAAATTATCAACAAAACACATACATATAAAAATGCCTACATTGCTAAATAATATCATAGGAAGCCCTAGTGACCACCTGGCAGAAAGCCTCCAATATTCCCAAGCTGATCCAACAGACCCCATACACAAACAAGGAGTCTGTTAACTGTTCAGTCTGTATTCTGTGACATCTCCAAGGCATTTGATAAAGTTTGGCATAAGGGGCTACTTAAGAAGCTTGAGGCTGTAGGAATTAGAGGACAACTTCTTGACTGGTTCAAAAGCTACTTAGAACATCGTAAACAGGCTGTTGTTGTTAAATGATGCTCTTCAGAATATAGTAACATTACTGCTGGTGTCCCACAAGGTTCTGTATTGGGTCCATTGTTATTTTTCATTTACATTAATGATATTGTCTCTGAAATTGAATCCACAATCAAATTGTTTGCTGATGATACAAGTATATCATTAGCACTGAGGAATCCAGACGTTCGTGCTGAAATACTAAACTCCGACCTGGAAAAGATTTGTAACTGGGCAAAGCAGTGGAAGGTCACATTTAATGAAGCAAAAACCGAGTTATTGACTGTCAAACGTGACGCATCACCTGATCCTGACCTAACTTTTGGAAATAGTATTTTACAAAGCAGTGAATCTCACAGGCACCTGGGTGTCTACTTTCAGAACAATTTGAAATGGGACGAACACGTTAGGTCTGTTATTCGTAAGGTTACTTTGTTATCTTCATGTCTGCGGTCATATATACATAAATTAAGTCGAAAAGCTCTTGAAACTATGTATAAATCTTTTATCCTTCTTCACTTTGATAACGCTGATGTTGTATGGGACAACTGTACCGAACTACTTTCATATTCCCTTGAAAAAATTCATCTAGAGGCTGTCAGAACCATTATAGGAGCTGTAAAGGGGGTACTAGTCATGAACTGCTTTACCAGGAATCTGGTTTTTGTAGTCTTAAAGAACGCAGAAAGAGACACAAACTGATACTTTACCATAAAATGATAAATGATAATTGCCCAGAACACCTATGTGCCCTGCTACCACCGCTTGTTAGAAGTACTAATCCATATCACCGTAGAAAACCATTTGAAAGAAAAATTCCCACTAATAAAACCGAAATGTACAAGAAATCATTTATACCTTCTGCAACCATCTTATTCAACGAATTGCCTGAAAATCTCCAATCGAGTCAATCAACTAGTAGTTTGAAAAGATTTTTGTCAAGAGATGATCCTGTAGTCCCACTTCATTATTATTATGGTCAACGCGACCAACAGGCTCTGCACTGTAGAATGAGGCTCGGTATGAGCGACCTTAATTATGACTTGTTCCGCCGCCATTTATTGGACGATCCAACTTGTAACTGTAATTATCCAGCCGAGACATCAGAACACTTTCTTCTCTCCTGTCCACTATTTATTAATGCAAGAACACAGACAATACATACTCTGAATCTTGAATCTCAAGATTTTATAATATTACTTCATGGCAACGAATGTTTGTCCGTGCAGGAGAATAGTATTATAGTGGCTGTTGTTCACGAATTTTTGCGACTGTCTGGCCGTTTTCACTAATAGTAACTAGTTAACTTGCCTTTTTGTCTGGTAGATTAAAGATAGTTGTTGTTATTGTTGTTTCTTTTTTTGGTACCTAGCTACCTCCCGCAAACTCCTTGCTGCAACTGTTTCCTATTGAATCTCTCGCTATTGCTTTGTATTATTTCATTATCTTTTTCTAATTGTTTCTGTTTTTATTTGTTATTATATTTGTGTATATCTTTTTTAATTCATTTGTAATGTAATGTAATGATTATGCTTTCCTTATTATTGTTATTGTTCTTGTGTTGATGGCAATGTATTTGTATCTTAATGATGTAATTATTCCGCCTAAATTGAAACAGATTATTGTAACTTATACAGGTATGCACTCACTTAAGCTTTGCCTTTTGTGTATTCCTGTTACTGTATTTATGTATTTGTCAGATCAGAAATTTAACTGAATAAAACATTGTTTAAACCAAACAAGGAGTCTTGTCCAGGAAGAGTTTTCAAGAAAAAAGGTGGGTCATTGATCTAGCGAAGAAGAAGATAGTATAGCAGATTGATATGACAGAGCAGGAATGGGAAAGAGCAAATGAGGAAGACAGCGACAGTGGGAATTTAAAGCATTAAATATCCAGAAAGTGGGGATACTATTTATTCTGAAACCCCCGGCACTCCAACGGGGGGGGGGGGGGGGGGGGGGGGGGGTACTGTTGCCGCAGTGAATCTGTCATGCCTATAAAGGCAAGACAGGTTTTCAACTGGGGCTTTCACTTTTCCCTTTATAGGTTAGAACAATCTACAGTGGCAAGATTGCTCATGACCCCAAGGGGTGATTAACATTGACAAAATGCAAGCGTCATCATGTACATGTACTGGCAAAATCTTTGGTTCAGACACACGTGGTACATTTCAGCAACAGTGAACATGTTATAGAGGTCTGCCTCCCTCCCTTCCTCCATCTCTTTTTCTTTCTTTCTCTCTCTCTCAAACATACATAAACACGCGCGCGCACACACACACACACACACACACACACACACACACACACCTGTATATATACATGTGTCACGCAGGCGACTTAGTGTTCAATTTCTCCCAAGGCATAAGAAAAGACCCCTATCAAATAAGCCACATTATTAAAAGGAATGAAAGTTCTCCGCTTGGCATGTAAATAGGTTTCTGAAAACGTTGCGGGCTTCGCTAGCAAAAGGGCCTTTATTGCAGTCACTGAGCATCATTTAAGACTACAGGCACAACATCGCTTCCCTACCCTACAGCAACGTTTTCGGGTTCTTTGTCACGCTCCGCTACATTTGTTTGTGGTTCTATTGTGCTTAATGGAGATTAAATAAATAAATTAATTAATTAATCGGCCATTTACCACCATAGTCTACAATCGTTTGGACGCTCGGACAGGACTTTTAGATTCAGAGTTAGTTTGGAAATATTAGAAACAATAAGCGTATGAATTTATAAGCAAATATGTATCTATTACTAGCGGGAATTAAACATGTTCTAATCTCTCTCTCTCTCTCTCTCTCTCTCTCTCTCTCTCTCTCTCTCTCTCTCTCTCTCTCTCTCTCTATCTCTCTCTCTCTCTTTCTCTCTCTCTACCCCTTGGGGTCATGAGCAATCTTGCCAATGTAGATTGTTCAAACCTATAAAGGGAAAAGTGAAAACCCCAGTTGAAAACCTGTCTTTCCTTTATAGGCAAGACCGATTCACTGCGGTAACAGTTCCCGCCCCCCCCCCCCCCCCCCCCCCCCCCCCCCCCCCGTTGAAATGCCGGGGGTTTCAGTATAAATAGTATCCCCACTTTCTGGAAATTTAGTGCTTTAAATTCCCACTGTCGCTGTCTTCCTCATTTACTCTTCTTCGCTAGATCAATGACCTACCTTTTTTCTTGAAAACTCTTCCTGGACAAGACTCCTTGTTTGTGTATGAGGTCTGTTGGATCAGCTTGGGAGTGTTGGACGCTTTCTGCCGGGTGGTCACTAGGGCTTCCT
>CM072518.1:35580377-35653020 GCA_036898135.1 Oncomelania hupensis
ATAAGCTTAGCATTCAGTGACCAGAGTGCAATTACTAGTGTACTTAAACCGCCGTAATGGCAAAGGATTTGTAGTCATCCCAGTCTCATTAATCAGGCAAGCGAGAGAGGGCTTGCTGCACCAGCAGACCTGGCTTTTCACTTAGAGGGGATCATGGAGACATAAGTCGAGTTGTTCATCAAAGTCGGAATATGTGAAGATGTAGCGAGATGAGCAGTAGGATTTGTGAGGGTTAGTAGCATTGTTTTTAGGTATGGTGGAATATCATTCTGAATATATAGGACATTGGCGCTGAGTTTGTGAAGAATAGCTGTGTTTCTGAAGAATATTTCCATTGGGACACTGATCACACACACATAATAAAGACACTTCTAACTGTAATTTAGTCAAACTGTCGTTCCGAGCATCTGATGGCCTTGCAAATATTGCGATAGGTTTGTGTTAATGAAAAACAATGTGTACATAAACCAAAATAAAGCTAATGTAGTCAAAGCAAGACCAAGCGACACAATAGCAATCTTCGAGCCAAGGCGGACAAAACATAAAAGAGAATTTTAAAAACGCCAATACTTCTCAATCGAAGAGCAAGAAAGAATGAAAATGACCGATCAGTTTGTGAGTAGGGATAGTCGCATTGTCTTTGGATAATCTAATCTAGTAAAACTATCACTGAATTTAAGAGGCTTCACGATGGATTTGTGAACATATAGGGCACACACCTTTGCCTCAGAATACTCTGGTATGGTTCATTATAAAGGTATGAGGTTAAATAAAGCGAGATCCTCAGGATATTTGCGTTGTTTGCTAATTATGGTGGAGCTATCCGTCAACCTCTCCAACTGGGCAAGCAAGACTAGCAGCTACAGAAGACCAGTATGTTGTCGTTGTGCTCGAATGCACGCGTCAGCTGAAATGGAGCAGGTTGACACTAACAGAAAGCATTAGTAAGTCTTAACACGTCTATTTATTGCGTTTAGTTCATCGTTTAGATTTCTATGATAAATTCAGACTACTGTTCATGCTTATAGGTCACAAGTCCATGTAAGGAATCCAGTTTAATATACATCGGTCCATTTTGATACTATCCTTATGTTCCACGCCGTGGCTCAGTGGAAGAACATTCGCCTGGCATATAAATGAACCCAGGTTCGAATCCCGTGGTATGCAAGATAAAAAGTGGTCATTTTCACTGTCCATCTTAGCAGTGTGATTGCTCTGATGGTTCAGTGTTCATTTAGGTCCCTACCCCCTTCTCCTTGGGAAGATTGTCCCTGTCTGCCATATCGTCAGTGGTGAGTGTAGACGTTAAACTTAAACTGTTCATCTATCCCTAGCATGCTTGGAAAAACGTTCTGCGGTCTTGGAAGCATTTTGCATTATTTTTTTATCTTAAGTATCTCGAACTTATGATTAATGAAAATCCTAAAAATACAATTCATAACTACAGAACACAGTGAGAAAAGAAGCACGGAGGCGTAGTAGGCTGTTGTTTGAAAGTGTGTGGTCTGCTGTGCTGTGCATTTTTCTGAAATAGCCCATTTTCAGCTTAACCATCACAGCTTAATAAAATTGTGTTCTTAGAAGCCAAAGGAAGCCAAAAAGACAGTAGAGAAAAAATTAGAGGAGTGAAGTCAAGTAAACAAATCGTTATTACCGGCGTGTGGATTTGTGTAGGTTGTTTACACGAATATAAATGCACACCGTCCTGTCCGAGGTAATGGAATTCTTATCGGACATTGACGGCAATCAACTTAAAACGAAAGAACACCTGACCGCCATGCTGCTATATAAATGGACATTTGACCCGCTTAATTGGATATGTCCGCTGTCCGACGTGTAACGCCATCCCTGAATGCTGTGAGCTGTTCTGCGTGTGTTAGCAGTTCTGCTGCAGCTACAATCTGTATATGCTGTAGAGAATCCAGAAGTTTCATTTCCAATGTAACAACAGGACTATAGATGAGGAAAATGCAAGTGGTATCGTAGTTGGATAGTGTGAGTACAGTACAGTATAGGCGTTGTTTCCTTCTTTCGTTCAGGCAAAAACCAAACCTTAATACTGTTGTTTGTGGCTTTCGCAATGGGGACATACCATAAGACGACACGACGGTACAGTGAGCAATGTGATGCTAAGGGAGAAGACAGGGCAACTGATTAGGCCATCATCATCATGACCCTGGTGACATGCAGCATAGGGCAGGAGGGCAGGCCGTGTCATAGCCGCTCAGTCTCATTTGTCACACCTGGATGCAACCTGCGTTTTACACGTTTCCGCTGTTCTTTTGGCTTAATCTCTTCATTCGTCTATTTCTCTGGACGTGGATCTCTTTTCTGATTTAGTTTTTCTGTTAATAATTGTTGTTACTGCTGCTGCTGTTGCTATTTCATGGTGTTGCTGTTGATGGTGACGAATGCTGATGCAGCCTTGTTGTTGTTGTGTTGGTCATGCGCACTGAGACTACTGTTCCTGTTGCTGTTGATGATGCTGCTGGTATGGAATTCGTCGATGGCGACGACGGCAAATGCGACTGTAGCGACATGACGACGGTGATGATGACGACGACGACGACGACGATGATGATGATGATGATGATGATGATGATGATGATGATGATGATGATGATGATGATGATGATGATGATGACGATGACGATGATGATGACAAGATTGATGATGATGATCGAAGCTCTTTTTTGTGGTGGCGGTGTACGTCCAATTTGTAAGCTAGCGCACTCTTTGGTGGTTCGTTTCAGTTTTTTTGTCTGACATAGAATGTTTGCTGAGGTTGGTTGAACAACGTAGAAAAGTAGGGATAGATGATAGATCGCTTCATTCACAGTGATAGATCGCTTCATTCCCAGAAACAGATTGTATACAAACTCGCAGAACAAGGAGAAATCTCTCCATCTTATCCAAACCAATCTAATGTACACTTTTATAGTTCGAGTTCACAACCGAATCAGAGACCATTTCAGGCATAAGCACCTCCGTTTTCATCTTTTCTTCCCCGAACCAATTTCTTGTCCTGAGCCTGCCAGATTCTCTGAATAACAAGGGACGTAGACGGGAGTGGGTTGGTGGGGAATGGCTGTGCAAAGTCTGTTGGACACTAACTGGACTGTAATCCCACGAACAAGGCAGAGGGAAGGGGTGGGGGGGGGGGGGACAGCGAGAAAGCCATTTTGGTTATTGTACCTCTGAAGACTTGTCGGCTCTTATTTTGCCATGATGCTTCCCTCAATGACTCAGAGCCATTTTGCTGTCCGGTCGCCGTCGTCATCGTCGTCGTCGTTGTCATGAACTGGCTAGTTTTAACTCTGCCTATTACTATTCAGCCTTGTGTAGTAATTGTAACATTAAGAGAGAGTCAGTAAATTACACAGCAGGCCACACACAGCGAGCTAGCCACACACAGCGCAGTGAGTCAGCACTTGAGCTTTGAATCTGACCGTTTTTAACCAATGAGCATCAGGCTAAGCGGGTAGAGCAGTTCTGACTGTGTCAGACCCTAGCGCAGTTTTGGTCAGTCGTGTGTGAGACGAGGAAGAAGTAACATCTACTTAGATAGCTAGAGAAATCTCTTCACTCATAGACCAGGAAGCAGGACTTTAGAATCTTAGAGTTCTATTAAGTCATCACGGGCCTGAACTTGTCAAACAGGTAAATGAACACACTTCTGTTTCATCGTGATATATTTATATTATTGTTGAAATTATGTTTGTGGAATTTGCTATGCATAAATGTGAATTGTTAATCCGAATTTGCGTGACCATGTGGAAAAGCCGAACACGTGGCGAAACACGACCGGTTGCGCCGCCATGTTGTATCCCGTACGGAACCACTGTTGTTTAACTTATATGTATGTTTGCAGACCAGTGACTGTACCACTGAATGTTTATAATATTATTAATTCTGTATGTGTATAGTTAGACACGATTGATATTTATGTATGTATAGGAATTTAGAGTGAGATTCCAGTGGACCCCGGAAGTAGCAGAATGTTCGTCGCTTATGTATAGAGATGTGGAGCTATCACTGAGGGCTACTTTGGCTTTCAGTGAGACGCTCTGCACAAACCGATTATTCAGGGTTGTGCAGAATTTCGTCTCTTATATTACAGACGAGCAGGCGAGCTATCCTGTGCGTCCCACTCCACAGAAACGACGAGTTGGTTGCGGAGCCTCTACCGCACAAGTCGGAAAGAGCTACCCAGAAAAACACCCTGTCAGACCCCACAGCGTGGCAAGGGAACCCAACTACACAACGACAAAGGTGTACCAGAAGCTACCTCACAGAAGGACTTCGCACGCACCATCTAGCAGTTAAGTGTAAAACCGAAGGTGCACTTAAACTGATCGAAACAGGACCACAGTAGTCCAACTCTTCAGAAACTGTAAAACGGACCACAGTAGTCCAAATCTACATGAGATATAATAGCAAGTGCCCGATGAAGATATAACAGCTGCCTAGACTATCAGCGATCGAACTATTAAGCAGTGACTGAGACATTTTAAGTTAGAGTAGTACTTAGAGAATCTTGTATAGAGTAGAAGAAATAAATGTGTGATGTTAACTGTTATCAAGTGGCTGGACTACATATGATTCATAGCCGTGTGAAAGCTAGTGTGACAGTAATCTTTTACCATTTTTCTATCTCTGTACCCCAACCTTAACACAGAACGAGCTAAACACATAAATTTATTAAAGTAATTCATAGGGTGACTTACTAGCAGTTCCCACCGAATAAACGTGAGGGTCCATAATTCCATTGTGCAGAGCCCATAAACCCCACGTGACAGTCGTCGTCGTCATCATCATCATCATCATCATCATCATCATCATCATCCTCTTTGTCGTCGTCATCATCATAATACTCGTCGTCGTCGTCATTGTCATCATCGCAATCACCATCGTCGTCCTCAGAAGCAGCAGCAGTAACAATAGTTGCATCGAATGCAGTATCAACGGGTTCCCCTATTCTTTACTTCCAGCTTGACTTTTCTTCCTCCGCCTTATCCTTCCTCCTCTTCTTCCTCCTCTTCTTCCTTCTCTTCTTCCTTCATTTTCTTCTGCTCTTCCTTCCTCTTCTTTCTTCGCCACCCATCCTCCTTCTCATCTTCTTCTAAAGGGGAACTCGGTCGGAACACTCTCTTTGTAAGCAAGGTAATGGCTACTAACCTCTCTTGGCCATTTCCGCCTTTTTTGGTCCACTAGTAGAGTTAAGCCCCCCTCTTTGGCTACTGTCTGTCTCCCTTATCGCTGTCTTTCCGGTAAGTAGAGCCCGGGGAATGTTGTTGGAGATGCGTTGTGCGTCTGAGAACTCTTTTTTTTGTACAATTAGACCAAGCTTATGTAGACCTTATCACAGTAGGTGTTGAGCGTCTGAGAAGACTAACTTTCTGTGCAGTCAGACAAAAAGACTAGTCGTGTGTAGCGCTGTCTTTGCTCAGACAGCTTTCTAAGGCTTTATAGTGTTCTCCGAAGTTTGGCTATGTTCGATGGTATGGATATGGTGCACCTGAGCTCCGCCTATGGCGCTGGGTGATTTTGTTTTCTTAACAGGAATAAACTTTTATCAGAAACAGAGACAGACTCGGAATTGGACACTTTTGAAGTCTTTACATGAAACCACAAGATAAAGTGTGTTCAGCGAGCGCTTGCAAATTTATGTAATGACTCTTTATACGGTGTTCTATTTCCTCATCTGAGCGGCACGTTGAAGAATCCGGCCACAGTCAGACGTATAGGTGATGTGCTTAAATAAGCACAGTGTCTCAATAGTTCACGGCTTTCAGTGCAGAAAGTTGCAGGAAGTTGGCGACTTGGGCGCCTTCGAGTCCATCCTGATGAGCACTCGCAAGCTCGCACATTTAACAAAGTATAGTTAGAACCAGGTATTAAGGCTGTTTAGTTTGTATGTGTGTGTGTTGTGTGTGAGTGTGTGTGTGTTGTGTGAGTGAGAGAGAGAGAGAGATAGAATGTGTGTACTTGTGAATTTGTATTATCACATTATAGAAATGGTAACGGATAATCATTGCTCAAGCCGACCTCTAAGCTTTGCATTTTAGGCGTTTCTTCCTTGTTGTATAAAAACGCAACTGTTGTCTATTATATTCACTTTCGCAGGGGTGCTATGTTTAGAATCAGCTCGATGCTATTGCCATATAAATGAATTTATCGATTTGTGTCAAACCCGTACTTGCAGAAGAACTTTTTTTGGTGCGTATTCTTTTTTCCTGTGGGGCAACACTCGCTGTGAATTTAGAAAGGATCTATGACACTACACATTGTGTGATCTTGAGGCCTTTAATGTAGAGAACCTTTTATCACCACCCGCATTGAGAATGTTCTCATAGGACGGGGGAATATACGTATACGCTATTGAAATCCCAAACTGATTTGAAATATTAGTTACTATATATTGAACTATACAGGAGCATTTTTTTAAAGATCGAAGGTCGCAGTGTCCTTGACTCCAAAGAACCGACGGTACGCTTCCTAGTCCTCGGGCGCTTCTGCAAGGAGGCAGCAAGGTCAAACTGGTGTTCTATCTCTTGTCTCATTGGTCACACTGAGTCTATAATCATTGTGAGATGACCTGACGCAAAAACACCGCAGGGCGACCTGAATCCGCTGGTCCCTGATACTCTCGTTTGAGGGAAAGTCACTCCCCGAGACATGCAGAACCAGTGAGGCAGAAAATACACCCTGGTGACAGTCCCTGACAGTTGACGAGTCGATAGTCCTCCCGTCTAATTTAGTCCAAAGCATCGGGAGGATCTTAGGTGTCTTTCTTTGGCTCAAACTAGCTGAGTTGTTGTAGAGCGTAGTGGGGCTGCCAGTTCCTTAACTGTAACCGCAAAATAAATGTTTCTTAACGCTGAACATTTAACTAAATCTTTTTATTGTTATTTTTTTGTATGTGAATAAAATTAGCTTAGTATTTTCATTTGGAAATGGTATGCGTGTAACCCACCGCTTGATTTACATTTTCTTGGGTAGCGTTTCACTACGGTTGACGAGCTTTCATCGTGCAGGCAACATACATTTTACTTTTCATCACCCAACTTTATACCCCCGTTGGGGTGCCGGGGGTTTCAGTATAAATAGTATCCCCACTTTCTGGAAATTTAGTGCTTTAAATTCCCACTGTCGCTGTCTTTCTCATTTGCTCTTTCTCATTCCTGCTCTGTTCTATCAATCTGCTATACTATCGTCTTCTTCGCTAGACCAGTCTCTTACCTTTTTTCTTGAAAACTCTTCCGGGACGCGGGACAAGACTCCTTATTTGTGTATGAGGTCTGTTGGATCAGCTTGGGAATATTGGACGTTTTCTGCCGGGTGGTCACTAGGGCTTCTTATGATGTTATTATTTAGCAATGTAGACATTTTATATGTATGTTTTGTTGATAATTTATAATGATGTTTGTATTCTATTTTGTTTTTGTAAACGGGGGTTCGACAAGTTGGGGTGAAGCCTCAGCCGTCCCCTGCGTGGGATGTCTTTATTGTAAAGTGACTGGCTGGTGGAGAGCTTTCGGTTTTACCACTAGGGCTGTTTCGGCAGATCTTTTATGCGGATCGGGGGTTGTCCGGTCTTGATTTGGCTCGGAAGAGTCCGCTGGACCTAAAGCACTAATAATGTAATGTAATGTAACCCAACTTTATACAGCTTGGATTTAGGCGCCGCACACATAATTTTACATCGTCATTATCGTCGACGTCATCATCATCATATCATCATCATCATCATCATCATCATCATCATCATATCATCATCATATCATCACCATCATCGGCTCTTTGAAGTCTACTGAACCCTATAAACAATGACTAACTACATGTAATCCTCATTATAGTCATCGTCCATAATTCCAGAATTATTGTATCACAGCCTGCACTTGCGACTTTTTGCAGAGAGGAAATGAGGGTAAATGGGTTGGTTTGTCTAAGCTTCAGGCAAAGAATGGCAGTAACACAACAGAGTACTGATTTGGGTCCAGCATAGAGAATTGGTCCTTGGCCTGTTCGCAAGCTGGGGAAGATGTTGGGCATAGTCATTAAAAGGTTGATTAGAGAACAATTCCCGGCCGTCCTGTCCTTGTTCCACCATCTTGCTCTTCACCCGTTTTATCAATGAGCGCGCCTCGATGAGTCCAAAGCCAGGGATTTCTGTAACCTGTTTGTGTTTGGATTGAGTAAGCGCGTGTGTAAAGGAGTACGAAGTGAAGGAGGGGGAGGGGCGGAGGGAATGGGTGGTGAGAGAGGAGTGGGATGGGCTGGGTAGGTTACGGAAGCATATGTTTTGTGGTTGCGTTGTGTTTAAGTCTAACGTTTTAGATTTTCATTTCTTTTTCTTTCTTAATGTTATTTTATTTTATTTTATAAACGTATTTATGTGCTTTTTTAAGTGAAAGGTTAGTCTTTATGTAGTAAATGTGTCTATTTTGGTACAGTACGAGGACTCGCACTTCTAACACAAGATTACAGATGAAAGAGGGGGGGGGGGTTGTTAATCTCATTCAAAGTGTTTATCTCGATTTCCTATTTTACAAGATGAAATGTATTTTCCTTGTTGACTTGTAAATCTTGATGTTGCTTATTATTAGTTTAGTAAATTTGACCCATATTTATATTTTTTTAAAGTATTAAATTTATTTTTGAAAATGGCAATTTCTTCGATAGCCTTTAAATTCCGAACTTTCCTAAAAGTAAAATGACCCTTTCTTCAATAGCCTTTAAAATCCGAGCTTTCCTAAGAATAAAATTAAAATAACAAGAAACTTAACTATACCCGCATTTCAGTGTCAACTTTGATTGGTTACAAAGTAATGAAATAATAGAGTTGATTTGGCGTGTTTGTATACAACATTTGCATCTCGACCTATTATCGCATCAGATAATTTCCCACATTGGATACAAGATCTGAAATAAGCGGAAAGGATCAGTGGGTGCAGTATGCTTTTTTAAAATCGTTTAATTTTTAACAATTATTTTATTTTGTTGTGTTTATCTCTTATCTTATCCTATTCTATCCCGTCCTGTCCTATCCAGTAACTCGAAAGTCCTTGGGGGCAATACAGACGATCGTTTAAACAGCGTACTCCATTTTTCTCTATCCTCAGCAGTCCTCGTGGCTTCGCTCAGTGTCAAGCCAGTCCATTCGCGAATGTTGTCCTCCCACCTCCTTTTTTGCCTCCTTGCACCGCGCCTTGCAGGGTGGTTTTTGCAAAGCTCTGTTGACGTGGCCACACCATCGGAGTTTCCGTTTCTTCACCACTGTGAGCATGTCAGGGTATCGTCCAATGGCTTGTGTGATGGTCTGTGGGACTTCGTCGTTGGTGATGTGCTGAGTATAGGAAATGCCCAGGGTCCATGTTTCGCAAGCCTTTTATCTCGCTTAACGTTTATATCTCGACTTCTGTCATGACAGATGGACTTTCTCCCTTTGATGGACTTGTTGCCGTTCGCTGTTAATGTCGGGCAATTGTAACGTTGGAAATCACGATGGTCCATCGTGTGTCTCCTGGAGCAGATTGTTATAGCACTGACGGAGTCGGCCAGCGACTCGAGCCTCCTCATGCAGAAGGCACTTAGCCTTAACGTGGAAATTGCCGTTGCACGCAGCGGATCTGGCATCTGTACCGATTAGTTTTGCTTGCATCTTCGACTGGCTTTTCGTCAAGCCTCGTCTAATTTTCCTCATCCTTCGACTTGTCCTCATACCTCATCCTATTTTTCTCTCATCTCGTCTTATTTTTCATCATCTGTCGTCTGACTTTTCATAATCTCTCGTCTGACTTTTCGTCATCTCTGGTCCGATTTGTTCTCATCCTTCGTCCGATGTTTTCATGTTCTAATGCTACCACTGTAATTGCTCAATTTGGGATGAATATAATTATTTGTAGCAGAATGAGAAAATAAAAGCCAAAACAAATGTATACAAAGTTCTAAATGTTCGCCTTACGGTGCGGTCTGACGTGAAGTGAAACAGAAGCAAAGCGGTAAACAAAGCAAAGCATCTGATGCTAGAAGCAAGTGCGTTTATAATGCTTTGCTTTGTGAAGCGGCCACACGATAAGTTTTGCATAAGCAGTCTGCGTGGAAGCAATGCGCAATAAGTTGTAAATCAGTTACCTCCCTTTCCGTCAGATTGATCCTCACAGAAGTCCATAAGGCCTTTTTCAGGGTTTGGTTTCTGTAATTTTGACTTCTAACATTCCATAATGCCTTGTGGCTTTGAATTAGATCGAGGAGAATAAACGTATCGTCTTGTTTCAGATTTGCTAATGGCCCAGTAGCTTTTGATGCCGTCATGATCGCTGAAATGATAACAACCTCGTTTTCGTACGTCGACTCTTATGATTGGCTGGCAATCAAATGCTTCAGAGAAACAACCCAAAATTTTAGAGCACGCTCTAAACTGAAAGCATCGGCTTTGCTTCACTTCGGCGCTTTGCTGTTATGCTTTAGGTCTAGTCACACGATAAACATAGTCAAAACTACGATGTTTCATGTTTTACTGGCTGTTTTGCTTCTGTTTCACTTCCCGTCAGACCGCACCTTTAGAAAAAAGGCTTTCTCGGGATACAACATTTTAACGTCACTGTAGTTGTACTTAATTGTATCTGTCGTCCAATGTTTTCCTCATCACTTGCCCGACTGTTTCGTCATCACTCTATTTCCTCCTCATTTGTCCGACCTTTTTCCTCATTCGTCCGATTTTTCCTTATCTCGAAACGCAACTTCAGTAATTTCATCATAGGTTCAACCGAATACGTACGAGAGATGAGCTGCATAGCTCTGGTTTACTGCTTTCGATCCTGGTAGTGTAATGCAGTCCTCTCGTTGACCGCTTCAACGATGTGCCTGCATCTGCTGCGGTGGTGATTATGCCAAAGGAAAAAGGACATAGTCTAGCACCGCAGCCGCTCACTACTAGGACAGCGTGGCATCAAGCCCACTATCGCTTGACCCGTTTTATTACTTTTCTCTTTAACCCCATCTTCCACCTCTCACTTAAATAGACCTAAGTCTCTATGACTTGTTCTTACTTTTGACCTCGTAGCTTTATGTTGTGAAAAGCAACCCAACCAAAGTCAGTCCTCCACTAGCACTGTCGTCTCCTCGGGATATTGCTGCGGTGGATTGGTGGTTGTTTTTCTCTATCACCTTTCAGACCCGCTTTTACTATATTCACGTATCCATCCCCAGGTTTCCTCCCGTTTTCTTCCTGTTTTGACCTCTGCTGTATTGAGCATTGGCCGAAGTAGGCAGACCCACCTCCTCAAACCCCTCCCTACACCACACACACACACACACACACACACACACACACACATACACACACACCCCCAAACACACACACACACAGAATTATTGGAATTATTTTCAAAACAAACCCACAGTTCCTGCAATCGTTTAAACCCGTTAACGAGTGTCTTTTTATTTTTATTCTCCTGCTCATAAGAATGCCTGAGTATATTAAATTTTTTTGCTAATGTTGAAATTTAAATATTCCGGATTTTTGGATTGGTTTTGGCGTCAGACACATCACTCCCATTATTCTGTTTGATATAATTTAAATGGCGTTCTCTTCCTTTCTTCTGCCATCCTCACCCCTCCCCTCCCCTCTCCTTCCTATATGCCTGTAACGTTTTCTTTGTTTTGACCCTTTGTTCTGTCTGTACTATTAAAAGCAAGAAGAAAAAGTAATTAATTGGACAGTTGACATTATTTGGGACACTAACCTCTCCGACATGTTAACCTGTGTATAATGAATGTTCCTCCATTTGTCCTTTCCGACAATAGTCTCAATAACCTGTTTTCTCTCTGTTACCATGGTTGTGATGCTGAAAAGCAATAACATTATGGAGGCTATACTAGTATTACTATATCAAGACTGCTTTTCTAAAGGGTTTGATAAAATAATTAACAGCATGTTAGATTGAAGGTTAGGGGACACAGTCGGCTGAGGTTTAAATTTAACCGTCTGTGCACACACATATGCATACGCACATACATACATACATACATACATACATACATACATAAGCCTATATATGTGAGGTCTGTTGGATCAGCTTGGGAATATTGGACGCTTTCTGCCAGGTGGTCACTGGGGCTTCCTGTGATATTATTTGGCAATGTAGGCATTTTATATGTATGTGTGTTGTTGATATTTTATAATGATGTTTATATTCTATTTTGTTTTTGTAAACGTGGGTTCGATAAATGAGAGTATAGCCTCAGCGTATCCTGCGTGGGATGTTTTTATTGTAAAGTGACCGGCTGGTGGAGTGCCTTCAGTGTTACCAATAGGGTTGTTTCAGCCGATTTTTTATGCAGATTGGGGGTTGTCCGGTCCTGATTTGGCTCGGAAGAGTCCGCTGGACCTAAAGCAATAATCATGTAATGTAATGTAATGTAATGAAACGATCTCAGAATTTCAACGATAGTTCTTGTTCCACAAAGGGATTAAAATTCAAAACTCCAGATTGGGCCTTTTACCCACATCGAACTGTCCCAACAAAACTCATCGCTGTTGAAACTCAATTTACCGGATGAGATTACGTTTGATATAGTCAAAGAGGCGATGTTCGGAGTCGGGGATAGGGCAGGGTTGTGAGGAAGTATGAGAGTTATAAGGAGTTGGGATGAGGGGGGGGGGGGTAAGGGGGATTGGAACCATGTCCCCCAACCTCTTTTGCCTTTTGTTCCGTTAATTGCCTCTAGCATGGAATCTTCAGCAAGGCGTCTTTTCCTGGCGAGTATTTTTCTTTCCAATTGCGTCTGCAATCACCGCATGCATGTTGCCTCGCTCTTCCCTCCACTTCTTTCATCCGATTAAACTGATAAAGCGGTGGTTGTTAACGTGGAAAAGAAAGGCTGTGCGTGAGTGAGTTCTTGCTGCTGCTGCTGCTGCTGCTGCTGCTGCTGTTGATGATGATGATGATGATGATGATGATGATGATGATGATGATGATGATGATGATGATGATGATGATGATGATGATGAAGCAGCAGTAGAAGTAGCAGAAGAAGCAGCAGCAGAAGGAGAAGGCTGTAGGGGAGAAGGTAAAAGTTTTAGTTTTGTGAGCATGATCTTTTGTTTTGTATCATATGTTTTGTGCTGGAAGTGTTGTTCCCAACTCTTTCAACTCTTTCAGAAACTTTGTCTTTTGTCTTTGGCGAAACAAATCCCATGTGATGCGGAGATCTTCTCGAAGAACTCAACGAAGTTTTTGCTTTTGAAGAATTCGTTATAAACAAGTTGAAAACTTTTTTTTTCAATGCCGACGTCCGGTATTTGAAAGAAAAAATAAACCAGTTTTTGAAATCTCTACAATCGCCTCTTTTTGTCTAAACGTGCGATATTTCAAAGAGAACAAAATCACAAGTTTGTGAAATCTCTGCACTAGCCTTGGCTTTTCAGAAAGGGAAAAAGGGAATCGCAGTTTGTGCATTCTGTTGTTGAAAATGGGATTTTGATGCGCCCCTGATGTTGGGGGAATTGCGGCAGGGGAAGCTGAGCTGTGTTGTCTTGTTATTATGAAGGAATTAGTTTTGATCAATAGGGCTATTGTGTCTTGAACTCGGGCCATTATACCCTTCGAGGGGAAGGGTTGGGCTTGAAAGAGAAACAAAGATCAGTGCGGGGGTGGATTTGAGTTTGGGTACTGCAGTACCGCATGGGAAGAAGGCAAAGGACCCTATAGGTGCCTCATAATGGGGGGTGAGAGTGGAGAGCAAGAGAGAGGGAGGGAGAGAGAAAGTGAGAGAGAGAGTGTGTGAGTGCGTTTGCGTGCGTGCGTGCGTTTGTGTGTGTTTGTGTGTGGGTGTGGGTGTGTTTGTTTTCTTTGGTTTTGCTCCTTGATGTCCACAGTAGGGTTGGGCCCAAAGGCTGTGTGTGGCTCTAAGTGGGGATAGAGTGAGGGGTGGGGGGTGGGGGAGAGTTCGTGGGAGGACACAAGTGTGGCCGATGGTTTTGATTAAGGCTGATGGATCAGCATTGTCTGGTGGACCCCTCATCATCTGCGGCACGCGCAGCCAATTAAAACCCACACCATCATTTTCGTATCTTCTTCTTCTTCCTCCTTTCTTTCCCTTTCTTTCTATTGGAAATATGAGAATCGCGAGTGCGCTCGTCGCAAGAATAGATGTCTTGTAAGGGCTTTGATAATCTGTATCAATCCAAAACCTTACCTTGCTTTTTTGTAGAGAATAGTTGCACGTAAATGACGAATCACCGAAATCAGACAGCGTTAGAAGAAGAAAAAGCGGAGGAGGATATGGAGGGTGAGGAGGAGGATGATACGGAGGGTGAGGAGGATGAGGATTGATTAAGGATGCGGAGGATGATTGATTAATGGATAAAGAGGATTGATTGTAGGATGATGAGAATAATTGATTGATGGAGGATGAGGAGGAGGATTGATTGATGGAGGATGAGGAGGATTGATTGATGGAGGAGGAGGATTGATTGATGGAGGATGATGAGGAGGATTGATTGATGGAGGATGATGATGAGGATTGATTGATGGAGGATGAGGTGGAGGATTGATTGATGGAGGATGAGGATGAGGATTCATTGATGGAGGATGATGGATGATGATGGATGATGATGATGAGATTTGGCTTAGGGTTGGACCAGTTGGGTCAGGTGAGTTATTATTGATATTATTATAATATTACATGTACTTGTATTATGTTATGACTACAATTGCTTCCCTTGACTATGTTAAATGCTTTTCATGATGAAAATTGCTCGCAGTGGTCGTAGCATCTCTTCGGAGTACTTTAATACTTTTATATTTATTATGTTCATACCCTCCAACTTTCATAATGAATGGAAATTTTTCTCAATTTTATGCGCATGGTTCGAATTGTTCTGTGAAACGAATGAAACCAACTGTTAATTTGGGTGTATGTGTGTTAGTAATAAGAAAGAACAGGAAGAGATTGTGTGTGCTAATGATTTTATGTGTATTAGTCTAGTTGTCCTAATTTGTTTCCGTTCTTCCTTTCTTATTCGCTGAGGCGTCATGCGCTGTACGAATTCTCCATTGTGGGTGATACAGATTTGTTGACTTGACTTGGTGAGTGTTGCTCGGTTAGCGTCCAGCGAGGAAGTGTGACCAGTGTCCATTTCCTGTTCTGGGTTTCATTGTGTTTGCTGTCCACAGACCTCTTGGGGCTTCAGACAGTGCAGCAGATCCGATGTACCAGCATGCCCGGCAGCGCTTGCTAGGACAGGGCGACGTTAATAGTATCTGAGTCATATTACCTGGTTGCGTTGCTGATTACTGTCAGAACCTTGGTATGACTAGAAGTGGATGCTAATATTTCGGTGCTTTTATGTTTCGTTTGACATGCGTCTAAGCATGGACAAATAGTTCATGTAATTATGTGTTTTGAAAGAAATATATGTTCATTTGCCACAATTATATGTACGCTGTTTTTCGCCTTAGGGTCCAGAGCGACCACGAACAAAGAGCTGACCGGTACCATCTGCAAGACCACATGATCAAGCGGTTTGCTTGCTTGCCATGGGGCTAGTTCTGTCCTAGAGATTCAAGCAGATGACCACCAAAAAATTTGCTTCTCCCGAACGGACATTTTGTTCCATTTAGAATTCAGAGACCTTGCTGCCTTTGCATGAGAAAGCTTTCACGATTTCGTTTGGATACGCTGGCCCTATTCGTTCTGGGCAGTACAACCTTACTGTATCTTTGCTGTGCACTTGAGCTCTGTGCTTGGTTAACAAATTTAGCCCTCGGAATGGTGGTCATTTCAATATCGATACGGGTTTGCTCCCTTTCACAAGACTGTTGTGTTGTCGTGAAACCAGCCCCAGACTATAAGGACAGATAGCACGAAGACCAGTTCAGCTGATGCGTTGTAATGGGAAGGATGAGTTTGTGCAGCAGAAAACTTTGGAATGTAATTATTGGAATAACGATTATTTTATTTTATTTTATTTTATTTTATTTTACTATGTTAGTGCCTGACATGTTTTTTGTTTGTTTAAGAGGTGACTTTTCACATCGAAGCTGCTTTTTAAAATTCATCTTTGTTTGACCCACCTTAAGATACTACTAGGTAATTTAACTTGCTAGGCGCATAAAGTACAGTTCTCCATAACGTGACTAAAGCAGGTTTATTATGAGCTTTCGGGTTCTTGGGCTGATTCTCTTTGTACTTAAGCTTATTGAATGAAACTCAGATTTTCTTCTTCTTCTAACTAGAAGTAAGTGTCTTTCGTTTGGAGCAATTTTGATGAGAAATACAGTGATAGTTGCTTCAGCAGCATAGAGAGCATTCGAAGTGCCTCAATAAAACGTTGTTGGATAATCAATGAATATCTTGATTTGGTTGATCAAGTAAAGTAAACTAATAATCCAGGAGAAAATTAGCTAATAACTATAATAAGAAAGCTAATAAACCAGACAGTAACTTGGCTAATAACTGAAGCAGGCTCTGAATAAATACAGATTACAGAAATCTTTATTAATCCGTACATGAGAAATTAATCGCTAAACTGTGTTATTTAATAAAACGTTAAGTAAAACGTCATACATAGCACACTCACTCCAATGATATTATCATCAAATCCATTTCATATATCCAGCACAGCCAAATTATAAAACATAGTAACTCTAGCTGAGTATCCAGCCGGACCAGTTAGTCGGAACGACAACACCAGCACCTAACGTCCGACGTGTGAATTGAAGATGTGTATTGCAGATGGTATGAATTAGCTTATGTATCGTGTCGTTTTAGTACATGGGGGTCATAATTTTAGCGCTTCTGTCAGTTCGTCTGCTGTCAAGTTCATGTCGGAGTAGATGCTTGTCGTCAGCCAAAATCCTCCTCAGTGTGCCAGTGAAACAAAAGTGTCCTGTTTCCTGCCCACCTGCTTTTCTGATGACCTTCTCTAACCTGTCCTTGTCCTGATGACCGGTGCTGCCGCCCCAACACACCCATCCAAACAACAGAACACAGCTTACAGTTGAATTGTAAAACATTTGCAGAATCTCTTGGCTTACTTTAAAAGATCTCGGTTTGCGCAGAAAATAAAGACGAGTGTGAAGCTTCTTAACAATACAATCAGTATTTGGTTTCCATGACAACTTATTATCAATAACAATCCCCAAGTATTTATATTTTTCTAATTTCTCTACCACATCCCCCTTAATACAATGTCCACATTCTCATACTTCTTCCTCCTAAAATCAATAATCTCTATTGTCTTCCCAACATTAAGCTGCAAATAATTGTCCTCACACCAGCTGACAGATCTGTCCGTCCGTAGACCGTGTCGTCATTGTCAGTCAAGAGTCCAGTCAGCCCAGTATCGTCAGCGAATTTTGCCATGGAGCAAGTATCGCCGAGTCCTAAAATCCTCAGGATAGAGAAAAACAAAAGAGGGAGAGAACTGTGCCCTGTGGGGCGCCCGTATTCGCGCACAAAGTACCAGAGACCAAGTTGGCTGCAAGCTTGACATACCGAGGTCTGTTGGTCAGGTAGTCCATGATCCACAAAATAGAGGACGCACCCGTGTTCATATTAAACAGCTTATCAGCCGATAAATGAGGCTGTATGGTATTAAAAGCACTAGAAAAGTCCAAAAATCATCAGACGAAAGTAGGAGGAAGGTTTATATCTAAATGAGAATAAATCTCGTTTAAAACATACAAAACAGCGTCACCCACGCTCCTGTTCTTTCTATATGGAAACTGACATGGGTCAATAAAATATCTAACACTATCACAAATCTTAATTAGAACGGCCTTTTCAAAGGCTTTCATGATCACAGATGTTAATGCTACAGGACGGAGATCATTCATGGAAATCACAGGATCTTCTTAGGAACAGGCACAATACATGAAGTTTTCCATATGTGAGGTATTTTACTGACACTAAGAGACATATTAAAAATTACTGATAAAATATAGATAACTTGTTCTGCACAGGGCTTTAAAACTCTTGGTTTAATATCATCTGGTCCCCCACCGTACTAACATTTAGCTTGCAACTCCCTCCTCACCTCTTCCTCTGTTAAAGAAATCGGGGTTTACCGTCCATGTTCCGTAGGCCTACCACCCGTCAACTTCTCCCTGATTGCCTCCTTTTCTCGCTAAGATCATCAGAATCAAATGATAATAATAATAATAATAATAATAATAATAATAATAATAATAATAATAATAATAATAATAATAATAATAATAATAATAATAATAACAGGCAATTTATACAGCGCTTTCCAAAATCACAAAGCGCTTTACACAAACAAATGTAAACACAACATGCGTACATTGGTCAATAACACGCAACCACATACACATCCCAACACCATAAATAACTAACAACACTCGCTTATGGCGCGTAAGAAAAGGCCTCTCTAAAAAGATGCGTCAAGTTCATTTTAAAAGACGCTAGTAAAGGACTGTGATGGACGGACCGAGGTAGCGAGTTCCAGGTCTGAACGGAGAAGAAACTGAAGGCTCTACCACCGTGTCTCACCCTGTGGTATTCTGGTACACGGAACATCCTTTCATCTGCAGACGAGCGGAGAGACCGAGAAGGAACATAGACGGTCAAAAGTTCGGAAAGATAGCTAGGAGCAGTTCCAGAGATGATGTGGTAGCAAAGACATTAGGTTTTATATGTAATTCGTTGTTCAACTGGGAGCCAGTGTAGTTCTTGAAAGAGAGGAGTGCAATGCTGTGATTTCCGTGCTTTGAAGATGAGTTTAGCTGAGATTTGGACTTGCTGAAGAGGTCTAAGGACTTTCTGTGTGCAGCCCACAAGGAGTGAATTACAATAATCCAATGTAGACAAAATGCATGCGCTAAGTAGTGTTTTTGTTGCTTCTTGTGTGAGATACTTTCGGAATGGCGCTTATGCGTCTAAACCCCTTGGGGTCATGAGCAATCTTGCCACTGTAGATTGTTCAAACCTATAAAGGGAACAGTGAAAGCCACAGTTGAAAACCTGTCTTTCCTTTATAGGCAAGACAGATTCACTGCGGCAACAGTACCCCCGTTGGAGTGCCGGGGGTTTTCAGTATAAATAGTATCCCCACTTTATGGAAATTTAGTGCTTTAAATTCCCACTGTCGCTGTCTTCCTCATTTACTCTTTCCTATTCCTGCTCTGTCCTTCACTCTGCTATACTATCTTCTTCTTCGCTAGATCAATGACCTACCTTTTTTCTTGAAAACTCTTCCTGGACAAGACTCCTTGTTTGTGTATGAGGTCTGTTGGATCAGCTTGGGAGTGTTGGACGCTTTCTGCCGGGTGGTCACTAGGGCTTCCTATGATTGTACTATTTAGCACTATAGGCATTTTATATGTATGTGTTTTTTTTGATGATTTATAATGATGTTTGTATTCTATTTTGTTTTTGTAACCGGGGTGTTTGCGTAGTTGAGGTCAACCCTCAGCCGTCCCCCGCGTGGGATGTCTTTATTGTAAAGTGACTGGCCGTTGGAGGGCATTCAATTTTCCCACTGGGGTTGTTTCAGCAGATCTTTTATGCGGATCGGGGGTTGTCCGGTCCTGATTTGGCTCGGAAGAGTCCGCTGGACCTAAAGCAACAATAAATCAATCAATCAATCTATGCGTCTAAGTTCAATGTATGCAATCTGACAAAACTAGCTATGGACATTAAGTAAACTAATTATTAGCTGGGGAGATTGTAGGTTCTTCTTGGAGACGTGAAACTCTGGTATAGCCAATTTTACAGACATTTGTAGGTCAAATAATCCACTTGGGTGTCTGATGCCCACTGGTTGGCCAGTTTATCCATGTCTCCACGGACCTGACCACTGTGGTGTTGACTTCTGTTTTGTAGCTAGAGTATGGGAGACCATGGACGGAAGCTAGAAATGCTTTAAAATAGTCGGGAATCGGAACGAGCCAAAATGTTGATCGGTCGGTCTGTCGGTCGATCAATTGGATCCATAGCTCAAGAACCACTCAACGGATTTTGACCAAAAGTCAGAGGAAAGTTATTTAAGTTAGCCTCCCGTACAACCATATTTGCAAAGATCGCGGGAGCCATTTTATTGCCAAATACGCTTTGCTCAACATCTCAAAGAAACGGCTACAGCGGCTTTTGCTAAATGTTGGTATGCAGGTACTTCGAATAATGGACCCCATCCTTCACTGTAGCAGTCCGATTGTCGGCCGGTCAGTCGTTCCGAATTTTACTGTTGTGCTCAAAACACACTTTTTACCTTATCTCAAGAACAACACCACCGAATTTGTTCATTTTTACTTAGCGGATAGTTAGCTACTGCTAATCCTGTTAGATCAATCGTATTTGTATTTTCTCAAAAGTCAAGGTCATTGTACTTCTCCATTTTCCAAAACCGTTTGGCGCGGAAGATAGTGGCATATTATCCTATGCTTTCTTTTTGCTTCGTTAAGATAAAATCTCAGTCACACGAATGCTATGTGTGTGTGTCTGTGAAGACATTTCGATGGCTTCCCATCTTGTTTTTTCTATGCAGAGGAAGTGAAGCTTTACCTCTCAACTTACCTCTAGGAGTGTGTGGTTCAAGTCGTCTCTAAATTCTCGGAATCGCTGACTTGTGGTGGTCATTGTCTTGTCAGTGATGGGGAAGATGCGTGCAGACACACACGCCACGATTTGGTCTCTGATGAGAGTCACGGTCGCAGACATCTGCTGGACACCACACCTCTTATTCCCGTTGACTGGGGGAAACTAAAGTTACCGAGTGGTGGTGCCACTGCTGGTAAGGATTGCGATGATGGTGATGAGGAGGAGGATAACAATGTTTGAATATTTTAACCGGTTACCACAGGCACTAGATAAGTGTTTTCCTTCCAGTAGTAATCAGTGTAATAATTGTCTTGGTAGTTGCTCTGCTTCGCTCTCCGTTGTCGGCTATACTAAAAAAACAAATGAATGAATGAACATTGAAGTTCAACGTCTACATTTCCCATTGGCGATCCCAGGGAAGAAGGGTTAAGGACCTAAATCAACACTGAACCATCAGGGCAATCATACTGCTAAAATGGAACTTTGATCATCAGTGTGCCAGGCGAACGCTCCACCACTTGAGCAACGGCGATGGGACAACATTCAAAAACGTGATTTAAAATATAAAAGGAGATTTTTTTGTACAGCTTTCAAAAACGTGGGGAAATACTTTATTTTTGTGTGGACAAGATTGGCCTACGTTGACTTTCTGGGGACTGTCGGAATCAAATTACAGTGACTGGAGACGTTCTGCTATGTAACTATGTTTTACGTTTAGGATGAATTCGTATGCACGTTGTTAGTATGCATGAAGGGACTACAAATTATATTGGTCTAGAAAGACAGATGTTGTATGTTACTCGATGAAAAAATACCGTCTCACTAAGGGCTGTCGCATACACATCAACGTTCGTGCATGGAAAGTGTAAATGGGATCGCATGGGGGTTGAAGTTAGAGGTCCAGCGTTGAAAGGTATATTTCCCTATTAGTTGGCGAGGAGCGGATGGAAGAATCAACGACCTTCACTTCAACGCTGTGGAAATGTTATGGTGTACCTTGAACGGTTCGTCTGTTGTACTGACTGCGGAGCGCGCGTTCCCGTTAACAAATGCTGGCGAAGACAAAAATTGATGCGATGTGCATTTCCAGCATAAGGCCAGAGAACTTTCAGAGAGCAACACAAAATTCGACTGAATTTACTGTTTGAAGAAAGTAAGTGCGCTGTTCAGTGTACTGGCCAGCCGCCAGTAGGAGTCGTTATGTGTGTGACCTGGCATGACTTACAACAGTGATGAAGTAGGGAGGGACAGGCTGAAATCCATACAACTTGCCCGACACAGCCGTGGCCCTCCATCCGCTCTAGTCGGTGAAAGAGCAAACTTCGTTTAGTCTCAACTACGCTGTGTGAGGCTGGAATTCACTTACCTCTAATGAGGACCGAGGATTAGGAGTCATCAAGCTTGGCCAGTAATACACTGGGAGAATAGGAAAGGCTGATTGGATCCAAGTCGCACAAGCTGTATGTACTGCCTCGGTTTCAGACATCTAAACTATACAGTATGTCTGGAATAGAAAAATCTGTCAGGAATCTGATGCCAGAGGAGAGTTTGCAGCACGAACAACAACGAGGGTAAAATGTCGCCCTTACTGTGTAAAAACTAGCTCAGCTGATTTGATAGGGGTAGCACAGAAGATGACTAAAGTGTATGTCAGCAATAGAAAGAAAATCCGAGGTCTAGTCTGTGCCCGCTCGCTTTCTATCGCACGGACTTTAAAGATCCTGATGCTCATGTCCTAGAGTGCCGGCTACACAAACACCCAGTACGCCAAAAGGTCACTTCCACCTACCCCCAGTCGCACAGGATTGTGCTCAGTCGTCTGGGTGTCAGATTGTGCGCCCAAAAAGCTGCAAGTGGGCGCCTCCAGGACTCGAATTGGACATCATCATCATCATCATCATCATCATCATCATCATCATCATCATCATCATGATCATCATCATGATCATCATCATCATGATCATCATCATGATCATCATCATCATCATGATCATCATCATGATCATCATGATGATCATGATCATCATGATCATGATCATGTTCATCATCATCATCATGATCATCATCATGTTCATTATCATCATGATCATCATCATCATCATCATCATCATGGAAAAGGCTGACGATAACGATGATAGAAACAGAATAGAACGCATCGCCTGCAAAGAAGATAGCAGGCAATGATTTGAGACCACTATAATTATCAAGAAGAAAACGTCGTTAAGACGAAACATATCAATATAACCGATGAACTACCATGGCAATTTAAACTAGAGATTAGCGTGTTCCAATCTGTAGTAAGACTGTTGTTAAAACTGTTATTAAACAGCTTGCGAAGAAGCTGGTTGTGAATGAAGATGGCCATATCAAACCAGAAATAAGAAAGGAAACTGTTGTCACGGAGTCCGCCGCTGCACGTGCTTGCCTGCTACAATGATCAATTGTCAGCGTCACTGGCCAGTCATTCAGCTTCAAACTGACAGCAGCATCTTTATACACTGAGTGCATGTATGAAAATTAAAGGCGAGCTTTATGGCTGCAGTTAAATTATCAATGTTTGTTTATTATATTACTACTGCGACAGCTAGCCTTAATTAATGCACACTGCGTAAATGCGATTACCTGTATCCTTCAAGAGTCAATTAAAAAACGTATTTTCCTTTTTACTCTTCTGCGCTGTTGGTGGTTGTTGTCTTTTACACCAAATCGTGCTCGTCGTGTAATAAAATATCATTATTGTTATCGTCGTTATTGCCTGCTCTGGCTATGACTACACGGCAGTCCGGAGGCGAGGGTCAGTTTGGGTCATCGTGCGAGTTGACCCTGGGCTGACCAGTGAGCGACCTCAGACCGTTGCTCATTACGCTAACTCAAATCGCCACTTTTCCGCTCTGGGGCTGCTGACCATCATGCATTGCCCATAGTGACTATTGGTGACTGCGGAGGCATGCCTCTGAAATATTGTTTAATTATGAAAAGAATAAAATACCGGTATCACCCAAGTAGAAATAAAACGCTAGAACTTTGGTTTAAATTTAAAACCTTTTTACCAGCATGAATTAAATCGTTACAACATCCAACTTTAAATGAGTCAGACGGTTTAAAGCCTAGTTCTGATGGAGATAAATCTCTGACCCTCAGCTTGTAGACTAGAAGAGGCGATGCTCGAATTTGTGAGTGGCCTTTCTGAAAAAAATTCGTACTTGGAGTTTTTATTTTAGAGTGGAAATGCAGCTGTATTCTAGCAGTAGGCAATTTTGGTAATACAATGCCGAAACGAGTTCCATAATAATTGTGTAATGAGGAATTTGGGAATAACAGTTAAATTGTTTTTTTGTTTAAGTCTTTCTCTTTTTCCTTAGGTCTATTGTATCGTTAGTAAAAGGCAACCAAGCAATCCAATCTGACTGCAATGCAAGACAACGCGAATGTGTGTGCTTGTCGATGTACAATGTGCGAACACGCGGGCTGTGTAGATTGTTGTGGTATAACATGAACCCTAGTGGCAATGAATGTTTGTCTTCAGGCGTGCATGCGAGCTATCTAGACCATCTGGATACGTGATAGCGATATCTACGCCTTCCCTGTCTTGTCACAGAGCTGTCACACCAGTGCACCGTAGCACGTGCAATCATCGCTGACCGTTGACGGTGGCTATTGTTTCTGCGCCCGTTCCCTTGACCTCTGGCCGCCGTGATTATCATCGCCGCACATCATTGCTCACACACTGATTACAGTCCTCAGGAGGGTTCGCTCCCTGATTGTGGTCCCAGTGTAATGTAGCTCTCGAAACTTGTACCCGTGTTTATTCTGCTATTTTTTTTATTTGCCTGTCTTTCCCTCATTCTCTCATTCTCCGTCTCTGTCTGTCTGTCTCTCTCTTCCTCCCAACTCCCTTCCTCCACTTTCGCTCTCTCTGTCTCCGTGAATATACATGCCAATGAGTGTAAATTTATAGTTATGTGGTTGTGTTCTGTTTATTCCCCATGGGCTTAAAATGGTGGATTTAACAAACAGCCGTTTCGAACAAGTTTCAACCCATTAATAATATGTTCATTTTGTTGTATATACTTCTTTTTGTTTTACAAAGTTTTCACTATTTTAAGGTGCTTGAGGCTTGTCCTGAACACATTAAAATAACGTATCTTGTTGTAAGGTTGAAAGTATAATATCGAGCTTGTAAAATGCTATTGTACATCGTATTTGTTTACCATAGCCTTTGTGCACTACATTTTGCTTGTAACAGAACTTATCCCACATAATTATTATATCGGTACTTTTATCGAGGGAGTAACCGTGTTTTGTTCTTTTCGCTAGCGAATGCAGATCAAAGCTGACAGTACGCGCCGTTGAAAACATCATTGTCTTTCTCTTTGCCCCGTTCTTTCTGTGAACAAGTCGATTCTTATCACCGCAGCCACAAGGAAGTTTACAAAAGAGACGTGGTAGGTAACTATTCATGTGAAATGTCAAGACCTGCATGGTTGCTGGTATTAAATAATCCATGCCATGAGAGTGAGAACGTTCAGTCTAATAGCCTTAAGAGTATAAGTCTTAGAGCGCTTAGAATGTCATCATTGGCGTCATCGATTGTTATTCCTGTCAGTATTATTTTTGTTTTGCATGGCCGGAAGTAACTTTTTCAATGTATTTTTTTTGAAGGAATACAATTTATGTCACGTCGTTAAGAGTGAAAACATGACATTACATGATTATTGCTTTAGGTCCAGCGGACTTTTCCGATTAAGAGTGAAAGAACTTTAACGAGTTAAGAGCGTTCGCAAAGAACAGCAAGGAGATTTTTGAAATCGTACGTTTTTGTGATGACAGCGGCTCGTGGCTGAGCTTCAGCCATGTTTGTTTTGGAAAAAGTCGCGCAAATAGTATAATAACTGGCTGGAAAGCTCGTGCAAATACGGGATAATTCTCGCTCTATTAGCGTGTTTGCTCTCTTTCTCTCACCCCAGAGCAGCTAGAGTCAGAGCCAGTTCGTTACAATCTGCTGCTCTCCCTTTGCAAGCTTTTGTTATCCTACTGTGTGTGCTTAATCAATTAAACCCGTCGATGATCTTGCTACGGACAAACCAACGTGTTTGAGTTAACCAGTATAGTTCCATACAGGGGTAATTTTAACCTCCTCCCACTATTGAACAGAGCATGCATGGTTTGCGAACCCCAGAGGCGCTTATCTGTACCAATCAATATGAGTATACGTGCATGCATCCCGGATCTTGGGGCGCCTGCCTAGTGTACCAGAACACCCTTTCGTGGGCGCATGGGGCAGCATGAGTTAGACCCTGTACCGTTTAACGCCATGAGTAGCTTCAGATTTTTTTTTATTTATAGTCTTTTCATTGATAAAATGATATTAGACTTTCACAAACATATATATACATAGACATACACACAAACACACATGCATAAACATAAACACATATTTATGTACTGTATCAAAAAAAAAAGTTATGTCAGTATGTAAGATAATGTACGCGATTTTTTTTTAATAAGTATATGATTATATAAAATATCTGTCATACTATCGGTTTCATTGATCAAAACATTGTTTGCCTTGTATAATGGTAATAATGTTGTACATTCAAATAATAAATGTTGTACAGATATTGTTTGCTGGCATATCAATGAATATCAGTTATGTATTTTGTGCTTCATGAATTCAAACGCATTTTATATATGATTTTTGAAATATTTCTACTACATGATAAAATGTTATGTTTGTTTAATGATTTTTGAAAATGTCTTTTTATTAATGAAACCAATTCATGCCTCGATAATGTAATATTACAATTTGAGATTGAATTTGTATTTTTAGCTCCAATTTTGGCATGTTTGTCCGACTGTTCATTCCAGTACTAGCCAGAATGAGACGAAACCCAACAAAAATCAACATTTGTATCTCTGCTAATAATTGCATGTATTATATGATCAATTTCAAATATTAGATCTGGTCTAGTAGTATATTCCCAGGTTTGAGTCAATCAATTAATTTAAATTGATTGTAAAACAGATTTTGAATCTACACAAATGAGCAAGTTAACTATATCCAGGGATGTTTCAAGAATATGGTTTAAACAATGTTTTATTCAGTTAAATTTCTGATCAGACAAATACAAAAAATACAGTAACAGGAATACACAAAAGGCAAAGCTTAAGTGAGTGCATACCTGTATAAGTTACAATAATCTGTTTCAATTTAGGCGGAATAATTACATCAAGAATATATTGTAATGCTCTTAATATATGGCATATAATTCACCGGAAAATATAGAAAATCCTTTTCCAATATAGTACGAATGTTCTACTTTCAAAGCTGGTATAACAAACCCTGCACCACTATTAGATGATTCAAGTACAGATCCATCTGTAAATATGTTTAGGTGATTTGGATGATAGTGTTCAAAGTGTTCTTTCACTTCACTTACTAGAACATTATTGTTTTCACCTTTAGTAATATTAGAATATTCTATATTAAAGTTAGCAGATAAATGTTCACAATATGGTATTTGAGGTATTAAAGGTTGAATCGGAATATTCAAAATATCAATCTTACATGCAGTCATTGTTGTGTTGACAAAATTCTTAATTGGCTGGAGATCAAGAATTTTTTCAGAGCATTTAGGATATTCTTTATGTGTAGCTATGATATTCTTCATGAGTAGCTCTTCAGCTGGAAATGCGCTACGTAAAAACGATTTAAAAAATAACAGTAATATAAGATTTCCTTTTTTCTTCATTTTTTTGTGTGCAAATGTGCTCTTCGCGGTATAAAGTATGAGAGGTGGAAGGATGTGGAGTTTGAGGTCCGGCTTCCTCGTCTTCGTCCAGTAACATCGCAAGCATTTGGATGTTGAATAATGAATCGTTTTTACTATACCCCCGTGGATAATTTGTTTCACGCATCCTATCATGGTTTTGAACGTTCTTTTTATTGTCTTCGATCATCGGAGGAAGCGATTTCCACTGCTAGAAGCGGAGTACACTTTGTCATCACTCGATGAATAACATTCATATACAATGGATCTGATCAGTAACTCTTTTATGTTGATGTTGACCCTTAGTCATTTGTATGAGTTCTAAACACGCGTTCGCGTGCGAGAGGGAGGGAGAGAGGTGATGGCTTGGCGTCAGATTAATTAAGGGAATTTGAATTCCTCACTTTTCAAACGAAAAAGGATGGTCCAAATGATTGCACGTGTTGGGCATGGGAACGCTTCCTTCTTTTCTATTCGCCTTCCTAGTACTTGATCCCCAAAGAAAGTTTACAGTAGCACAAGTACCACAGTATAAGCACTAGTGGAAAGCGTTAAGATAGGTGGGTGATTTCTCCTTAATTTTGTCACATCAGAAGCTAACTGCGGCTATTTCCGTTGTATCAGTGTAGCATTCATTTGCGCGAAGGTCTAGAGTGTTGACCCTGAAAAATTCTTCTGTTTGGGAGGCAGACATAGCTGATAGGGTGGAGAAAAGACTGGGATGGGAGGGGAGAGGTGGGGGGTGGGAGAGAAAAACTGTTTCGGGAGGAGAGGTGGTCTGGGTGGGAACTATTTTAGAGGATAGAAACAAAAAAATACTGGCTTCTGTTGTAGAAACATGTGACTCCACTGAAGCTAAGGAGAACACCCAGGCAGAGAGCAAGACACAGATTTAGATCATGTAATGTGTCGGAATCTTGACGTTTCTCGGCACGTAAGAAAGTTCAGTTCCTCCTTTTGCTAATGCTAGCATTGACATGTAGCTCTTCATGCTTTAGTTAGTGTGGTAGCTTGTTGAGAACTGTTGCTTTTTCTGTCTTAATTGGCGTGTTCAAACTGAACGTGATATTGTACGTTAGAAAATCCCTGACATTTTACAGTCTTAGAAGGTAAAAAAACATGATACAAATTTTAAGTATTTCTCTTCAACAATTTTAAGTTCTTTTTTGGATGCAAGTGGATTTTTGCAGCTTGCAATATAGGTGATGCTCCCCGCTGGGACTGTGCCAGGTCCATCGCCTGTAATTTTTGTGGAGATCAAGCGTGTTTGCCAGTATCAGATTCTTGTATCTGGCAAACTCCAAGAGGCTCAGACCTCTGTCATTTGTCTCGTTGTTGCAGTGGGGTTCCCACGTATATCCCCGGTTGTGATACGCATTTTGTCCAACGTTGGCATTCCAGTGGCTTTTGACTACATCCTTCTTCGGCACTTGGGCAAGGACAACCTGCAGATGTAAATAGAAATCCTCGTCTTCGCTGTCGTCATAGTCTGATGTTGGGGCATAGGCCTTAATGATGGTGATGTTGAAATGGGCTGCTTTCATACGGATGGTAATGAGTCTACTGGAGACTGGGCGGCAATCCATGACAATGTCTCTTTGGAACAAGAATCCAACTCCCGTGTTCGTGCCTGTCATCTCTGCCGTTGAAATAAAGCTTGTGGCCTGTGTCGGTCGTTGTTTTACCTAAACCATCACACAAGCCATTGGACAGCAAGATAACATGCGCACAGTGGTGAAGAAGTCCGCTGGTTAAACGATCGTCTGTAGTGCCCGAACGCCCTACGAGTTATGGCATAAGATAGGATAGGAATATGGGTGAAACAAAAGTGCAAACTCTATATAATCATATTCACTTTATGTTGCCTGTACACTCACTTTAGGCATACATATAATGTAGGGTTATAATTATATATTTTGCATTTGCAGAAATTTTTAACTATCTTTTTTTTGTTTCTTGGCGAGCTGTTTTGACATTCCATGTATTGATTTCATTTATTAAAAGAAATCGGAGGTAATGGCACATATTTGTCGTATAATAAACGACCGGCAAACCCCTGTATTAAATCCAATGGACATGAATGTCACAAGTTTTTGACTGCACACACTTTATTCATTGTTTGTGTTTCTGTGCACTAATAAGTTAGCTGTTATGTCTGTTAAATTATATTATGACTTTTCTGGTTGAGATTGGTTATGACTTTGTATTGAAGACGTAACATTTTCACAGTTCAGATATCTCTTTAAAGAATAATTTTATGCAGACAGGGAAACGGTCTTTTGACAAAAGCAGCAAAATAAGGTTTCTTCTACAAAAGAATTAAATTTCAGTTTGTTCGTGAAAAGTATACCTCTGTCACCTGATGTTTATGTTCATACTTTGATAAAATGTAGTTGTTCATATTATAAATTATAGAATTAGGAAGGCGTGAAGGCGTAATACAGATTTTGTAGGGACTGTAATGTGGGTTATTTTAAAGATGAATTTCACTTTAATTTGTGAGTTTCCAAAGCACAAGTACATTCGACAAATGTTTAGTTCTATGAAATATCATGCAAGTCAATGTTTAAATTATGGAATTTGTTTCGGCAAAGAAAACAAGTGTTACTGAAATTGAGTAAATGTATCAAACTAACAAATGGCGTATACTAACAATATTAACAATATTGGTAGAATGTTATTGTTTTGTTAGTTACAGTTGGAATGTTAGCAGTGTTATTGTTTAATTGTTTTTATAACTAAATTATGATTGTTATGGTTTTCCTCCACACCTCAAAAAGGGGCGATTAATGGAATTAAATCTTCAATCTTATTTGCGTTATTTTTTTTATTGCTGTGAGGTGCGTATTACGTATTTTTATGTGTTTTAAGTCATTATAATGACTAATGTGTCATTGGCCTGAAAAAGTGACTACGTTATTGCTTCTGATTCGATGTTGATTGGGCTGTAAATCTAGGATCCAATTACATATTGCGAAACAAAAAACTATCGTCGTTTTTTTCCCATTTATCAACGTGTTGTGACATATTTTAATCCGTATAGAATTGCAGACGCAGGTGCAAACTCTCATTTATTTTGACATGTTGCACTCCTAAACAATCAAGATAAGCGAAGCGGTGAAACAAATAGAAAAGTAAACGAAATAATCGATTAATAATATTTATCCACTTTGACCGTTATGTTTAAGATTCACGATTTAAGGGATTTAACTCTCGTTGCCCAATTTGGAGCGTGGAAGAGACTAAGATCTGTACGTATTATGTCGAACGGAGGAAGTATCGTTAAACAGGCGTCATACGGAACAGTTAATCTCCCCAACTCCAGAAAACAGACACTGTGTTATAGATCTACATCAACTAGCTTTGGGTATGGTGGTAACAGTCGATATAATTTTTCAGTCCTTGGTGCACTAAGCGTTAGTTTTCAACGCTGAGGAAAGGTGTTGAGGAGTATAAAGCATGGTGAACTCGTTGAAGCAAATGGGGATTGAAAGAAAGGCCTTTAAGAATATTAGAGTATGCAGGTGTATTGTAATTATTATTGTATTATATGAAAAGGTCACTTTTTACAAAGGGCTTAATATAACTATGTGAGAAAGTTGTATATCGTCTTTCTCCCTGCAGGATCTCATTGTCTTCTGGCATATAGGCCTAGCTAAAGTGTGAATGTCGCGAGCACTCGAGCTAATGTCTCATCTGTATGGTTCAGGCGGTGTAAAGTGTATTTCCCCTTTCCTTGCGAGCTTGGTTGCATTATAGCAACGTGCATCAGGTGCAGCCGTATAGGCCTGATTGGCTGTGTGAGTGACGTGTGGTTGGAAAATCCATCTATCAATGTCCAAGTTGAGGGCTCTGTTGTCCCCCTTGTATAACCTTTACACAGGCGGTTGTATCTGGACACGCAAGCGCCTACGCCTGTGACGCGTCTCGCTTTGGTTATCTATAATATTATAGATAAGATATTATCGATAACTAAAGAGAGACGCGTCACAGGCATAGACGCTCGCGTGTCCAGATAGGCCTACAAGCGCCTGTGAACCTTTGCATGTAACACTGTTAGAAGTAGTCTTTTTCTTTTTTTCCTACTCTATACAGCACTCGCTGACTTCTTCAGAGCCTAACCCCAAACTTTTGTGTAATCCTTTATTTCAATCTCTGCTCTACCTACATTTAACTCTCCACCTCCCCATGTATATTTTTTTTTCTACTCCACACCCTGCATCATCACTCGGTGTTCTCGTGTCGCTGGAGCGTCATGAATAATTCATATCGCAGTCGGACCAATCAGGCATCAGGCACGAGCACGCGCGCGCACGCGAATGGCAGCGATGGGGAAAGAAGAGACGGGGAAAGAAGCTGGGAGGTCGTGCGCGAAACGGGTTGATGTTTTTGTCTCATACCGCATTCTCATTGCAACAACTACCGGCGACGCCGAGTGTAAAAATCCTACAGCGGGCTGTGTCGTCTCTCTGTGCTAACTTATCAAACCGGCGAGACCATTAGGCCTATGTGTGAAAGGTACTTTAGAATAAATAAACTAGACTTCTGAAATTCCAAAGTGAGGTGCAATAATTAAACTTTACAGCGTACAGTGCAATCAATTCAAATATCATTTTAAACTTGCAGCATACGGTTCTTGCCCCTTGCTACAATGATTTCAAGAACAAACTGATTTTTTAAAGTTTATTTTATGCATATAGATTTGTTTCTTTAGCAATACGTTGGATTTTCGTTTGTTTTGGGTGTCATGTCCAATACCACGCTGTGCGTTTAGAACAATAAGGTGATCTGGCCGTTGGAGTTTGTCCTAGTAACACCTTGGATTTTCACTTTTGCCAAAGATGCTTTCATCAGTGAATGGACTCAACTTTAATACTTTAGCGTACAGGTGTTTTTCCTTGTGCTATACCTTGGATTTCTTGGTGTGTCTATGGCCACTGTGGCTGACGATGCTTTGAGCAATAAAACTGAAACAATTGTAAGGCGTATGCCATAGGGGTGCTTTTCCCTTGTCTTTACGTGGGATTTGTGTGTGTATTTGTGTCGACTACCCCTGTGGATAAATTTGCTTAGAACACCAAATTGAACTGTCTTTAGATTTACTTTAACAAACGGGTGTACTACCCGTCCTTGCGAGTCTTTGGAATTTAAGCGTGCCTACTTGCCGGAACTTTTGAATGACGTCTGTCGATTTTCTGAAAGAAAACGGAAAGTTAGGTATTAAATATTGACTTTATCATAAAATAATATCTTGTGGAAATATGTTCGACCGGTTTGTTTTGGACATGTTGACGATTCAGCCCGTGTGCGGATTCGTGCAACTTTGGAAATAACTTGGCAAAGAGGTAAGGATTAGTTGTACATTTTTCTATTTTATTAAATTCTTTAAAGTTAATAAGACACACGGTAGCTGGTCTGGTTGGTCTTAGGTAACCTTCACAATGTTAGTTTAAGAAAATAATTAAACTTTGCCTATGTTTAATTTCAGTACGTGGAGGAGCTTTGCATGATTTTAACCCCCGTTGGGGTGCCGGGGGTTTCAGTATAAATAGTATCCCCACTTTCTGGAAATTTAGTGCTTTAAATTCCCACTGTCGCTGTCTTTCTCATTTGCTCTTTCTCATTCCTGCTCTGTTCTATCAATCTGCTAAACTATCTTCTTCTTCGCTAGACCAGTCACCTACCTTTTTTCTTGAAAACTCTTCCGGGACAAGACTCCTTATTTATTTATGAGGTCTGTTGGATCAGCTTGGGAATATTGGACGCTTTCTGCCAGGCCAGGTGGTCACTAGGGCTTCCTATGATGTTATTATTTAGCAATGTAGGCATTTTATATGTATGTGTTTTGTTGATATTTTATACTGATGTTTGTATTCTATTTTGTTTGTGTAAACGGGGGTTCGATAAATTAGAGTACAGCCTCAGCGTCCCCTGCGTGGGATCTTTATTGTAAAGTGACTGGCTGGTGGAGAGCTTTCAGTTTTACCACTAGGGTTGTTTTAGCAGATCTTTTATGCGGATCAGGGGTTGTCCGGTCCTGATTTGGCTCGCAAGAGTCCGCTGGATCTAAAGCAATAATCATGTAATGTAATGTAATGCATGATTTTAATTTGAAATTATCATGTTCAGTTTAATCTCTAGCTGTCTCCCCCCCCCCCTCCCTCCCATCTTTCATTTCTCTCTTTCTCTCTCTCACACACGATTGGGTTGGTGCGGGTGGTTGGATGGGAGAAGGCCGGCGAGAGAGAGAGAGAGAGAGAGAGAGAGAGAGAGAGAGAGAGAGAGAGAGAGAGAGACTATACTTTATGTCAGTCTGAACCATGAAGAAAGTGAATTTATTTTATGATTGCGGATTTGTTGTAAAGAAGACGACATGCCAAATGTAGGGAACTTTGTAAAAGGCGGATTTTAACGACAATTGCCTGTGGAATTCACGATATTTTGCTTTTAAATTCGTTCTCTTCCCAAATCCCTCGTTGATATTAATTGCCGTTATTATGTTGGAGTAGCAAAGAATCCTTAAAAGCTTTCACAACAAATTTTGACGATCCATGTCATTGGCATCCTCAGCCAAATGAAATAGGCAGCACCTCTTAAACGCTTGAGCCAGATTTAAAGTCGTTTCACCAAATTCGAATTCGATGTTGAAATATAAACTGCTGTGTTATGGGTGCGTACTTATTGTTGTTAAAACAGGGTTAGCATATGTGAGGTGTATTTGCTTAATTATAATCTTGCTTAGAAATCTTTGAAATAAGTGGGAATACTACATTCGAGTTTAAGGAACTGAAACCGATGGTAAGAGCTCCTTTAAAAGCATTAGTTTAAACACTCAGGAACATTTTTTATTTATTTATGAAAATAAATCTGTAATGATTGCGCAGAGCTAGCAGCTTAGGAGCGAACGATCGTCATCCAGCCTTCTGTTTCTTGTATTGGCAATCAGTGTCAATAGAACACCTTCAAGTCCAGGTTGGTCCCTCAACATTAATACCAACATCCACCTCCCCGCCCCCCACATCTTCATTCCCTCCAACACTGCCACGACTTACATTATTATTATTATTATTATTATTATTATTATTATTATTATTATTATTATTATTATTATTATTAATTTGTATAGCGCACATATTTCGCCGTTCTTGGCGACTCAAGGCGCTGGCCGATAAAGGATCTAACTCAAGCCGCCCGAGGCGCAAACTTGCAGCTTTTGGGCGCATCGTAATAACGCTCCAGACAACTGAGCACAATCCTGGGCAGCCAGGGATCGGGGAGAAGGACCTACGTGCATGCTGGGTGTGTTCTTGTCACTGGCACTCACCCGTCTAGGACATGAGCGTCAGGATCTTTAAAGTCCGTTATGATGGAATGTATGCGACACACAGACAAGAACTCGGTTTATACTCTTATCCGAAGGAGTAGGAAACGGGAGTAAAGTGTCTTTCCCAAGGACACAACACAATGCTCCGGCCTGGGCTCGAACCCGGGACTTTCAGATCCGCAAGCCAAAGCTCTACCATTAGACCACCGTGCTTCCCTAATTCGCCGTTTCCCTCTGTTCTTATTGCCACCCCCACGTTGAGGACACCATTATCTAGCGTAGCCCGATCTCGACACAAACGCTGCATCTTTAGCACCCAGCAGCGACAGAACCATCAACATGTTGGCCGCTTAAAGTAGGACGAAGAAGAAGAAGAAGAAGAAGAAGAATGAACAGGAAGAGTTGAAAATTGCCTGCTGTTCTCTTGTTTCTTTCTTTGCGCAAAGTTACTAGCATTTAAGTGATAATGTGTCAATCATTGGCAACACGATCTCCGGAATAGCCTGTAATTACCAAATGTTTTAACATGAAGCATTATCAAATTAAATCGTCCTTATTAGCGAGGAAAATGTTGATTTGAAAAAAAAATTCAATTCGAGAAGAGAATATCTCTGAATTGGCTCTTGCTATTTCACCTTTGAAAAAGAAAAGGTACGATGTCAGTTGGGTTTCACCTTTGATGATGAGATGATTACATCTTTCATATGTATATGCAATTTTAATTACCGTTTCGTTCTTTCTTCTTCTTCTTGGTTGTCGTTCTTCTTCTTGTGTCCAAATGTAAATTGTAATTAGCCTGTAAAAGTTTGCAAAATTATATTTTTGTCCGTTATCTCCCTCCCTTCTTACCCCCAATTTCATCGAGTTAAACCTTTGCTCCTTATATTTGTGGCCGAAAAAAAGAAGAAGAAATGCAGTATATAATTTAAAATGTATGTTGTTTACTTTTCTTATTGTATCGAAAACTTGTAGCCAAAAAATTCTTGGAGTCGTATTTCTTCTTGTTGAATAAGATATGGTCTTAGTAGATCTTACATAGTCAGCAGTCTCCGGTAGCGACACGTTTTGTAATGGAAATTCTTTATTTGATAACTTGGGGCTGAAATATGGTTTTGTTATATATGTTCAGTTCAGTTCTTGTATTTAAAGTCTATTCATTTGTTCAATGATTTTAGACAGTCACGAAATTACAAACACGTAATCAAAAGCGAACTCATACACACGCAAACACACACATACATACACAAATATATATGTACATACACATATATACACATACACACATATTTTTATTTATTTATTTATTTATTTATTTATAAGGCGCTTTCCCTCGCAGAGATCAAAGCGCACACATACACCCACACACACCATGTGTACTGCACAGACACACACACACAAATAGCAGCAAAAAAAAAAAAAAAAAAAAAAAAAAAGTTTTAATTGTATGTGGCAGTAAAAAGGTATGTCTTCAACATTTTCTTAAAGGAGTTATAGGATGTCGCATGGCGTACATCGGCTGGGAGGCTATTCCATATCAATGGTCCTTGGAAAGAAAATGATCTCTCACCACATGATTTGTTTGTAAATGCTCGAGGTTTTAGTTTCATGGTGTCATTACTAGAGCGGAGAGACCTTGAAGGTGTGTAGATCTGGAGGAGGTCTGACAGATACCGAGGGGTGTTGTTCGATAGTGCATTGTAGCACATGCATGCAACCTTATATTGTATCCTTGCAGACACTTTGAGCCAATGGAGTTCTTTGAGAAGGGGGGTAATATGTTGGCGTCTTTGTGATCTTAAAATCGAGCGTGCTGCTGAATTTTGAACTTTTTGAAGTTTCTTTGTAAGGGAACTTGGGGCTCCCGCAAGTAGACTATTTCCGTAGTCCAATCGCGAGAGCACGAAAGAGACTACAAGAGTCTTAGTTGCATCAGTGGTGAGGTACCTGCGGATGCCTGAAATTCTACGTAGCTCATAGTTAGCTAGTTGACATACTTTAGAAACTTGTTTTTTCATTGACAAAGAAGAATCGAACAACACCCCCAAGTTCCTGACACACTCTGAAAACGCTATCGTATTCTCCCCAATCTGCATTTCGGTAGGGAGGTACTTTTTGGCATTATATTTTGATGCAAGAAGAATTTCTGTTTTGTCTTGATTAAGTTGAAGTTTGTTGACCATCATCCAGTCACGAACATCTGCAGTACAGTTTTGAATGCTTTTAGTTGCAATGCTCAGGTCACACAGCTTTGCAGAGGCTTTCAACTGAGTGTCATCTGCAAATGACTGCTGCTTTACATTGTGCTGGGAAATGAGGTCGGCCAGTGGATTTATGTACAACGTGAATAGGATGGGACCCAAGACAGAACCTTGTGGAACACCATATTCAAGAGAAACAGACTCTGAGCGTAGACCACCCACTGAAACATATTGGAATCTTTCAGAAATGTAAGACCTGAACCACTGTATAGCTGTGCCTCCAACACCAAAGCATGACTGCAAACGTGCAATAAGAATCTCGTGATCTATGGTGTCGAAGGCAGCGGACAAGTCTAAGAGCGCGAGGATGGACACTTTATTTTCATCAAGATCAATTAACATGTCATTCATCATGCATGTCAATGTTGTCTCAGTGCTATGACCTTGTCGATAGGCTGACTGATAGGGACTGCACAAACTGTTAGAAGCAAGGTGAGCTTGGAGTTGTTTCAAAACAACTCTTTCAAGTAACTTACTTAAGAAAGGCAGATTTGAGATTGGTCTAAAGTTCTTAAGCTCATTTGGATCAAGGTTACACTTTTTCAATAATGGTCTAACCACTGCTGTTTTAAGATCTTGCGGAACAGTGCCTGAGGATAGTGACTCATTCACAATCTCTGTAATTGCAGGCAATACAGTGTCGATGTGTTGCAAAAGGAGACTAGTGGGAATAGGGTCACGTTCACAAGATTTGGGTGGCATTTTCTTCAAAATCTCACCGACTTCGGTCTCAGAGACTGGGGTGAAAGACAGAAATGGAATGCCCATGAATGGTTCGACTTCTGACTGTGGGCTGACGACTGCAGTACTGTCAAGGTTGTGACGAATTTTGGCAATTTTGTTTTGAAAATATTGTACAAAAGCATCAGGAAGCTTTTCAGGTTCAATGGAGGTGGGAAGGTCAGCAGGACCCGTCTTACCCGTCATTGTATTGACAATGTTAAACAACTCTTTGTGTGACTTAGCTGATGATACTTTCTCACAAAAATGATCTTGCTTTGCTCTGTCAGTGAGCACCGTGACAGCATTCTTTGCAATTTCAAAAATCTGTCTATCAACAGTTAATCTGGTCTTGAGCCATTTGCGCTCAGCTTTGCGCCTTGCGCGCCTCAGGGCTAAGAGCTCCTGAGCAATGGAGGCAAACCAGGGCGCTGACTTGTGACCATGAAGCCTCCTTTGTTTTAGGGGAGCATGCTTATCAAGGAGGGAGCGCATGAACAAGTTCAGTTGCTCACAAGTAGGAAAAGGACATGTTGTAAAGAATTCGCATAGATCTGCTTTAAATTTCTCAAAGTCAATAGCCCGTAGGTTGCGGACTTGAATGTATTCTGGGACAACTTTAGGCAGAGGAATGTTAAGGGAACACAGGACGGTGGAATGGTCAGAAGTCAGCACATGAGTCACTTTTACAGCATGGATGACATTGTCACCCTGACGGTGAACAGCCACATCAAGAGTGTGTCCACGCGCATGTGTGGGTTCAGTAACTGCCTGTACCAGGCCAAACTGTTAAAAAATGTCAATGACTTTTGCGGGCAAGGCTTTCATTGGAGTGTCAAAATGTACATTGAGGTCACCTAGTATGAGGAGAGTTCCACGGAGCTGATTGCAGTACTCCAGGAAGTCAGGAAGTTGGTCTACAAAAATTTTCTCTGTCAATTTGTTTTTTTGATTTGGGGGAGGACGGTACACACAAAGAGCTTGTACACAATGCTGAGGAAAGGATACACGCATGTGTAAAATTTCCACAGAAGTATGTTCAAAATCAAATGTTGAAACAAAGGCAATGTAACGCTGCAGACAAGAACGGTACACAACAACGATGCCACCTCCACGGGTAGCGCGAGGTAAAGACTGAACAACATAGCCCTCAGGGCACAGTTCTTTACACTGAAATTCATCGCCATGGGCACGCAGCCATGTCTCTGTAAGGAACATCAAGTCAATATCATTGTCACGAATAAAATTACTTATTGCTATTCTCTTTAGACGCTGCTGGGCACTTTGCACTGACTGAGCATTGAACGTGCACACAATTAATTTTGTGTCTTTAGGTCCAGTGCCACTGTCACATGTCATTTGCGTCATGTTCAGAGCTGTGTCACTGTTCACGACACCTGAAAAGACATCTGGGGATGTAAAAGATAGGTCAGATGTACTAAATGGTAGGGGGTGATCCCCTGACGTATTATCTTTACCGTTCATTAGAAGGAAATCATCACAGAGTCCAGAGGAAGATTTCGGAGTTAGCAGAGGCATCACAGAGCCACCAGGAGAGGGCAGAGTCAGCACGGAGCCACTAGGAGACGGCAGAGGCAGCACGGAGCCAACAGGAGACGGCAGAGGCAGCACAGAGCCACCAGAAGGCAGCATGGAGCCACCAGGAGACGGCAGAGGCAGCACGGAGCCACCAGGGGGCAGCACTGAGCCACCAGGAGACGGCAGGGGCAGCACGGAGTCACCAGGTGACGGCATAGGCAGCACGAAGTCACCAAAGGGCAGCACGGAGCCACCAGGAGACGGCGGAGACAGCACGGAGTCACCAGGAGACGGCAGAAGCAGCACAGAGTCACCAGGATAGGGCAGAGGCAGCGCGGAGTCACAAGGAGATGACAGAGGCAACACGGAGTCACCAGGAGATGGCAGAGACAGCACGGAGTCACCAGGAGATGGCAGAGGCAGCGCGGAGTCACCAGGAGACGGCTGAGTCAACACGGAGTCACCAGGATTTGGCAGAGATGGCAGAGACAGCACGGAGCAACCAGAAGATGACAGAGGCCGCCTGGAGCCAACAAAGGATAGTTGAGGTGGTGTGGAGCCACCAAACGGCGGAAAACCAGGTCGACTAAGCAATAATCCAGGGGGTGGCAAGGGGCCACCAAGCAGCAGTAATCCAGGGGGCAGGACAGGGCCACCAAGCAGCGATAATCCAAGGGGCGGCACGGGATCACAAAGCGGTTGTATTCCAGGTGGAGGCACCTGGCCACCAAGCGGTGGTAATCCAGTGGATAGGAAGATTCTACAAGCTTCCAGTGAGTGTAAAGTGAAGTTCATTGTCTGTAGAAGACTGGGAGCAAGAATGGCGCTAGCACAGACCATAATGGGGAGAGCCATAGGCACAAAGCTTGCAACCCTCATTCCTTTGGAACAGTCACTGTGAGAGGGCTGGGGAGTAGGAGGCGGAAGAACCATGTCTGTAGCTGTGGACATGTACTGTTCTCCGGAAGTCTGAGACACAGGAGGAAGATTGTGCCACTGCCTGTGCAGTCGGCCAGCGCGCTTTCCACGTTTAGTAGGCTGTTGACTTAAAATGCCAAGGGACTGGATTGTCTGATACACGTGGTGGGGAAGTCGATTGCAAACATTGGCTAGCTTGCGTATTATTGACATATCCATGTTTGTTTTGCAATAATGTCAAGGGCTATTTATAGTCTTATTTGACACTGAGGGAATTCCCCAGTACTGCCTGTGAGTAAGTGATCAATAACGTTTTAATTAAAGTAGTAATGGCAAATTGCCTGAGCTAGTGAGTGGATAGTCACAATTATATTCAACAAGAGTAATTAGTCTTTCAGATAGTGAGTGGATAGTCACAATTATATTCAACAAGAGTAATTAGTCTTTTTAATCAGTACAATTCCTGATATGCCTGACTGAGTGAAATCAAATCAAGACTGGTGAAAATAATCTTTCACAATCTTTCACAATGTAGAGAATATGAAAAAGCTTTAAAACTGCAAGAAATATCGAAAATATCCAAAAATACTTTTGATCACTGTCAAGAGGACACTACCACAAACACAACTGTATAACTTTTATGCCACAATGTCTACTTAAACCACATAAATTACACAAAAACACAGGAGCAGACATGCATAGCAGCCTACTGGCGCAGAACTCACTCACAAGCTTCATACAGAAATGTTAAAAAATGTTTCTTAAATCAGTACTAAGCATAATGCTGGCTATTTTTCTATTATTATCTTGTTGTACAATATATTATTAATTTCATCAGTGTATTTTAGCATTACTTCTTTTTCTGTGTATAATGGCAACAATGATGAACACTCAAATAATAAATGATTTATATTAATTGGTTGTTGGCATATACAAGTAATGCCTTATTAATCCAAGCGCATTTTGTATATAACTCTTGAAATATTTCTTGAACAGGACATACTATTTTGTTTATTTACTAATTTTTTGAAAATGTCTTTCCACTAATGAAATGAGTTCTTGACTAAATAATTTAAGGTTAGAATTGTTTATTGATTTGTCTTTGTAATAATAAATAATAAATATAAGGCTATGAAGGATAAGAAGTTAATAAATTCAATAGTAAATTCCTCTCTCCAGTTACCAGCTGTTTTGGGCGCAGACCTTTTCGGACGTTAATATTCAATATTAGAGTTCGAGAGTAACTGCTCCACACTTTTTGTTTGTATTCTAATGGAAGTTGTATAAACATTGTCTTCTTGTTGACATTAGGATGTGGCCAGGTACACGAAAGAAAAAGCATCAGTATTGTAAGGTAGCCACACTTTCATTGTTAATATCTTTAAGCCATTAGTTACTTGTTGAACTTAGGATATGGACATGTACACGTTAAAAAGTAAACCGATTCCAGTATACAGACAACCCTCCAGTTACCGACGCACCCTGTGTTGACCTCTTGTCGCCGTCCTGCTGTACAGTGAATCATCTGTAGTTGAACTTAAAACTGCGGATTATACGAGAGCGTAGAAATTATGTTTCATTGCTTTTAAAGGTCATTTTCATATTTAAAAAATAAATTCATTGACATAGGTGTGCCAAATAACTCTAGCATGTGCTTAATAAATTGCGGTTCAAATCCGGACTGCTATTAAATTTTAAACTAACTTTGAGCACAGGCCTTCTCACTGCTTCCATCATCCTTATGGTTGTTAGTGTTCTGAAGTTAGATTGCTAGTGGTGCCGGGTAGCTCAGTTGGTAGAGCGTCTTACTAGTAACCGAAAGGTACCTGGTTCGAATCCCGGATTGGCCAATGTGTGACCATATTATTTTCCCCTTACCATCAACTGGTTCGCTGGTGTCAGAATAATGTGACCAGTAGTCGCCTATACGCTTCGGTGTCGTGTGACTATAATCTACAGTTACTAATTAGTTAGATTGGAATTTGAAATGGTCCCTATTTCCACATTGTCTTCAGTGGCGCTGCTTTGGCAGTAGCTGCGCTTTCTCTGATAAAAGATATATGAATATATGGGAGGCAAGGGTATGGGGCTGAGAAGACCGATTTCAAACAAATATAAAGGTCTCATTATTCAGACTGTCTTCCATGCATGATCAACGAAGTCGAAACAAAACAGCAGATATATAGGATTGTTTAGGAAGAATGTGGATTGTATTGGAGTTATGTAATTAAAATGCTGAGAAAAACCGTGAAAAGGGATTGATGGGAAAATATCCTACAGGTGAAGTTTGCTAGTTATTCATTGCTTACGGGTTCCAGCGGGCTGCAAAGAGCCGAATCGGGACCACAAAATCAGGACCACAACCCGGTTGAAAGAGGACTCGCCCCCGATCCGCACTAAAGACCCGCCGCGAAATAACCCCAGTGGTAACACCGAAGGCACCCCACCAGCCGGTGACACAAAGGCATCCCACGCAAGGGACGCCGAGGCCACACTCCAATCCATCGAACCACAGATTACAAAAAAAAAAAATACAAACATCATTTAAAAACATCAACTAAACACATAGAACATGCCCACGTTGCTTAATAATAACACCATAGGGAAGCCCCAGCGACCACCCGGCAGAAACGTCCAAACACCCCCTAACCGACCCAACAGACCCCATACACAAATGAGGAGTTTTGGAAGAGTTTTCAATAGAAAAGGTAGGAGACTGGTCTAGCGAAGAAGAGGATAGTATAGATTGATAAAACAGAGTAGGAATGAGAAAGAACAAAGGAGAAAGATAGCGACGATGTAAATTTAAAGCACTAAATTTCCAGAAAGTGGGGATACTATTTATACAGAAACCCCATTACCCGCACGGAGGAGGGGATGGCGGGTATAGGTGAATGACATATTGAAAGAGTGAATACTGTAGACAACGGAAAAGGAAAGCAAAGGCAGAAGTACAAAGAGTGATAGAAAAAATGAAATTTAAAGCAATTAACTTCCAGAAAGCGAGGGAACTATTTATACTAAAAGATCCCGGGGTATCTCTACGGGGTGTACAGACAACTTGATTTGATGAATTAAGAATGCCGAGTATAACATTACAAGTATGAGAACTACACGAATACAAATGTGTTTGACTGTTAGTGTAAGTGAAAGACTCAAAATTTTCTCCGACCGTCAACGTTAGAAATAGAAGTCTAGCATCGAATGCAGTTTAGCATGCAAACGAAAAATGTGAGAAGATTGACGGCAGTTTGTCTTTTATCATTTATTTCATATTCAGAATATTTTCCAGTCATTGTCTTTCAAGTCAAATATCAAGGGTAACATTGCATGCTGAGAAAATTAAAATACTAGCACGTACATTTACCGCCTTTGTAAACATAATAATTTTTTATTGGTACTTTATACACCGTCATCACAAGTGGATATAAGATTAAGCATTTTGTAATAGTGAGGCCACAAGGTCTATTTGAATGGGAAGACGTGTGTGCGTAGATTGAATTTACATCTAATGTTGTACTCATTGTTGGAGCTGCGAAAGGTACTACAACAGGAGTGTGCTAAGGTTGACTTTGCCTTACATTAAATTTACATTCAGGACTCGGCTTCCAAAGCACTGAAAGAGGTGCGTGCTTGGACTGATTTTACACGAAGATGAATTCATTTTAGAAGTACTGGAATTGGTTATAGGTGTGTGCTCGGACATAAAAGTCTGTATTTATTGTCTGACTTCCGAGGTGCCTCGAAGAGTTGACTTGATAATAGAAGCTGATATTGGCGCGAAAGAGTCGGTTTTCGTTGTTCTTTCAATAACAGGGATGGAGTGTATAGCAGAGTGGTCCCTGTCAGTGGAATGCGCACAGGAGAGCCTGGGTTCATTGCTCGATATAGCGACCGGGGAGGTTCTTCTCACATGAATTGAATTTATCATGAATCTGAATATTGTTTTGAATTCCACCTATATCGTGTAAGAGACGCATTACTGTTTTTTAAAATGTTTTATTGGGACAATACAATTGCGTTGAGTGTTCTATTGTGTTGTGTAGTATTGTATTGTATCCAGTCATTTGTCAAAGGTACAGGTGACAGGACAGGGTAGGGTGACACATTATGCGAATTCACACTTGATCGGATTGAATTACGAGTCCCACGTGTTTTAGCCGATCTTTTGATGCTGTTAGTTGGCAACTTTGGGATGCGGGAGTTCCTTTCTTATTTAGTCCATGGCCTTGAGCAGCTCTTTGAGTTAGTGCGCTTTAGCCGAACAATTACTGGACATGCAAGAGCGTAAAGACATATACGCCTTGGCTTTTCAGGGCGAAGGGCATAGTAGGACCTATGCTAAGTGATACTCCGTGTGTCTGAAATTATGTCCCTTTCAGACTTCTTTGTTTGGTATCATAATGGGTTGGATTGGTGTGGTATTGCTACCAATGCTTGCTTTGGCTGATATTTGCTGTTTATTGCCTCTTGTAAGCCACTAAGGATGAAGTGGAGTATGTGATGTTTGTTCAGACTGACTCTACCTGTTAAAACGATGGGCACCCTTTCGACGGCTTTTGTGTGGAACAGTTTGTCATTCCATTAGCCTTAGGCCTCGGTGGTGTTGTCAAACTTCGTTAACGGAGTTTGTGTGTTCTGTGTCTGTGTGTTCTGTGTGTGTGTGTGTTTATAGAGAGCGTGGTGGAAGAGAGAGACGGAAGAGAAAGGGAACCTTTGTCCGAATCCAAAACCTTCGGATGAATTATAAACCGAGATCTAGTTTGCGCATGCACTCATTCCATCGCAAGGACTTTAAAAATCCTGACGCTCATGTATTAGACGGGTGAGTGCTGGTTACACAAACACACCCAGCAAGCACTAGGTCCCTTCTCCCCATCCCCGATTGCCCAGGATTGTGCTCGGTCGTCTGGGCGTCAGACTATGCGCCCGAAGGTTACAGATGCATGCTTGAGTTAGATTCTGTATCGACTAGCGCCTTGAGCAGCTCTTGAGCTGGAAAAGAGCTATATAAGATGGATTAAATAAATAAATAATTAAATAAATATATTATTATTTTACAGCCAATTGATGTGAATCGTATAATTGAGTGCCTCTGCTGTTGCGTCATCAACTGCTGGTTACTGCTGCTCAGTTGTTCTGTGGTTGTTTCCTTTGATAATGAAGTATATATTTCCGATACAATGAAATTGCTATAACTTCATCCTCATTTTCTTTGAACCCTACTATTCTCTTCCCTGTTTGTTCTCATACTTAAATGTTTTGAATTTTTAGTTGCGCTTTTGACTGTATGATAGCTTTTGATTGTGTTCGTGTGGGGGAATGGGCCCGTTTGGTCTCTTGGGATTTACACTTAAGAGCCACGATGTCAATTATTCTTCCTAGCGCATAATGGTGGTGCCTTCCCTGATTGCGCCATGGACAACGCTAAAGAGGTTGTATTTGTGTGTGTTTCTTTGCGCTTAACAGCTAGTTAATGACTTTGACCCTCTTTCTTAATTCTGCTTGTACCTCTTGTCTTAATTCGCTCTCTTTCGATTCATGCTGCCTTCAACTCCTGGCTTTTAGTCTGCCTCAAGGAGTATCTTATTATTGTTTTAAATCGGACAGGGTCAGGGCGGCTTGACCTGCCTGATGACGTGTTTTTTTCGATGGGGTGTTTTGTTCTGGTCGAAGAAGTGTAGCCTATCGCACGTGCGATTGTTATTCTTCAGTGTCCCGTGACGGATGCGTCGAAATCAACTCTCGCTCCCACACTCCGTTATCTTCCCTTAAGTTAAAAGAGCAAACACTCATCCACGAGCGAGCGTTGAAAGCAAGAAGAGCATCAAAATCAACGACCAGTTTCTATAAACGGTCTACTACGATTTTGAAGTTTGCTACTACATGTATCAAGTTAGTTTCAATATTTTATTTTAAAATTTCTTCACGTACATCTGAACGGCAATATACGACGACTTTTTTTTTGTAGCCCGTGTATGCACGGAAGCTTAAAAACCAAGTACGAATCTTGTCGAACCTTGGATCTTGAAGAACCTCGTCAGGTTGTATACACGAATCCAAATACTAAAAGCTCAGTTTGTTTCGATTGTTGTGGTCTTTGTCGGAATAAAATATGTTAATTGTCTGTATGTTCATAGACTTCACTAACAAAATCATATGATCTGCATTCTTTCAGAATGTAATAAAGTATGTGTAATGTTTTCTAATAGTAACAGAGATCTACCTGTCTTGATACCATATGTTTGTATTATAAATGTGTGTTTGTCCTGAATGTTGGAGGGTGTGTATAACATTGTGAGCGTGTATGTTGGTACAGATTGCCGTGGTTTGAGCCTGATAGTGATATAAGGAAAAGCGTGTATATAGACGATGCAAACCCGAAACTGCAGCAAACAACCCCAAGTGTCGGAGTGATCCAACACCTTGATTATGGGCATCAACGGAAAGGAAGAAATAAACATTAACCATTCTAGATTCTTGAGAAACGTTCACCCCAAAGCACTCTCAATTGTTTTGGATTTTTCGATCTGTTCTTCAAAAATAAAATACTGTAATAATAGAATCTGGGACTATCTGTTTTTTTTTAAACATTACTCTTAGTGTCTCCGTGACATTTTAGTCTATATTACCTTTAACGTTCTGTTGAATCTATGAGTATATATAGGTTAGTTAACATGTAGTGATGTTCTCTTGTTAATTGCTGGACTGCCAGTGTTGAAAAATAGGTTGTAAAAAGCAGCGGATTGGAGTATAAACCGAGGTCTATGCACGCACTCACTCCATCGCATGGACTTTAAAGATCTTGACGCTCATGTCCGTAGACGAGTTTGGTGCCAGTTACACAAATACATATTTTAACCAAAGAGCGTATTATAGAAAGAGAGGGAACTTGGGACAGAACCGCGAGACGGAAGATACGAGTTACGCTCCCTTGTCGACATGCTAAAAATGGCTCGTGGCAGAAAGACAAAAGGCGACCGAGTAAAACAGCGGTTACTTTTGCACAGCCATCAATTGCCGTAATGCCAGATACAAGAAAAGTTGTGATGGCAAGTTCTTTTTCAAGTTCCCAAGAGACAAAGAAAGGTAAATTGCAATCGAAAAACTTCTTTTTTGTGTGTTTATATAGGCCTAAACCAAGACCGCTGCAGTGTTGTTAAAACAATCGGGGAGAGACTTCAGTGATTCATGTTATATCTATTATATGGGCTAAAACAAAAACGGTTTGCTTGCTGACAGTTTACGTTCAAAAGGTCGCTCACTGTTTACGTTGTTTCTAGGTTGTTTGACTATTATATTTGTGCTTACATTTCAAAAGTAGATGTTGTCAGATTGGCAGTTTGGCTTCGTCAAACTGCTTATGTTAACAAGTTAAATTAGACTAAGTCTGTTTTCTCCTCGTGATCAAATACTGTGCAAGATAACCCCTTACCTAGGCACAAAAATGGTCCTTGATCTGTTGTAATCCCTTTTCGTTTGAGTGTAAACGGGGAAAAAAATGTAATGTAGAAACTCAGTCCTTGTTCTGATCTGTGAATTTCTGCGCATTAGATCTATATTGCGTGGAATGTTGTAGTCTAGGTTTTGATTGTTCTGTCTGATTAATGAATTATTTTCCATGAAGTGACTGATGTTATTAAGCCAGTGATGTGGGAGGTGAGAGGGTTGGGGGGTATGGGGACACCTGATATAAATTAAATTCACACTATTAGTGAAACAATTTGTTATTGTGCTTTATTGTGATTAATTGATTGAATGACAGAGCTCTCTCTTCCCCCCCTCCCCCCCTCTCTCTCTCTCTCTCTCCCTCCCTCCCCCCCCTCTCTCTCTCTCTCTCTCTCTCTCTCGATTACGGATTTACACAGTTTCGAATAAATGAAACAGTCTGTCATGCATATTTTAATTTTAAAATATCTGTCGTTGATTAAAAAATAATAAATTCCAGGGCAGAAAACGAACCTATGACATACACACATAAGCAGCATAAAAGCACCTAATAAATGTCAATAAGTAAACATAAACAACCAAAAAAAAAGACAGCAGTAGCGGAATGTTAATAATAGTGATGGTTAAAAGTTTGGTTTTTGCAAACGTTGCCATAAAAATGTTCTTTTGCAATGGCATAGGCTCAATAAGTTACCACGCACAGATCATTCATATAGCAGATGATGAAATATAGCCAGCCCGAGCAAAGGGAAATAATCCGTGAGAGCGTCTCGCATTTTTGTATAGGACATAATGGAAGTTCCCTCTCTTTTTGTAATAAACTAACGATTTAATAGGGTGGGTGGGATTAGAGGGGTGTGTGGGCGTGGGAGAGTAGGGGGATGCGGGTGACAGTAATTAATCAATGAGGAAAGAGGTTATTGTACATTTGGGTAGATTGTAACGTAGCTTTCGATGCAGGTCTTTTTCTTTGTGTTTTGGAAGGATTGGAAAATAAGTTACCTTTTAATGTTATTATTTGTATTACATTAGAATAAAGGAGAGGCATTAATAGAGAAGTTAATTTTATGCACAGCGTGTGCTGTCGGAACGTTTTCGCTGTCTTTTAGGAAACGAAAACCAGCACCAGCTCTCATAGCTTCTTCCTGATTCTTAATAAATGTAAAAGTGGTGCATTGAAAAGCATCCCCACCCCCCGCGAGGGTGCCGGGGGTTTCTGTATACATAGTAGCCCCACATTCTGGAAATGTAGTGCGTTAAATTCCCAACTGTTTGCTTTCTCGTTTGTTCTTTCTCATTCCTACTCTGTTCTATCAATCTTCTATACTATCTTCTTCTTCGCTTGACCAGTCACCTACCTTTTTTCTTGAAAACTATTCGGGGACAAAACACATCATTTGTGTGTGAGGTCTGTTGTATCAGCTTGGGAATATTGGACGCTTTTTGCCAATTTAATGGTCACTAGGGCGTTCTATGTGGGTTTTTTTATTTAGCAATGTAGGCGTTTTATATGTATGTGTTAGTTGATATTTTATAATGATGTTTGTATTCTATTTTGCTTTTGTAAACGGAGGTTCGATAAATTAGAATATAGCCTCAGTGTCCCCTGCGTGGGATGCCTTTATTGTACAGTAACACCGGCTGATGGAAAGCCTTCAGTGTTACCACTGGGGTTGTTTCGGTAGATCTTTTAGGCGGATCAGGGGTGAGTCCTCTTTCAGCCAAGTTGTGATCTTAATTTCGTGGTCCTGATTCGGCTCTGCGCAGTCCACTGGACCCTCTAAGCAATGAATAACTAACTAACATTGAAAAGCTGTGTAAGGAGTCATCTCAAGTGCAAACGAACCGACTATCCCACAGTTGCAACTGAATTTTCGAAGATATTTTGGAGGTTGTTTTTAATACAGGTATTTCAAAAAAAAAAGTTGCTCGGCTGACTTCTCTTTAAGCACATCAACCAATGAAAATTACCAGATTACAACACGTGCATATATATTGTGTGGTAAAACGTTCTATAACATATTTGTATTGCACTGAAGATTACGTCGTGTTGCCTACATAAAGTGATGTACTTTAAATAGGATATTTATTTATTTACTTATTCATTACAGGCAATTTGATATAGCGCATAAATCCAGCAATATAAAATAGTCTCATATTGAGGTACAAACACAAGGAAAACTGATAAATACAATGTATAAGGATAATACATACAACATTAAAAGTACGTACATAAACGGTAGCTATAAAAATATTGAGTATTAAATATTAAAGCAGTAAAAGCTGTTAATCCAACTAATTTAAACATAACTGTATCTAGACAATCTACCGATGGATTGCTAAGGTTCTAGGTTTAATAGTGCTTTTAGCACACAATGTGACTTTTTAGCCAAGCGGATGCACATAGGGCTGTTGTGTAAGAGGGATTCTAAAGTTGAGGCCAAAAATAGCTTATGTTTTTAGCTTCGTTAAGGCAAGAGGCCATTTGGTGGGATTATTTTCACACGGAGACTTGGAATGATTTGTTAAAACATTAAAGAAGCTTGTACTTTGTGTGCGTCACTAGTACTTTTCCTTCCAACAACTTCAGCCTTGTGTCAGTGTTAAAACAGTGTGAATGAATTGAACGAAGGCCATGATATACTGTTGCAAGTTGTAGAAGTGGTGGTGGGGGTGGGAAAAATTAGAAGGATGAGGGTAAGGGTGAGAGGGGCGTGGATGAGGGAGGGGGAAGAGTGACTCGTTTCGTTTGCTTTAACGTGGTGCATTGTTGGGAGATGCCAAAAAGCGCGAAAATGACCTAAAAGCGTGAAGAACGAAAGGGCGAACTTTTGACTGCCTAACAGCGCGATTGTGCAACTGTAACTGACGGCCCCAACAGGCCTATACTTATTCTTGAGATTGTGATTCAGTGGTTAAACACCGTCTGCGTTGCCGAATCTGCTCGGTGTGATAAAACCGATGCAGCTATGTACCACATATGAAATGTACCCTTTCCTCTTACTTTATAGTTTTGACAAAACTGCTTTTTCAAGCACTGTCATATAAAGACAAACATTTAAAACTAAATGTAAAAGAGAGTAAAATAAAAACACGGGAGCACCTAAGCAGAGGTAAAAAGAGAAGGAAGAAAGAAGTTTGAAGACTCTTGCTGGTGTTCTGCTTCTGTTATCGCACCTGATGTCAGTGGCATAGCATTTTGCCTCAAACACAGATCAAACGCCTCCAATCTGCGCAGAATTCTGCAGCTCGATTGATCACAAAAAGTCGTAAATCGGTCCACATCACCCCCATTCTTGAGCAACTCCATTGGCTTCCTGTCCACAAACGCATTAAACACAAATTGCTTTCAGTTGCCTATCGCGCAGTTAAAGAGCACACTCCTGAATACCTGTTCGAACTTCTGAATGTGTACGAACCATCTCGCAGTCTCCGCTCAGCTTCCATGTCTCTATTCGTTGTTCCTGGGCACAAGCAGTGTAGGACTAAGAGGTCTTTCAGATACACTGCATCGGTCTGGTAGAATGCTCTTCCAGAAGGCATAAAGAGAGCAGACTCTGTCGATGTATTTCGCAGAAACTTGACAACACATTTGTTCTCTTCTTGCTAATCTTGATGAATTACTATCTGATCTCATCCCAATTTCATAAGTCACTGCGTGAAAGTATTGCATAAATGTTAATTGTCTGGTCTGCCTGCTAGAATGTGTTAAGCGATAGCGAAGAAGTTAAAATGTTAAGTTATAATCTATGCACCCTTCCCGCCATTGTGTGTGTGTTTGTGTGTGTGTGTGGGTGTGTGTGTGTGTATCCACCTCCCTCCCACCAGCGCTGCGATCATAACCGTCGGCTTGGAGATATTTACTCGTTTTATAAATTATTCATTCATTCATTCATTCACTCTTCAGAAAACCCTCCGACAACAAAAAGATCTGAATTAAACACAATATCACACCTGTTAGGTTCACATTTTTAATCTACAACTCTTAGGTTTTAGGAAAGGTGTATTTGACAGACGATAGCGTAAGAAAGGTGTATTTAACGGACGATAGCGTAGGAAAGGTGTATTTAAAGGTGATAGCGTAGGAAAGGTGTATTTAAAGGGATAGTGTAAGAAAGGTGTATTTAACGGACGATAGTGTAAGAAAGGTGTATTTAACGGACGATAGCGTAAGAAAGGTGTATTTATAGGCGATGGCGTAAGAAAGGTGTACTAATCGGGCGTGGTGTCATCCCAAATGTGTAAAAATTAGTATTATTGAAATTTGCCCACAACGAATACCTTCTTCCTCTCTGTCCCTTCTCTCTCCCCCTCCCTCCTCTCTCACCATCCCTCTTCCCCACTTCCCCCTTCTTCCACCTCCTCTCTCTCTTCCCATCCCTCTCCAGTTTCCTCTTCTTTCCCTCACTATTACCATCTCCCTCTCTTCTTTACCCTTTCCTTTACCCAACACCCCGTGCTGGGGGTTTCAGTATAAATAGTATTCCCACTGTCTGGAAATTTAGTGCTTTAAATTCCCACTGTCGCTGTCTTTCTCATTTGCTCTTTCTCATTCCTGCTCTGTTCTATCAATCTGCTATACTATCTTCTTATTCGCTTGACCAGTCACCTACCTTTTTTCTTGAAAACTCTTCCGGGACAAGACTCTTTATTTGAGTATGAGGTCTGTTGCATCAGCTTGGGAATATTGGACGCTTTCTGCCAGGTGGTCACTAGGGCTTCCTATGATGTTATTATTTATCAATGTAGGCATTTTATATGTGTTTTGTTGATAATATATAATGATGTTTGTATTATATTTTGTTCTTGTAAACGGGGGTTCGATAAATTAGAGTACAGCCTCAGCGTCCCCTGCGTGGGATGTCTTTATTGTAAAGTGACTGGCTGGTGGAGAGCTTTCAGTTTTACCACTAGGGTTGTTTCAGCAGATCTTTTATGCGGATTAGGAGTTGTCCGGTCCTGATTTGGCTCAGAAGAGTCCGCTGGACCTAAAGCAATAATGATGTAATGTAATGTAATGTACCCAACACCCTGTCGTATCTAAACTTGGTTTACAAGGAAAATAGCCACAGTTCGAAATGAACCAAAATGCCTCTGAACTAGGCGAGCCTATTGTTTTTTGGTTGGCTGTACTTAATCATCATTAGAAGATTATACTATTTTTTTCCAAAGCCGGTATGCTTCGCATCGATTCATATTTGCCACATCGATTCATATTTGCAATTCATAAAGAGTGAGTATATGAGAGTTTTTAGTTTAATTTTGGGTTTTTGTATTTTGTGGGGATATTAGATTTAACTTCCCGTAACGATTAGAAATTGTTTTAAGCTAGCTTGGTGTGGATGGATGCCCTTTTCAATTCACAGTGGTGGGTTTTCACGAGTTTTGTAAAGATATTAGATTTATCTTTGTACGGATTGGCTGGATGCACTTTTCAATTAATATAAAAAGCTGTTGCGGCAATAGGGGCTTTTTCCGATACATTGGACCAGGAAAAAGCATGCTGCAACGGCGCATCATGCGCCCCACTGCCTTGTGCACTCCCAAGACTTTATTGCCCTCGTTCTACTCTCGCCATGCAGATCTCGCTAGTGCATGCTGTCATAAGTCGCCATCGTGTTAGGGCGCGTCCACATGACGAGCTGCGCTTTGAGCTAGCGGTGGCGTAGCGTTGGACGAGCTTTGAGCTTTGAGCGGTGGGTGGCCACACCAAAAGCGTTAAAAAGCTAGCAGCTCGCTAGCTGCAGAGCTGGCTGTAAGCTCGGTGACAGCTTGGGTGGCCACATGACAAGCTGTTACAGCTAGCTGCCTGCGAGCGTGATGCTAGCTGTCGTTCAGAAGTTTATTATCTGTGGTTTTGCAAGGCGTCGCAGACCCGCAACTAAAATTTATTTCTGTTGAAGTTGGAGCCTACGGGAAAGAGAGTGATGGAATATTTTCCAGGTTTCAGATGAAACTCTGCCTTGAAGGGAATACAGTAAATATGTCCCACTACCAAATTCCAACATTCACCTTTCCTATTTTGTGGGTAGGTAACCCAGCCTATCGCAAAAGCCATACCTAATAACACACATCAACACAGTCGATATCATCTTCAATTATCGCCATTCTATGGCAAGCCGTTGTGTAGAATGCGGGTTTGTAGTGCTTGCTGGAAAATGGTAAGTGCTGAAAACAGCAATCTGCACAACGTGACCACTGCTGACAACATTGTGCTAGCACTGTTGCCTTGCACAATGCAGTCATCCATCATGAGGTCGCTGATATAAAAAAGGACACGGAGATCTGGGATGATACTCAAGTCCGTGGCGAACAGGACAGACGGATGGATGGGGTGTTAATCAGGTCGTACTGGACAATACTTAGCAAGGGTGAGAGAACAGCTGGTTGAGTATTTTGTCAGGGTAGGTGCAGTGAACTGGCAGGAAAACTACAGTTAATATAACTTTGCTGAACTAACTGACGGCAGTGATAATGAAGGATGAGACTCGTGACTTTAGTTTTCCCACAATGTTCATATACGTCACAAAGCTTGTGATTTTAAATCTAAAGTTGGTCACTTTTCTTTTAAGATCAACATGTAATGTACTATTTAAAAAAAAAATAAAACAAAGGGTGCAGATTTAAAAAAGATGGACCTGCAATCATGCACTCCACCCAAATGTTGGTCATTTACTGTTCAGCCTTCCCCTTTTCTCTCTCTTGTTCCTCCCCCCCTCCCCCCACCCCTACAAAGAAATAAACCCAAGTTAAAACGTTAACTATATATTTTTTGTAAATTGGCTGCCATCAAACACACAATACCTACATCATAAGTGTTCATTGATAATTTACCATCATAGCCCTTTTATTTATTTTTTATTTATAAAACCCAGATCTAAATCTAGGTTGAATTTGGGACTATAAGCACGGTTCTAAATCTGAGTGAAAACATCAAATGTGAATTCGCTTAATAGATCTAGATCTGTATTTTATTTGCAACAAATAGTGTTAAAACATAATAAAGAAAAAAAAGCACTTACTGGGTACTATTATTGTTCAATGGCGATGGCACAAATGATAAAGCTGCAATTTTGTCAATTAGGCCTATACTATACGAAAAGAGCAATTGGTCATTTTATTATAAAATTTATAACCATCTTCACTCAATCACTAACTTGAGTGCCTTGCCATTTTAGGCACCTCCTGAAACAGCTTAGCTCAAACCTCCCTGGTCGAAAATCTTTTTGTTTTTTCTGACAAAAATCTCTTATTTTGTAGTTCTCTGATTCCGTAAGCGAAGGGTGGTAAGAAGACTGATTCAAGGCCAAGGACACAAAACCAATCAAGGTCAAGGACCCAAAACCACCGCTTGAGCTTCGAGCGTCGATAAATGCCGAGAATATTACCGCCGCTCGAAGCTAGCAATAGCCGCGCGGCTACCGCTCGTGGTGTGGACGCTTCTACAGTAATTCTAGTTAGACTTTTCGCAGCGCAGCTGAAGCGCAGCTCAAAGCTTCGCTCGAAGCTTGTCATGTGGACGCGCCCTTAGAGACCCTCTCTTTATCGCCACCGTGGCACGCTCGCATTTGTAGATAGATAGATAGATAGATAGATCGAGATAGATAGATAGATAGATAGATAGATAGATAGATAGATTAGATAGATAGATAGATAGATAGATAGATAGATAGATAGATAGATAGATAGATAGATAGATAGATAGATAGATAGATAGATAGATAGATAGATAGATAGATAGATAGATAGATAGATAGATAGATAGATAGATAGATAGATAGATAGATAGATAGATAGATAGATAGATAGATAGATAGATAGATAGATAGATAGATAGATAGATAGATAGATAGATAGATAGATAGATAGATAGATAGATAGATAGATAGATAGATAGATAGATAGATAGATAGATAGATAGATAGATAGATAGATAGATAGATGGATAAAGCAGCTATTCCTTTATTCTGGACTGTTAATATATTTAAGCGAGACTGCAAACAGCCCTTGAAAACGCTCTGTAATGACTGGACTCAACTTTGAGAATTAATGTACACTATAAATACTCGTGATTTTGCCTCTTGCCTCTTCGTCTCTTCATAACAATGCTTAGCTTATTTGAGAATTGCCTGTCGTCTTTCCTTAATAGCTAATGTGATCTCAGTATTTGAATTCTGACAGGTCTATTAAAACTATATTATACTTTGGACGACTTAATATTCCCACTCACTGTTTGGAGACGTATTCTTATAGACCTACGTCATCACATCATAATTGTAACATATTATGAGTATAATTTGTAATAGATTGTATTATAGTGGCTAGCACCGTTTGTCCTAAATACATAACAAATTATACAATAAATAGGGAAATAACAAATGGCGTTATTAAATTCCCCGTCAGTAATTTGCTTGGTAAATATTATAGATCTAATATTTTTATTTCGTACTTTACCATCTCATGATACTCAATTCAATTCATTGTTTTAATTTACCGTCATTTCACTGTAGTGTGATTAAAAAAAAAAAAAAAAAAAACAATTGAGGAAATTGTAGCTCGGTGGATAGCGAGCTGGTTTCCTATGACGAAGGTTGCGGGTTCCAACCCCGCCTGGGTCGAACTTACGAGACTTATTAGGACGCCGAGGGTTTTCTCCGGATGTTCCGGTTCCCTCCCTTCAATAATAGTATTGGATGCACTCGACCTAAAATTTCAAAATAAAAATGGATTTCTATTCCGACTTCTGTAATGGCGATCTCGTCAGATCGACGCTCTTGGAGTTCCAGTGAAGAAAAAGCGCGTTATTGCATCCTGTAATTATTCTGTATTATTAAAAATAAATAAATAAAACTTGAACAGTTCAGTTTGCAGAATGGCACACATAATGTCCTCAGTAGCCTTTCCATTTCACAAGTTGTTCCATTTGTTTTTGCTTCTGCTAAAGGTACACATCAATCATAGCAGTAATTATTGAAATTGTTTTTCTGTACATATCTCATATCTGTTGTGAGTTTAGATTATTATTATTATTATTATTATTATTATTATTATTATTATTATTATTATTATTATTATTATTATTATTATTATTATTATTATTAATTTAAAGCAATAACCCCCGTTGGGGTGCCGGGGGTTTCAGTATAAATAGTATCCCCACTTTCTGGAAATTTAGTGCTTTAAATTCCCACTGTCGCTGTCTTTCTCATTTGCTCTTTCTCATTCCTGCTCTGTTCTATCAATCTGCTATACTATCGTCTTCTTCGCTAGCCCAGTCTCCTACCTTTTTTCTTGAAAACTCTTCCGGGACAAGACTCCTTATTTGTGTATGAGGTCTGTTGGATCAGCTTGGGAATATTGGACGCTTTCTGCCAGGTGGTCACTAGGGCTTCCTATGATGTTATTATTTAGCAATGTAGGCATTTTATATGTATGTTCTTTGTTGATAATTTATAATGATGTTTGTATTATATTTTGTTTTTGTAAACGGGGGTTCGATAAGTTGGGGTGAAGCCTCAGCCGTCCCCTGCGTGGGATGTCTTTATTGTAAAGTGACTGGCTGGTGGAGAGTATTCAGTTTTAACACTAGGGTTGTTTCAGCAGATCTTTTATGCCGATTGGGGGTTGTCCGGTCCTGATTTGGCTCGGAAGAGTCCGCTGGACCTAAAACAATAATGATGTAATGTAATGTAATTTAAAGCAATAGTAAATCTTTCATGTAATATATATAAGTGATAGATCTTAAGTTATTATTAAAACGATGTTTGATTATTCAGTGATAAACTGAACGCGTGTGGGCTTGAAATCAGGATTTTATTTTCCTCTCTCACATAGAGTCCTCCTAGGATTTAGAACGAACTGCCTGTTTCTCTGAGAAACTCATCTTCAAACCAGCCGTTTAAATCCTATGTTAAAACTCAATATTTTCCTTGCGCGTTTGTGTGTGTGTGTGTGTGTGTGTGTGTGTGTGTTTAGGTGTTAGTTATTCATTACTTTTTATATATAAGGTTACTGTTAATAGTTACTGAGTTTTACTCATTTTGTTTAACAGTTAAGTTGCTCTGTACTCATTTAAGCGCCTAGAGCTAAGTCTAGATTAGGCGCATACATATTAATAATAATAATAATAATAATAATAATAATAATAATAATAATAATAATAATAATATTTAATCGTTCTTATATAGCGCTTTTCCAGCTCAAGAGCTGCTCAAGGCGCTGGCCGATACAGGATCTAACTCGAACCGCCCGAGACGCCCACCCGCAGCCTTTGGGCGCATGGTCTGACGCCCGGACAACTGAGCACAATCCTGGGCAGCCAGGGATGGGGGAGAAGGACCTACGTGCATGCTGGGTGTGTTCTTGTCACCGGCACTCACCCGTTTAGGACATGAGCGTCAGGATCTTTAAAGTCCGTTATGATGGAATGTATGCGACACAGACTAGGCCTCGGTTTATACTCTCATCCGAAGGAGTAGGAAAACAGGAGTAAAGTGTCTTTCCCAAGGACACAACACAATGCCCCGGCCTTGGTTCGAACCCGGGACCTTCAGATCCGCAAGCCAAAGCTCTACCATTAGGCCAAAGTTCCTCCCAAATAATAATAATAATAATAATAATAATAATAATAATAATAATAATAATAATAATAATAATAATGGGGTGTCGGATAGCGCGAGAATATGACATCTAAAGGTAGATGTAAATGTCAACTTAATTTTTTTTAAAGTTTATTTCATTAGCGGCTATTGTCCCCTGAACATAGCTGAATGTAAACTGCACAAGATAGAGGCATAGATTATCACCCTATAGTCCAGCATATGTCATGCATTTTTTATATTTGAAATGTACATTGTGATTGCGCTTAATGTTGCCACTGTTTACGTATGCAAGATCTTTTAATTAAAGTATTAAAAAGTGGAGTGTGGATGTTTGTGTGTGTGTGACTGTTTACCAACAATTTCCATAGGCAGTGTATGTTATTTGGCTGAATACATTATGTAATCTGTATTCTTCATTATTAAATTCCAGTGTCTTAATGTTTTTTAAAACTACCCCATTTATTTATATAAAACATCGCTACAGCGCACAGAAATTGAACTCTGCACGACAGTTCTCAGCGGCATCTAATATTAACGTTTCACGATTGACAATTGACAAATCGTATTATCTGTCGGTTATGCCATTTTCCACATATAATCACAAGAAGCAAAATAGGATTTGGGAAGTCATTTAGAGCGAAATGGGCGCACAACCTCCCCACACCTACTCTCTCCCTACCCCAGAGTCCTATCCTATCCTATCCCGTAACTCGAAAGTCGTTTGGGCAAAACAGATGATCGTTTAACCAGCGTACTCCATCTTTCTCTATCCTCAGCAACCCTTTTTTTTCTTCGTTCAGTATCAAGCCAGTCCATTCTCGAATGTTGTACTCCCACCTCTTTTTCTGTCTCCCTGCTCTTCTGCCTCCTTGCACTGTGCCTTGCAGGATGGTCTTTGCAAGGCTTGATGCTCTGGTGACGTGGCCATAGGCCTACCATCGGAGTTTTCGTTTCTTCACCCCGTGTTGTCCAATGGCTTGTGTGATGGTCTATCGTTGATGTACTGGGTATAGGAAATGCCCAGAGGTCTTCTGTAGCACCTCATCTCCATGCTTTGTATTCTTCGTTGTAGATCTGCTGTGAGGATCCATGTTTCGCAAGCGTATAGGAAGATGGAGATGACAATAGAGCGCAGCAACTTTCCCTTGGAGTGTAGACTGATGGTCCTGTCTCTCCAAATGGGCTTCAGCCTTGTCAGGGAAGCAGTTGTTTGTGCGATTCTGGAGAGGACTTCCTGCCGGGAGCCATTTCAGACAATGGGTCCTAAATGTTTGAAGCTATGCACTGTGTTGAGAGATTGGCATTGGACTTTGATGTCCGTGTTGATGCCATTGGTTTTGTTGGTCATCATTTTGGTCTTCTCTGCACTTATTTCCATTCTAAAGGCCCTGGAGGTGGTGTCAAGCCTCTTTAGCAGCTGTTCAAGTTCGTGTTCCTCTCCAGCCAATCCATCAATGTCATCCGCAAAACGGATGTAGGAGATTGCTCTACCCCCCATATGCTGACTGTGCCTATCTGCATGGGCATCTGACATGATGCGCTCTATGAATATGTTGAGTGTTGGAGAGAGTAGGCATCTTTGACGCACGCCGATTGTTGTTCTGAACCAGTTCCCGATGGCGCTGTTGTGTCGGACTGCACTGGTAGCCTTGTCATACAGGTTTTTGATGACTTAAATAATGTTAGGGCTGATGTTATACATTCTCATGGTTGCCCACAGAGCTGCATGCCAGACTCTGTCAAACGCTTTCTTAAAGTCTACAAACACATGATATAGTTGTAGTTGGTGCTGTAGGTGTTTCTCGCAGATTATTCTGAGGTTGAAAATATGCTCAAGGGTACTTTGCCCTTCCCTGAATCCTGCTTGTTCTCAGCTATGATTTGTTTTGCTTGAGGTTTCAATCTGTTGAGTATTATTTTCAGGAGGACCTTGCTGGGATGGTGGCTGAGGCTGATGGTGCGGTAAGTTTCACACTCCTGAAGGCTATTATTTTTGGGAAGAGTGATGGCAAGCGACTGGGTCCATGGAGTAGGCCACTCCCCACTCTGCCAGATTAAGTTACAGATAATGGTGAGGGCGTCAATCATCCCTTTTCCTCCTGCTTGAAGCAATTCTGCGGGTATGTTGTCCACTCTCGCTGACTTCTTCTTCTTCAGCGACTGCACTGCTGCCTCAACTTCTTCTCAGAGAATTGGGAGGATGTCTTCTCTGTTCTGAGGACATGCTACAATTGGTGTGTGGTTGTAAAGTTCAGAGAAGTGTTCTTTCCATATATTCCAGACGTCTTGTTCTTTTGTAAGGCATATGCAATACTTACTTTGTATTGTGGATATCTTGGGCTGTTTAATACTTGTCAGGCGCTTCACAGTCTGATAAGCCTTTTTTGCTATTGTTCTTGTTCAGACTGTTCTCTATTTCCTGGCATTTAACTTCTATCCAGTTCTCATTTGCTGTTCGCATGCCGTTTCTGATGTCATTGTTGATTTTTCGGTAGGCATCAGCTCCTGTGAGGTGTTCTTTTTCTTTTTCATCTCTCTTTGTTTGTCACACAGGTCCAAACGTTCAGGCGTAATCCACGGTTTATTCTTTGGGCGGTGCTTGCCAAGGATCTCAGTGGCGGCATCTGTCACAGCTGAGTTGAAAGCGGTAGCCATGGTTTTGACATCTACTTCACCAGCTCCCAAAATAACCAGTGGCGCAAATTTCCCTCCAATTGTGGCTTGGAATATTTCTGCCACCTCCGGGTCTTGCAGTTTGTCCAGGTCAAACTTGTGCAGGTCTGGTGCACTTCGTTGTATTTACTCTCTTCAAGTGGAGGCAAAAAGACATCACGAGATCGTGGTCACTTCCGATGCCAGCTCCTGGAAAAATACGTGTCCTGCCAATGTTGCCGCTTGATCTGAAGCGTTTCTTGACCATTTTGTAGTCAATCTTGTGATGTGGCCCGCTGGGACTATGGCAGGCCCATCGTCTGGATTTTTTGTGGAGACCAAGCGTGTTTGCCAATATCAGGTTGTTGTATCTGGCAAACTCCAAGAGTCTCAGACATCTGTCATTTGTCTCGTTGTTGCAGTGCGGTCCACATGTCTCTCCAGTTGTTGTTCGCATCTTGGGCAACATTGGCATTTCAGTCAACTTGCACTATAACTATGTCGATCTTCGCCACTGTCAAGGACAGCCTGTAGATGTTCATATTAATCCTCGACTTCACTGTCGTCATAGTCTGATGTTGGGGCATAGGCCTGGATGATGGTAATGTTGGAAGGGGCTGCTCTCAGACGGATGGTAGGGAATCAACTGGAGGCTGGGCGGCAACCCATGTGGCTAGAATGTCTTTGTGGACCAAGAATCCAACGCCGTGTTCGTGCCTTTCATCTCTCCCGCTGAAATAAAGCTTGTGGCCTTTGTCGGTCGTTATTTCACCTAGGCCTTTCCAGCGCAGTTCGCTGATACCTAAACTATCCCATCGAATAATGGTCCAGCTCGTGGGCCAGTTCTTCTAATTTTTCCTCGCAGTTAGGGTCGCGACCCCAGAGTTATTGACAGCTTAAGTTCAACCAGCAGGAAGAACTCGGAGGATACAGCGTTGGAAGCAAGGAATAGCCCTGTTCAGAGAGAAAAGAGGGTCTTGGAACCTCATTGTTGCACTCGTAGTTGCAGTTGCTTGCAAGCTGGGAAGGAGGAGCAGTAAAGGAAAGCGAAGAGATGTTTGTTTACATGTATAAACACACCCTTAGCGCTTGTAAATACCTTTAACTGCGAGCATAGTGCGTATGTGTTAAGGGATTCCACTAAGGAAACTTTTGCAAGCTTCAAATGAATCTTTACGAAGAGGCGCGAAGCGAGAACTGGTGGGTATTTTAGAGATGACGAAAGACTGCTGGATGGTTGAGAGAGAATTGGTGGATATTTAAAAGGATTTAAACTGTCTAAAGAGCGCTAAAGACAGAGGCGGGATTAAGGTGTGGTCATGTTCAGGCAGCCTAAGCTTGTGTTATCAAGGGCGCAATGATGAAACTATTTGCTTCACGCTCACTTCAAAGTTGGCCACACCTGTCCGTTATCTGTCGTACCTGTGACTATGTCTATGCTCATTTTATAGGCTTCGATACCTGTGGATTGGTCCCGTGTTTACCTGCTGATATACCTGTGGATCATCCATATCTTCGGCGCCGCGCTGCTCTGGTGTCGCAGGAATGTCCCTTATGCTTCATGTTAAGGGAGGATCACAAGCCTTACCCTCACGTCCCTACCTCCAAGAACGTCCCTACATATATATATATATATGTCTTACTACAGCGTTCAGGTTTACGTAGTTGTCATTGCACTAAGTCTTTGTCATCTCTCGCACTCCCCTTTCCAACATGTTCAACATCTCCTATATCCCCCTACCTACACACCCACCCACCCACCCACCCACCCTCCGACCCACTACTAGAACTCCCTATCACCTGTTAACGTATGCGCGCTCAACTCTTTGACTCATCTATCTTGGATGAGTTTAGGTCGACTTATCATGGTGCATGCCTGCCGCTCCGGGGACAACTTATTGGAAAGTTTTATTAAAATTGTTCGGTGGGGATGGTGCAGAGGCGACAAGATTGAAAGCTGGCGACGGCAGATGAAAGGACGGAGGAGAAGAGAGAAAGCCGTGTAGGAAAACAAACAACCCATGCAGATAGAAAACAATGTCTTCATAGAATACTCATTGTAAGAAGATAGTGTATAGAGAAACCGTAGGTCGAATGTCTGCACTCAGGATGAGAAATCTCGCAGCGCCAGTGTGTGTGGAGAGATTGTAGGGTGGGAAGGGGATGGGGGTGTGTGTGTGTAAGAAACGGGGATGTGAGGGTAGGGAAAAGACTGGAGATTTTGGCATGATACTGTAACGATTTGTCAAACATGTGACAATGGCTGCTTCATCATTGCTCGGTAATTCATCTTTCATCGTAAAGAATTTTGGAATGGTCAATATTGCAGTGACGACTTGTAGCTAAAATAACGCTAGACATTACCCAGAAATTTTGTTTTTCGATCACGCCGGTGTCTGTAGGTGTGTGTGTGTGTCTGTGTGTGTTTGTATTTTTGTTTGTAGGCGTGCACGCACACGCGTGCACAAGAGAGAGAAAGAGAGAGAAGGGAAGAAAGAAAGAAAGAAAGAGAGCATGTTTGTATGTGTGAGAGCATGCGTTTGTGTGTGTGTGCGTGCATGTTTGAATATACGTGGGTACGCGGGGGTTTGTGTGCGTGCGTGTATTGAATTGTGTATTGAATTATCATATTCTCCTTCCGGAACAAGCTGAGTAAATTCCTCTTTTTTTTCTCGGAAGTCTTAGCGATTGCATGATAATGTGTACGACTTTGGTTGATCAATGTTTACCTTCAGCAATCCATGTGGATTATGCAGCATATTGTGTGCTGCTCGAGTTGATATTTCACTGCTTGAGACGATCTATAAGGTCGCTGGTTGCGTATCTTTGACGTTGTGTTTACTGTTGCAACCACTTTTAAGAAGTCTTACCGGTTTTCTCCGTTAGGGCGTGGTGGTTGTAGTGTGTCGATAAAAACGGTTTGTCATTTCTTCTTTGTAGTCTTGGGTTGTAACCTGCCATTGTTGGGGAGGCTTAGTGACTTTTCAAATGACATTTCAAGCGCGTCGTTCTAGTAGCTTAATTCTATTTGCTTTAACGCAAAACAGTGAAACATTGATTTTTGAATGAAGAATGTTGAGGAAAGTCGGTGCTTAGACTTAGAGAAAGTTTAAATAATAATGTTCGATTTCTTGAGTACTTTAATTCCGGCATTACCCTTTACCAACTAGTATTACAAAACATAAAATACAGAGATTGTGTAAGACGAAATGCACTTTCAAATTAAAAAAATTACTTGTTTTTTGACAGGGGTACGGGATGTGAAAATATTCGTGCCCCAACATAATAACCCAACAGCAGAAAATCTTTATAAAATATTGAACATGTTTTTTCCCCCCAACGCTGTTATCAAGCTTTATTGTAGAAATATTTATATGCATAATAAATTGTCATTCATTGAATTAACTTGGAAAGGCTATTTGCATGGGGAAGTAAGCACATTTTGAAGGGTACATAACTGGGCGTTCTTTGTACTCGAAAATTAAAACACTTCATTTTTAATTTTAAGACAAGTATATTAGGTGCGTTGGTACCTAGATCAATGTCGCGCACGATGTTATAGGCAGAAGATCCAACGACACAAGGTTTCAGAAAGAGCAGGCCTACGTGCGACGAAGAAAGTGTTTCACGATTACTTTTCCCGTCTGGAAACTTGACAAATTAGACGAATTCCAACTTATTTCCAATGTCCTCCTTGGAATTAAGAACGGGGTACAGATAACCTTCCATGTCCTTCGCACTCCTTGATCAACTGACAACGCGTGCTCTACTGTATGCCTCTCTCTCTCTCTCTCTCTCTCTCTCTCTCTCTCTCTCTCTCTCTCTCTCTCTCTCCCTTCCCTCACCCCTAAATTCGAATGAATGAACACTGAAATTTAACATCTACATCCGCCATTTGCGCTATGGCGGACGGGTATAACCATCCCAGTAAAAGGAGGTAGGGACCAGACCTGTATCAAACCTGAAACCCTTAAACACACCATTTTAAAGCGTTGAAGAAGGTGTTCAGCGAGATTCATCCTTTACAATGCGTTTCATTTTATTAAATATTGAAGAGTTGATCTTCGATGATTCTTGCCAGTCTTTGAGATGGAGAGGGTTGTAAGGCAGTCTTCGATACGTAATAATTCAGCCATTAATAACGTCCTTCGTGAACCCTTATTGTTTGCCTTAGCATGGAAAACAATAGTAAGCATGCTAAGTCTTATCCTATTGGGCTCTCCTCTCTAGCTCTTCTTTGTTAATGCGTCGCGGCTTATCTGTTAGCAATATGCTTTTTAAACGCACAACGAGGCTGTTCTCTGTTGAAGATATGCTTTTAATGCCAAACGGGCTATTCTGTTTGAACGTGCTCTTAAAAGACAAGCGTCCTCGATGCATGTTCATCGTTTGCTTTTCCGCGGGTCGATGCGACATCGATAAAATTCCCATTCGCTTTTCAGAGGTTCCTTTTTTCTCTTGCTCTATCTGAATGTTATGTTTTGCTCTCGTCACTTCCTCGGAGCCCGGAGTGTCGATACTGGGTAAACCGAGGGCAGCTGAGCTCGTCATTGTCAAATTGGGATGGCTGATTTTCTTTTTTTTAATGGGCTAGCATCGGCGATTTATCTCCATTATAATAATGGATACATGGGCGAGTTTCGGCGACGATGATAGTGTGTGTGTTTTTTAACATCTAAAATTATTCAATAGGATAGCTGCTATGTTTAATGGGCTCGGTTCGACGGTTAACCGTAGTTATAGGAATTATATTATGTAGAGGGATGAAGAGGAAATTAATACTGCTCATACAAAAAGTTAGCCGCGTGAAAAGAGAGGGTTTGTCTCTGTCTCTGTCTGTCTCTCTCTCTCTCTGTCTCTCTGTCTGTCTCTGTCTCTCTCTGTCTGTCTCTGTCTCTGTCTGTCTCTCCCTCTCTCTCTCTCTATCTCTCTCTCCATCTCACTCTCCCTCTCTCTCTCTCCGCTTCGTTGAGTTTCGATACCAGGTCAACTGAGAGTAGCCCAGCTCGACTTTGTCAACTTGAGATGGCGGCGATTTAAGAACAAAAATGGGGGCGATTAATGATCGGCGAATTATGATGATAAAAATAATATATGTCGGGTCGATCGTATGCGCGCACGTGCATGGGAGTCATGATTCGAGAGCGTGCGCGAAAGTGTATGTGTATGTGTGTGTGTGTTTGTGTTGGTGTGTGTACGTTTGGTGTGTGTGTGTGCGTGCGTGTGTTTGGTTGATGGACGAGGACCAAAGCGTAGTTTCCAAGGGGTTGCACGATGCCATGTGCATTGTGATTAAAGGCTGGTTTGTAATCAGATTGATTTATATTTATGTGGCGAAACTGAACCGCGTGTATTTTTTTTCATGTATTCTATTTTTTGGGATTATGACTATTATAAATATGAACTATCCTTACATAGGGTTGTTGTGGGAAGAGAGAGGGAGGGGGAAGAGTTCGATAGAATAGTTCTGCATAATTAATGCTCGCTCACACAGTTTGTTTCTTCGTCTGTGTCGCACTTTCGCTCTGTTTGTCATTCTGTATACTCGCAATGTTTCTCCGTTGCTGATCCCAGTTTCACACCGCCACACATCAGAGGCAGACATCGAATGGCTGTGGTGTCAATACGTCGTCAATAATACCGTCCTCTGTGGATGACTGGTGCATTGGAGACTTGTCTGTCACCCTTCTTTTGTAAGAGCTACACACAGACCCATTCATATGATCTGAAGCTCGAAGATGCAGCAGGGCTCGATGCGTACAAAGAAGTACAATACAGAAAAAAGCTAGATTATTATACGAGACAAAAGGATGTGCAAAATAGGTGAAAAGCAAGCAGATGTAAAAAAAAAATTCAAGAGCAATAACACAAACGCGTGTAACATAAATATGAAACACGGCATGAGAAATGGAGACCAAAGCCTTCTATTTAGAACTTGCATCATTTTACTCTTCTCAGATGATGCACAGATCTGTTGGATGCAGTTGGATTGCGCTCTCTATCTCTCGCTTGCTCCCTCCCTCCCTCCCTCCCTCACACACTTTCTCGCCTCTTTCTTTCTTTCGGTTGCAGATCTACCCTTTCTACACACAAATCTATTTTGCTTTTTACCAATGTTTGTTTTCAGGCTGGGCTTCTGCCCTATCAAGACCGTAAAAAGTTGTTCCTAATGCGCATCCTAGATGAATACTACAGAGCGCTGGATGCGGTTGACGCCCTCGCCAAGGCTCGCCACCCTTCAATGCCAGACTTCACACACGAAGCTGTGCCGTAAAAAAAGTAGTAATTTTCCAGCTGAGAAATCTGGGCATTTTGACTGATGGGACATTGATGGGGTCGTGTTCGGACAGCATCGTTAGGGTGGTGTTTTTTCATTGGGTATGATGCCACACAGATTATCCAAGCAAAGTACTTACGGCCTAAACGATTTCGAATTTCCTTCCATTTGGTGATGCAGATAATCTGTGTTATTTGACGTTTACGGTAAGAAGCTACGCTGATGGATCTAGAAAGTTTCGCGTGGAGATGTTAGCATTTCGGAACGACTTGTCAGACAAGAGTGCATGCGGGAGGATAGAGCGGCGACGCGATGCATATTCCATACATACTGCACTGGAGACATGTATACGACTGCGTCAGGTTTTACCATGCCACGAACCTACTGCGGCTTGCCAATGAAAACGACGCAGGAAAATATTTTCACGTAATTGTGGCAGCAGAGGTACGTAGGTGACGAAGTGAACGCGAGAGCACATAAAACACGCGTAATCAAACCCTAGGGAAAACATCGCTGATTCATGTTGATGTTGTTCGCAGCGGAGATAGTATTAGAGCTGCTCGCTTCAAAGACGATAGCATTTGAAAGAGATTGTTGGGTGTTTGATAGCATTTAGCTGCACGTTAAGATAGCGTCAGAAAGACATGGCTAGGGTGCACCGTTGCTTTAAGATAGTATTATGAAGACGTGGCGGGGATGTACAGTAACGTTAAGATAGCATCAAAAAGAGATGTTTGGGTCGTATTGTAAACGCCTTTTTTTAACAGAAAGCGTTGGAAGTTCATTGCTGTTTAATCTCAGCCCGACCCACCAGTTCCTTGTAGCGAAAAGTTAGTGTTGAGTGTTGCTTTGACAGCTGTGTACAGGCTGTGCCAGAACTCCACCTGAACGATGTTCGCTATTTTTTCTTTAAACATAATTCCGGTCTCTCTGTAAGAAGATAAGTTTCCCTAAACACTTTAACATTTTATGGAATAAGATTATTTCGACAGTTCAACGGATGGCAACGTTATTTTTTTAAGACACGGCGGTTTTCTGAAAGGTGGATGTTGAGTAAGGATTTATTGTAAGCTATTTTACTTGAAACAAGTATGTTATTCGGTCATTGACTAATTGTAATAAAAACAATGACAACTGTCTAGTGCCTTAATTGGGCCGGCTTGAGTTAAATCCCGTTTTCGGACAGCGCGCTTGAGCAGCTCTTTCAGATGCTCAGTCCACTCTAAGAACAAAGCAACCCCTTGGGGTCATGAGCAATCTTGCCACTGTAGATTGTTCTAACCTATAAAGGGAAAAGTGAAAGCCCCAGTTGAAAAACTGTCTTGCCTTTGTAGGCATGACAGATTCACTGCGGCAACAGTACCCCCGTTGGAGTGCCGGGGGTTTCAGTATAAATAGTATCCCCACTTTCTGGAAATGTAGTGCTTTAAATTCCCACTGTCGCTGTCTTCCTCATTTGCTCTTTCCCATTCCTGATCTGTCCTATCGCTCTGCTATACTATCTTCTTCTTCGCTAGATCAATGACCTACCTTTTTTCTTGAAAACTCTTCCTGGACAAGACTCCTTGTTTGTGTATGAGGTCTGTTGGATCAGCTTGGGAGTGTTGGACGCTTTCTGCCGGGTGGTCACTAGGGCTTCCTATGATTGTATTATTTAGCACTATAGGCATTTTATATGTATGTGTTTTGTTGATGATTTATAATGATGTTTGTATTCTAGTTTGTTTTTGTAACCGGGGGTTCGAGTAGTTGGGGTAAAGCCTCAGCCGTCCCCTGCGTGGGGTTTCTTTATTGTAAAGTGACTGGCCGGTGGAGGGCATTCAATTTTCCCACTAGGGTTGTTTCGGCAGATCTTTTATGCGGATTGGGGGTTGTCCGGTCCTGATTTGGCTCGGAAGAGTCCGCTGGACCTAAAGCAACAATCAATCAATCAATCAATCAAAGAACAAAGTATATCTTTCGTATTTGTCTTCTATAACTTGAAACCTGTCATTTTTGATGAGGGCGCGGTTACTATGTTAGGCTATGGATAGGGGAGAATTGACAGATCGTATTTAGGATATTGAAGGAAGCTGGCGTGTTTTGGGTTGTTTGGAGGGGGTGAACGTTGAGAACACTGAAGAGTTGGGAGGGGGAGAAAGTATAAGTTCCGTCTCTTGTTCATCTACCAACTTGTGCTTGTCAAGCTGTTTGATAACCGAATACCTTTTTTTTCGTCAGAAGAATGCAGTACCACTGTAGGGATCGAACTAAAGCCATAAGTCGATGATTAGCAACTCCACAATGTCTTGCAACCATGGTGCGGTTTTTTTTCTTCTGTTTTCTTCTCAAGGAGTCTCGGCATGTTCTGGTACCAGTGTTGTGCTAAAACAAGGCTCGGATTCGTGGCAATGGTACTCCTCTGTGTCTGGGAGACTTAAGGTCGCTTCCTTATCAGATACCCCAGAGCTAGCGAGGATGGAGACCGTCGGCGAAGCAGGGGTTTGGAATGATTGATACTCTAACTGTTCTTATCATCTAATCCGTCAGACCAGCCTGTCCTTGCTCTGTTTTCCGACAACTGTTGTAGGTCCGGCTTCGTGAGTTTTATGGACGATGCAATTTCGCTTGGGTACCATTGTGTGAAATAGGCAAATTCTCTTTTTTTTTCTTTTTCTTTTTCAACGACAGCGAAGTTGTGTAAGACGAAGGGGGTAGGTGTTGAGGAGGAAGGTGAGTAATGAAAGAAAGTTGAATAATGAAAGGAAGGTGATTAATGAACGCTCTCCGGCACCCGTTTTATACATCAGCAGGCCAGTTGCAGCGCACCCCAGGAAATTTGGAAGCATCCAGTGATGTGTATGGATAGGTGCGTGCGCGCGCATGTTACCACGCATACAATGGGTGTGTGTGTGTGTGTGTGTGTGTGCGTGTTTGTGCGCGCAAATGAGCTGTGGGAATAAAAAGCTGTGGGCAGAGGGCGACTGCATGACTGACCATTGAGTTGGAAAATGAGCAACAGAGAAATAATGGAGTGGTCCCCAGCGCTCCCCGTCTGGTTATTTATCGCCAAGTCGCCGTCAGCAGCGATGCTGTGAGAGGAGGGAGGAAATCTTTATCCTGGTCCTCTGAAGGCTGTCTTGTCTCTCTGTCTGTGGTCTGTCCATGGCAACAATGTAACACATTTTCAAATGAAAGGTGTCGCAAGTTTGCTGCAGAATCTTCAAGAGGCTGAAGGCGGCGTCCCCAATGGAAAGTAGGTTTCAAAGTTCATTTCACGTATTCTTTTCCCACTCCCCCCTCCTACCAGTCAGCCTGGTTTTTCTCACACTCACAACGTAAGGAAAACGTACACTCACTCTCTCTCTCTCTCTCTCACACACACACACACACACACACACACACACACACACACAGCCGAGGGTACACAGTATTATTATGACTTTACTGAAGCGCCACATACGTTGTGCTGACAATGGGTCATATTTCGTCCCCCTTTCTCAATAATTTTAAGTGTTCGAACATTAACCCTAACCCAACCCTAACGGGGAGCATTGTTCTGGCGTCAAAACAAGTAGGTCTGTCAAAACAAGTTATGTAGATGTTCACTGGTTTGTCCAGATAACGCCGCGTAAATATGCCCCCCCCCCACCCCCCACCCCCACAAACGCACACACACAAACACACACACTGGCGCTTTCTTACGAATATTACGAAATTCAATCGGCAACTCCCGGGGCTCTCCTCCCCTTCCCGTCCTACCCCCCTCCTCCCTCCTCTCCCTCTTCCACTCCCCCCCCCCTTCTTTCATCTCCTCTTCCCCCTCTTATCTTCCCCCTTCCACATTCTTCCGTACGATTTCCCCATGCATCCCCAAATCGGACATTTTATTCATTTTTCATTCCTTCGTGTCTGTTCCTGTCTGGTTAGTAGTCTATGTGCTTGGTCGCTTTGAAAATGGGCTTTTATGTGTTTATGTGCACTTGGACATACTACTACTACTACTGCTGCTACTACTACTGCTACTGCTACTGCTACTACTACTACTGCTACTGCTACTGCTACTACTACTACTACTACTACTACTACTACCACTACCACTACCACTACTACTACTACTACATCTACATGAACATAAGGATAGGTTTTATCAGCCAACAGATATTTATTTACTACTACTCAATAAAAATAAGGATAAGTTTTATCAGACAACTTATATTTATGTATTTATTTGTGTGTTTATTTGTTTATATATTTATTTATTTATTTCATCAAGTATTTTCATTTATTTAATTTTATCTTTCTTTTATTTCGCAGTTTTCCTTTCCAACACACACAAAATATTATCTTGATTGTGAGCGCAGGTGCTATTTTATAGGAAAGGGCCCTCTTCAGCCTTGTTTCTAGGAAGGAAGAGTCCTCTTGCTTCTGGTCCTGCCTGTACAAGATCTTTAAGCACTGTTCACGGACACGTAAACGAAAGTTTGTTCAAGTTTTAACTTTTATAGAGATAGCATATAATGTTGACACTGATATAAATAATATAAAATGATGAAAATAGGGATGACGTGAACTTATGGTAAATAAGAGAAGAAAAAAAATAACAACATAAAAATAAACAACATAAAACTGGAACTAACACTCTTCGCCAGCAACGAACATATTCATCGCTCAAACATTATGGTATAAAATGCAAGTCGCTTTTTGAAGACGGGAAGGGTCAAGATCGAATTTTTTTTGGTGAAATATTTAGATTGACTGCTTCCAGCACCATTATTGAAGGGAAGAAAGAGGAAACCTGATTGCTTGGAGAAAAAACACTCGGTGACCTGGAAACAAGCCTCTGCAGCACCAGGACTAGGCAATTCTTTGGTGCCATCTGAAATGACTGGCAGAGTAATTGTTTATCCTATATTCCAAAAGCTGTTGTTCTATAGTTTACATCTTTGGAGGTGAAACTTTGCGCTGTTCGGAATAGCGACAGCGTCATAATGGGTCTAACGTGATGTTTATATTTTTTTGCCACGCGACGCAGTGTTATGATCTGAGGAACAAAGTTATTACGTGTAAAATCTTATGTTAGTAGTACCACAACCAGGACCACGTATGCTGAAGCTTATCACACTGTTTGAAAGAGGGATCAGTTGGAGAACACAATAGCTGCGTTCGGTGTCATAGGGGGGGGGAGAGGAAGATAAGAAGACGCAGGAGGAGGAGATGAGACGGCGATGAAGAAGAAAGTGGACGAGGAGAGAAGAAACAGAAAGAAGAGAAGCAGAAGTTCTGAAAATCCATTGGTGGTTACTACTCAAAATAATTGAAGGGCCAAGTTGCTCACCCCAGCTCACCGTGCAGCGCGTTTGGCCTGGGCTCGGCGTCATTTGGTGTGGACTAGGCAACATTGGTCAAGGGTGCTCTTTACAGACGAGTCTCGGTTCTCCTTGTCTTTCAACGACCGTCGAGTGAATGTTTGGAGGCGTCCACGGGAGCGTTTTGCTGATGCGACGGTGCGCGAGCATGACCGCTTTAGTGGTGGATCTCTCATGATGTGGGGTGGCTTCGCATTAAACTTCAGAACACCC
>CM072518.1:35653520-35787499 GCA_036898135.1 Oncomelania hupensis
TCATTTGTTCAATGATTTTGGACAGTCACGAAATTACAAACACGTAATCAACAGCGAACACATACACACACAAACACACACACACAAACACACACACATACATACACATATATATATGTACATACACATATATACACATACATACATATTCATACAGAAATGTTAAAAAATGTTTCTTAAATCAGTACTAAGCATAATGCTGGCTATTTTTTCTATTATTATCTTGTTGTACAATATATTATTAATTTCATCAGTGTTTTTAGCATTACTTCTTTTTCTGTGTATAATGGCAACAATGATGAACACTCAAATAATAAATGATTTATATTAATTGGTTGTTGGCATATACAAGTAATGCCTTATTAATCCAAGCGCATTTTGTATATAACTCTTGAAATATTTCTTGAACAGGACATATTTTGTTTATTTACTATATTTTTTGAAAATGTCTTTCCACTAATGAAATGAGTTCTTGACTAGATAATTTAAGGTTAGAATTGTTTATTGATTTGTCTTTGTAATAATAAATAATAAATATAAGGCTATGAAGGATAAGAAGTTAATAAATTCAATAGTAAATTCCTCTCTCCAGTTACCAGCTGTTTTGGGCGCAGACCTTTTCGGACGTTAATATTCAATATTAGAGTTCGAGAGTAACTGCTCCACACTTTTTTTGTTTGTATTCTAATGGAAGTTGTATAAACATTGTCTTCTTGTTGACATTAGGATGTGGCCAGGTACACGAAAGAAAAAGCATCAGTATTGTAAGGTAGCCACACTTTCATTGTTAATATCTTTAAGCCATTAGTTACTTGTTGAACTTAGGATATGGACATGTACACGTTAAAAAGTAAACCGATTCCAGTATACAGACAACCCTCCAGTTACCGACGCACCCTGTGTTGACCTCTAGTCGCCGTCCTGCTGTACAGTGAATCATCTGTAGTTGAACTTAAAACTGCGGATTATACGAGAGCGTAGAAATTATGTTTCAATGCTTTTAAAGGCCATTTTCACATTTAAAAAATAAATTCATTGACATAGGTGTGCCAAATAACTCTAGCATGTGTTTCATAAATTGCGGTTCAAATCCGGACTGCTATTAAATTTTAAACTAACTTTGAGCACAGGCCTTCTCACTGCTTCATCATCCTTATGGTTGTTAGTGTTCTGAAGTTGGATTGGAATTTGAAATGGTCCCTATTTCCACATTGTCTTCAGTGGCGCTGCTTTGGCAGTAGCTGCGCTTTCTCTGATAAAAGATATATGAATATATGGGAGGCAAGGGTGTGGGGCCGAGAAGACCGATTTCAAACAAATATAAAAGTCTCATTATTTAGACTGTCTTCCATGCATGATCAACGAAGTCGAAACAAAACAGCAGATATATAGGATTGTTTAGGAAGAATGTGATTGTATTGGAGTTATTTAATAAAAATGCTGAAAAAAAACCGTGAAAAGGGATTGATGGGAAAATATCCTACAGGTGAAGTTTGCTAGTTATTCATTGCTTACGGGTTCCAGTGGACTGCAAAGAGCCGAATCGGGACCACAAATCAGGACCACAACCCGGTTGAAAGAGGACTCACCCCGATCCACACTAAAGACCCGCCGCGAAATAACCCCAGTGGTAACACCGAAGGCACCCCACCAGCCGGTGACACAAAGGCATCCCACGCAAAGGGACGCCGAGGCAACACTCTGAATCCATCGAACGCCAGATTACAAAAAAAAAAAATACAAACATCATTTAAAAACATCAACAAAACACATAGAACATGCCCACATTGCTTAATAATAACACCATAGGAAGCCCCAGCGACCACCCGGCAGAAACGTCCAAACACCCCCTAACCGACCCAACAGACCCCATACACAAATGAGGAGTTTTGGAAGAGTTTTCAATAGAAAAGGTAGGAGACTGGTCTAGCGAAGAAGAGGATAGTATAGATTGATAAAACAGAGTAGGAATGAGAAAGAACAAAGGAGAAAGATAGCGACGATGAATTTTAAAGCACTAAATTTCCAGAAAGTGGGGATACTATTTATACAGAAACCCCATTACCCGCACGGAGGAGGGGATGGAGGATATAGGTGAATGACGTATTGAAAGAGTGAATACTGTAGACAACGGAAAAGAAAAGCAAAGGCAGAAATACAAAGAGTGATAGAAAAAAAGGAAATTTAAAGCAATTAACTTCCAGAAAGCGAGAAAACTATTTATACTAAAAGATCCCGGGGTATCTCTGCGGGGTGTACAGACAGCTTGATTTGATGGATTAAGAATGCCGAGTATAACATTACAAGTATGAGAACTACACGAATACAAATGTGTTTGACTGTTAGTATAAGTGAAAGACTCAAAATGTTCTCCGACCGTCAACTTTAGAAATAGAAGTCGAGCATCGAATGCAGCTTAGCATACAAACGAAGAATGTGAGAAGATTGACGGCAGTTTGTCTATAATATTCAGAATATTTTACAGTCATTTTTCTTTCAAGTCAAATATCAAGGGTAACATTGCATGCTGAGAAAATTAAAATACTAGCACGTACATTTACCGCCTTTGTAAACATAATCATTTTTTATTGGTACTTTATACACCGTCATCACAAGTGGATATAAGATTAAGCATTTTGTAATAGTGAGGCCACAAGGTCTATTTGAATGGGAAGAAGTGTGTGCGTAGAGTGAATTTACATCCAATTTTGTACTCATTGTTGAAGCTGCGAAATGTACTACAACAGGAGTGTGCTAAGATTGACTTTGCCTTACATTAAATTTACATTTAGGACTCGGCTTCCAAAGCACTGAAAGAGGTGCGTGCTTGGACTGATTTTATACGAAGATGAATTCATTTTAGAAATACTGGAATTGGTTATAGGTGTGTGCTCGGACATAAAAGTCTGTATTTATTGTCTGACTTCCGAGGTGCGTCGAAGAGTTGACTTGATAATAGCAGCTGATATTGGCGCGAAAGAGTCGGTTTTTCGTTGTTCTTTCAATAGCAGGGATGGAGTGTATAGCAGAGTGGTCCCGGTCAGTGGAAAGCGCACAGGAGAGCCTGGGTTCATTGCTCGATATAGCGACCGGGAGGTTCTTCTCACATGAATTGAATTTATCATGAATCTGAATATTGTTTTGAATTCCACCTATATCGTGTAAGAGACGCATTGTTTTTTTATGTATTACTGGGACAATACAATTGCGTTGTGTAGTATTGTATTGTATTGTACCCGGTCATTTGTTAAAGGTACAGGTGACAGGACAGGGTAGGGTGACACATTATACGCATTCACACTTGATCGGATTGACTTGGGAGTCCCACGTGTTTTAGCCGATCCTTTGATGCTGTTAGTTGGCAACTTTGGGATGCGGGAGTTACTTTCTTATTTTGTCCATGGCCTTGAGCAGCTCTTTGAGTTAGTGCGCTTTAGCCGAACAATTACTGGACATGCAAGAGCGTAAAGACATATACGCCTTGGCTTTTCAGGGCGAAGGGCATACGAGGACCTATGCTAAGTGATACTCCGTGTGTCTGAAATTATGTCCCTTTCAGACTTCTTTGTTTGGTATCATAATGGGTTGGATTGGTGTGGTATTGCTACCAATGCTTGCTTTGGCTATTTGCTGTTTATTGCCTCTTGTAAACCACTAAGGATGAAGTGGAGTATGTGATGTTTGTTCAGACTGACTCTACCTGTTAAAACGATGGGCACCCCTTCGACGGCTTTTGTGTGGAACAGTTTGTCATTCCATTAGCCTTAGGCCTCGGTGGTGTTGTCAAACTTCGTTAACGGAGTTTGTGTGTTCTCTCTGTGTGTGTGGGTGTGTGTGTGTGTGTGTGTGTGTGTGTGTGTGTGTGTGTGTGTGTGTGTGTGTGTGTGTTATGGAGAGAGAAGAAGAGAGAGCGACGGAAGAGAAAGGGAACCTTTGTCCGAATCTAAAACCTTCGGATGAAGTATAAACCGAGGTCTAGTCTGCGCATGCACTCATTCCATCGCATGGACTTTAATCCCCCCCCCCCCCCCCACCCCCCCCCCCCCCCCCCCCCCCCCCCCCCTCCCCCCCCCCCCCCCCCCCCCCCCCCCCCACCCCCCCCCCCCCCCCCCCCCCCCCCCCCCCCCCCCCCCCCCCCCCCCACCCCCCCCCCCCCCCCCCCCCCCCCCCCCCCCCCCCCCCCCCCCCCCACCCCCCCCCCCCCCCCCCCCCCCCCCCCCCCCACCCCAGAGCATCCCCGATTGCCCAGCATTGTGCTCAGTCGTCTGGGCGTCAGACTATGCGCCCAAAGGTTACAGATGGGGGTGCTTGAGTTAGATCCTGCATCGACCAGCGCCTTGAGCAGCTCTTGAGCTGGAAAAGCGCTATATAAGATGGATTAAATAAATAAATAAATAAATAAATAAATAAATAAATAAATTATTATTTTACAGCCAATTGATGTGAATCGTATAATTGAGTGCCTCTGCTGTTGAGTCTCCAACTGCTGGTTACTGCTGCTCAGTTCTGTGGTTGTTTCCTTTGATAATGAAGTATATATTTCCGATACAATGAAATTGCTATAACTTCAACCTCATTTTCTTTGAACCCTACTATTCTCTTCCCTGTTTGTTCTCATACTTAAATGTTTTGAATTCTCAGTTGCGCTTTTAACTGTATGATAGCTTTTGATTGTGTTCATGTGGGGGAATGGGCCCGTTTGGTCTCTTGGGATTTACACTTAAGAGCCACGATGTCAATTATTCTTCCTAGCGCATAATGGTGGTGCCTTCCCTGATTGCGCCATGGACAACGCTAAAGAGGTTGTATTTGTGTGTGTTTCTTTGCACTTAACAGCTAGTTAATGACTTTGGCCCTCTTTCTTAATTCTGCTTGTACCTCTTGTCTTAATGCGCTCTCTTTCGATTCATGCTGCCTTCAACTCCTGGCTTTTAGTCTGCCTCAAGGAGCATCTTATTATCGTTATAACAGGGTGGAGAATTCTCCGCGAATCCGCGGATTTCCGCGGAAGGCATTTGCATTTCCGAGAAAAAAAATATTGAGTTCCGAGTGTGAGAAGCTGAGGGCTACCCTTTACTGGGCATAGCGGCCAAAAGCGGCCGAAGGTCTAAACAGGCAAAACGTCCAAAAGTGTCCGTATCAACCATGTGGTTATATTCTCGCGTTGTTTGAAAGATTGCGAGACTTCCGGCAATTGACTTCCGGTTAAATTCTGTTGTGAAAACATTCGACTGCATTTCCACAAGTTTTCTCTGTGATGCGTTCGTTTTTTCGATTTTTTTTTTCAAATTTTCTTGTGTGTGTGTCTAAAATGGATGGTTTGGATTCTTCGACTGATGAAGGGGAGTTTACAGGCTTCCATTTATGAGACATTAAAGTGAGAGAAATTGACTTGGAGTCGGAGGAAGAGATCGGTACTGAGTACTGACATTAGACTGATTAGTCATTAGACAATTAGTGTCAGTAGTGTGCATGCATACGATCTTTCAGACTGGCATGAAAGTGAAGAAGAGAGGAGGGGCTTGTTTGGACTTTTTAAAACTTTTTTTTATTGTATACACATGGAGTAATCAAAAACAAGACATGACAAGAGAAGTATAAAAAGGTAGATAATCAAAGGAGATTTATTTCTGTTCATTTTGCATTTTATTTCATTTAAATCTATACACTAGTCACTAATACCTAAGATGTAGTGTTTTTACTAACGTACCCCTAAATATCTCTAAAATTATAAAAATTCTTGCCTGTTTACAGCTAAAAAATAGACAAACGTGTGCCCAGTAAAATTTGAAATGTGGAGTTTTGTGTGTGTAACAGTGGTGGACCTCAAACTTTGTTAGGCCTACAAATCAAGATTCTTAACTTTTTTGAAAGACATGTGCATAAAACATTCTTTTTTTTTTGGTTGTTGTTGTTTCTATTCATGTTTACTTTGTGCTTTTTGCTTTCAGGAGAGGCCCTAAATTACTTTCAAAATAGCATAAATTCATTTTCTTCCAGGGGGCGAATACCGGGGCTTGGCCCCTGGGCCGCGGCCGGATTTCAGAGATTTCTTGATTCAGTTGTTCTCCACCCTGTTTTAAATCGGACAGGGTCAGGGCGGCTTGACCTGCCTGATGACGTTTTTTGTCGATGGGGTGTTTTGTTCTGGTCGAAGAAGTGTAGCCTATCGCACGTGCGATTGTTATTCTTCAGTGTCCCGTGACGGATGCGTCGAAATCAACTCTCGCTCCCGCACTCCGTTATCTTCCCTTAAGTTAAAAGAGCAAACACTCATCCACGAGCGAGCGTTGAAAGCAAGAAGAGCATCAAATTCAACGACCAGTTTCTATAAACGGTCTACTACGATTTTGAAGTTTGCTACTACATGTATCAATTTAATTTCAATATTTTATTTTAAAATTTCTTCACGTACATCTGAACGGCAACATATAATATTTCAATAAATAAATAAATAAATTGATTGCTGTCATTATTTGGGATTCGGTTTTCCAGAATAACAGATTTTTAGACTGAGTATTCGTGGACGATTTTTTTGGTAGCCCGTGTATGCACGGAAGCTTAAAAACCAAGTACGAATCTTGTCAAACTTTGGATCTTGAAGAACCTCATCAGGTTGTATACACGAATCCAAATACTAAAATGCTCAGTTTGTGTCGATTGTTTTGGGCTTTGTCGGAATAAAATATGTTAATTGTCTGTATATTCATAGACTTCACTAACAAAATCATATGATCTGCATTCTTAAAGAATGTAATAAAGTATGTGTAATGTTTTCTAATCCTATTCTATCCTATCCTGTCCCGTAACCCGGAGGTCGTAGGGGCACCACAGGTGATCGTTTAACCAGCATACTCCATCTTTCTCTGTCCACAGCAGCCCTGACGGCTTCGCTCAGTGTCAAACCAGTCCATTCTCGAATGTTGTCCTCCCACCTCTTTTTCGGTCTCCCTCTTCTTCTACCTCCTTGCACTGTGCCTTGCAGAATGGTCTTTGCAAGGCCTGATTATCTGGTGACGTGGCCATACCATCGGAGTTTTTTTCCGTTTCTTCACCACTGTGAGCAGGTCATCGTGTTGTTCAATTGCTTGTGTGATGGTCTGTCGGACTTCGTCGTTGGTGATCCGGATTTGTTGGGTAAGGAAAGATTGCCCAGAAGGTCTTCTGTAGCACCTCATCTCCATGCTTTGTATTCTTCTTTCGTTGTAGATCCTGGCTGTGAAGGGTCCATGCTTCCGCAAGCATATAGGAAGATGGAACCCGCGAAAAATGGAAGATACGAGTTACGCTCCCTTCGCCAGCTAACAATGTGTAAATACAAAAACCGAGTAAAACAGATCGTTCTTATTGCACAGGCCATCATATTATAGCCGTAAATTTTGTTGGTTATTTTATGTATGGAGCGCAGCAGTGCTTTCTTGGAAATGTTCTTAAACTGTATACTCGATCCCTGGTCTTTCAAAGACAAATGGGCTTTCAACCTTGTCAGGGCAGCAGTTTGTTTTGTGCGATCCTGGAGAGGACTTCCTGTCGGACCCATTGTCTGACACAATGGCTCCCAAATATTTGAAGCTATGCACTGTGTTGAGGGATTGGCCTTTGGATGTGTAATGGTTTTCTTATAGTAAACAGCGATCTTCCTGTCTTTATACCATAATTGTATTAATATGTGTTGTGTCTTGAAAATGTTGGAAGGTGTGTCACAACATTGTGAGTGTGTGTGTAATGTTGGTACAGATTGCCGTGGGTTGAGCCTGAATAGCGATTTAAGGAAAGAAAAGCGTGTACATAGGACGATGCCAAGCCCGAAACTGCAGCAAAACAACCCCCAAGTGTCGGAGTGATCCAACACCTTGATTATGGGCATGTAGCTGAAAAGAACAAATAAACATTTAACATTCTAGATTCTTGAGAAACTCGTTCCCCCCAAAGCAATCGGTTATTTTGGTTTATTCGTTCGATATGTTTTTTCAACAATAAAATACTGGTTTATAATAGAAACTGGGACGATCTATTTCTTTTAAGATTGCTCTTATCTTTAGTGTCTCCATGACATTTTTAGTCTGTATTACCTTTAAAATAGTTATGTTGAATCTATGAGTATATGTAGGCAGAAACATGTAGTGATGTTCTCTTGTTTATTGCCTGGATGCCAGTGTTGAAAAAAAAAAAAAATAGTAAAAAAAAAGCAGACAGCGGATTGGAGTTTATAATAAGAATAAAACCGAGTCTTTGGCAAGCACTCAAAAATGCATGGCAATAGGATAGTTATCAGACGCTCATGTCACGTAGCAGATGATGAAAATATAGTGAGCCAGGACAAAGTGTGGTCTCGCATTTTGTAAAGGACTATTATTTCTCTTTTTGTAATAAACTAACGATTAATGGGTGGGTGGGATTAGAGGGGTGTGTGGGCGTGGGAGAGTAGGGGATGCGGGTGACAGTAATTAATCAATGAGGAAAGAGGTTATTGTACATTTGGGTAGATTGTAACGTAGCTTTCGATGCAGTTCTTTTTCTTTGTGTTTTGGAAGGATTGGAAAATAAGTTACCTTTTAATGTTATTATTTGTATTACATTAGAATAAAGGAGAGGCATTAATAGAGAAGTTAATTTTATGCACAGCGTGAGCTGTCAGAACATTTTCGCTGTCTTTTAGGAAACGAAAGCCAGCACCAGCTCTCATAGCTTCTTCCTGATTCTTAATAAATGTAGGAGTGGTGCATTGAAAAGCATCCCCACCCCCGCGAGGGTGCCGGGGGTTTCTGTATACATAGTATCCCCACATTCTTGAAATGTAGTGCGTTAAATTCCCAACTGTTTGCTTTCTCATTTGTTCTTTCTCATTCCTACTCTGTTCTATCAATCTTCTATACTATCTTCTTCTTCGCTTGACCTGTCACCTACCCTTTTTCTTGAAAACTATTCGGGGACAAAACACATCATTTGTGTGTGAGGTCTGTTGTATCAGCTTGGGAATATTGGACGCTTTTTGCCAATTTAATGGTCACTAGGGCGTTCTATGTGGGTTTTTTTATTTAGCAATGTAGGCGTTTTATATGTATGTGTTAGTTGATATTTTATAATGATGTTTGTATTCTATTTTGCTTTTGTAAACGGAGGTTCGATAAATTAGAATATAGCCTCAGTGTCCCCTGCGTGGGATGCCTTTATTGTACAGTAACACCGGCTGATGGAAAGCCTTCAGTGTTACCACTGGGGTTGTTTCGGTAGATCTTTTAGGCGGATCAGGGGTGAGTCCTCTTTCAGCCAAGTTGTGATCTTAATTTCGTGGTCCTGATTCGGCTCTGCGCAGTCCACTGGACCCTCTAAGCAATGAATAACTAACTAACATTGAAAAGCTGTGTAAGGAGTCATCTCAAGTGCAAACGAACCGACTATCCCACAGTTGCAACTGAATTTTCGAAGATATTTTGGAGGTTGTTTTTAATACAGGTATTTCAAAAAAAAAAGTTGCTCGGCTGACTTCTCTTTAAGCACATCAACCAATGAAAATTACCAGATTACAACACGTGCATATATATTGTGTGGTAAAACGTTCTATAACATATTTGTATTGCACTGAAGATTACGTCGTGTTGCCTACATAAAGTGATGTACTTTAAATAGGATATTTATTTATTTACTTATTCATTACAGGCAATTTGATATAGCGCATAAATCCAGCAATATAAAATAGTCTCATATTGAGGTACAAACACAAGGAAAACTGATAAATACAATGTATAAGGATAATACATACAACATTAAAAGTACGTACATAAACGGTAGCTATAAAAATATTGAGTATTAAATATTAAAGCAGTAAAAGCTGTTAATCCAACTAATTTAAACATAACTGTATCTAGACAATCTACCGATGGATTGCTAAGGTTCTAGGTTTAATAGTGCTTTTAGCACACAATGTGACTTTTTAGCCAAGCGGATGCACAATAGGGCTGTTGTGTAAGAGGGATTCTAAAGTTGAGGCCAAAAATAGCTTATGTTTTTAGCTTCGTTAAGGCAAGAGGCCATTTGGTGGGATTTTTTCACACGGAGACTTGGAATGATTTGTTAAAACATTAAAGAAGCTTGTACTTTGTGTGCGTCACTAGTACTTTTCCTTCCAACAACTTCAGCCTTGTGTCAGTGTTAAAACAGTGTGAATGAATTGAACGAAGGCCATGATATACTGTTGCAAGTTGTAGAAGTGGTGGTGGGGGTGGGAAAAAAAAAAAAGGGGGAAAAGTTTTTAAAAAGGATGAAGGTAAGGGTGTGGGGGGGCGTTGGAGGTACTTAGAGAGAGGCGTGAAGGCATGGGAGGAGAAAAAAAAAAAAAAAAAAAAAAAAAAAAAAAAAAAAAAAAAAATAAAAAAAAAAGAAAAAAAAAAAAAAAAAAAAAAAAGGAAAAAAAAAAAAAAAAAAAAAAAAAAAAAAAAAAAAAAAAAAAAAAAAAAAAAAAAAAAAGTTAAAAGGATGAAGGTACGGGTGAGGGGGCGTGGAGGAAGGGGAAAAAAGTGTTGATCTTCGTGTTTCGTTTTTTTTGTTTTTTTTTTTTTTTTTTTTTTTTTTAACGTGGTGCATTGTTGGGAGATGCCAAAAAGCGCGAAAATGACCTAAAAGCGTGAAGAACGAAAGGGCGAACTTTTGACTGCCTAACAGCGCGATTGTGCAACTGTAACTGACGGCCCCAACAGGCCTATACTTATTCTTGAGATTGTGATTCAGTGGTTAAACACCGTCTGCGTTGCCGAATCTGCTCGGTGTGATAAAACCGATGCAGCTATGTACCACATATGAAATGTACCCTTTCCTCTTACTTTATAGTTTTGACAAAACTGCTTTTTCAAGCACTGTCATATAAAGACAAACATTTAAAACTAAATGTAAAAGAGAGTAAAATAAAAACACGGGAGCACCTAAGCAGAGGTAAAAAGAGAAGGAAGAAAGAAGTTTGAAGACTCTTGCTGGTGTTCTGCTTCTGTTATCGCACCTGATGTCAGTGGCATAGCATTTTGCCTCAAACACAGATCAAACGCCTCCAATCTGCGCAGAATTCTGCAGCTCGATTGATCACAAAAAGTCGTAAATCGGTCCACATCACCCCCATTCTTGAGCAACTCCATTGGCTTCCTGTCCACAAACGCATTAAACACAAATTGCTTTCAGTTGCCTATCGCGCAGTTAAAGAGCACACTCCTGAATACCTGTTCGAACTTCTGAATGTGTACGAACCATCTCGCAGTCTCCGCTCAGCTTCCATGTCTCTATTCGTTGTTCCTGGGCACAAGCAGTGTAGGACTAAGAGGTCTTTCAGATACACTGCATCGGTCTGGTAGAATGCTCTTCCAGAAGGCATAAAGAGAGCAGACTCTGTCGATGTATTTCGCAGAAACTTGACAACACATTTGTTCTCTTCTTGCTAACAATCTTGATCTGAATTTCTATCTGCGTGCGTATTGCATAATGTCCTGCTGTGAAAGTATTGCATAAATGTTAATGTTTTGTTTATAATTATGTTTGTGTTTTGTGTGTGTGTGTGGGTGTGTGTGTGTGTGTGTATCCACCTCCCTCCCACCAGCGCTGCGATCATAACCGTCGGCTTGGTTTACTCGTTTTATAAATTATTCATTCATTCATTTCATTTCTATTTTCATTAATTAAACACATATCAACCTGTTTTTTTTAATCTACTCTTAGGTTTTAGGAAAGGTGTATTTGACAGACGATAGCGTAAGAAAGGTGTATTTAACGAGAAAGGTGTATTTAAAGGTGATAAGATTTAAAGGGATAGTGTAAGAAAGGTGTATTTTATAGTGTAAGGGTATGGACGATAGCGTGTATTTATAAGGCGATGGCGTAAGAAAGGTGTACTAATCGGGTGTGGTGTTTATTGAAATTTGCCCAAAATTACTTTTCTGTCCTCTTCTTCCCTCCCTTCTCTTCCCTCTCCTCTCTTCTTCTTCTTCCATTTCCTCTCTCTCTTCCCTCTCCAGTTTTTCTTTTCCCTCTTACCATTTCTCTTCTTTACCCTTTACCCAACACCCCGTGCTGGGGTTTCAGTTATAGTATTCCCACTGTCTGGAAATTTAGTGCTTTAAATTCCCACTGTCGCTGTCTTCATTTGCTCTTTCTCACCTGCGCTTTTTCTATCAATCTATTATCTATCTCATTCGCTTGACCAGTCACCTACCTTTTTTCTTGAAAACTCTTCACAAGACTCTATGAGGTCTGTTCAGCTATTCGCTTGAGGGTTAGCTTTTATGATTCTATTTTATCAATGTAGGCATTTTATATGTGTTTAGATATATAATGATGTTTGTATTATATTTTGTTCTTGTAAACGGATAAATTAGAGTATAAATTAGAGGATGTCTTGGGATGTTTTATTGTAAAGTGCCACTGGGATCAGGTTGTTTTTATTTAGGAGTTGTCCGGTCCTGATTTGGCTCAGAAGAGTCCGCTGGACCTAAGAAATGTAATGTAATGTAATGTATGTACCCAACACCCTGTCGTATCTAAACTTGGTTTACAAGGAAAATAGCCACAGTTCGAAATGAACCAAAATGCCTCTGAACTAGGCGAGCCTATTTTTTTTTTGGTTGGCTGTATTAATATTTAGAAAGGTTTTCGTATTATATTTTGCATCGCTGTATTATTGCATCGATTCATATTGAGAGTTTTTAAAGAGTGTTTTGTTTTTTGAGGGGGGATATTAGATTTAACTTCCCGTAACGATTAGAAATTGTTTTAAGCTAGCTTGGTGTGGATGGATGCCCTTTTCAATTCACAGTGGTGGGTTTTCACGAGTTTTGTAAAGATATTAGATTTATCTTTGTACGGATTGGCTGGATGCACTTTTCAAAATATAAAAAGTGTGTTGCGGCAATAGGGGCTTTTTCCGATACGGAAAAAGCATGCTGCAACGGAAATTTGCGCCCCAAGATGCCTTCTTCCTCTCTGTCCCTTCTCTCCTCCGCCCTCTCGCTAGTGCATGCTTGCCCATCCCTTTAGGGCGCGTCCCACGATCCCTTTGAGCTAGCTTCCCACGAGCTTTGAGCTTCCCCTCGCTAGCTCTCTCTAGCCCTGACAGCTTCTCCACAGGTTTACAGCTAGCTTCCCTGCGAGCTGAGCCGTCTTTTTCTGAAGTTTTTCTGTTACGTCGCAAGTGCGTAAAATTTATTTCTGTTGAAGTTGGAGCCTACGGGAAAGAGAGTGATGTATTTTCCAGGTTTCAGATGAACTCTGCCTTGAAGGGAATGTAAATTCCCACATTCCAACATTCACCTTTCCTATTTTGTGGGTAGGTAACCCAGCGCTATCGCAAAAGCCATACCTATATCACATCGATATCTATCTTCTTCTTCGCTTGACCAGTCAATTTTGTAGAAAAATCTTCCGGACAAGACTCCTTATTTGAGGATGAGTCTGTTGCATCAGTGCTGGGATATAAAAGGACACGCTTTTACTGCCAGGTGGTCACTTGGGCTTCCTATGATGTGTTAAATAAGTCGGCAATATGTGTCTAGTGTGAACATATAATGGATGTTTGTATTCTATTTTGTTCTGAAAACGGGGGCTGGTTCGATAAATTAGGTACAGTCTCAGCGTCCCTGCGTGGGATGTCTTTATTGTAAAGTGATGGCTGGTGACTTTAGTTTTCCCACTAGGGTTGTTTCAGCAGATCTTTTTATGCGGATCAGGAGTTGTCCGGTCCTGATTTCTGCAGTGTCCGCTGGACCTAACCCAATAATTTTGTAATTTGTACCCAACACCCCTGTGTTCATCTAAACCTTTATCATACAACTTATGTTAATCTATATATAAATTGATTGCAACAACAATACCTAAACCTGGTTTACAAGGAAAATAGCCACAGTTTGAAATGAACCAAAATCCTCTGAACTAGGCGAGCCTATTAAGTGTTTTTGGTTGATGTACACATCATCATTAGAAGAATTCTTACTATTTTTTTTCCAAAGCCGGTATGCTTCTCATCGATTCATATTTGCCACATCGATTTATTTTGCAATTTATAAATGTGAGTATATTTTTAGTTTAATTTTGTTTTTGTTTTTTAATTGATGGATTTTGGTTCTTTTGTGGATTGTAAGATTTAACTTCCCACGATTAGAAATCAAGGTCAAGGACCCAAAACCACCGCTTGAGCTTCGAGCGTCGATAAATGCCGAGATATTACCGCCGCTCGAATTCACAGTGGTGGGTTTTCACGAGTTTTGTAAAGATTTTAGATTATCTTTGTTCGCATTGGCTGGATGCACTTTTCAATTAATTAAAAGCTGCTGCGGCAATAGGGGCTTTTTCCGATAGATTGGATAGGATAGAAAGATAGCATAGATAGATAGATATGAGATTAGATAGATAGATAGATAGATAGATAAGACTTTAGATAGATAGTTCTAGATAGATAGAGATAGATGCAGATAGATCTAGATAGATAGATAGATAGATAGATAGATAGTTAGATAGATAGATAGATATAGTCTTTAGATAGAGATAGATAGCATTTAGATAGATAGATAGATAGATAGATAGATAGATAGATAGATAGATAGATAGATAGATAGATAGATAGATAGATAGATAGATAGATAAAGCTATTCCTTTATTCTGGACTGTTAATATATTTAAGCGAGACTGCAAACAGCCCTTGAAAACGCTCTGTAATGACTGGACTCAACTTATTTGAGAATTAGTGTACACTATAAATACTCGTGATTTTGCCTCTTGCCTCTTCGTCTCTTCATAACAATGTTTAGCTTATTTGAGAATTGCCTGTCGTCTTTCCTTAATAGCTAATGTGATCTCAGTATTTGAATTATGACAGGTCTATTAAAACTACATTATAGTTATACTTGGGACGACTTAATATTCCCACTCACTGTTTGGAGACGTATTCTTATAGATCTACGTCATCACATCATAATTGTAACATTATGAGTATAATTTGTAAATAGATTGTATTATAGTGGCTAGCACCGTTTGTCCTAAAACCATAACAAATTAAACAATAAATAGGGAAATAACAATGGCGTTATTAAATTCCCCGTCAGTAATTTGCTTGGTAAATATGATAGATCTAATTTTTTTATTTCGTACTTAACCATCTCATGATACTCAATTCAATTCATTGTTTTAATTTACCGTCATTTCACTGTAGTGTGATTTAAAAAAAAAAAAAAAACAATTGAGGAAATTGTAGCTCAGTGGAGAGCGAGCTGGTTTCCTATGACGAAGGTTGCGGGTTCCAACCCCGCCTGGGTCGAACTTACGAGACTTATTAGGACGCCGAGGGTTTTCTCCGGGTGTTCCGGTTCCCTACCTTCAATAATAGTATTGGATGCACTCGACCTAAAATTTCAAAATAAAAATGGATTTCTATTCCGACTTCTGTAATGGCGATCTCGTCAGATCGACGCTCTTGGAGTTCGAGTGAAGAAAAAGCGCGTTATTGGATCCTGTAATTATTCTGTATAATAATTTTAAAAAAATTTAAAACTTGAACAATTCAGTTTGCAGATTGGCACTCATAATGTCCTCAGTGGCCTTTCCATTTCACAAGTTGTTCCAGTTGTTTTTGCTTCTGCTAAAGTTACACATCAATCATAGCAGTAAAAATTGAAATTGTTTTTCTGTACATATCTGTTGTGAGTTTAGATTATTATTATTATTATTATTATTATTATTATTATTATTATTATTATTATTATTATTATTATTATTATTATTATTATTATTATTATTATTATTATTATTATTATTATTATTATTATTATTATTAATTTAAAGCAATAGTAAACCTTTCATGTATTATATATAAGTGATAGATCTTTAAGTTATTATTAAAACGATGTTTGATTATTCTGTGATAAACTGAACGCGTGTGGGCTTGAAATAAGGATTTTATTTTCCTCTCTCACATAGGGTCCGCCTAGTATTTAGAACAAACTGCCTGTTTCTCTGCGAAACTCATCTTCAAACCAGCCGTTTAAATCCTCTGTTAAAACTCAATATTTTCCTTCCACCGATTGAATTTGATTACGCAGAGGCGCGCGCGCGCGTGTGTGTGTGTGTGTGTGTGTGTGTGTGTGTGTGTGTGTGTGTGTGCGTACACATAAGCCTTGAAATGGGTGACTGACCTTGCTTTTTATGCAGAAAATGGGTGAGTGTATCAGTCACCCAGAGTTTTCCAGCCACCCACTTTTTTCTAAGTGCGCGGGAGTGCTCTTTTAGTGCATGGGAGTGCAGTTGTAGTGCATGAGAGTGTTTTTAGTACACAGAAGTGCTCTATCCGGGACGGAGACAATACAGTGAATTTCCGAAGAATTTTTGAACAAAATTCGACCTATTTCGTCGCCTATTGGAGACGAAATAGGTCAACTTTCTAACCCTTTTCTGTCTAAAATCACTTTCCGATCCTTACATTCTTAGTAAAACCCAGTTTTGGTGTTTTGTGTGTGTGTGTGTATGTGTAGGTGTTAGTTAGTCATTACTTGATATATATAGGTTACTGTTAATAGTTACTGAGTTTTACTCATTTTGTTTAACAGTTAAGTTGCTCTGTACTCATTTAAGCGCCTAGAGCTAAGTCTAGATTAGGCGCATACATATTAATAATAATAATAATAATAATAATAATAATAATAATAATAATAATAATAATAATAATAATAATAATAATAATAATAATAATAACAATGGGGTGTCGGATAGCGCGAGAATATGACATCTAAAGGTAGCGTGAGAATATGACATCTAAAGGTAGATGTAAATGTCAACTTAATTTTTTTAAAAGTTTATTTCATTAGCGGCTATTGTCCCCTGAACCTAGCTGAATGTAATTAACTGCACAAGGTAGAGGCATAGATTATCACCCTATAGTCCAGCATATGTCATGCGTTTTTTATATTTGATATGTACATTGTGATTGCGGTTAATGTTGCCACTGTTTACGTATGCAAGATCTTTTAATTAAAGTATTAAAAAGTGGAGTGTGGATGTTTGTGTGTGTGTGACTGTTTACCAACAATTTCCATAGGCAGTGTATGTTATTTGGCTGAATACATTATGTAATCTGTATTCTTCACTATTAAATTCCAGTGTCTTAATGTTTTTTAAAGCTACCCCATTTATTTATATAAAACACCGCTACAGCGCACAGAAATTGAACTCTGCACGACAGTTCTCAGCGGCATCTGATATTAACGTTTCACGATTGACATTTGACAAATCGTATTATCTGTCGGTTATAGCATTTTCCACATATAATCGCAAGAAGCAAAATAGGATTTGGGAAGTCATTTAGAGCGAAATGGGCGCACAACATCCCCACACCTACTCTCTCCCTACCCCAGAGGCCTATCCTATCCTATCCTATCTCGTAACTCGAAAGTCGTTGGGGCACCACAGATGATCGTTTAACCAGCGTACTCCATCTTTCTCTATCCTCAGCAACCTCTTGGCTTCGTTCAGTATCAAGCCAGTCCATTCTCGAATGTTGTCCTCCCACCTCTTTTTGTGTCTCCCTGCTCTTCTGCCTCCTTGCACTGTGCCTTGCAGGATGGTCTTTGCAAGGCTTGATTCTCTGGTGACGTGGCCATAGGCCTACCATCGGAGTTTTCGTTTCTTCACCCCGTGTTGTCCAATGGCTTGTGTGATGGTCCATCGTTGGTGATGTGCTGGGTATAGGAAATGCCCAGAGGTCTTCTGTAGCACCTCATCTCCATGCTTTGTATTCTTCGTTGTAGATCTGCTGTGAGGATCCATGTTTCGTAAGCGTATAGGAAGATGGAGATGACAAGGGAGCGCAGCAACCTTCCCTTGGAGTGTAGACTGATGGTCCTGTCTTTCCAAATGAGCTTCAACCTTGTCAGGGCAGCAGTTGTTTGTGCGATTCTGGAGAGGACTTCCTGTCGGGAGCCATTTCAGACAATGGGTCCTAAATGTTTAAAGCTATGCACTGTGTTGAGAGATTGGCATTGGACTTTGATGTCCGTGTTGATGCCATTGGTTTTGTTGTCATCATTGTGGTCTTCTCTGCACTTATTTCCATTCTAAAGGCTCTGGAGGTGGTGTCAAGCCTCTTTAGCAGCTGTTCAAGTTCTTGTTCCTCTCCAATCCATCAATGTCATCCGCAAAACGGATGTAGGAGATTGCACTACCCCCATATGCTGACTGTGCCTATCTGCTTGGGCATCTGACATGATGCGCTCTAGGAATATGTTGAGTGTTGGAGAGAGTAGGCATCTTTGACGCACGCCGATTGTTGTTCTGAACCAGTTCCCGATGGCGCTGTTGTGTCGGACTGCACTGGTTGCCTTGTCATACTGGTTTTTGATGACTTAAATAATGTTAGGGCTGATGTTATACATTCTCATGGTTGCCCACAGAGCTGCATGCCAGACTCTGTCAAACGCTTTCTTGAAGTCTACAAACACATGATATAGTTGTGGTTGGTGCTGTAGGTGTTTCTCGCAGATTATTCTGAGGTTGAAAATATGCTCAGGGGTACTTTGCCCTTCCCTGAATCCTGCTTGTTCTCAGCTATGATTTGTTTTGCTTGAGGTTTCAATCTGTTGAGTATTATTTTCAGGAGGACCTTGCTGGGATGGTGGCTGAGGCTGATGGTGCGGTAAGTTTCACACTTCTGAAGGCTATTATTTTTGGGAAGAGTGATGGCAAGCGACTGGGTCCATGGAGTAGGCCACTCCCCACTCTGCCAGATCAAGTTACAGATAATGGCGAGGGCGTCAATCATCCCTTTTCCTCCTGCTTGAAGCAATTCTGCGGGTATGTTGTCCACTCTCGCTGACTTCTTCTTCTTCAGCGATTGCACTGCTGCCTCAACTTCTTCTCAGAGAATTGGGAGGATTTCTTCTCTGTTCTGAGGACATGCTACAATTGATGGGTCTCCGTTTGGTGTGTGGTTGTAAAGTTCAGAGAAGTGTTCTTTCCATATATTCCAGACGTCTTGTTCTTTTGTAAGGCATATGCAAAACTTCCTTTGTATTGTGGATATCTTGGGCTGTTTAATACTTGTCAGGCGCTTCACAGTCTGATAAGCTTTCTTGCTATTGTTCTTGTTCAGACTGTTCTCTATTTCCTGGCATTTAACTTCTATCCAGTTCTCATTTGCTGTTCGCATGCCGTTTCTGATGTCATTGTTGATTTTTCGGTAGGCATCAGCTCCTGTGAGGTGTTCTTTTTCTTTTTCATCTCTCTTCGTTTGTCACACAGGTCCAAACGTTCAGGCGTAATCCACGGTTTTATTCTTTGGGCGGTGCTTGCCAAGGATCTCAGTGGCGGCATCTGTCACAGCTGAGTTGAAAGCGGTGGCCATGGTGTTGACATCTACTTCACCAGCTCCCAAAATAACCAGTGGTGCAAATTTCCCTCCAATTGTGGCTTGGAATATTTCTGCCACCTCCGGGTCTTACAGTTTGTGCAGGTCAAACTTCAGTCTGGTGCACTTCGTTGTATTTACTCTCTTCAAGTGGAGGCGAACAGACATCACGAGATCGTGGTCACTTCCGATGCCAGCTCCTGGAAAAATACGTGTCCTGCCAATGTTGCCGCTTGATCTGAAGCGTTTCTTGACCATTTTGTAGGCAATCTTGTGATGTGGCCCGCTGGGACTATGGCAGGCCCATCGTCTGGATTTTTTGTGGAGACCAAGCGTGTTTGCCAATATCAGGTTGTTGTATCTTGGCAAATTCCAAGAGTCTCAGACATCTGTCATTTGTCTCGTTGTTGCAGTGCGGTCCACATGTCTCTCCAGTTGTTGTTCGCATCTTGGGCAACATTGGCATTTCAGTCACCTTGCACTATAACTATGTCGATCTTCGCCACTGTCAAGGACAGCCTGTAGATGTTCATATTAATCCTCGACTTCACTGTCGTCATAGTCTGATGTTGGGGCATAAGCCTGGATGATGGTAATGTTGGAAGGGGCTGCTCTCAGACGGATGGTAGGGAATCAACTGGAGGCTGGGCGGCAACCCATGTGGCTAGAATGTCTTTGTGGACCAAGAATCCAACGCCGTGTTCGTGTCTTTCATATCTCCCGCTGAAATAAAACTTGTGGCATTTGTCGGTCGTTATTTCACCTAAGCCTTTCCAGCGCAGTTCGCTGATACCTAAACTGTCCCATCGAATATTGGTCCAGCTCGTGGGCCAGTTCTTCTAATTTTTCATCGCAGTTAGGGTCGCGACCCCAGAGTTATTGACAGCTTAAGTTCAACCAGCAGGAAGAACTCGGAGGATACAGCGTTGGAAGCAAGGAATAGCCCTGTTCAGAGAGAAAAGAGGGTCTAGGAACCTCATAGTTGCACTCGTAGTTGCAGTTGCTTGCAAGCTGGGAAGGAGGAGCAGTAAAGGAAAGCGAAGAGATGTTTGTTTACATGTATAAACACACCCTTAGCGCTTGTAAATACCTTTTAACTGCGAGCATAGTGCGTATGTGTTAAGGGATTCCACTAAGGAAACTTTTGCAAGCTTCAAATGAATCTTGACGAAGAGGCGCGAAGCGAGAACTGGTGGGTATTTTAGAGATGACGAAAGACTGCTGGATGGTTGAGAGAGAATTGGTGGATATTTAAAAGGATTTAAACTGTCTAAAGAGCGCTAAAGACAGAGGCGGGATTAAGGTGTGGTCATGTTCAGGCAGCCTAAGCTTGTGTTATCAAGGGCGCAATGATTAAACTATTTGCTTCACGCTCACTTCAAAGTTGGCCACACCTGTCCGTTATCTGTCGTACCTGTGACTATGTCTATGCTCATTTTATAGGCTTCGATACCTGTGGATTGGTCCCGTGTTTACCTGCTGATATACCTGTGGATCATCCATATCTTCGGCGCCGCGCTGCTCTGGTGTCGCAGGAATGTCCCTTATGCTTCATGTTAAGGGAGGATCACAAGCCTTACCCTCACGTCCCTACCTCCAAGAACGTCCCTACATATATATATGTCTTACTACAGCGTTCAGGTTTACGTACTTGTCATTGCACTGTGTCTTTGTCATCTCTCGCACTCCCCTTTCCAACATGTTCAACATCTCCTATATCCCCCTACCTACACACCCACCCACCCACCCACCCTCCGACCCACTACTAGAACTCCCTATCACCTGTTAACGTATGCGCGCTCAACTCTTTGACTCATCTATCTTGGATGAGTTTAGGTCGACTTATCATGGTGCATGCCTGCCGCTCCGGGGACAACTTATTGGAAAGTTTTATTAAAATTGTTCGGTGGGGATGGTGCAGAGGCGACAAGATTGAAAGCTGGCGACGGCAGATGAAAGGACGGAGGAGAAGAGAGAAAGCCGTGTAGGAAAACAAACAACCCATGCAGATAGAAAACAATGTCTTCATAGAATACTCATTGTAAGAAGATACTGTATAGAGAAACCGTGGGTCGAATGTCTGCACTCAGGATGAGAAATCTCGCAGCACCAGTGTGTGTGGAGAGATTGTAGGGTGGGAAGGGGATGGGGGTGTGTGTGTAAGAAACGGGGATGTGAGGGTAGGGAAAAGACTGGAGATTTTGGCATGATACTGTAACGATTTGTCAAACATGTGACAATGGCTGCTTCATCATTGCTCGGTAATTCATCTTTCATCGTAAAGAATTCTGGAATGGTCAATATTGCAGTGACGACTTGTAGCTAAAATAACGCTAGTCATTACCCAGAAATTTTGTTTTTCGATCACGCCGGTGTCTGTAGGTGTGTCTGTGTGTGTTTGTATTTTTGTTTGTAGGCGTGTGCGTGCACAAGAGAGAGAAAGAGAGAGAAGGGAAGAAAGAAAGAAAGAAAGAGAGCATGTTTGTATGTGTGAGAGCATGCGTTTGTGTGTGTGTGCGTGCATGTTTGAATATACGTGGGTACGCGGGGGTTTGTGTGCGTGCGTGTATTGAATTGTGTATTGAATTATCATATTCTCCTTCCGAAACAAGCTGAGTAAATTCCTCTTTTTTTTCTCGGAAGTCTTAGCGATTGCATGATAATGTGTACGACTTTGGTTGATCAATGTTTACCTTCAGCAATCCATGTGGATTATGCAGCATATTGTGTGCTGCTCGAGTTATTTCACTGCTTGAGACGATCTATAAGGTCGCTGGTTGCGTATCTTTGACGTTGTGTTTACTGTTGCAACCACTTTTAAGAAGTCTTACCGGTTTTCTCCGTTAGGGCGTGGTGGTTGTAGTGTTAGTGTGTCGATAAAAACGGTTTGTCATTTCTTCTTTGTAGTCTTGGGTTGTAACCTGCCATTGTTGGGGAGGCTTAGTGACTTTTCAAATGACATTTCAAGCGCGCCGTTCTAGTAGCTTAATTCTATTTGCTTTAACGCAAAACAGTGAAACATTGATTTTAGAATGAAGAATGTTGAGGAAACTCGGTGCTTAGACTTGGAGAAAGTTTAAATAATAATGTTCGATTTCTTGAGTACTTTAATTCCGGCATTACCCTTTACCAACTAGTATTACAAAACATAAAATACAGAGATTGTGTAAGACGAAATGCACTTTTAAATTTAAAAAATTGCTTGTTTTTTGACAGGTGTACGGGATGTAAAAATATTCGTGCCCCAACATAATAACCCAACAGCAGAAAATCTTTATAAAATATTGGACATGTTTTCCCCCCAATGCTGTGATCAAGCTTTATTGTAGAAATATTTATACGCATAATAAATTCTCATTCATTGAATGAACTTGGAAAGGCTATTGTTTGCATGGGGAAGTAAGCACATTTTGAAGGGTACATAACTGGGCGTGCTTTCTACTCGAAAATTAAAACACTTCATTTTTAATTTTAAGACAAGTATATTAGGTGCGTTGGTACCTAGATCAATGTCTCGCACGATGTTATAGGCAGAAGATCCAACGATGCAAGTATTGTGGTAGACCTTCGCACAAGTTTTCAGAAAGATCAAGGCCTACATACGACGAAGAAAGTGTTTCACGATTACTTTTCCCGTCTGGAAACTTGACAAATTAGACGAATTCCAACTTATTTCCAATGTCCTCCTTGGAATTAAGAACGGGGTACAGATAACCTTCCATGTCCTTCGCACTCCTTGATCAACTGAAAACGCGTGCTCTACTGTATGTCTCTCTCTCTCTCTCTCTCTCTCTCTCTCTCTCTCTCTCTCTCTCTCTCTCTCTCTCTCTCTCTCCCTTCCCTCACCCCTAAATTCGAATGAATGAACACTGAAATTTAACATCTACATCCGCCATTTGCGCTATGGCGGACGGGGATAACCATCCCAGGTAAAAGGAGGTAGGGGACCTGTATCAAACCTGAAACCCTTAAACACCATTTTAAAGCGTTGAAGAAGGTGTTCAGCGAGATTCATCCTTTACAATGCGTTTCATTTTATTAAATATTGAAGAGTTGATCTTCGATGATTCTTGCCAGTCTTTGAGATGGAGAGGGTTGTAAGGCAGTCTTCGATACGTAATAATTCAGCCATTAATAACGTCCTTCGTGAACCCTTATTGTTTGCCTTAGCATGGAAAACAATAGTAAGCATGCTAAGTCTTATCATATTGGGCTCGCCTCTCTAGCTCTTCTTTGTTAATGCGTCGCGGATTATCTGTTAATAATATGCTTTTTAAACGCACAACGAGGCTGTTCTCTGTTGAAGACATGCTTTTAATGCCAAACGGGCTATTCTGTTTGAACGTGCTCTTAAAAGACAAGCGTCCTCGATGCATGTTCATCGTTTGCTTTTCCGCGGGTCGATGCGACATCGATAAAATTCCCATTCGCTTTTCAGAGGTTCCTTTTTTCTCTTGCTCTATCTGAATGTTATGTTTTGCTCTCGTCACTTCCTTGGAGCCCGGAGTGTCGATACTGGGTAAACCGAGGGCAGCTGAGCTCGTCATTGTCAAATTGGGATGGCTGATTTTCTTTTTTTTAATGGGCTAGCATCGGCGATTTATCTCCATTATAATGGATACATGGGCGAGTTTCGGCGATGATGATAGTGTGTTTTTTTTAAACATTTAAAATTATTCAATAGGATAGCTGCTATTTTTTAATGGGCTCGGTTCGACGGTTAACCGTAGTTATAGGAATTATATTATGTAGAGGGATGAAGAGGAAATTAATAATGGTCATAAAAAAAGTTTGCTGCGTGAAAAGATAGGGTTTGTCTCTGTCTCTCTCTGTCTCTCTCTCTCTCTGTCCATCTGTCTCTCTCTCTGTCTATCTCTCTCTATATCTCCCCCTCTGTCTCTCTCTTTGTCTATCTGTTTGTCTCTCTCTCCCTCTCCCTCTCTATCTCTCTCCCTCTCCCTCTCCCTCTCCCTCTCTCTCTCTCTCTCTCTCTCTCTCCGCTTCGTTGAGTTTAGATACCAGGTCAACTGAGAGTAGCCCAGCTCGACTTTGTCAACTTGAGATGGCGGCGATTTAAGAACAAAAATGGGGGCGATTAATCGGCCATCGGCGATTTATTATGATGATAAAAATAATATATGTCGGGTCCGACCGTATGCGCGCACGTGCATGGGAGTCATGATTCGAGAGCGTGCGCTAAAGTATATGTGTATGTGTATGTGGGTGTGTGTTTGTGTGTGTGTGTGTGTGAGTGTGTGTGTTTGGTTGATGGACGAGGACCGAAGCGTAGTTTCCAAGGGGTTGCACGATGCCATGTGCATTGTGATTAAAGGCTGGTTTGTAATCGGATTGATTTATATTTATGTGGCGAAACTGAGCCGCGTGTAGTTTTTTCATGTATTCTATTATTTGGGATTATGACTATTATAAATATGAACTATCCTTACATAAGGTTGTTGTGGGAAGAGAGAGGAAGGGGGAAGAATTCGAGAGAATAGTTCTGCATAATTAATGCTCGCTCACTCAGTTTGTTTCTTCGTCTGTGTCGCACTTTCGCTCTGTTTGTCATTCTGTATACTCGCAATGTTTCTCCGTTGCTGATCCCAGTTTCACCCCGCCACACATCAGAGGCAGACATCGAATGGCTGTGGTGTCAATACGTCGTCAATAATACCGTCCTCTGTGGATGACTGGTGCATTGGAGACTTGTCTGTCACCCTTCTTTTGTAAGAGCTACACACAGACCCATTCATATGATCTGAAGCTCGAAGATGCAGCAGGTCTCGCTGCGTACAAAGAAGTACAATACTGAAAATAAGCTAGATTATTATACGAGACAAAAGGATGTGCAAAATAGGTGAAAAGCAAGCAGATGTAAAAAATAATTCGAGAGCAATAACACAAACGCGTGTAACATAAATATGAAACACGGCATGAGAGATGGAGACCAAAGCCTTCTATTAGAACTTGCATAATTTTACTCTTCTCAGATGATGCACAGATCTGTTGGATGCAGTTGGACTGCGCTCTCTATCTCTCGCTTGCTCCCTCCCTCCCTCACACACTTTCTCGCCTCAGTCTCTCTCTCTCTCTCTCTCTCTCTCTCTCTCTCTCTCTCTCTCTCTCTCTCTCTCTCTCTCTCTCTCTCTCTCTCTCTTTCGGTTGCAGATCTACCCTTTCTACACACAAATCTAGCTTGCTTTTTACCAATGTTTGTTTCCAGTCTGGGCTTCTGCCCTATCAAGACCGTAAAAAGTTGTTCCTAATGCACAATCCTAGATGAACACTACAGAGCGCTGGATGCGGTTGACGCCCTCGCCAAGGCTCGCCACCCTTCAATGCCAGACTTCACACACGAAAAAAAGTATTTAAAAAAGTAGTAATTTTCCAGCTGAGATATCTGGGCATTTTGACTGATGGGACATTGATGGGGTCGTGTTCGGACAGCATCGTTAGGGTGTTGTTTTTTTTTATTGGGTATGATGGCCACACAGATTATCCAAGCAAATTACTTACGGCCTAAACGATTTCGAATTTCCTTCCATTTGGTGATGCAGATAATCTGTGTTATTTGACGTTTACGCTAAGAAGGCACGCTGCTGGATCTAGAAAGTTTCGCGTGGAGATGTTGTCAGACAAGAGTGCATGCGGGACGATAGAGCGGCGACGCGATGCATATTCCATACATACTGCACTGGAGACATGTATACGACTGCGTCAGGTTTAACCATGCAGCGAACCTACTGCGGGCTTGCCAATGAAAACGACGCAGGAAAATATTTTCACGTAATTGTGGCAGCAGAGGTACGTAGGTGACGAAGTGAACACGAGAGCACATAAAACACGCGTAATCAAACCCTAGGGAAAACATCGCTGATTCATGTTGATGTTGTTCGCAGCGGAGATAGTATTAGAGCTGCTCGCTTCAAAGACGATAGCGTTTGAAAGAGATTGTTGGGTGTTTGATAGCATTTAGCTGCACGTTAAGATAGCGTCAGAAAGACATGGCTAGGGTGCACCGTTGCTTTAAGATAGTATTATGAAGACGTGGCGGGGATGTACAGTAACGTTAAGATAGCATCAAAAAGAGATGTTTGGGTCGTATTGTAAACGCCTTTTTTTAACAGAAAGCGTTGGAAGTTCATTGCTGTTTAATCTCAGCCCGACCCACCAGTTCCTTGTAGCGAAAAGTTAGTGTTGAGTGTTGCTTTGACAGCTGTGTACAGGCTGTGCCAGAACTCCACCTGAACGATGTTCGCTATTTTTTCTTTAAACATAATTCCGGTCTCTCTGTAAGAAGATAAGTTTCCCTAAACACTTTAACATTTTATGGAATAAGATTATTTCGACAGTTCAACGGATGGCAACGTTATTTTTTTTAGAGACACGGCGGTTTTCTGAAAGGTGGGTGTTGAGTAATGATTTATTGTAAGCTATTTTACTTGAAACAAGTATGTGATTCGGTCATTGACTAATTGTAATAAAAACAAAGACAACTGTCTAGTGCCTTAATTGGTCCGGCTTGAGTTAAATCCCGTTTTCGGACAGCGCGCTTGAGCAGCTCTTTCAGATGCTCAGTCCACTCTAAGAACAAAGTATTTCTTTCGTATTTGTCTTCTATAACTTGAAACCTGTCATTTTTGATGAGGGCGCGGTTACTACGTTAGGCTATGGATAGGGGAGAATTGACAGATCGTATTTAGGATATTGAAGGAAGCTGGCGGGTTTTGGATGGTTTGGAGGGGTGAACGTTGAGAACACTGAAGAGTTGGGAGGAAGAGAAAGTATAAGTTCCGTCTCTTGTTCATCTACCTACTTGTGCTTTCAAGCTGTTTGATAACCGAATACTTGTTTTTTTCTTCAGAAGAATGCAGTACCACTGTAGGGATCGAACTAAAGCCATAAGTCAATGATTAGCAACTCCACAATGTCTTGCAACCATGGTGCGGTTTTTTTTTTCTGTTTTCTTCTCAAGGAGTCTCGGCATGTTCTGGTACCAGTGTTGTGCTAAAACAAGGCTCGGATTCGTGGCAATGGTACTCCTCTGTGTCTGGGAGACTTAAGGTCGCTTCTTATCAGATACCCCAGAGCTAGCGAGGATGGAGACCGTCGGCGAAGCAGGGGTTTGGAATGATTGATACTCTAACTGTTCTTATCATCTAATCCGTCAGACCAGCCTGTACTTGCCCTGTTTTCCGACAACTGTTGTAGGTCCGGCTTCGTGAGTTTTATGGACGACGCAATTTCGCTTGGGTACCATGGTGTGAAATAGGCAAATTCGCTTTTTTTCTTTGTCTTTTTTTCTTTTTCAACGACAGCGAAGTTGTGTAAGACCAAGGGGGTAGGTGTTGAGGAGGAAGGTGAGTAATTAAAGAAAGTTGAATAATGAAAGGAAGGTGATTAATGAACGCTCTCCGGCACCCATTTTATACATCAGCAGGCCAGTTGCAGCGCACCCCAGGAAATTTGGAAGCATCCAGTGATGTGTATGGATAGGTGCGTGCGCGCGCATGTTACCACGCATACAATGGGTGTGTATTGCTGTGTGTGTGTGTGTGTGTGTGTGCGTGTTTGTGCGCGCAAATGAGCTGTGGGAATAAAAAGCTGTGGGCAGAGGGCGACTGCATGACTGACCATTGAGTTGGAAAATGAGCAACAGAGAAATAATGGAGTGGTCCCCAGCGCTCCCCGTCTGGTTATTTATCGGCAAGTCGCCGTCAGCAGCGATGCTGTGAGAGGAGGGAGGAAACGGCGCATCGAAATCTTTATCCTGGTCCTCTGAAGGCTGTCTTGTCTCTCTGTCTGTGGTCTGTCCGTGGCAACAATGTAACACATTTTCAAATGAAAGGTGTCGCAAGTTTGCTGCAGAATCTTCAAGATGCTGAAGGCGGAGTCCCAAATGGAAAGTAGGTTTCAAAGTTCATTTCACGTATTCTTTTCCCACTCTCCTCCTACCAGTCAGCCTGGTTTTTCTCACACTCACAACGTAATGAAAACGCACACTCACTCTCTCACACACATACACACACAGCCGAGGGTACACAGTATTATTATGACTTTCCTGAAGCGCCACATACGTTGTGCTGACAATGGGTCATATTTCGTCCCCTTTTTCAATAATTTTAAGTGTTCGAACATTAACCCTAACCCAACCCTAACGGGGAGCATTGTTCTGGCGTCAAAACAAGTAGGCCTGTCAAAACAAGTTATGTAGATGTTCACTGGTTTGTCCAGATAACACCGTGTAAATGTGCCCCCTCCCCCCCCCCATTCCACACACACACACACACACACACACATTCGTGTATTCATGTTTAAATGGGGTCCTTTGACCTAATTCGCCGCCTAAGAGGCAAATTTCTTCAAAAAAGACACCTTTTTGCCAGAAGTTTGACCTAATTCCTCTCTCCTAAGAGACGAAGTAGGTCAAGTTTGTTCAAAAAAGCACCTTTTTCGCAAAAAGTTTGACCTAATTCCTCGCCTATTAGGGACGAAGTAGGTCAAGTTTGTTCAAAAACACAGCTAGGATAAGGAACTTTCCTCGACGATTAGGGTAAGGCAGTGCCTCGACGATTAGGGTAAGGCAGTGCCTCGACGATTAGGGTAAGGCAGTGCCTCGAAAAGGGTTAGGGTCAGGGCTAGTTGCAGCGCTGCAACTAGCCCTGACCCTAACCCTTTTTCGAGGCACTGCCTTACCCTAATCGTCGAGGCACTGCCTTACCCTAATCGTCGAGGCACTGCCTTACCCTAATCGTCGAGGCACTGCCTTACCCTAATCGTCGAGGAAAGTTCCTTATCCTACCCGTCTGGAAGATGCACTACAACTACACCAGGTCAAGTGTACTTGTAGTGCATGTGCACTACAACTACACTTGACCTGGTGTAGTTGTAGTGCACATGCACTACAACTACACTTGGCCAAGTGTACTTTAAGTGCACATGCACTACAACTGCACTTCGCGAAGTGAACTTTAAGTACACATGCACTACAACTGCACTTCCATGCACTACAACTGCACTTGCATGCACTTAAAGAGCACTTGCGAGCACTTTGAAAAAGTGGGGCCCTGAAAAAAAGTGGGGTCCTAGCAAAAGACCCCATTTATGACTAAATCAACACAGTCGAGTCCCCACTTTGACATAAATACACGTGCACACACACACACACACACACACACACTGGCGCTCTCTTACAAATATTACGAAATTCAATCGGCACCTCCAGGGGTTCTCCTCCCCTTCCCGTCCTACCCCCTCCTCCTCTCCCTCTTCCACTCCCCCCTCCCTTCACCTTCTCTTCCCCCTCTTATCTTCCCCCTTCCACATTCTTCCGTACGATTTCCCCATGCATCCCCAAATCGGACATTCTTTTATTCATTTTTTATTCCTTCGTGTCTGTTCCTGTCTGGTTAGTAGTCTATGTGCTTGGTCGCTTTGAAAATGGGCTTTTATGTGCACTTGGACATACTACTACTACTACTGCTGTTACTACTACTGCTACTACTACTGCTGCTACTACTGCTACTACTACTGCTACTACTACCACTACTACTACTACTACTACTACTACTACTACTACTACCACTACTACTACTACTACTACTACTACTACATCTACATGAACATAAGGATAGGTTTTATCAGCCAACAGATATTTATTTACTACTACTCAATAAAAATAAGGTTAAGTTTTATCAGACAACTTATGTTTATGTATTTATTTGTGTGTTTATTTGTTTATATATTTATTTATTTATTTCATCAAGTATTTTCATTTATTTAATTTTATCTTCTTTCTTTTATTTCGCAGTTTTCCTTTCCAACACACACAAAATATTATCTTGATTGTGAGCGCAGGTGCTATTTTATAGGAAAGGGCCCTCTTCAGCCTTGTTTCTAGGAAGGAAGAGTCCTCTTGCTTCTGGTCCTGCCTGTACAAGATCCTTAAGCACTGTTCACGGACACGTAAACGAAAGTTTGTTCAAATGTTAACTTTTATAGAGATAGCATATAATGTTGACACTGACATAAATAATATAAAATGATGAAAATAGGGATGACGTGAACTTATGGTAAATAAGAGAAGAAAAAAATAACAACATAAAAATAAACAACATAAAACTGGAACTAACACTCTTCGCCAGCAACGAATATATTCATCGCTCAAACATTATGGTATAAAATGCAAGTCGCTGTTTGAAGACGGGAAGGGTCGAGATCGAATTTTTATTTTTGAAATATTTATATTGACTGCTTCCAGCACCATTATTGAAGGGAAGAAAGAGGAAACCTGATTGCTTGGAGAAAAAACACTCGGTGACCTGGAAACAAGCCTCTGCAGCACCAGGACTAGGCAATTCTTTGGTGCCATCTGAAATGACTGGCAGAGTAATTGTTTATCCTATATTCCAAAAGCTATTGTTCTATAGTTCACTTCTTTGGAGGTGAAACTTTGCGCTGTTCCGAATAGCGACAGCGTCATAATGGGTCTAACGTGAGGTTTATATTTTTTTGCCACGCGACGCAGTGTTATGATCTGAGGAACAAAGTTATTACGTGTAAAATCTTATGTTAGCAGTACCACAACCAGGACCACGTTTGCTGGGGCTTATCACACTGTTTGAAAGAGGGATCAGTTGGAGCACACAATAGCTGCAACGCAGTGTCATAGTGGGAGGGGGGGGGGGAGAGAGGAAGAAATTATGAAGACGCAGGAGGAGGAGATGAGACGGCGATGAAGAAGAAAGTGGATGAGGAGAGAAGAAACAGAAAGAAGAGAAGCAGAAGCTCTGAAAATACATTGGTGGTTACTACTCAAAATAATTGAAGGGCCAAGTTGCTCACTCCAGCTCACCGTGCAGCGCGTTTGGCCTGGGCTCGGCGTCATTTGGTGTGGACTAGGCAACATTGGTCAAGGGTGCTCTTTACAGACGAGTCTCTGTTCTCCTTGTCTTTCAACGACCGTCGAGTGAATGTTTGGAGGCGTCCACGGGAGCGTTTTGCTGATGCGACGGTGCGCGAGCATGACCGCTTTAGTGGTGGATCTCTCATGATGTGGGGTGGCTTCGCATTAAACTTCAGAACACCCCTGCTTTAAATTCATGGCAACTTAAACGGTATTGGCTACAGGGATGACGTCCTACAACTTAGGGTTCTCCCAGCTCTGCGGGCCATTGGGGAAGGTGCCATTCTACAGGACGATAATGCCAGACCCCACCGAGCGCGTATCGTCAATGACTTCCTGCAGCAACAGCACGTCATAAGGATGGATTGGCCGGCTCGATCACCCGATTTGAACCCCATAGAACATCTGTGGGATGTCTTGGGTCGACAGACATGGGCAAACCTCCCTCCAGGAGCTAACCTTGAAGTTCTGGCCCAAGTTCTCCAGCAAGAGTGGTTGGCCATCCCAGGAAACATCCTCCATAACCTGATACGGTCCATGAGACAACGATGCCAAGACTGCATTGAAGCAAACGGTGGCCACACCCGATACTGACTCTATAGATTTTTGGTTTCTAAAGTTTTTATTTTGTAAATGAGGGGTATGTCCAGTTAAATTGAATTTACTCGAATTTTAAGCGACTGATGTCTAAAATCTTTTTTGTTATTGATGCAGAAATGATTGCGATAAAATATGATGAACTAATAAATTGAATTCGTGTTTCTGATTTAAAGAGAGACCCATATGTCCAAGTGGCCCTTGTATTATTTTGAGTAGTATAGTATAGTGTTTATTGGTTGTATATGAACATCCGCAAAAACACGATTGCTTAGGGCAAAATGGTTATTAGATAAACTTTCTCCGCATGATCAGAGAGCATATACTGTGTATGTGCATCTGCATCATGGAAGCAGAACTGAGCACGGACCGTGGTAAGTATATACATTGCACCCCCTGCGTCGATGCATGGGACTAGAAATGGAAACGTAGGAAGAGAGAATCTGATGGTAATAGTACAGGCTTGTGTTATGTATCACCAGCGCAGCAGATCCCACTCGACGGGGTGGCAGCGGAGCGACAGAGGGCAGCGGGTATGGTGTTATTATACATCAACACTGCATTTATTACATTAACACCGTAGAGGAAGGTCAAAGTGCGAAGACGCTGTGCAGATTCGAAAACAAACTCACCGTGGATCTCTATCCTACTCGCAGGATCCAAAACCTAATGTGAGCAACCTCAACTACTCTATTGGAAGGAAAAAGCGACTATTTAATGTGTCCACCTGTATGAATATGGTCTCACTGAATATCGGTGGCTGTTGAGTGCGCGTTTATAAACCAAAATCGTTCAAGCCTTCCCCCCCTTAACAGTCTCTAACACTCGGAAGCCACTTAGGTTTGTGTCCATCGCGTCTTTGGTTGCTTTATTGGTGCCCAAGGCCACATCGGGATGAGGATCCGCAGGGGGAAAGAGGAGGCTGGCAAAAATAACATTCTGGAACCCACTTAGCCGGCTGTATTGGACAGTGTCCACTCAAGCACTGTTTTTGCCCTTCCCCCCACCTCTCGCTTTTATGTCCTACAATCCCCCCTCCCACACCCCTCGGTTATCCCCTCCCCCTCCCCCCTCCCAATTTCACTTAAAATTTTCCCTCCTGCTCCCCACCCACAGCATCACAGCCCGGTTTCTCTCGTTCTCCCCTCTTTCACCCCTTCCATTACTGCCCAACTCCTTCCTCTTTGCCAAAAGGAATTAAAAAAAAATTCCTGCTTTTGGTCTGAGTTCCTCTAGGTGGTATCTTGTCTCTGCGAAATATTTTTTACATGGTGAGATAATAGTGGAATAACGAGAGAGAAAAGGGAGGGAGAGAGAGAGAGAGAGAGAGAGAGAGAGAGAGAGAGAGAGAGAGAGAGAGAGAGAGAGAGAGAGAGAGAAATATTATATTGAAATGAGAATATTAGATTGTTGAAGAAAGAATCGTAAATAGAATAATGAAGGAGCATTGAATTTTGAAGGGAGACTATTGGAATAAGAGAGTCAAGAATGGCGAGGACGTCGTGAAGTAGTAGTGAGAGATGTTAATACACTCTTTAATACACAAATATTTTTCCCTTGGAGAGATGATGAGCGGATGGGGGTACATGTCATTGTGGTCGTGGTGACGATGTTCAGTACAGCATGAAACCCTGCCCCTGGGCCTGCTCTGTCAATTAGATCCATTAGCGCGCACGACACTGGACACTGCAGACTGCTGTGGACACACAGGCAGAGAACAGAGAGAATATTGTTTTTTGAGGACACTGTAGGAGCGAAAGATCAGACGTGAGAGACTTCTTGTGGAAGGAGGCCATGCTGAGAAAAGTCTTTTTAATAATAATAATAATAATAATAATAATAATAATAATAATAATAATAATAATAATAATAATAATAATAATAATAATAATAATATTTATATAGCTCTTTTTCCAAATGAACAATATCGGTTCAAAGCGCAGTACTTACGCATTCATTCTAAACACCCGGCTTCATACAAAATAAAATCAGACACTTGCTAACGAATAAGAGACGAGGGAGGGAGGGAGGAAAGGAAAGCTAAGGATTGGTGATGGGGTGGGTGGTGGCGGTGGTCTGAATCAAAACAAAAAATAAAACAAAACAAATGGAGGAATGACGACGATGATGATGGGAAGCAAGATCAGAAACATTTAAGGAAGAGATGAGTTTTCAAGTTGGATTTGAAAGTAGCTATGTTTGGAGAGCTGCAAAGATAGAGGGGAAGAGAGTTCCAAGTTAAAGGGCCAAGCACTTAGAAAGATAAAGGGCCAGCAGAGGAGAGTTTGTAGCGGGGTATGTGAAGCATGAGGGTGTCAGAGGAAGAACGAAGATTTCTAGAAGGCTTATAGACTTGAATGTTCTGGGTGAGGTAAGAAGGGGCTAAGCCATGGACGCACTTGTAACAGAAAATAGCGATTTTGTAGATAATTCTATGAGACACTGGAAGCCAGTGGAGTGAATGTAGAAGGGGAGTAATATGATCAGATTTTTTTCTTTTTGAGAACTAGACGTGCAGCTGAGTTCTGAACACGTTGGAGCAGATAAATAGAAGAAGGAAGTCCAGCCAGGAGCGAGTTACAGTAGTCTAAGCGTGACAAAACAAGAGAGGAAATGAGTTTGACAGTAGCGTCAGTGGTCAGATGTTTGCGGACAAGGCCTATTCTACGGAGATGAAAGTTGCATGTTTGACAGGTTTTGCGTATGAATTCTGACATGGAGAGGGTGTTGTCAAGAACGACACCAAGGTTTTTGACGGAAGATGACATTGGAAGAGTGGTCTGGCCAAGAGTGACAGTGTCTACAGAGGAAGAAGACAGGTTGTGTTTGGTACCTGTGAGCATGACCTTCAGTTTTATTTCCATTGAGTTGGAGCTTGTTGACTGTCATCCAGTTAGAAATGTCTTCAAAGCATTCAGAAGTTTTTGTCAAAATGAGACCAAGGAGAGGGCAACTTTGGAACATTGTGTTCGAGCAGGACGGCATGGAGTTGGTTCAGAGATGTAAAAATGGTGTTAAAGAGCGGAGACCTTGATCGCAAAGAGATGCAATTTTGTAATCAAAGCGGCTTATGCAGACAAGAAGTGGAGAGGAAAGCGCTGATGCTTATCATCGGCAAATATCAGTGGCAGTTTTATGGGGTATACATCCCTTAGACCTTTTGCCGCTATCGGCTTATAAAAGCAATGGGCCCGAAAGCGACACTGATCCCAATCTGAGTGTCAGAGGCTGTTGAAAGCATACGCCTACAGACAGACAATGCTCGATAGATCTCTGATACTCAGCTAGCGTCAAGGCCGCCTGTTCAGCGGCAACTAGCCTTATGTCGTTTTCGACGCCTGTACTAGTCAATTTGAAATACGCCAAAGCAAGTGCGAAGGATGCAGAAGCATGCCGCAGCAGTGAGAATGATCGCGGTAAGTAGCTAGTGTGCTCACTGAGGCTTGGTCTAGCGCTGTTGGAAGGCGCTTCTAGTCCCTAGAGTTTGGTCTCTTGTGTTCTCTTCTCTCTGTCCGAGAATGCATGTTGTGTGCTACACTGCCAGTAATCTGAGACTTCCGAGTGTGTGTAGTACATGTATATATAGTGAAGGCATTAAAAGATATAGCTTGATTTTAGACCGAACACTCTGTATGGAGTACGGATTCAGAGGACAGAGTTTAGTGTAGAATGAATAATGATTTGGGGCGGTGAGAGGGTCATATTATCAATGATAATGTCGGCTACTCGACTATGTGTCTGTTGATGCTTTTCTCCGTTATTCCTCCATCAGGCAACGCAGACTAGTTCATTAGACAAATCACTAGCTTTACCGGCAGATGCCGGGGTCAGAGTTGGGAATTGGTTTTTGTGCTGATGATTGGCCCATGAATTCATTATGTGCAGTCGTGAAGGCAGGTGTTGTTATCGTGATTGTTGTTCTCGCGCCTGTTGTTCAAGTATTGTCCGTTCTTATATTGATGGCGACTTCCGCTTTTGAACAGTCTTTACGCCACCCTTTCTGTGGGCTCTCTCTCTCCCTCTCGCGCACGCGCACGCGCACGCACACACACACAATCTTGAGTAACTCTCTATCATTCTCTTCTCTCACCCCACCCCATTCACCTCCTCTTCCTCTTCTATCTCGTTTTGTCCTTGGCTTCCCTGTGTCAGGTGCGGGCGGTAACAAGGTCAATTTTGTTGCCGGATATGGACATTAAAGCGGGCCTCTTAACGCTGATTGTCCTCATTGTGCTTCCATTCGCCAAATCGGTCTGCTGAAATGTTTCAACAAATTGTCAACGCCTTTTCCACTAACCTTTCACCCTCCTTATCCCACTCTCCTCTCATTTCATGTTAATTACTCTCTCTCTTCCCTCTGTCCCCTCCCTCGCTCTCTCTCTCTCTCTCTCTCTCTCTCTCTCTCTCTCTCTCTCTCTCTCTCTCTCTCCATCCCTCTCCTTTCTTCTTCCATCTCTCTCTCTCTATCTCTCTCTCTCAATTATTTATTTGTTAGAGTTCTGTTGAAAAAGAAACTTAACAAATTTGTCATTGCAATTCCTGTTTCTTGTCTCTCTTCTTTGCGTTTACATGACTCTCTCTCTCTCTCTCTCTCTCTCTCTCGCTCTCTCTCTCTCCATTATTTATGTATTTATTTATCTCTTTATTTACTATATACCCCTTGTCCCAAACAATTGCAAAAGAGTAGAATAGCTGCGAATCTAAAGGGATCGTTAAAACTCTAAGTTATTATTATTCTCGCCTCGATTTTTGTAGAACACATTTTGCCGGCGAACGAATTAAGTTTAGTTTAAAATGATTTGTTTAATTGGAAACATGTTTTTGTTTAGAACCTATTAGCCATCGGCTGTTCTTATTAAATAAACTTGATGAATCTTATTTGTTATTGCATAACCTTTTTTTAATCCTTTTGTTTCAATGAATTAATGATGAGGCTGATTGTGCAATGCAATGACAGAGGCAAGCCAAGCTCTCTGGTCTGTTAACTCTACACATTGACATCAAACCTTCTTCTTATGTACTTGTGTAGTGAGCAGAAATTAAAATTAGCTTACGTGATTGAGTTCATTGGGGTCGGCGCGACAAAAACAGTTTACACTGTAGACTAGGGGCCGGGTAGCTCAGTTGGTAAGAGCGTCTTGCTAGTAACCGAAAGGTCGCTGGTTCGAATCCCGGATTGGTCAACGTGTGATCATATTATTTTCCCCTTTACCAACAACTGGCCCGCTGGTGTCAGTATAAATCGGTCCAGTAGTCACCTATATGCGAAAGTGTCGTGTGACTATAATCTACATACAACAACACTGTAGACTAATTCAAATAACAGTACCGCGGTTTCCAAGAGGTATTCAGTTGTGTATTGATACAAGCTAGATACCGTCTTGAAGAATGTATTTTCTTATTTTCTGTATAATTATTGAGTATATATTTTGCAAGGTATAAACGTTCAGCATCCAAAATTGTGTATTTCTCTTGAAAATATGATGAATATAATTTGTCTCGTAGGGTTGTGGCAGTAGTAGTAGTGGTGGTGGTGGTAGTAGTAGGAGTAGGAGTAGTAGTAGTAGTAGTAGTAGGAGTAGTAATAGCAGAAGCATAATCAATTTACCGAATGTGTACAATAAATTCTTCTTTTTTTGACCGAATCTCTCCAATTTATTCTGTTATTTTTTTTAAGAGACCACATGTCTCCAATTTCTTCTCCTTTTTATTTACATGTACGTTTTCACAGATGCTTCACGTTTCATTGCCTTATATGCGTGCCGCTGTTGCTTTTATTACAGTTTTTGGATGAAAGTATAAACGGAGGTCTAGTCTATGCCCGCATGCATTCCATAACACCGGCTTTAAAGATACAGACGCTCATGTCCTAGGTGGATGAGTGTCAGAAACGCCAAAACACCCAGCAAACTACGTTCCATGCCCCCCGACCGCCACTCCTCTTCCACGATGCAGACCCATTGGCGTTCGTAGAAATTTGGAAACGTTTATCAGATTGAGGACACATGGAATTGAATTATTTGTTGACACGGTGTGTTTAGTGTCTTACTTGGGAGTTAATAGCTTCTGTTAAAGTACCGCCGACTTTGTAGTCACGTCACCTTAACTAGGTCCACGCTCAAATCATGTAAAGGAGTTTTAACACCTCTCGTCCGAAATTGATGAGAATTGTTTCGTGTATGCACTGTTATACCTTGTGAACATATCAGATGAAGGTCCAGACTCATTTGGAAAAGAACATCAGTTCCTTTTTTTGCCAAAAAGTGACGCTAACGTAGTGGCGTCTTTGCCTTTTTTGTTCGAGAGAGGCTTTATTGTATGATCAGTCAGAAACGCCGACGGACTACTAGGTTAAAGAGTTCCACCAGGAAAATCTACACCCATATTTATGTACCTTTCCACTAAACTACTATGACCAAAACACACCCTCGAGTGTTACCTTTGGTTAGTTGGTCTCGAACGACCGTGTGTGGGAGTGTAAAAGTCTTGTCTTAACAAGGTAAAAAAGGGAGACTTAAACAGCGAGTATAAAGAATGTCTTTAATTCTTATTTTATCGGGTTCATTTGCTGTTCTGTTGAATCTCTCTCTCTCTCTCTCTCTCTCTCTCTCTCTCTCTCTCTCTCTCTCTCTCTCTCTCTCTCTCTCTCTCTCTCTAATATTTATATCTGATTCAGTATTTTGATGTGTGTGTGTGTGTGTGTGTGTGTGTGTGTGTGTGTTTTCTGTTTCGCATTTTACTAACTTTTCATAGTAAATTTCTGCTTTATCTATTCTACAACGTGTTCGTCCCATTATGATTCAACAACTCCGTGTTTTGCACCTCTGTTAAGCCCATGCCACACGAGCGTCAAATCTACTGGACTTGACGCGAATCGGAGCAATTTTCGACTTCGAAGTCGGAATTTCATTTTGACTTGAATCGCGCAGTGCCACACGAAAGTCGCACATCGAGTCAAACTTGAGGGTTATTGGTCTTGAAGTTTTGCTGTACGTGTGTTGTGATCACGTGATTCGTATTCTGCTTCTCATTGGCCAAAAGGTCCGAATCACACAATCGAGACTCGCAAAATTAGAACATGTTGAAAGTCGGCAATCGGAGCCAATTCAAAGAATCTGGATTCGCGATGCACAGGGTGCCACACGACAATCAAGGGATTTTGTCGTGATTTCATGAATTGGATTCAAGATTTGACGCTCGTGTGGCATGACCATTAGAATCGGAATATTTGTGTGAATGTGGATGGGTGTATCAAAAGTATGTCATCGGAAATGGTGAATCGCTGAATAGAAAATACTCCTTCGGAATGGTCAACCAACGATTACAAAATAAAATCATTAAAACTGTATGAAATACCGAAAACACTTTTGACAAATACCTCGGGCAGCTTGTTAGATCCTGCATCGTCCAGCGCCTTGAGCATCTCTTCAGCTGGAAAAGCGCTACGTCAGAACAATACATAAGAGGGATTAAACAAACAATTAAAAAAATCAAACATTGTCATCTTTCATTTGTTTTGAATAAACAGGTATACAATCACCATTCATTTGTTTTGAATAAATAGGTATACTGTCAATTGCACAAGACTAGTAGCCTACTGTTTGAAAGGCTACTCCGATTAAAACGTCAGATTTAAAAGTAACAAAACGTCCGAATAAAAAGGAACAGCTCAACAGCAGTCGACGAGATTTCTTAGTATTGAAAATAATTTTGACTGTTGACAAATGACATTGTGAAGGCAATAACGATCTTTGTCCTATGCGATGTGTCATACACGAGCGTGAAGTAGATGCTGACTTTTAGTAAAGGTAGACCATTGTTGTTCTTCAAGAAGGAGAAGAAAATGAGGAGAATGGAAAAGGCGAAAATGAAGAACTCAAATAATGAAGTCTTTCGGTCGATATAAGCAAAATGTCAGCGGAGCGATGCAATCAGCTGAATGTTATAGGAACTTCTCTTTCGATTTATGCGGTTGTAAAAGTCAATGTTCTATTGTCGTCATTTCATATTTTGACACACCCATTAATTGAAGTTTTATTATTTTCACCTCATCTTCTTTGTAATTTTATGGGCGTCTGCTTGAACCCCAATTTAAGCAGTTTCAATCCAGTATGTCTAATCCAATGGTCACTTGTATATCGCACAATTTCGCACCTTCAGGAAGTGTTCAGGCAATGAACTAAAAGTTACTCTTGCGAGAAAACAGGTGTCTTGTAGTTTTTGATGTATAGAACCCCATGTGATAGCAATCATGTGTTTTCTAAAACCTAAAATAATGAGGAAGAAAAGCAAAGAAGCCCCTATCCTGTCCAATCCGGTGTTGATTTGAATAGCTCAAAAATCCAATTCGTTAAGACATGCTGTGGACAATTTCAATGGCCTACTTGAATCCAGTTCTAGGAATCGTGCGTTTTCAGCGCAAGTTACTTTTATTTAGTTCGATTCAATATTTTAATGTAACGTCTTTTCACAACAGTGCGATTTTTAGAAACAAATAAACGAACAAAATCTCTTAACTCGTTTTCAGTGCGTGGTGACCTACCTATGCTGACTTGTTTCCCCTTGCGCAGAATCGTTTAAACAATTGTGAAGTAGAAAAGGGGGGTTGGGGGAGGGATTGCGCGCACAAACTGCGAATGAGACCGCTTATTATCCAATAAGAATCGGGTTGCTAGAGGTAATAAGCGGGTGTCGTAGTCGGGTGGGTCCCGGCAGTTAGTGACTTGACGTAATGACTGTGGTTGCAGTGCCTGACGTGTCTTGTGTCGCCGTTTTCCGGAAGCGGATGCCATTTGTGCCATCATTTGCCGGAAGCCGAAGCCGCTCCTTTAAAGGTTTAACCTCATCTTAAACCTCGGAAGGATTATCTTGAGAGCGCAGGACTTACCTTATTAGGGGTGCCAGATAAAACAGGGTATTAAAATCCATACAAGTTTGTGCACAAGACAGCATTGTGCCTAGGCACACAGACACACATACTCAGTGTGGGTGCCAGATGGAACTTACAAGCCTAGTTATCCATGGTTAAAAGAGCAGCCTGTGCGCTGTAACTAGCAACCCGAGTCTTAAGGCGGGAGAGGCGGGCTAGTCTTATTTGTACAGCCGTCGATAATATGTTTTTATTATCGAGTCTATTCTCCCTCCTTCTCTTCCACCCCTACTCCTCAGTTCCTGTTGAGGGGGCCTGTCAGGAGGGACAACCATCAGGGCTGGGCTTAGAGCTCGACTAATCCTCTCATTTAGTTGATTGTTGTTTCTGCGGATTTTCAGTTTCCAATTTACAGTGTTGTCTGGCATGAGATTGACTGTAAACGTGGTGGACCCCATTGCTGACACCATGATGATCGGTATCATATTATCATTACGCGCGTCTTTATTAATTTATATTATAACAGAACGTTTCATTATGTTTCGTTATACTGGACGTATTATCTTTCGATTTCAAAATTTTGCTGGTGATTATCTAGGCTTGCATTAAAAACGTCGGAACGCGTGGAATTAGGAATTAGTATTGACACTGTTTTGCACTATGCTTCTGCCATCCAGACATTATTATGCTACTTTTTTCTTTCAGTTGAGATCCCGTGTTCTTGCTTTTTTACCTTATTTCTTGTTTCTTTCTTGCTTTCTTTCTTTCTTTCTTTCTTCTTTCTTTCTTTCTTTCTTTCTTTCTTTCTTTCTTTCTTTCTTTCTTTCTTTCTTCTTTCTTTCTTTCTTTCTTTCTTTCTTTCTTTCTTTCTTTCTTTCTTTCTTTCTTTCTTTCTTTCTTTCTTTCTTTCTTTCTTTCTTTCTTTCTTTCTTTCTTTCTTTCTTTCTTTCTTTCAGTTGTCTCCTTGTTCTTGCTTTCTTTCCTTCTTTTTCTCATCGAAATGGCAACATCTTTTAGAAAACGCCGTTTCGTTTTTGTTCGTTAGATCGATGTCTTGGACTACATATTCACCGCACCATTCTTAACTCGTCAATACTTGAACGAGTCCAGCAGGGATTATAGCCAGAAAGAGCAGAAGCGATAGCTAAAGAACCAGCAGAATCATGTGAGCAGAACAAACAGTTCAGGAAGCTTTTATTACTGAGCATTAGAGACGTGTTTGAATATCGTCCAGAATGTTCGTTGCCCAGAAGACCCGAGAACTGAGGGATTGGGGAGACTGGAGGTCTCATCAGAACAAGCCATGTACGAGTATAAGCTGTTGTTCACGTCTGAGTCTTAGATGACTGTTTTCAGCATTATGCCCTGCCTGTGCGGGCTCTTATCACTGTACATAGGGATATATAAAAGTATCTTTGACAGCAAAATATGTCCTTAGGTAAGCTGTCAAGCTCGTATTCCGTGGGTCGCTGGTTCGATCCAAGCTGCTTCTAACATTTAATAGTCACGAGCACTGGTAATCTTGCTGCATCAGTCAGTATAGTGTTTTCTTCCTCACGTAATGAGTAGGATTATATATACGTTATCAAGGCATTCCATTCTCCAACATTGCGTTGCATTGCGGCTGTTATGCTTTCGCCGAGATTGCGATCTAAAATTCTCTCTCACGGGGGTAGAATGAATGTATTCTAATTTCTTGTACCGCCAAATGTTCCTTCTCCTCCCCATAATTAAAAAAAGCAAACTTAAATTAAGGTGGAATCTCAATGCATACAAAGCTACCCACACCAGTATTGGCGACAACTGACGTTAAGGCAAGCATACTTGGTGTTACGTTGAAACGCGAATGGTGCGTTTGAAATGCGCACGATGTTATGTGTGAAGCGCGTGCAATGGCAGGCTTGTGTGTGACGCGCGCGATAGATCTGTTCGTTTTATTTTTGCAACGCATGCAGTAATAGAGTGTATTTATCTTTGATTTGATTTTGCGTTGTTATTAGTAGAGGCTTTGTGTAACGTTAGTGTTTTTAGTTGGTCGATATTGTTTGAGAATTTTCGGGAATCAGTTGTTTACTATCGATCGAAGCGTGTGGATTATTCTGTTGGTTACCATGGAAGCTTCCATTCCAAATGAGGTTGTATGACGTGAGTCACGTGATGATGAAATTAATTTTGATTGGTTGTGGTGTTTTATGTAGGATTATTCTCGTTTATTCCCGTATATGTAGAGAGACTATATAAGCGCCGCACTGTTAAAAAAGTTGAGATGTTGATTGTGGTTGATAGTGAAGTTGAAAAGTAAATTTGAGAGTTGTTGATAGTAAGTTGGAAAGTTAAATTTGAGAGTGGAAAGACGATTGAGAATTGTATGCAGTTGTTGATGTGTGCTGAATAAAAAGTGGAAAACTACATACGTCGACTTTGTCACTTGTATGCTGCTTGAGCGGGTTGCGTGAATAAACGAATCTGAGTTACACAACTATCAGGAATTCAAGCATCGGGGCTGAATCAGATACTGATAGAAAACACCAACATCAAACCGAGTGTAACATTTTGGGGGTCAAGCCGCGATTCACGCCATAGCCAAGGGTTCAACTGCTACAACAAGCGAGTCAACGTTACGAGAGGCAGTCATCGAGGGTAGCCGCCAACGAGTTGCGTCGAGAGGGGCCAACACACTGGGACTACATCACCGATAGATTCGGGTTGACTGCAAGGGCGTGTAGTCGCTGAAGAGTTGCTTCGTGAGCGAACAACAGATCGGGACTACGTTGCTGCCGCAAGACTACGTCGAGGGTCAGTCTCGGAGCTACATCGCCAGTATTAGAGAGAGCGACGAGCGGACGTCGCGTCTACTTCAGCACAGGAGCGTGTACATCAACACCAGCGTGGTGCAGCGTCGCATACGACGAGGACAGCGGGGCCTGCGTCAGCGAAGGCGACTAGTGACAAGCATCAGCGCTACTGCAGAAAGCGTGCTGTTCTAGAACAGTCTAGAAAGGTACAGCACAGTAAAGAACTTTCCAGAAAAGAACTTTCCAGAAAAGCATCAAGATGGCGGACCTCTGGCAGAAAGGGGTTGAACTAAATCTAAAAGGCAAACAGCTGACGGAGTACGTCAAATTCCAGGAGAGAATATTGCGTGAAGAAAAAGAAAGAGAATTAGAACTGAAGCGTCTGGAAATTGAAGAGAGGCGTCAAGAAAAAGAAGAGCAGCGTCGCCGAGAAGAAAGAGAAGAGCGGCGTCAAGAAAGAGAAGCAGAAGAGCAGCGACGCCGAGAAGAAAGAGAGATGGAAGAAAGACGACTAGAAGCTGATCGTCAGTACCAGCTGGAGTTGGTACGCGTATCCAAAACAATCAGCATGCGCCACAAGTCGTCAGCGACCACATGGCTCCAAAATTGCCAGCTTTCGTCGACGGGAAGGACCAGATCGACAGTTATTTGGCGAGATTTGAAAGGTTTGCCAAAAGCTCTAACTGGCAACCTCAAGACTGGGCGATTCGACTAAGTGCACTTCTGACGGGAGAAGCACTCGACGTCTACACCAGATTGTCGGACGATGACGCTAAAGACTACGACGTCTTGAAAGAGGCCCTATTGCAGTGCTACAACTTTACAGAGAAGGGCTACCGTAAACGCTTCCGTGAATGCCGGCCTAAGTCAGACGAGACGCCAAAGCAATTTGTGGAGCGCCTGTCGTCATACTTACACAAATGGGTGGAACTATCAGGCAGAGGAAAGTCTTACGATAGTCTCCATGACCTGATCGTGAAGGAACAATTTCTCAATGCCTGTCACAAGGATCTAGCGACCCACTTAGAAGAACAAAAGCTGCAGACGCTTAAAGATGTGACTGAGGCTGCTGAAAGATATCTCATCGCTCATGGGAAAACCCTGGGGCCACCCAGCGCGACGAAACATTTTCGGAAGACTGGAAACCATGTGAACCAGATCCAGGGAAGCCAGACGAGCCAGAGACAGACAGACTCCACGCCTCCTCCCAGGGAAGGGCATTCAAGAGGCTGTTTCATCTGCAACGCTACAGACCACAGAGCTGCCAGCTGCCCTCAAAGCAGAAATAGCGTACAGCGGAGCAGTACGGACAATGCAGCGGTGGGCAACCGACAGAGACGTTTCTCCAATCAACGGCAAACCAGTAGATCTGACCATCAAGTGTGCGGCGGGAGCGTCATTCTTCCGAGTGAGACCAAGCGCACAGCTACTCCTGCGGACGTGCAAGAGTGTATGACCGATGGCCAACTTCTCCTTGCCAACGGAAAATCCATCCCCGTCGTCGCCAGCGCAGCTGTGACCGTCCAGAACATGCCTGTTTCAAAGGGACGCGTCGGAAATCATGAAGTGACTGTCTTAAGAGACTCTGGCTGTAGTGGGGTCATCGTCAGAGAAGACCTAATCGCTAAAGAACAATTCACTGGCGATTCTAAATGGACACTCATGGCCGACAGCAAATGTGTGAGAGCGCCAGTTGCGAAGATTCATGTCAACACCCCTTTCTACATAGGCGAAGTCGAAGCGGTTTGCCTGAAGAAGCCGCTGTATGATTTGATGATCGGGAATATCGACGGCGCGAGACGACCCGACGACCCCGATCCAGAGTGGAGTCCTGCCTCAACCCAACGCGTCGAAGTTGTGGAGGAGGATCCATTGCCATTTCCCGATGGAGACCTTACAGAGCTGCTACGGGACAATGTGGTTACTCCGGCTCAGCCCTGCCGACCAGAGATCGTCGGTGCCGTTACTACCAGGGCCCAGGCCAAGAGAGACAAGACGTCTACGCCACTGAAGGTCGCCGACAACTCCAAAGCTGCCATCGTGGACAGAGATAAGCTGATCCAGCTCCAGGAAGCTGACAGCACTTTAAACAAGTACAGGAACCGCCAAGACCACGTGACCAAAGGCAGTGGTACGGTCTATTTTGAGGTGAAGGCCAAGATCCTGTATCGAATCTTCCAGCACCCGAGGGTCAACGGAGGGAAACCACTACGTCAAGTATTGGTACCGTTACCTCTAAGGCGCCAGGTGATGGAAGTAGCGCATGACTCGATCATGGGAGGTCACCTGGGTATCAAGAAGACGTCGGATAGAATCCAGGCGGTGTTCTACTGGCCAGGACTTCATGCGGACGTCAGCCGTTTCTGCCGATCATGTGACATTTGCCAGAAGACCATACCTCGAGGAAGGGTCCCGAAAGTGCCTATGCAGAGGATGCCTCTGATCGACCGACCTTTCAAGAGGGTGGCCTTAGACTTAATCGGCGAAATAAGACCTCCGAGTGAAGAAGGTCATCGGTGGGTACTGACTTTAGTGGACTACGCGACTCGGTACCCGGAAGCAGTGCCTCTGAAGAAGATTGACACTGAAACTGTTGCAGAGGCGCTGGTGGACATGTTCAGTAGACTTGGAGTGCCTGAAGAAATTCTGACAGACCTCGGGACGCAGTTCGTCTCTGACTGCATGAAGGAGGTCAACAGACTGCTTAGCATCCGGCATTTGACTACGACACCCTACCATCCAATGTGCAACGGGTTTGTCGAAAAGTTCAATGCTACGCTGAAGTCCACCCTGAAGAAACTGTGCAGCGAGCAGCCCAGACAATGGCATCGTTATATCAACGCCTTACTTTTCGCCTACAGAGAAGTACCGCAGGAGTCCACCGGCTTTTCTCCGTTCGAGCTGCTGTACGGAAGAACCATCCGAGGGCCGATGCACATCCTAAAAGAACTGTGGACGAAAGAAGTAGACACCCCAGAGGTGAAGAACAGCTACCAGTACGTGTTTGAGCTACGGGAGAAGCTGGAGCAGACTCTCGAGATAGCCAGAGAAAACCTGAAGAAGTCCCAGGACTGTGGAAAGCACTACTACGATCGTAGGGCTGTGAACAGGAAGTTCAAACCTGGCAACAAAGTGCTGGTGCTGCTACCTACTGATCATAATAAGTTGCTGATGCAGTGGAAAGGCCCGTACGAAGTGGAGACCGTGGTGGGAATCAACGACTACAAGGTGAAGGTCGGCCAGCATTCCAAGATATACCACGCCAACCTCCTTAAGCTGTACGTGGAAAGGCCATCAGAGACTGTACAGGCAGCGACAGCAACTGAGATAGACGACAGCTTTGACAGCGAGGAACTGTTGGAACTAGGAGACTTCCACAGCAAAGAAGGCATCGATGATGTTAAGCTAGGACCAGGCTTGACGGAAGGTCAGAAGATGGAGCTCAAGGACCTTATGGGCGAGTTTCCCCGTAACTTCAGCGATGTCCCAGGCTCTACGACTTTGGTCGAACATGAAGTCCACCTCACTTCGAATATCCCTGTTCGATCAAAACCCTTCCCGATCCCTTTCAAGGCCCGTGAATCCTTGAGGAAAGACATCGATGAGATGCTGAAGATGGGCATCATCAGGGAGTCCAGTTCCCCCTACGCGTCCCCTGTCGTGGTCGTGAAGAAGAAGGACGGGAGCAACAGAGTATGCATCGACTACAGAAAGGTTAATAAGATCACCGTCTTCGATCCCGAGCCGATGCCTACGGCAGCAGACCTCTTCCGCCAATTATCGGGGAGTAAAATCTTCTCAAAAATTGACCTCAGCAAGGGTTATTGGCAAGTCCCCGTGCGTCAACAGGACATACCAAAGACTGCTTTCATAACTCCTGATGGGACGTACGAGTGCCTAAGGATGCCCTTTGGCATGGTCAACAGCGGAGCTACCCTGAAGAGAGGTATGAGGAAGATGCTCAAAGGGATGGACAACGTCGTGTGTTACTGGGATGACCTGCTAGTCCACACCCAGACCTGGAAGGAGCATCTGCAGACCTTGAGGGAGCTGTTCCACCGTCTTCAAGAGGCCAACCTGACCGTGAGACCCAGTAAGTGCATTCTGGGAACTGACAACGTAGACTTTATTGGCCATTCGCTGAAAGAAGGACAAAAGGGGCTTCTGCTAGAAAACGTCACCAAAATTCTGAATGCTCCACGTCCCCAAACCAAGAAGCAGGTGCGATCTTTCCTGGGGTTGGCTGGATATTACAGGGAGTTTGTACCGAATTACTCCGCCATCACAGCACCCTTGTCGGACCTGGTGCGGAAAGGCTGTCCTAATCAAGTGGAGTGGGGACCGTCTCAGGAGAAGGCATACCAGACTGTGCGCGACCTCCTTTCGAAGGATCCGGTGCTACGACTGCCCGACACTTCCAAGGTATTCGTCTTAAGAACAGACGCAGCGGACGAAGGCATCGGCGCCATACTGATGCAAGAACACGAAGGGAAACTATTTCCGGTCAGTTACGCCAGCAAGAAGCTGTCCAGGGCTGAGAAAAATTACTCGACCATGGAGAAAGAGTGCCTTGCCATCATATGGGGAATCCGGAAGTTCGAACTGTACCTTCAAGGAGTGAAGTTCGTGCTGCAGACTGATCACAAGCCGTTAACTTACTTGAACTCTGCCAAGTTTGTGAACAGTCGCATCATGAGATGGGCTATGTACTTGCAGAACTTTAACATGCGAGTAGAATCTATCAAAGGATCAGACAATCTTGGTGCGGACTTTCTCAGCAGAGTATGTGAGTAAAGAACAATGACAGTATCCAGAAAGACTGAAATAAGTTCTAATTTCTGATTTTGTTTGTGCATTACGTTTCAACGTTGTTGAAAGAAATTAGGTAAATTTCTTCTTGAGTGGGGGGTTATGTTACGTTGAAACGCGAATGGTGCGTTTGAAATGCGCACGATGTTATGTGTGAAGCGCGTGCAATGGCAGGCTTGTGTGTGACGCGCGCGATAGATCTGTTCGTTTTATTTTTGCAACGCATGCAGTAATAGAGTGTATTTATCTTTGATTTGATTTTGCGTTGTTATTAGTAGAGGCTTTGTGTAACGTTAGTGTTTTTAGTTGGTCGATATTGTTTGAGAATTTTCGGGAATCAGTTGTTTACTATCGATCGAAGCGTGTGGATTATTCTGTTGGTTACCATGGAAGCTTCCATTCCAAATGAGGTTGTATGACGTGAGGCACGTGATGATGAAATTAATTTTGATTGGTTGTGGTGTTTTATGTAGGATTATTCTCGTTTATTCCCGTATATGTAGAGAGACTATATAAGCGCCGCACTGTTAAAAAAGTTGAGATGTTGATTGTGGTTGATAGTGAAGTTGAAAAGTAAATTTGAGAGTTGTTGATAGTAAGTTGGAAAGTTAAATTTGAGAGTGGAAAGACGATTGAGAATTGTATGCAGTTGTTGATGTGTGCTGAATAAAAAGTGGAAAACTACATACGTCGACTTTGTGACTTGTATGCTGCTTGAGCGGGTTGCGTGAATAAACGAATCTGAGTTACACAACTATCAGGAATTCAAGCATCGGGGCTGAATCAGATACTGATAGAAAACACCAACATCAAACTGAGTGTAACACTTGGGTCTTGGCCCTCTGTGCATTTGAGAACTCTTAATACTCAGCCGCAAGCTCACGACAGTCCTGAGACACTGATCCCCTAGTCTTTTGAAGCTGGTGCATGTGAAGTGACGAGGTGCATTTGAGGAGACGAGGGGCATGTGAAAGAGATGAGGGGCATGTGAAAGAGATGAGGTGCATGTGAAGAATGTGAAAAGACGCGAGGTGCATGTGAAGAGACGAGATGCATGCAGCCATAGTTTGCTGATGCCACTCTATCACGGCAGCCTGCAGCATGTGCATACAGACCACCACTGACAAGTGACAGGCATTCTTATGGAATTAAGTCTGCACTATCCCACCACCATCATCCTATAGTAATAACGTGACACTGGATGTGACAGTGTACGCAGGCACACAGGTGATAAGGCGCGAGCATCTGGATCTTTCAAGTCCGAGTGATGGACTGTATGCAGTCCTTAGTTTTTCTGACAATCGGAACGAATACGAATAACTTGTTATATCATGAAATGGATTCTCATTAGAATTAGCCTGTATCACTTTCAAAAACATAACTAATATTAGATAGGTTGGGTTTAGGCGCGCCACAGGCTGCAACTACGCTTTCCCCATGAGAGGCGGCCCAGAACTTCCTAATAAAAGGGGACAATAAAGTGTTATTTTAAAAAAATGGCCGTCAAAGAATTATGTTAGTGCAGTAGAGGTAGTGACAGACGGTTATAATAAAATTAACATGCAAATATTGATTTAACACGGACTTGACACTGTACGACTGAGAATTTTAAATATTTGTTTAAGTAGTTAATGCCTATTTAGACATCAAACCCGTCTTCTTCTTCTAAAAACGTGAAAGAGCAACAACCGTTGTGTCTTGTGTTGAATGCAATAGGCAGATTTGACAAAGCAACTGAAGTATAAATACATGTCAGTTTACACCTGTGCGTGTGTGTACATCGTTGTTCAATCGTATTGAAGACCTATGAATTTTCTTTTTTGTGGAATAAGTTTGGAAAAGAAAATGCTTTGACTTTGATTGTAAATAAAGGCTAATTGGATGATCAGCTTCTTAACTTAAACTCGTTGCCATTTTGAGTGTTGTGGAATGTCATTAAATCTTAACGCCGTGAAGCTAAATATTCTCGCATATCCAGTCTCCTCATCCTCCTAGTTTTTGTAGCTCCGGGTTGTTTTACCAACCTACATTGAAGACGATTAGGATCCTGCTGCAGATTTATGATGCCTTGGCATTCAGGGGCAGGTAACAAGGAACAAAACGTCTCTGTTCTCACCTCGTTTGTCTTCTCGTGGCTGACAGAACTAGACTATATAGTTTTGGGAAAGTTCTTGATAGATTTTGCAAGAAACGATATACTGGTGCTTGATAGAGTTAATACTAATGAACAAAGAAATAACTCTTTTCGCCTTGACACATTACTGTTACTACTATTCCACGCGGATATCGCTCATACTCATATTTTGTATTTTGTTTTTTATTTGACACCTTACTGTTCCTTTTTATCGGGAAACTGCGCAATTCTCCCCTGGAGAAAATGTAGTCGCAACCTGTGGTGCGCCCTAAGCCAACCTACCTAATATTATTTGTGGTTTGACATTTTGCTGGTGTAGCAAACCGTACCTGGGTACCCGGAAACACCCTCTAGACATTGCCCGAGTGGAAAGTAAATAAAATTCGTAGAAACATAACGCCCATAGGCGAGATCGATCCCCACACCTGTCAGACCCCATTGGTTTCCAGCCTGTAGACACGGCAAGTTAGTCTCGCGTTAGGCCCCTCGGCCACAACGCTCGTTTATGTAACCCGTCACATTCACGTTGTTAACGAAACTCCCCCCCCCCCCCTATTTAATGTAAATGTATGTTTAGTGTCTTGTAATTTCTTGTCGCTAATCAAAGAAAGATTTATTTTCTAGAATGGTAAAATTCTCCTGAAGACTTGGTAAAGTTCGTCTTTTATGCGGCTCCTGTTCTTCCTCGTTTTCTCGCTAGAGACTGGATGCTTTTGTCTTGTAATTAGCTGTATGAGATTATTATTCGCTAGTGACTGAAAGACTTATGTTATGTGTTAGTGAGGTTATGCGTACGAGGTCGCGTTTTATACGAGTGTGCGCTTCTCAAGTTTTTCTTGATGTTGTCTCCTGAATTCTGGGTGCTTTGTCAGGTAATTAAGCCTAGCATGTTTGGTTATTTCTCTCTCTCTCTCTCTCTCTCTCTCTCTCTCTCTCTCTCTCTCTCTCTCTCTCTCTCTCTCTCGCTCACTCTCTGTTTTGTCGTTGTCATGCCAATTACTGCTAATTAGTTTCATTTTTTTCAACAGAGGCGTTGGGACTGTGACTCATCTTGTCATTTAAGCTTACACGACTGCTAATGTAAGTTCTTGTATCTTGTAACAGCAAGAAGTAGGGGGAGAACTAGGAAGGAAGATGGAGAGAGAGAGAGAGAGAGAGAGAGAGAGAGAGAGAGAGAGAGAGAGAGAGAGAGAGAGAGAGAGAGAGAGAGAGAGAGAGAGAGAGAGAGAGAGAGAGAGAAAGGTTTGAGGGTATTGTGACATGCTAGAGAGCGGAACAAATCCGAAGATTAAAACGCGAAATAAACGGCTACCAAAATAGTAAGGCATTACTTTAACGTAGCCACTTGTTTCGTGAGGGGTTGGAAATCTAATTCTACGTTTTTCTTGCCTTTTCTTTTATCATCAAAAAATATCTACAAATTCATCTAAAACAAACATGTATTTCAGATAAATCTATTTAGTTTCTGTCCGGTCTTGTACATAGCTCCTTTGAAGAGATATAGATATATGTTTGTAATGCGTTTGTTGTTGCACATCCGGGGTTTATTTTAGATGTCTTTCAAGTTTGTAATGAATTTCCTTGGAAAATAGCGATTGGCGAGAAACAAAATCTATGCAACAAAATGTTTCAGAATTTCTTGAGGGTTTAGAAAGCGAGGCTATGACGATAGATTAGGGACATTTATTTTTAGAAAGGAAAGAAAGAACAGAGCAGGTGGTGACGATGATGTACAGTAAAACAGGAGGAGAAAGAACAGAGAGAGAGAGAGAGAGAGAGAGAGAGAGAGAGAGAGAGAGAGAGAGAGAGAGAGAGAGAGAGAGAGAGAGAGAGAGAGAGAGAGAGAGAGAGAGAGACTCTGGAATAACTAGCTCTAGGCACACGACCAGAGAAAATGGAGAAAGGCGACAGTAGCGGTGGTTGCTGCTGTCGTGTACGTTGCTACCAAAGTCGCACGCCTTTCTGTGATGAAGAAATGCATTTTAGGCTGAGCGCAGTCTCAAACCAGTCAGGGGACGGAGAAATCGCTCTCTCTATTTCGCGTTCGCTCCATTTTTAATTCCAGCTGAGCGGACTGCGGACCTCTCTCCCACCACCATCTATCTCTCTCTTTCTTTTTCTCTCGCACATGCCGTCTTACGCCAAGTAGCCTATCACGCTCCTCTCTCTTCTCGTCTTCAGTGCTTGTTTTCAGTGCGGTCATTTCAGTTTAGTTGTGGAGTCCAGTGACCTACGACCACAGAACCGCACGGGCCAATGCGGGGCGAGTTGTTTTATATTGTGCACAATGTTGACAAGTTATCTAACGTGCGACGTTTGATTCCAGACTCCCCTCCATCCCTACTCCTTCTCGCCCACTGTACCATATACCTGTACCCTTGCCGTATTGCCGGGGATCAGATGATACAGTTTGGTGGTGATTGCCTCTCGCTCTTCATTTGGGATTAACGGCTGATTATTGAGTGAGCGGCGTCTTGGAGTATGCTACCATTCGCTCTGCTGTAGGCTCTTAGACCTATGGAATTATAATAATGCGAAGTAGCATTTGTGACTTAAGAGTGAACGTTGAGTGTGTATTCTACAAAACTCTGTGCATTGTTTTAGATTGCGTGCATTATTTGAAATTTTGAAAGATCATTTAGATTATATTATCACTCCAGCTAAATAAGAAAAAGGAAAAAAGTGTCGCTTTGCGTATTTGAGTCGTTTCCTTTTCCAAAGAAGTTTACTGTTGTGTGAAAATCTGTGACTCGTCTTTCTATCTGATTTTTAAACTCTGTGACAGTGGATACTGTAACAGCTCATCTTTGTGGAGTGGGGATACTGCTTTATCCTGGATAACTCGGAGGATAATATTACTTCACAGAAGTTTGCTAAAACTTAATATATGAGGTTTGTAACTTTGTTGAAAAGTATTTCGGTTTAATTAAATTGTTAATCCTCCAGTTAAGAAAACATTTAAGTATTTTGTTTTGTATATTTTTAGTTTTTGTTTGTTTGTTGGCTTTATGATTTGTTTTTGCTATTTTTATTAATTCTATTTTGTTTCTTTATTTTGTTACATCTTTCTTGAAGGAGTTATATATTTTTGGCAGGTGGCTATTCTGAGAAACATCTAATTATTTTCCCTTCGTAAGTGAATTGAGGGTGTTGGTTGGAGTGAAGTGGAGGTGCTGTTTGCGTGGGAGTATTTTTGTTCTTAAACTTGGGTTTGGGAGTGGGTGTCAGCTAATGTTAAAAATCATTTTAAATCTTGTCATTAAAAAATATATTCAATTTGTAAACTTGTCAGCAAAGCTGTTTAGCTATTAACAACGCGGTAGCAGTCCCCTAAAAGGCACCAGTTTATACCCTTGTTCTAGCTTTTCTGATAGAACTACTACTACTACTACTACTACTACTACTACTACTACTACTACTACTACTACTACTACTACTACTACTACTACTACTACTACTACTGCTGCTGCTGCTACTACTACCTACTACTATCATTTCTGCGCCTGCTTCTTTTCTACTACTGTTTTTGATGTTATTAGTAGCTGATACATCCTATCCTATCCCATAACTCGAAAGTCGTTGGGGCACAACAGATGATAGTTTAACCAGCGTACTCCATCTTTCTCTGTCCTCAGCAACCCTCTTGGCTTCGCTCAGTGTCAAGCCAGTCCATTCTCGAATGTTTCCTCCCACCTCTTTTTTTGTCGCGTTCTTCTTCTGCCGCCTTGTACCGTGCCTTGCAGGATGGTCTTTGTAAGGCTTGATGCTCTGGTGACATGGCCATACCATCGGAGTTTCCGTTTTTTCACCATTGTGAGCATGTCATCGCGTTGTCTAATGGCTTGTGTGATGGTCTGGTCGTACTTCGTCGTTGGCGATGTGCTGGGTATAGGAACTGCCCAGAAGTCTTCTGTAGCACCTCATCTCCATTCTTTGTAGTCTTCGTTGTAGATCTGCTGTAAGGGTCCATGTTTCGCAAGCGTATAGAAAGATGGGGATGACAAGGGGGCGCAGCAGCCTTACCTTGGAGTGTAGACTGATGGTCCTGTCTTTCCGAATGGTCCTCAACCTTGTCAGGGCAGCAGTTGTTTGTATGATCCTGGAAAGGACTTCCTGTCGGGACCCATTGTCTGATACAATGGCTTCTAAAATATTTGAAGCTATGCTATGGAACCTAAAATGTCATGATCCTTACTGCGGAGGTAAAATCGAAGAACTGGCCCACGAGTTGGACCACTATCGATATAACATTTTAGGTATCTGCGAACTGCGCTGGAAAGGCCTAGGTGAAACAACGACCGACAAAGGCCGCAAGCTTTGTTTCAGCGGGAGAGATGACAGGCACGAACACGGCGTTGGATTCTTGGTCCACAAAGACATTCTAGCAACTGTTACGAGTTGCCGCCCGGTCTCCAGTAGACTCGTTACCATCCGTATGAGAGCAGCCCCTTTCAACATCACCATCATCCAGGCCTATGCCCCAACATCAGACTATGACGACATCGAAGTCGAGGATTTATTTCTTATGAACATCTACAGGCGAGCCTTGACCAAGTCACTAGGAAGGACATAATCATAGCTGATACATACTGTTGACTAATATTGGCGCAGTCATGCTAGCCGCTACTCTTGCAGGGTGGAGCAGTATAAGTTTAGTGTTTTGGGCACACGCTGGCATTGTTTCAAGTTAAGCAACTTGGAGAGGGGTTAGTAGTTGGTTGGGTGACCGTGCTTAGAAGACAACCCCCAAACGACACACAACACACACGATGAAATAAAGCGCACGACATACCCTAGTGCACCCAACTGTGACTGGGGATACCTGGATCTGTTTAGAAACAGGGGAAGGTAATGCAGTCGGTGAGAGGAGATTGGCACCGCCCTCAATATGCTGGCCTAAAGGAAAGGGAGTTCTCAAATGCTTCCTTCCCCCACTACTAAAAGTTTACGGTAACGCCATTACCTTATTTTTTATTTTTTTTTAAATGTTAACTTACCTAACGCGTGTATTACTACTACTACTACTACTACTACTACTACTACTACTACTACTACTACTACTACTACTACTACTACTACTATTACTACTACTACTGCTACTGCTACTACTACTCCCCACTCGACATGTCTATTTCTAATCAATATTATACGGCCGGAGTGGTGAAAGGAAAAAATCAAACTTGTGTGTCATTGTGTTTACGATCGATCTAATCTGGGACTTTACTGTATTTCACAAAATCAAAGTCTTGCTAATCTTGTTCTTCTTCAAAAAAATTACCGCTTCGTTTCTCTCTCCCCCAACCCCTTGGGGTCATGAGCAATCTTGCCACTGTAGATTGTTCTAACCTATAAAGGGAAAAGGGAAAGCCCCAGTTGAAAACCTGTCTTGCCTTTGTAGGCATGACTAATTCACTGCGGCAACAGTTCCCCCCCTCCCCCCCCCCTTTGGAGTGCCGGGGGTTTCAGTATAAATAGTATCCCCACTTTGTGGAAATTTAGTGCTTTAAATTCCCACTGTCGCTGTCTTCCTCATTTGCTCTTTCCCATTCCTGATCTGTCCTATCACTCTGCTATACTATCTTCTTCGCTAGATCAATGACCTACCTTTTTTCTTGAAAACTCTTCCTGGACAAGACTCCTTGTTTGTGTATGAGGTCTGTTGGATCAGCTTGGGAGTGTTGGACGCTTTCTGCCGGGTGGTTACTAGGGCTTCCTATGATTGTATTATTTAGCACTATAGGCATTTTATATGTATGTGTTTTGTTGATGATTTATAATGATGTTTGTATTCTATTTTGTTTTTGTAACCGGGGGTTCGAGTAGTTGGGGTAAAGCCTCAGCCGTCCCCTGCGTGGGATGTCTTTATTGTAAAGTGACTGGCCGGTGGAGGGCATCCAATTTTCCCACTAGGGTTGTTTCGGCAGATCTTTTATGCGGATTGGGGGTTGTCCGGTCCTGATTTGGCTCGGAAGAGTCCGCTGGACCTAAAGCAACAATCAATCAATCAATCAATTCCCTCTCCCCCACCCACTTACCCCCCCCCCTCCCCCCACCTCAATTTGTTAAAATAATGCGTGAAATGATCCGACTTCCTTCACTTCCCCCCCCCCATGTTAGTTTTGTTTCTTTCCCTCTTTTTTTCTTGTTTGGAGGCGAGGGTGGGGTCGGGGAATCCTGGTCATATCTATTACATGGAGCTTAATACGAGGAAGAATCTGAAAGAAAGAGATCTATCTTAACATCTTTAAAAATCTAAATGTAAAATTGTTCTTTTCCTTCACTCCATCTCCTCCTCTTGCGCCTTCCGATTTAAATAAATGATTTGAAAAACCAACATCTGGGGACATATTAAATAATTATAAGCTAATTTTTTTTTCTTCAAAGAATTGATCTCTATACAAATACAATTTCGTTCTTTGGTGCAGTATTGAACTCTCGTCCTCCGAAGTGCAAAACGTATGGTAGGCCTACATTGTTTATATTTAAAGCGCATTTTAATTCTTTTATCTAGTTAATGATCAGGTGGTTAAGATTGAGACGGTGAGTGCAAATAGTTTGATATATCAATTTGTTTTGAACAGGTATAAATTATTACCGTTATATAGTTATTGTTATTGTTGATGTTCATGTTGTTCATAAAGTTAAATTACAGGACATGTTTGTTCATAAAGTTAAATTAAAGGGAATGTTGTAAGATTAGCCTGTGCATAAAACCTTTATTCGATGAAATTTTTTTAAAATTTCTTCTTCTTCTTTCTTCTTTCTTCTTCTTTCTTCTTCTTTCTTCTTCTTCCTTCTTCTTTCTTCTTCTTCTCTTCTTCTTTCTCTTCCTTCTTCTTTCTTCTTCTTCTCTTCTTCTCTCTTCTTCTTTCTTCTTCTTCTTCTTCTTCTTCTTCTTCTTCTTCTTCTTCTTCTTCTTCTTTTTCTTCTTTTTCTTCTTTTTCTTCTTTTTCTTCTTCTTTTTCTTCTTCTTCTTCTTCTTCTTCTTCTTCTTCTTCTTCTTCTTCTTCTTCTTCTTCTTCTTCTTCTTCTTCTTCTTCTTCTGCTTCTTCTTAAAAAAGGATAAATCTTTCTTCTTCTTCTTCTTCTTCTTCTTCTTCTTCTTCTTCTTCTTCTTCTTCTTCTTCTTCTTCTTCTTCTTCGTCTTCGTCTTCGTCTTCTGCTTAAAAAAGGATAAATCATTGGAACGCCTATATTGTGTAAAATAAAGGCTGATAAGAGGAAATACAAGATCAAAATGATCAACGATATTGCCTTTTGGCTGGCTAGCTAGTTGGTTGGCTGGAGCCTTCTCTAACTGTTGAACAGATCGAAGTCTTGTCGATAATTCCCCCTTCTACTACTCCTTTTCTCTTTCCACCGCGTCCATTTTCTCTTCCATTACATCCGCCTCATGTGACTTTTATCTGTGAGGGAAGGCTTTTGCGAAATCCCCATGACTCTATATCCGTTCCTCTAGGTCCATTTTTACATCATTTCATTTTGTTTGCGAACTAAACTTTTCATGGTTTTTGGGGGGGATATTTTTATTTATTGTGGTTTATGGATTGTTTCGTTCACGTTGTCTTTGTTTGGTTTTTAATTTTTATCTATGGCGCTTTGTTCTGTCTATTTTGGACTTGTCTTTTTCATGTCATTTAGTTTTGTTTGGACAGTTTGGCGGTCACGTTTTGTCAATTTCCTGTGCAGTAAAAATAAAGCCTTTAATAGCATTGTGATATTAGGAAGGATTATATCCATTGATTTGATTGAACTCTTCTTGTTCTTTTTGCTCTTCTTGTTTTTCTTGTTCTTGTTCTTCTTGTTCTTCTTATTCTTGTTATTCTTGTTCTTCTTCTTGTACTTCTTCTTCTTCTTCTTCTTCTTCTTCTTCTTCTTCTTCTTCTTCTTCTTCTTCTTCTTCTTCTTCTTCTTCTTCTTCTTCTTCTTCTTCTTCTTCTTCTTCTTCTTTTCTTCTTCTTCTCTTTCCTTTTTTTCTTCTCCTTCTCCTTCTTCTCTCCCTCATCGAGTATCTCCCTAGCCTTTGCTTAACCCGTCGTCCTATTTTATTTCTGTGACGCCCGCAACTTCTTCTGCATCTTCTTCTTTGCTGACCATATAAGAGGCTACATGTTGTCGTAAGAGTGTGTTTTCCCCCTCGTCCTGTTCATCTTTTCCCTTCTTGTCCTCTATATCTCGCTCTCTCTTTGCTTGCTTTACCCCCCACCGTCCTATTTTGTTTCTAACGTCCTTAAGGTTTTCTCCAATCAATTCTGTTTCTTACTTTTCTTCACGCTTTTTTTTTTTCAAACATGTGCGTATGTTGAAGACGTTTTTTTTTTATTAAAGAAAATCACAACAAAGAAATGGAAGAGGGGAGAAAGAAAAGACAGGAGAGATCGAAAAAAAAAGTATAAATATTTGCTGGAAGCCCCCTGACATTGACAAATGTTTGCCTTTTCTTCGTGTTTTCCATTTTTGTGTGCAGTTTTTAATCTTTCCAGTAAGCCCTCGGTGCCATCCTTTTGACTGGCAGTGGCTGTAGGCTTGATTAGTTTTTGAGCACCCTGTCCGTTTTTCAATCACGGTTTTAACCTTTGGCGTTTCGCCTAAAGCTGCGGTTTTCTTTTCCACCACCCACTCGCACACCCACTCGGACATCGAAGTTCGCTCCCATTTCACCCACCACCACATGCATATATTGAATGTCATCCACGTCCTTCCATCCTAAACACCCACCTTTGGAATGTTGTCCCCATCCTTCTGTAGCTCTTCACTCGTCTTTCATCTTCTTCCCGTCCCTCCACTACCCCCCCCCCCCTTCTCTCTCCTCGCTCAATAAACAGTTTCCAATTCCCCATCATTTTCTCACATTCTTCCTGCACCCCTGTCTTCACCCTTACTCCAGTTTAAACACTGGTTCTGTAATTGCCTGGCCTTTTTCATTATTTGTTTGTTTAATCCACCCTTTGCCCATCAGTGAACGTGTTATTTTTGTTACCCCTGGTCGATCAATCCGGGAAAGGAAAGAAAAACTACGTGTTTTTTTAAGTGCGAACAAAACAAGAACTTGGAAAACATGGTTATTTATTATTTTGAAGTATATTGTTCGGCAGAATGTGATGGTACGAATCTGTAATAATAATAATAACAATAACTATAACTTTAACTATAACAATAACAATAACAACAATAGGCCTAATAATAATAATAGCGCATTTTCCGAAGTAAATCATTTCAAAACGCAGAATGGAGTTTATATTTAGGAGAACGTTGTGGCCAAGTGGGCTAAGGCGGGACTAACTTGCCTTGTCCACAGGCCAGAGAAACCAATGGCGCCTGACAGGTGTGGGTTCGATCCTGCATCGGGGCGTTATGTTTCTCCGAATATTATTTACTTTCGACTCGGGCAACGTCTCGGGGGTTTTCTCCGGGTACTCCGGTTTGCTCCCCCAGCAAAAATTTCAAAAAATTTCAAAAATTTAAAGAATTTCTAAATTTCAAAAAAATCACAACTAATGTTAGGTAGGTTGGGTTTGGGCGCGCCACAGGCTGCGACTACGCCTTCCACAGGGGAGGCGGCCCAGAATTTCCCGATAAAGGGACAATAAAGCATTAAAATCTAAAATCTAAAAAAATATTAAAAACAGACTTGGTCAACTGTGGGCGTGTAGCATACCAACACCGTGATCTAAAATGTAATTCTCCGTTTTCCTATTTTCCAGTCTAATTATCTTATTTTGTATAGTGTTCTTCTTGTTCGTCTGCTTGTTCGCCTCCTCATTTGCGTTTTATTATTGCGTGTTCGATCTTTTTTCTTCTCATAATTATAACATTTCTTATTCGTTGTTCCTTAACTCTTTGATTCCAGGACGGTGTTGTGGCTAAAACTGTCATTCTCTCTTCAGTCTCTATCTCTCTCTCACTCACTCACCCTCCCTCTCTCCATCCCTCCCTCTCTCTTAGCCCCACACTTTCTCCCTTCCATCACTACCCTCTTTCTCCCCCCCCCTCTCCCTCTCCTCCACTCTCACTCACTCGCTCTTTTTTTTTCTTCTCTTCTCTCCATTCCCTTTCAATTCTCTTCCCCACTGCTTTCAGTCTGCCGTTCTTTCCGTTCTTCTTAATATCCTTTTCGTTCCACCGTTCAGGTTTGGATTTTGGGTTTGGGTATTGTCAGCGTTGTAGTTTGTGATGATATTGATACAGGAACCGCTACAGACAGATGATTGAACAAGCAAGGTTGGCGGTGCTGTCGGCCCTTGGTGTGTGTTTGCTAATAACCGCAGTCAACAAAGTCGCTCTGCCTCCCTATTGAAATAAGATTAGCTTTCCTAACATTGCTCTAGTGTATTAGTAATAGCAAACGGACAAACACATATTACTGAAGCATGTGGAGAACAACTTGAGATTGGTTTGGTTGGCCAGCTGCTTTTACATTGTTCCGTTGTATTGAGTACCCAATTGCACATTGGAGAAGCAACAACAACAACAGCGTGTGCTGTAATTTACCTGCACGCTGCACGCCCTTTCCACAAAATAAGGGCAAAATGTTATTTCCATGTGTTTCTAAGACGACAATAATTCAGCGAATTAAATGATACTTAGTTATTCATGATATTGTCTTAAATCACAGCTAATATTTTGTTTTTAATTTTGTTTTACTTTTGTGTTTTTCAGCGTCTTCTTTTTCATCATCATCATCATCATCATCATCATCATCATCATCATCATCATCATCATCATCATCATCTTCATCTTCATCTTCATCTTCTTCTTCTTCTTCATCTTCATCTTCTTCTTCTTCTTCCATCCTCGTATTTGTTCATTTGTCTATTGTTCCAGAGTGTAATAGTCTCTTTTGTCATTTTACCATAATTATATTGTATTACTTGATTCTTCCGCCGTACATTATTACTTTTATTCTTCTGTTTGTTACAGGGCGCCCAACCAAGAAGGTAGCGTTGAGGAGAGTTTCCCTCGTCATCTGTGGACACAGAGGCTTAGCGACGTGGAGAGGAGGTAACGCTGTGGCTCATCCGATCAAGGTCGGGTGACGACGGACTGACGAGGGAGGTGCTACGGATACTGCGAGGACGCGACCAACACCTCGGTCCTAATCTCCCCCGTCTCCTACATCCCCACAGGCCGGCTATTGAAGAATAATTAGCGCTCGACACCTTACACTGCCTTAGCAAACAAGGATCAGTTGGATTGCTGCTTGTGTGCGTTGTGTCGGCTGCGTTGGCGGCTGCGGAGAAAAAAGGTAGTTAGCATCGCTGACTTGGTTCATGGTGACAGAATCTAGCAGGGGATGAGATAGTAACGTCATCTGTCATTGTGGAAAGTTGAGAAGAAAGAAAGCGGAGAGCAAGATCACCGCCATGATGGTGATGAGAACAAGGGCTTTGGCCACTATGTGGCTGTTGTTGTTATTGGTCGCCGTGGTGTCAGGACAAGGACAAGAACAGATCCTGCACTACGAGATCCAGGAACAGTCCGAGGTGAACGCCTTCGTGGGCAACGTGGCCAGAGACAGCCACCTGTACAGTAGGTTTTCGCAGGACGAGTTCCAGCAGCTGCAGTACTCAATCTCCACGCAAGGGTCAAAGTTCAAGATCGACAAGAACACGAGCACGATCCGCACGGGTCAGACGCTAGACAGGGAAGTGGAGTGTGAATTCAACGCACCGTCCGAGCCCTGTGAAATGGAGTTTGACGTTGGCGTTTACAGGTGGGAGGAGAGCACGGGGTTGTTCGACCTGCTCATGATCGTCCACGTTACTGTGGTGCTGCAGGACGTTAACGACAACTCGCCAGTCTTCCCCAGCGAAGTCGTCTACCTCAGCGTGCCCGAATCCGTGCCAGTGGATCACGTGCTGTTGACCTCAGGAGCGGTGGACCGTGACACAGGGGACAACAACAACATCCAGAAGTACCGACTACTGCCCCAGCAGTCCACTTTCCGCCTGCAGGTCATGAGCTCCGTAGACGGCATCAGTTCCGACCTGGGCCTGGTGGTACAGCAGTCCTTGGACCGTGAAAAGCAGCACATGTACCAGATGCAGGTGGTGGCGGTTGACGGCGGCTTTCCTCAGCGCTCAGGCACCGTCAACATTACTATCACGGTACAGGACGTCAACGACAACGCTCCTGTCTTCAGCAAAGATGTGTTCAACATCAGCGTCAACGAAGACGCGCCCACCAACCAAGCCATCGTCAGACTTTCAGCCACGGACCCAGATAGCGACAACAATGGCGCCTTATCTTACGCCTTTAGCGCACGCACCTCCCAGAAAATCCGCGACCAGTTTGCTGTGGACCAGGCCACAGGTGACATCCTGCTCATCAGGCCGTTGGACTACGAGAAAGACAAGCGGCTGCAGTTCATGGTAGAAGTGAAAGATCACGGGTCGCCCACGCAGCAAGCCCAGGCCGCCGTCATCGTCAACGTGGCCGACGTCAATGACAACGCTCCCCAGATCGACATCACGCTGCCCCCTGGCGGCACCAACATCGCCGAGTCCATCGAAGTGGGCAGTTTCATCGCCCACGTGTCACTGTCGGACGCTGATAGCGGTAAGAACGGCGAGATCTCCTGCGTGGTCACCAACCCTCACTTTAAGCTGGAGAGGTTCTCGGACACTTCCTACATCTACAAGATACTGCTGCAACAAAGCCTGGACTACGAGGTGGCGCGCCAGCACCGTGTCAACGTGTCGTGCAGCGACCAGGGCACCCCTCCTCAGCGCAACTCTTCCTCTTTCCTCATCAACGTCAGAGACGAAAACGACAACGCACCCATCTTCTCCAGGCCTGAATACGACATTAACGTGCGAGAGAACATGGATGCAGGTCTGTCTGTGTACCAGGTGCTGGCCATGGACCCCGATACAGAGGTCAACGGCAACGTAACGTACACGCTGATCGAGAACCCTATGTCCGCCTTCTCCATCGATCCAGTGTCTGGCGTGATAAGGGCCATGCGATCGTTTGATCGCGAACAGCAGAGCAACTACCAGCTGGTGGTGCAGGCCAGAGACGGAGGTATGCCCGCCATGTCCTCCACAGCTCTCATCCACGTCCGCATCGACGACGTCAACGACAGCCCTACGCACTTCTCGCAGCAAGTGTTCGATTTCTACGTGGAAGAGGAGAAGCCAAGAGGGACAGTGGTGGACACGCTGCGAGTGGTGGATAGAGACGATATGGCGCCAGGCAAACTGCAGTTCTCCTTCCTACCGCCTGACAACAGGCACTCGGAGTTTGCCATCGACGTCGCCACTGGCCGCATCACCACCACCAGACCGCTGGATAGAGAGGGCGGCGGCATCACGGTCTTTCGGTTCAGAGTGTTCGTGGAAGACGCTGACAACTTGGAGTTCAACGACTCCGCCAACGTGACCGTAACAGTGACGGACATTAACGACCACCCTCCCAACATCAGCTTTCCTGTCAAGAGCAACAACACGGTACGTCTGCCCTACACAGCGCCTGCAGGTACTATCGTGACTAAGGTCTTAGCCACCGATGAAGACCGCGGTGAGAACGGCACTGCCGGTATATCTTACAGCTTGGAGGGCGGTGACGCCAAGGAGATGTTCTTGATGAACGGCGTGAGCGGAGAGCTCATCTTGACACGTCGATTGAGCTCGGACGATCTGGGCACATACCACCTGCGTGTGTCAGTGCAAGACAGTGGTCAAGCCGTGCAGATGACCACCATGGCCATATTGGACGTGGTAGTTGTCCATAGCAACTCCAGCGGCGGCTTCTTCGCCTCCGGGGGCGCAGCTGACTACAACGTAGCTATCGTGGTAACGCTGGTGTGTGTGACCTTCGCTTTGGCGTTGGCTGTGCTGGCCACCATCTGCATTATCCGCCGCATCGATCGCGAGCGAAAGCACCATCACAGTGCCAAGGCAGAGGAGCAGAACATCTACAAGCAGGAGACGCTGCCACCCGCCTCCATGGAGGAGAAGACGCCAGCCATGGAGAACTATGAAAATGAGATCGAGAAACTGAAGCGTAAGATCAAGCGAGAGTTGAGCTTCCCCAGCGACGACGACCTTGACACTTCCTCCCTCAGCAAGGGCACCACGTCAGCAACGTTCTCCACGTTCAAGAAGACGTCGCCGCCATCGACCATGGAACGCAAGCACTATACGGTAAGCTGGCTTTGATTTACATGTCTTCACTTTCGTTCATGTTATGTTTATTTTGATTTTGAGTTGTCAAATGTTTTAGGTTCGTCTATAATAATTAGTCTGTATTGTGAGTTCGATGTGAGTTTGTGTTTGAGTTTGAAGCGTATTGGTGTCTTGTGGTTTGGTTTGGCATGTGGTTTGTTTAGTGTGTTAAGTAGGTCCAGTGATTGTGTATGACTTGTGTGTCGTAGTTCTTTTGCATAGATTTCTCTGACCTTCCGTTCTTCCACTGACTGGATTGCTGTAGCAGAAAATGATGGATGCAACCTCGCCCACAACCCCAGTAAACTCACAAAACCAGTATCAGTATCTCTGATGTTATCGCGAAGTCGATTCCATGCAATCGATATTGTCACCCACCACTATCAGTGCTGTTACTTTTTTTGTATTTCCATATATTTGAAAATATTTTGAAATACTCAGGAAACTAGAACTGTGTCGGTCGGTCGGTCTGACTTTCAGTCCGTTACACGCTATATGTCAAGAACCACGGAACGGATTTTTACCAGTCTTCATAGAAAAATGACCTGGATTAGTGGCTAGCCTCCCGCACCATCATAATTATTTACACTACCGCCAATGTAAATTCTTTGTTAAACAATTTGTTAGTTACCCGATTTTAATGAGTTTTTTGGTATTAAGATACTTAACCCATGACCAATTATTCAGTGGCAATCCGTTTTGTTCGTCAGTCCGTCGCTCCAAATTTAGCTTTTTGGTTCAAAACAAACCTTTTTTTCCCTATCTCAAGAATGACTGAACCAATTTTTTTCCTTCTATGCAGATACTTTCTTCAAGTATATTCACACTTTTGAACCTGCTGATTTTCAGCTATATATGTGTGTGTGTTGAAATACATTTGAATGGTTTGAGATCTTGTTTCAGCTAGCCCCACCTCCATCGTATGAATGATTGCGGATTATGATTGATTGGCATGATTGTGTGTTATGATTGCTGTGCAAGCTGTGTTGGCCAATTCTTCCCTTCGGCCAAGGCCAACGTGCTGACTTACAATCATCGTTAGTTGTGCCTTTCTTCTTTGCCTTTCATGTTTCGCCAGATCCCCGATATTAATTTCCCCTTCGAACAATATCAAACCCTGTTAGCCATCCAGCCCTAGAAAATGGGTTCCGCTAACACGAAAATTAATATAGAGCGCGTTTTCTGAGCATTACTGCGAGCGCTAAGAACCAGCGTGAAAGCCGATCGACTTAGAAACGTGTGTGGTGGACTGCGTCCAGTTTCCCCCTCCTCATTGGCAACAAAGAAGAAAGACAGTGTGGAGATATTGGATATACTAGGGTAAGAAGGTAGGATATAGAGAGAAATGGAGGCGATGGAGGCTTGTACATTCTGCAGTAGAAAGGTTTGCCAGGATGTGTTTTGAAATGGAAGGCGAAATAATGTGGAGAAAAGCAAAGTGATGCCATACCCACATGCCCAAGTTATAGTGCACTTTGAGCCGTGGAATTTTCTTACTGGGGGGAATAGAGCTGGAGAGTAGCACAATGCAAATTAATGGAGGGGTTGTGGAGGTCTGGGTGGAAATAGTGAACCAAAAAGCAAAGTGAAGATGGAGATAAGAGGTTGTCACTGAACGTGATGAATGAGAGAGGATCGGGATACACGTGCAATATTGTTGTCGCAGCTCATGGCTTTTGACGTCTTGAAGATTGAGTTAATTTCGCTATCTGCCGAGAGTGCATTAGCGGCACTGCCGACCCTGGCTACTCAGTAAATTGATAGTGTCGCAGTGAGCTTGTCACACAGCGCGAAACGAGCGTATCGCACTGCCGCTAATCACAAACCTGTTAGCGTTACAACACCAACAACAGAAAAGGATAAGGCATAATCCACAGTCCCATCAAACCTACTGACTAACTCACACTATGCTGGCCACGCTTATCAACAGTACATAATCTGGTCTCTTCTTCTGGTGGCTGACATATTAATACAAGAACGCTGAAATCCTTGGGGGCTTAGTCAGGAAGTGGAAAGTGCCAGAAAAAAAAATTGCCTCTGGAGCTTTAGGATTGTGGGGAATCTTTTCCGGGTTTTTGTTTTTGTGTTGTGGTACAAGTTCAACCCGGCGTTCCCCTTTGTCCAACTAGGACTGTATACAGTGTTGTGTCTGGGGACGTCTGACATCGTGATACCTTGTCCTTCGTATCCCCATTCTCTTTTGGTCCTGGCCCTGTCAATGGAAAGAAAAAGAGAGGATTGTGAGCGATACTATCGAGGGCCTGATCCAATTTGAGCGACATCTAGCAGGCTTGCTTATCGGTCAGACCTGTCGCAGGGGGGACAATGGGCGCCCTCAGGCCCCTCCGTTGCCAGGGGCTTACCTCCGACCGATCTCAATTACGAGATGGCTGCAGCGCCTAGCAGACCAAATATTACCCCTTGTTTTGCCTTCTCGTTTCTGGTTTTCCTGGGGACGGGAGTATAGGAGGTAGAGGGGACAGGGGAGATTCTGAGGATTCAGAGTCCCAAATGTGACACGGACTGCTCGCTACCTGTCACTGTCACAATGTCATTAGTCAAGCATGAGACTCGCGGCGCAGGTCAATTAATTTCCTTAGTCCTGACGAGAGTCTATTTCCCCTAGTAATTACTTATCGTCTTTCTTAACACTACACAGACGGCTCTGGTAGTTTACCGATGGATGTATTTACTTCACAGCCCGGCTCCATTATTGGTCTCTAAAGCTAAAGTTTTACAAATTATGAACTGCCTCACTGTTTACTTTCTCTCCTTCCTTCAGGCTAAGACCTCATTATCAGCAGCAGTATTATTTCTTCAGTCTTTCTCGTTGACATAAAATTGTAAACAGAATGGTTTAGAGAATGGTTTGCTCGGGGATAGTAAAGAGAAAAGGAGTTAGTTGAAGATTGTGACGAGAGGGGTTCATGTTTAATTTTCCTAATAAGCGAGTGGTCAGTTTAATAAGAGGAGAACAGGTAATCTTATACAAAACCCGCTGTCGTAGCATGTCCGTGCGTGTGGATATTACACTGTACACTTCTCGTTAAAAGAAAATTATGTTGGAATAAGAACATGGTAGCGAACATCTGCTCTATTTGGCGCCTTGTCGGAATTATCTACTCGCCAGTCAGCGCTAAATGCATTTGAAATGAAAGATTCTTCTCTTGTATTTCAACGTGCTTTGCCGGGGAGTGGGGTAAACGATTTTTTTTTCATGTCGTGGACTATCTAATGAATGCACAAGACCTATTTCAGTGTAGCAGAGTTAATAAAGCAACACTCTGATACAGCTGATTAGGTTAAGGTACCTGAAATGAGAACTGGTGTTTGGAAAAAAAGAGACAGAGGGGAAAAGGATGGGTCAGAGAGAGCGAAAGAGAGAGAGAGAGAGAGAGAGAGAGAGAGAGAGAGAGAGAGAGAGAGTGAGAGAGAGAGAGAGAGAGAGAGAGAGAGAATGAAAATGTATGAACCGCATAATACACGAGGCTTGTTCACTGTACAGGAAACGAGAACACCCAGAGTGAAAAACACGCTTTAAGCAGAAAAACGGACAGACTGTAATTGGAGACAGAAAGAAAAGCGCCTTAAAGGCGCTCAGTGTATTTACGTTAATGGTTGCAGCAGTCGCTGACGGTATATGAAACTTAAAACCATCGATCCATGACGCGGCGACATTCGACTGGAACCGACACAACATCGTCACGACTCTGTCAAAACACGTGCTTCATCCTTTGCCAAAGGGAAACATTCCTCTCCTTTCAACACCTCCATCCCTCAATTTGCCCTGCTTAAGTCTTTAATGGCGTCGGTGCCACAACACTGCATGTTTTACAGCTTAGGAAATATAAAATACTGCTAAGACCAGAACATGAGCGCCGGAAAATGCCTTTACCATTCTTAAGATCTTGCCTTTTACCGAATAATGAGTAGAGAAGACTTATCGTGTGAGTCGTGTCAGATACTCTTTTTAAAAAACCTAGCTCAAACTATTCTGAAAGAATAGTCCTTCTCCTGCCTCTCTCTGTCTCTAACACACTCTCTCTCTCCCTCCCATTCTTCATCCCTCTCCCCCCACCCTCCCTCCTCCCCGCACGCTGTGAAAGAACCATTGCTACCTTGAACGCGTAGTCTTTACGAGTCTTCCTAGAGTACCTCCGTCGTTTGTCTGTCACGTCGCTGAAGAATACAGAGCAAGAAGATAATAGTGTGAAGTAGAAATAATTTTTTAAAACGAAGTCAAACTATTCTGAAAGCTTTGCCCTTCTAACCCCATTCTCCCACTCTTAACCTCACCCCCCACACTCTTACCAAATGCACTCTCCTCCCCTTGGGGTCATGAACAATCTTGTCACTGTAGATTGTTCTAACCTATAAAGAGAACAGTGAAAGCCCCAGTTGAAAACCTGTCTTGCCTTTGTAGGCATGACTAATTCACTGCGGCAACAGTTCCCCCCGTTGGAGTGCCGGGGGTTTCAGTATAAATAGTATCCCCACTTTCTGGAAATTTAGTGCTTTAAATTCCCACTGTCGCTGTCTTCATCATTTGCTCTTTCCCATTCCTGATCTGTCCTATCACTCTGCTATACTTTCTTCTTCTTCGCTAGATCAATGACCTACCTTTTTTCTTGAAAACTCTTCCTGGACAAGACTCCTTGTTTGTGTATGAGGTCTGTTGGATCAGCTTGGGAGTGTTGGACGCTTTCTGCCGGGTGGTCACTAGGGCTTCCTATGATTGTATTATTTCGCACTATAGGCATTTTATATGTATGTGTTTTGTTGATGATTTATAATGATGGTTGTATTCTATTTTGTTTTTGTAACCGGGGTGTTCGCGTAGTTGAGGTCAACCCTCAGCCGTCCCCCGCGTGGGATGTCTTTATTGTAAAGTGACTGGCCGGTGGAGGGCATTCAATTTTCCCACTAGGGTTGTTTCGGCAGATCTTTTATGCGGATCGGGGGTTGTCCGGTCCTGATTTGGCTCGGAAGAGTCCGCTGGACCTAAAGCAACAATAAATCAATCAATCAATGCACTCTCCCGGGATCCTGAGAAAGAACCATGCAGTCTTACATCCATTTCGCAATACCAGATCACCCCCTCCTCTCTCCGCCCTGCTTTGTTACGTTTGTATGCATCTCCACCCCCCCTCCAAGTTTTCTCTCCCCTCTCCCACTCCCTCCATTTCTCTCTCTACCCCCACCCATCCCTACTCCACTTCACTTCTTCCGCACCTACCCGCTTCTCCTCCTAGACATCCCCTGCTGTCTGAAAATCGAAGATCAATGAGCGACTGAATATTTTCTTTGTGTAGCTACAAAGGGAAGTAAAGATGTAGAGACAGACACCCAGACAACAAAAGAACGCTCTTAAATTCCCAGTCAGACGGTTAAAAAAAATGATCAAACACCAAAGACACATCCAAAGTAGAAGTTTCTGGATGCTGTAGAAATTCCCGCTCAGCCACTCCAAAAAAAAATCAAACCCTTACAAACATGCATTTGACCTTAAGGCATCCATGCCAATACGAACAGCATGGTCGTTTTGAAAAATTGAGCTAATAATTATGTGTTCCTTTATTGTGAACTCTTGAAATTTCTTTGAACCCTACTCTGTTCTTTCCCCCTTTTCTCGCTTTTAATTTAAATTTTATTTCTTTTATTTTAAAATAACTCAAATTACAACGCAATGTTCGTTTCGCAATGCAGACAAGAGGAACATCAACTATTATACTGGTGTGTTTTTTTAAAAAGGACTTCTAGTTTCTGCCACCAGCCTTTCACATGCGTTTTCAATACAATCGGCTATAACTATAAGCTTAAATCCACGTGACAAAATATTGTTACACAAACCCTTGTCGCCACTACCCATTCCACGGAAGCGCAAGCACCAAGATAAAAGGTGACGCATAGATGGATGGATGGAGGGAAGGAGAAAGTAAGTAAGGAAAGAAGGAAGGTTGGTTGGTTAATAAAATAGTTGGAACGTTACTAAGAAGAAGCATAACTAAGCTGTACGTTTTATAGCGTGTGGACCTTCTAGCTTTAGGATTTTAACAAAAAGCAGTTGGAAGTCAAGTTGGGAGGTTGGGGATATGGGTGGGGGTTAGGGATAAGGGGCGGAGAGAAGAAGAAGAAGATCAGACTTACCGACAACAAAAAAACTTTTGAAAGGCCTGTGTAAGAATTATGTAGATTCTTGCATTTCCGGTAATTCTGCCTCCCAAAAAAGTGCAGTTCCATTTTGCTGGGCTTTTTGTTCCGCTCAAGGCAATCCCACAGTGCATTTTGAAATTGTGCCATCATCCTAGAGGACTTTTTTTTAAACCAAGAGTTTTTGGTCTAGTTTGGAATAAAATTGTATCTGGTGTATATCATTTTTGTATTGAAAAGTGTTACTATTTTCCTTGTAGATAGTAGTAGCTGTGCATTGTATATTCCTTTGTACAATATTTAGAAGAAACAATTGTGTCAGTTAAGTTGTGTGTTATCTTGTAAAATTTGAATCTAGTTTGGAATTTATAAATAAGTATTTTAGTATAGCATAGTTTTGGAACTCCATACATGTATTGTGTTTTGTTTGTTTTTCGGTCAATAAGTTCTGTGAACATGTGCTGACACGAGACTAAAAGGCATCTGAGAAAACTATAGCATTTAATTATCAGACGCCAGTCTGGCTCGACTGTTACATAATTGGTAAGGCTGAAAGCCGTCCCGTTTGCTTCGTAATTCCCTTGATAGAATACGGGTGCAAAGGGATGCTATTGATGAGAAAACGGGCTTCAACTCCGACAAGCATCATAAAAACTTGATTGCAAACAAGGTTTTAACTGCCACACACTGCCAAGTCCTCGCCAACAACGTGTTTTACAGCAAGAGAAGAGTCTTAACAAAGAGAATTATTAATTGGGGAGGTGTAGTGAGGCGGAAAATAAATTCCTTTTGGAAACGCAAAGTATGTCTTTACCCAAGACCAGAGTACGATTTTTTTAAAACAATAAAATGTCTAAATCACACTTGGAGACGTTTTGCTAGTATATATTCATATTGTGTGTTTGTGTGTATCCAGCATTATTTGAGAAATTTGAATCTACACGTCGGGGTATAAATATCGCAATAAGCGGCTTATCTCACTTAAAATATAGGCACAGGCGAACAGCAAACAAAAGCAGCGGAGCGTGATTAACAAAGCCCTATGCGTTGCTGTGGATTAGCCCGATGGAAACAATGCTCTATAGTCTGAAGTGCCGCTCAATGACTGCATTCGAGACCGTTTTCCTCTCTGCCAGCGCAGCCCGTGACGTTATCAGAGCTTGAAAGAATGACCTCAGGCTCACTTAGGTTTCAATATGGCTTTTAGGTATTAAAGACTTAATGTATTGGACTAGGCGACTTCCCTCTGCGTGTTTGTTTGGTGGGATGAGAGGGAGGGCGGAAGCGCGTGTCGCTGCTTGCCTTTGCATTAAATTTAGCATGAAATCTGATGGAGTGAATCACGGAGTGCAGAATGTGTTCAAAATTTCAAAATTGAAAATTGGAGCTTCCGTTTGACATTTCAAGTACTTGTAGAGATATTTCCCAAAAACATTTTTGTATTCAATCTAGCCTACGCCATTTCCAAATTCAGAAAACGCCAGCGTTGTTTCCATTAGAATCTTGGAATAGAAACTTCTGCTCGTATTTTATGTCCGCAAATTTTGAAATGACAAGTCGTAATGCAAATAATTCGAACTGCAGATTTGTGTGTACATATAACAATCTGGAATAAGGTTTTGTTCACAATAAGTTTCGTGTGTGTCTGTGTGTATATATGTTTTGATTTTGGCGATTTAATAATAGCCTAGGCTTTTATGGCTAAACACTTTAATTTAGATCAATTTGTTTGTATTCTTAACCATTGGATTTGATTGAAAGTTACTGACACAAAACCGAATAATGAAAAAAAAGGCACCAGTTTATACCCTTGTTCTAGCTTTTCTGATAGAACTACTACTACTACTACTACTACTACTACTACTACTACTACTACTACTACTACTACTACTACTACAACACTACTACTACTACTACTACTACTACTACTACTACTACTACTACTACTACTACTACTACTACTACTACTACTACTACCGTCAGTAAATACAAAAGTTTAATAAGTTAAGTAAGTGATGATGGGGATGATGATTTCTTTCAATTTGAATACCACAAAGGGAAAAGACTGTCCTTTTCTCCTTTAAAAAAAAAAACACACCGCATCAACTTAAATGAAGAGCAGAGATTTTTAAAATGATGTTAATCACAGGCACGCGTGAATCTTGAAACCGCTTGCCTGAAGGTGTACAAAGCTCTGCGTGTGGTAGGTAGCATTTTTCCTTTCAACGTTTTTCGCTGTTAAATTCTGTCGTCTGCCACGTCTTTCTCTTTCTCCTTCGCTTTCTTCCCCTCTCCCATTTTTTTTTGGAACTTTCTCATTTCCATTCTTTTTTTTTTCTTCTGTGCATGTAAGGCTCGGTTTCCATACTTATATGCAGTGCATGTCTTATCCCTTTTCTTTTTGAAGTTTTTCATCTTCTGAAAGCACAGACTTCTTCCACTTTTTGTTCCCCTCCTATATTTCTATGTGTCTTTTATTCTCTTTAGCAAAGTTGATTTTGAGGTTCAGTTAACGTATCTTCATGATCGTGTGCTGTAGATGAGCACACCTCCGTCTTTTCTGCAGTTTCCTAGATTGTTGATCTTCCGACAAATATCCGCATCCTTACTTCCCCAATTATCTACTACATATACCCCTTGGGGTCATGAGCAATCTTGCCACTGTAGATTGTTCTAACCTATAAAGGGAAAAGTGAAAGCCCCAGTTGAAAACCTGTCTTTCCTTTGTAGGCAAGACCGATTCACTGCGGCAACAGTTCCCCCCGTTGGAGTGCCGGGGGTTTCAGTATAAATAGTATCCCCACTTTCTGGAAATTTAGTGCTTTAAATTCCCACTGTCGCTGTCTTCCTCATTTGCTCTTCTTCGCTAGATCAATGACCTACCTTTTTTCTTAAAAACTCTTCCTGGACAAGACTCCTTGTTTGTGTAGGAGGTCTGTTGGATCAGCTTGGGAGTGTTGGACGCTCTCTGCTGGGTGGTCACTAGGGCTTCCTATGATTGTATTATTTAGCAATGTATGCATTTTATATGTATGTGTTTTGTTGATAATTTATAATGATTTTGTATTCTATTTTGTTTTTGTAACCGGGGGTTCGAGTAGTTGGGGTAAAGCCTCAGCCGTCCCCTGCGTGGGATGTCTTTATTGTAAAGTGACTGGCCGGTGGAGGGCATTCAATTTTCCCACTAGGGTTGTTTCAGCAGATCTTTTATGCGGATCGGGGGTTGTCCGGTCCTGATTTGGCTCGGAGGAGTCCGCTGGATCTAAAGCAACAATCAATCAATCAATCAATCTACTACATAAAAAGGCAGTGGTACTCTTCGTAACGGACTTCTCCTCCTGTAAAAAACTGAAGCCAAGGCCAAAATATATGTACAGTGCTGCATCAAGTGTACTTTGATCTCGAGCTTCTCTGATTAGTTCAGTTTTCCTTTTAGCTTTGTAGTTTTGATCGACTGGTGCTTTACAAAAAAAATGATCTCTCTCTATCTGTCGGTCTGTCTCTCTGTTTGTCTCTCGGCCTGTGTCTGTCTGTCTGTCTGTCTGTCTGTTCTGTCTGTCTTTCTGTCTCTCCCTCCCTCTCTCTCTCTCTCTCTCTCTCTTTTTTTTTTTTTTTTTTCTTTCTCTGTATTATTCTGTTTAAATACAGTGGGAAAGAAGCTGCATTATCGACTTGAATTAAATACCTTGCCCTTTCTTCTGTCAAAAACAAATTCAATAGTCAAAAATCCTTTTATCGAGCTGTTATTTTTGTTTTGTTTTGTTATTTTGCTAAGGAATGAGTGTGTGGGTGTCTGGAAATACACTTGAATTGCTTGACATCTTGTTTTTTATTTCATTTTCTGTTGATGCCAGATAGAGAATGCGGCAGAATTGTGCATATTAATTCCATCGATGTTTATGAGTTATGCGGACTTCCTGTTTACTTCCTATAAAAATGGTCTAATAAGAACGTTCTCAATTACAAGGGTTTTGCGTGTGGTAAAGTTCCAGTTTCGCTGGTTGAGGGGAGGATGGGATAGACTTGTAATAGAGTTCAACAAGAAAATGAATGAAGCAAAGTAGATGAATGATTGAAGTCACAGGATTACGTTTTATCATCTTCTGTACTTCTCTAATTTTCTCTAATTTTCTCTTCTCTGCTTTTGGTTCATTCATAATGTGTAAGAAAGGAAGCGGTGTAAGTGGTCCGATTGTTTTTAAATCTTTGGTGAAGGGGAGAGAGTGTTTTTAGATCTTTTGTGAAGGGGAGAGTGTTTTTAGATCTTTGGTGAAGGGGAGAGTGTTTTTCGATCTTTGGTGAAGGGGGAGAGTGTTTTAAGATCTTTGGTGAAGGGGAGTGTTTTTAGACCTTTGGTGAAGGGAAGAGAGTGTTTTTAGATCTTTGGTGAAAGGGAGAGTGTTGTTAGATCTTTGGTGATGGGGAGAGAGTGTTTTTAAATCTTTGGTGATGGGGAGAGTGTTTTTAGATCTTTGGTGATGGGGAGAGAGTGTTTTTAGATCTTTGGTGATGGGGAGAGTGTTTTTAGATCTTTGGTGATGGGGAGAGGGTGTTTTTAGATCTTTGGTGATGGGGAGAGAGACTTAATTACGGATTTGCTCACGCCATTTTTTGTTTTTACAAATGTAACTTGAATTCAAAATCCAATTAATTTACTTTCTACTCTTTGTTGTTGTAGTAATTTTGCGTTCTGTTTAAAACAATTTTTTAAAATTCTCCGTTCTTTATGAATTATTGATCGCATAGCTTTGGGTTTCTTTTGTTTTCTGCGTGTTATTGGATTTGTTTGTACTTCGTTGTCTTTCATTTGTGTAAGTTGGGTCATGTCATTTCCAGACTTGAAATCGGATTTATTTTCCATTAGCCTGTTTGCTAGCCTTTTCGATCGTTATAACCTGAAATAGTTTTTTCTGTCCATTGAGGCGTTTGAAATTTTTAGGTTGTATCTCTTACCTGTGTGCTTTTAAATTATAGCTCCTCTGTTTGACGGCTTTGATAGCAAAGATGGTGGGCGTGAGATAGAGTAAGGGTGGTGAGGATGGAGATCTGAGAGGGGGGATGGGAGAGGGGCGAGGATGTACTTGTGTTTATAGACTGATAGGATCTTTAGATGCGTCAACAGTGGGGAGTTCAATAAGATTTACCCAGTACCCTGAGCGTAGCCGTACGTTACGGAGTAGTGTGCTATACAATTGGACATTGGAAAAGCTCAAGTACATTATAATTTATATTCTATTACAATCCAGACTTATTGCCAGACAGGTGCTTCAGAAGGCATAAGCCCCCGTATCCAGAGTATTTAGAATTGTCAGTGTATTATTCATTTTGTCTGTTTATAAGTTCAACACAAACTATAGTAGTAGGAACTATAGCATTAGATTATAAAGTGTCGCAATGGGACCCGGTCTTTTCCACACATAATAATACAAGTAGTGTATTACGAACGCGTTGCTTTTGCAGGCAGAAACCACCGTAAACAGACTTTGCTGCATCCAGACTGTTTTAAAAAAAAGTTTCCGAGTATCTTTCAAAGTCCGTACTTTTAAATCTATTTAATTAAATCCGGTCAGTTAAGATTCTCCTTCAAAGTCTTGTTTAATTAAGACTTATTTTTCGTAATGTTAACAAATAAGATGGAGAATGCAGCCTTAGTAGTCTAAATCCCTGTACTAAGGGTAGAAAGCCATAATACATGCGGACACGGTTATAGCTGGACTCCGTAATACAGTCTATAATACACACTTTGTGATCGTCACCGACGAACTGAGTTGAGCCTGACAATAAAGAGGGCGGACTAGCACCTGTAATTTCCCTGTTTCTCTTTTGGGATTTGGTATTTGGTTACTTTGTATTGGCCGTGTCCAGTCAGCCCCTTTGTATTAGTCAATTCCCCTTTTAAGGAGGGGAGGGGGGCCTAAACCCATTCAAAACCCGCTGTATGCAACATTGAACACAATAGGATTAAGACTGGCTTAGTGGGTTGCTGTACGAAGGGATTAGGATTAGTAGTAGAGACGGGGAACAGCACCATAGAAAGTCTACGAGTCCACAGGTCTCGTATTGGCTAATGGCATTAGTGCAGCAATACCCGAGAACCTACAAGATAGAGAAGGCTGAGGTAATTGAGAGAGAAGGCTGAGGTAATAGAGATGACTGATAGAGCCCTAACCAAAACACAAACTTTACCTGTAGGGCAGTCTAATGTATGTCTCGTTTAGGTACCTGCTGATAAAATAGCGCTGACAGTAGTTATTGTAAATAGTTTAAGCTGACACAGTACATTTAGTGACCGTCATCTATAGTCCAAAGGCTTTAATGCGTGAAATATATATGGCGGACAGAAGACTTGCCGCCCAAACCCAAACTTTAAACAGAATTGTAATGCTTAATTAACCTCGTCATATTGACTGGACAGGTTACGTACACACTCTTAAGGACACATGTGGACTAAACATTGTTGTCAGTCAGAACTGTAAATAGTACCTTACTATTGAGGATAAACAGTGAATTTATTGTAAGAACGATGTCTAGTAGAGTCGTAACCAAAACAATACTGTGTGATAAAATGATGCTATAGTTAGTGTTTCGTAAACCGCGCCTGACTGACTGGGTCATAATACTGGAATAGAATACTTAGTTTCCAAATATTCAAACATTACTGACAGCATCTTAAATATGTCCGAGACAGCACATCGAGTTTGGACAAACAAACAAAGACTTTACGTACTTGACAGTTGAAGAATGTAGACAGGATAGCAACTGGAGACCCGAGTCCTATGGGGATAGAAAACGGTGACCAAACTCTAACCCAAACAGAACTTTTTAAGTGTTGAACCACAACTATTGTGACTGGGTTTCAATGGAGTACAGCATTAACATGGATTCATTTGGGCTAGGCGATACATTAATTTTTATTTTCATCCTGAATTTCGTAACATAGTTCTGAGATGACACACGCGTAGTTACAAACTGGAACTGGAAAACGAAAGTTTCCATACTATATGTAAAATGTCTAAATCCTAATGATGGCAACAATGTTAATCCAATTACTGTTAATGTTTTGACTTGATTATTGCTTTATCCTTCCATCTCCGTTTCCATGAAGTCGCCCCATAAAAGGAGAAGAAGAGGAAAATAATTACTAGCACTGTTAATCGAGAGTATAAACTAAGATCTGACACCCTTTCTCCCCCCCTCTCCCACTCCGCCTCTCTTCCACCCAAATATAACCTGCCTAATCTTATTTAATTCAAATATGTAGGAGCCATTGTATCAGACAATGGGTCCCGACAGGAAGTCCTCTCCAGGATCGCACAAACAACTGCTGCCCTGACAAGGTTGAAGCCCATTTGGAGAGACAGGACCATCAGTCTACATTCCAAAGTAAGACTGCTGCGCTCCCTTGTCATCTCCATCTTCCTATATGCTTGCGAAGCATGGACCCTTACAGCAGATCTCCAACGAAAAATACAAAGCATGGAGATGAGGTGCTACAGAAGACTTCTGGGCATTTCCTATACCCAACACATCACCAACGACGAAGTCCGACAGACCATCACACAAGCCATTGGGCAACACGATGACCTGCTCACGGTGGTGAAGAAGCGGAAACTCCGATGGTATGGCCACGTCACCAGATCATCAGGCCTTGCAAAGACTATTCTGCAAGGCACAGTGCAAGGAGGTAGAAGAAGAGGGAGACCGAAAAAGAGGTGGGAGGACAACATTCGAGAATGGACTGGTTTGACACTGAGCGAAGCCATCAGGGCTGCTGAGGACAGAGAAAGATGGAGTATGCTGGTTAAACGATCATCTGTGGTGTCCCTACGACCTCAGGGTTACGGGACAGGATAGGATAGGAATCTTATTTGAATTCCAAATGCGACAACAGATTTTCATTTGAGGTCTTTCCGAACAAACCCAAATATGACAAAATTTATTTTTATTATTTTATGCGTTGGTTTCATCTTATGTTTTATTAGCGTGAAGCCTTTTCAGCCAAAACCAGTAAGTGAAAGTTTCCCCACTTACTAGACTTGGCTTTGTGTGTGAGGCTTCGTCTTTTATTGTATTAACTCTTTTAAGTCTCTGAAGTTGTTTCTAGCAGTCTAAGCACCAGCGAACGTCACAGCCAGATGGGTGCGAATCGATTTGTCTTGACGTTGTTCGGGGACCGGGTTTTTCGCTTTTTGTGTCTTCTTCTTCTTCTTCTTCTTCTTCTTCTTCTTCTTCTTCTTCTTCTTCTTCTTCTTCTTCTTCTTCTTCTTCTTCTTCTTCTTCTTCTTCTTCCTCCTCCTCCTCCTCTTCCTCCTCCTCCTCCCCCTCTTCTTCTTCTTCTTCTTCTTCTTCTTCTTCTTCTTCTTCTTCTTCTTCTTCTTCTTCTTCTTCTTCTTCTTCTTCTTCCTCTTCTTCACATCGGAACGAAATCGCATTAGGTCTTGTCAGAACGCTGATGCATTCGAATGCATTGGATCTCGTTAAAATGGTGATAGAATCGTAGCACACACACCTCTCTCATCGCAACCCTCGGGGAAACTAAAAACAAGCTTACCTGTAATAAATAGCCTTCCATGGCGTCGTTTCATTTGGCATCGTGGTGCTAGCTACAAATTCAAGGGACTCGAATTCGCTTCGGATATAAAATGTACTGAACATCGGGTTAATGACGGGGATGCTAACATGAACTTATAATAGTGACAGACAATACCCACATTAAAACAAATTATAGCGGCTGTGTGCAAAACAATTTCCAAACTTTTACTCGGTTACTTCTGCTACAAAATCCATGTAAATAAATCTTTATTATTAAAAATGGAACGCAGTGATTGCAACCATCCCCTACCCCACACACGCTTTACCCAACCACCCCCAAAATCTTCAACTTATAATAAATAATTGACAGTGTGGAAAACATGATCCAAGTTCGGGAAGCGTCTGGGTGCAAACCAATACTTGAACTTGTAATTTGTATAGCGTCAGCTTGCGTGTGCCGTTGTATTACCCAGGCATTGGCTTTCTCAGTGTTACGGTCGTCTCATCTATCAACATTACCCGTCGACGTCTTGTTTGTTGCCTGTCCTTTTCACCAGACAGGACACTAATAGCTTTCCACACTCCCGCAAGTTTGCACACACAAGAGTATGCATACCAGTGCATTCTAACTCGTCCTTTCGTGGGTGCACACGCTCACAAACAATACATACTCGTACATGCATGCCCACCAGCAACATGATCGCAGAGTAGGTCTCCGTAGATTTTCGTTTTTTTTTCTTCTTCTGAATAATGCCTAATTTATGTAAGCAAATGTACACTAAATGTAAAATTTGAACGTACTTCTTCTGCAAACTAATAAGTTTACAACCTTCGTATGTAAAAGGTTTGTATTGTGGTTAATGTACTTCTTTCAATATCGCTGTGAAGTAAATATTTATTTACACAACAGGCAAACTTCAAAGACCTATTTCCACGTTCATTGTGTATTACAGAACATGTACACTTAAGAGTTGTATGCGTAGATCTAACAGAGTGGAAATAGCTTTAGTGGAGCGGAAGTTGGTTTTGGTAGAGTACGAAGTTGTCCAGTGCAGTGTTTGGTTGGTGCGTTGAAACTTTCCTTGTGACAGCTGTCAGAGATTAGTAAGAAGTTAGGTGGGCGCCTCAGCTAGTTAGATGACGCGGACTGTTTAGAAATGGCTCAACTGAATTATGTAGGCTGACCAACAGGGGTAACCATTAATTTTTATGCCTTAATCCACACATTCAAAAATAATTCTAAGCCCTGGCCGTGGGTCTGTTTACACCTCGCTTCTATAAGCTTTAGTGCTTAGGAAACTCATTTCCGTATTTTTATGCTGAATATGCTGTCACAATATGAGTAAAGGAGTCGAGATAATGTCGTTGTAGCAATTGAGTCACGTAGTTCCCTATATTATTCTGTGTAGTCCTGTTACTTTCGGGAAGTTCGTTTGATTTAGATTAAAGAACTGATCAAGGCGCTGGTTGGAATCGGGAATTGAAGTTCTCAGTTGAAATACGAAATACATTATTATTTTTGACAGCACATATGTCCCATTTGAAAAGAGCAGTTACAATCTCCCACTAACGATGACAGGGGAGTGGGAAAATGGGGAGGGTGGGGGTGGGGGAAGCCCTAAATGCAGGAATCAAACATTGGTTGATCTGGAATACCACAAGCATCACTTGTATTATTCCTTTCACCTTGATACTATGCAGACTTGCTGGGATGTGCACTCGACTCGTACCTGATTGACTAGCCGAGTGGACAGACTTATTTGTATTCAAGACACACTATAGCCTATCGAATAGGCCATTTGTTATTGAGCCAATTGGTCTGTCTTCTTTGTCCTAGATGCTCTGGTTACTGTTGTCGAGTTACCCAGTTTGTTCCTAGTTTATCCTTGTACAAGGTACTGTAACCTATCGTTGGTTGGATTGCGGAGTTATTCTTAGGAAGTATTGTCAGGATTCTCTTTGTCCAGTGTACTCTGGCAACGCCTAACCTATAGGATTGCCTTGTCGAGTGGACTGCTTTCTTTGCCCAGATATTCTGGTTTTGCCTAACCTATCGGATTGCCCCGTCATATGGACTGCCTTCTTTGTTCCAGACACTCTGGTTAGTTAGCGTTAATCCCAAGTCATGAATGATTAAAGAAGGTTGAAAGACGCCGTAGTGGACACCAGGCGCCCGTCTTAAGATGCCGTAGCGTGCCAGCAGCTTCAGATCATAGTTCTCTGCGGTCCGCTAATCATGACTTATTAATGAGTCGTTAGCTCTGACTCAGGTCCTGTTCTGAGTATGAGTTTTCAACACACGCCTGACGTTTGGACGGTATTGAGGAGACAAATAATATATGGCTCAACAATCACTTATACTTTTTGACATTTTAGTTTTAGGCGGATTCCTCAGAAGTTTCTGATACTCTGAGTAAGGCATCTGCCTCGACCGTCTCCAATACTATTGAGACTCTAGTCTCAGGCCTTTGCCTCACCAGTCCTGAAAATCTTCTCTCGCTGTAGTTTTAGACGCTTGCCTCAGCAGTCTCTTGATACCCACGCTCCTGATTAGTCTGAGACGCATGCCTAAGGAGTCTGATACTCAGTGTAGGCGTCTCCTCTTTCTCCTTCAGGCCCTAAGCTTGCTGACAGAACCCCTTGATTACAATTTCTCAATCTTGAGAACTGATGGTGTCATTCCTCCTTGTGTCAAGAGGAAAGTGAACTTTGTCACTAGTTCTTGTTGTCATAAAACATGACACGGGCTCCGTTAACACGTTTGGACCTGTTTGCACTCTTTCCAGTTCATGAATGCCGTAAATGAGCAGGAAATTGTAGTACTTGGATGACTCCGACACGAAAATAATAAAACACATGAACATCCATCCAAGCAGAGGTGTTTAAGCTCCAGATCCTCGGATTTGCTACCACAGAGTTGGAAGTTTAATTTAGTTGCCAGTTTTAGGTCCTCGGTTTTATTGCAAAACTTTCTGAGTGTGAAACGATAATAGCAGCTGACAAATTACAAATGCGCCACACAAGTGGCGATGTTGCAGTAAACAAGCTATATAAACTTTTTATTTAAATAATTATTCTTCGGTTTGCTAACGCACCAAATAACGATTCAGCACCGGTGCTTGAATCTGTGTAACTCGTTTCCATGCAGCCCGTTCACTCAGCAACAGGCAAGAGTCGTTATTATAAAGTTTTTCAACTTTATTCAGCAAAAGACACAAACAACATCAACAACTGCATTCACAAACTCGATCTCTACACTCCTTCCTTTGATAAAGTCCCCAGACACGAATGCATATCTCGCAGACAAAAGCTATTTTTATAGTCTCTGTACATTGTAGAAAGCCTTGGAACATTCCAGAATGACGCAATCAGTGACCAGTCACAACAGGCATCGTCACAAGGTTCACGCACTATCTTAGGTCATAGATTGATCTACAAACTTCGAAGATTTGACTTTTTGTTACGAGATAGATCTCGAATCTTTTCGTCGGTGGTAAACTAGCAAATCCAGAAAGATCTCAATATTGCTGCAACTGCTATTGTAATTGACCGACAAAACCAACCAAAAAACAAAATAAGTTAAACATTAGGCAAAGCTTTCCCAGCATCGGCATAAAACCAAATCAAAGGTAAATCTTCGTTCGCAAAACATCGTGATTACCGTGCGCTTCGCAATCATAAAACGATGCCTCCTCCACATTAACTAAATTACTTTGTTTTATTAGGTTACAATTCAATATTTGTCAATTTTCTTACAGTAAAGACAGGTTTGTTGAAGTGAATTAAGTCTCCGTGCCATCGGCACCACTCGTGCCACCATTTCTTATTTGCATGTTCCAGCAAGCTCCACTTTAAATAAACCCACAAAAGGAGACAGCTCCAGCTGCTGGTACCTCCTTTGGGACTGGTTTCCGCGCTTTTATCGGTTCTTGATTTGCTATCAACAATCGATACTGTACCAGCATTGATCAGACAGACGACGCCCTTCCATGTCCGAAGGCTTCAAAAACACATTAACAAGGTCTGAGGCGAGAAAAATTTAGCAAGGAAAGAGTTCTTATCGTGATCCAGGGGATACAGCGCATTCAACGTGTCCTTCTTCCCAGCCCCTTTTATATATACCCACACACACTCTTAGACATCCTCTCTCATACACATCCTCCTTTATATTCAAGTCAAGATACTTGAAATCCTTATTATCCACCATGGAGAATTAAAGGGCTAAAATTATTGAAGTCATCAAAAACCTATATGACAAGGCTACCAGTGCAGTCCTCCATAACAGCGCCATCGGAAACTGGTTCAGAACAACAGTCGGTGTGCGTCAAGGATGCCTACTCTCTCCAACTGTCTTCAACATCTTCCATCTCAAAGCAGATCTACAACGAAGAATACACAGCATGAGGTGCTACACAAGACTTCTGGGCATTTCCTCTACCCAGCACATCACCAACGACGAAGTCCGACAGATCATCACACAAGCCATTGGACAAAACGATGACCTGCTCACAGTGGTGAAGAAATGGAAACTCCGATGGTTTAGACACGTCACCAGATCATCAGGCCTTGCAAAGACCATCCTGCAAGGCACAGTGCAAGGAGGTAGAAGAAGATGGAGACCGAAAAAGAGGTGTGAGGACAACATTCGAGAATGGACTGGTTTGAAACTGAGCGAAGCCATCAGGGTTGCTGAGGACAGAGAAAGATGGAGTACGCTGGTTAAACGATCATCTGTGGTGCGCTACGACCTCCAAGTTATGGGACAGGATAGGATAGGATAGGATAAGATAGGATAGGAGAATTAAACACAGCACGTTGTGTTTTAGCTGGACAATTTAAAAATACAATAACGTGATCTCCAGAAACTTGTAAAAACAACAATCTAGCTGTACAATAAAAATTTTAATAGTGGCGACAAGTGGGCTTTACCAGCCTCCGTTATTGGTACATTCTACGACAATTAATTGTTTTGGTTTGTTTGAAATACCAAAGAAGTTATTAGAAACCAAGCTTAATATAGCTTGGCGCCTGAAATTTATCTCGCTTACGGACCTGCCTTAATTGGAAGGTTCGTCGTGGTTCACTAAATTCTTTTCGAGGTTTTCAGATCCCGAACCGAGATTGTTGATCCTTTTGGACAAAAAAGGTCCAGGAACCTAGGTTTGGGGTCTGAGAACCTCGAAAAAAGGTTTTTGTACCTCCACAAACTTTCCAATTAAGACAGACAATTAAAAAACGAACGCGATCTTCGACGATTGAAGTCATTGTTTTCTCTAGTCCACCACCTTTAGTCGTGAATAATACGGACTGATTTCAATGCGAAAATAGAGCGGTTGGTGTGGGTAGGGAAGTAATCGGTTAGAAGTAAGATTTAAAATTGAGTAATAATAACTGAATGTGATTTTGGAAGTGAAAGAATGAATCATGCTGGAGGAAAAAGCGAGAAGCGTAGGAATGAGATTGAGCCATGAAAATAAATAACTTTATGTACGTCCAAAATGAGACATGTCCGAATGATACATAAGGAAAAGAGAATGGATTCGCACAAGGAAGCGGCGAATTGGGTCATGAGGAGACCTAAGTCTTTTGGAACTGAAAGGAATAATGCATAAGGGTGGCAAGAAGGTATATATGTTAACAAAGTCCGTTGGAAATTGATATTTTAAATTTAGGTCAGGGGACGCACTGAGCCTTGTAGGGATTCCAAAGAAAGAGTTGTATATAAGGAAAACAAGAAGGTATGGCTATGGGGTGAAGGTGAAAGGGTGGGATGCCTCCATGGAGTTCGTTTGGAATTGGTAATTGGGTCGTGGGAAAAAAATAAAGCCTTCTAGGGATTGAAAGGGGGAACTAATGCAAGAATAGGGTCGAAGGGGATGAGGGTAAGTATGTGATTGTCGCCGTCACAATGTAGGAATAGCTGAAAATGGCTAGTGGTCACTAAGGGTGCGACGCGACACTCTCTGTAAATGTCCCCTCCCTCCCTCTGATCGCGGAAATCTGGACCTGACGCTAAGACTGGTGATCAGTATTGACCAACGTAGTTTTTCTTTCTGTCCGTCTTCCCCCAACACTCTCCCTTAGTCTGGCTCCTCATTTTAGACCCTCTGGCTCTTTCTTTTACACCAGTTGTCCACCAGATGCCACATTTGCCCTTCAACCCCTTTCATTATACAGCCTACATTGGGTGCAATATTGTTGCCTAGCGTGTTAATGGACCCGGTGTGACATCGTCAAAGTTCCTAGTATCTTATTTGGACTGCGAACGACTGGGAGCATTCTGACTGGTCGACGCTTTACAAAATTCGACGCATGCGCACAGTGCTATCTTAGTTTTAGTAATGGATAGGGTTAGTGTTTAAAGTTAGGCTTTAAGGTTAGGAATTAGGGTTAGGGTTACGACGCCTAAGAACATCGTGAAAAGGCAGGTCCGACTTGACCTGGCGCATGCGCAAAGGCGCCCGGCCAATTTAAGTTTACCCGGAACTTTGACGATGTTACACCGGTTTTACAATCCTGCATGTGTACTTTGAAACGGTCTGGAAAAATCAGAACGCGCCAAATGTCGGTCTGTCGGACGCCATAGCTCAAGAACCACTGAATGGATTTTTACCAGATTTCATAGGAGCATAGTGGCCTGCCTTCCGTTCTATCATACTTGCTCTACCGCAAAGGTCAAGGTCACTGGAGTTATCTTGTTGTTAAACACGTTTTTCTCAATATCTCAATTGTCTCAGATACTCTGTCAAGGGTGAGCTAGGTCGCGTCGTGTCATCTCCGTCAGACCATTCCGAGTTTCTTCCATAACTCCCTCCCACATCCACCCAACCCTTTCTTTCTCCCCCCCCACCGCTAACCCTACTTATACTCTCGTTTGGGGTGAGTTAGGTCGTGTGCTGTCTGTTGTAGTCATCCAGACATTGGTTCCAGACAGTGTGAACGAAGCAACCTTTATTTCCTGTGGAGTTGGACCGAGAAGGTGGCGGCATCCTCGGTTGGAGAGGCTGGACGGGGCCCGGGGTTGCATTTCCTTTTGACCTAACAGGCAAGCAATATTAAGGAGATGAAAAGTTTGAGTAGTAATCGCCTGTAGAAGTAGGACTGGAGTTACATGACAATATATTGGATAATTAACAATAATTATTAACCTTTAGAAAGCTTATTCCGATGGAAATTATGCGTCGACATTATTTCAGCTTTGTTTCGGAGCAAAATAAGTATACAATATACGCTATACAGGAATGTTCTTGTACCATTGCTTTTGCAAGACCCATCTGAATGACCAAGACTTCAAAACCAGCATTCCTAAATGTATTCAATATAAATTGTAATGTGTGTTGTAGGAAACGTTATGACTGTATCTATTGCAACGACACCCAATCTATTACTGTGGTTGACTTGGGGACTCTGCTCTAAAAATGTTTATTGTAATGGAATGTGTATTTGAATTTGGTTTAAAACTGCTTTTTTTATAAATATATAATAGCATAAGAGAATACATATATATTAGACAGGATCTTTTGGGGATTGTAGTTCGCAAAAAAAATTTCCGTCCTTCTTTTTCGTTTTTGTTAACTTCAATACTAAGGACTACAGAAATAGAACGATGATGGTAATGCTAAGTGGAAAAAAAGGCCTTTCACTGATGATTAGAAAGAAAGTTCCGGGGTTCTGTCGTTGGAGGAAGCCATGTTGCTATTACATCAGTCTCCGTACGGAAGATGACCTTGTATCGGTTAGTGGGATTCCCGTTAACGTCCTCCTATCAGCCTTGTCCGATTTTGTTGTTGATGGCTGTGTGAATGTACTTTATTCTCTCCTTGTACCATCATACCCAAGCTTTTTTTTTTGTTCATCATTGTTTCTACTTTGCCCTGTTCAAAGAGGTGTTTTCCCTCTGGGCTACTTTTACGAATGGTTGCATTTGTTTTTCAATCTTCCCCATTTGAAAACGTCAATAGTTTTCTACCACATACACTATACACACTGAAAAGCAGGTTGTTTGTCTTTATTTTTCCTGAATTCTGAAGGAAGGAATGAGGAAAATGCCGGTAGGAGGTGGATGAAAAGGGAGATAATAGGGTGAATCGATGTCGGTAGTTAACGTTGTGAAAACTATTGTATAAGAAACATTGGGTCACTGTGCTCTCTCTTGCCGAGGAGGAAATGAGCGATGACAGACAATGTCATTATCATAGAAATCTGGAACATTGCAGGGGGAAGGATCAATTAGTAATCTAGAAGTGTGTAATGGAAGTGCATATTTGTTAAAATATGGGAACTAAGCCATGCATAAAAATCGGATTTCTGCGAGCTTGCTGGAATTCATGTTGTGAGAAGCTTTATGAGCGGGCAGGCTCAAAAAATAATTTTGCGGAATTGCACAGGCACGACGCTGCGAAAAAATATAAATAACTTCAAAGCAGAATGATAATTGACTTCTGTTTTGTCTGCAGTCCGGGCTTTATCGCCAGCAAACAACGATTTTTCTACACTGCGGGTGAAACCAGCATCGCAAAATCTCAAAGCGTGTCATCGGCGCAGGCACGTGCGCATGCTTTCTAACAGTGGAGAAATCACCTTTGGCAAGCGAAAGGCGCTTTTTTCAGCTCTACAAAATGGCGTAAATCGGATTTTGATGGTCAGATTGACGCGCGGCATAGGTCGCGGCGACAAGATGGGATAAAGCCTGGTGATATCGCATGATGTACCTTAAAGGGAACGAAAGATCCAGGCCTTGTTCCCGTCTACTGTTGAATTGTCAACGTTATATTAGACAGAATGTTTGTCGGACCCCTTCAACACTGTAATTTGGCCTGTCTTTTAATGTTCATGCTTATTTCCATAATAAGCCTTCTCAATCTGCCTTTTTATACTTGATTTTATTTTCCAAAATAATTTTTCAATTTTCTGTGATAAAGCGTGACGAACACAAAAAATTCTTTGTTCCGGTCGAACACCAATGTTTGTTTCTTTCTCTCAACGCGTCAATTACTTATCCTTTAAAAGAGTCGTGGGCAGCCAAAAGGCAAATTTCTAATCAAAATCAAGTCAAGTCAAGTCAAGACACTTTATAACTGTAGCGGAAAGGGAGGCGACTGGTTGAGGCTTGGGATAAAAATTATCTACCTTGATTTTCTTCGTTAGACTAGCCATGGGTGGCTCCTGCTTTGCAGAATCCTTAGGGTATGCCATTGGGTTACGCAGGACAAGGCGACACGACATTTGTTCTCCCCGGTTGAACATTCACCTGCTGCTTTTGGTGGTGAGCGGGACCACATTGTCGGCAGGCATTTTATGCAGGTCGGTGGCAGCGACTTTGCAGTAGAGTGCGTGGCACTAGTAGCCGGCAACCCGGTACTACCAACCACGCTTCACCGCCTTACAGGGCAAATATTTTTATGTCCCTCTTTTGGGGGATAAAATGAAAATAACAGCTCGGGTGGAGCAATGTTCTCAAGGTCGTGGCCGAGAGACGGGAGTCAAATACTCCGCTCGGCTACATAACCAAAGGCATTCAAATTACATAGGATTTTGTTTTGGTGATGCGGCATAACATTCAATCATTCCATCACTCTACAACAACAAACATGCTTCCACTGGCCATTAAGACATTGAATGACATGAGAGAAAAGGTTGTTTTAAGAAGTAGACCACGCACGCACGCGCCCTACTACTACTACTACACAAACAAATTTTACATGGGTATATAAATTGAGGCATAAACATCCTATAATGTGAATTTAAAGATCAAGAAATTGTGCAAAATTTATTCTCTGTGAACAACTGAAGTCATTGGTACTGAGGGGGCAGCGTCGAGAAAGAAGCTGTGTCTAAACCAACTGGTCCTAACTTTAAATGCTCTGAAGCGTTTGCCTGACGGGAGGAGTTCGAAAAGGTGGTTGGCTGAATGAGATGGATCGCCATTGGCAAAAGGAGAGATGGACGTTCAACGTCGGCAGTAATTAATCAGTTCGTGACAGATGATTGTATTAAAAAGCTGAACTGAAATCAATAAAGAGTACTCTACTGTATCCTATGTTTAAATGACGCAGGGATAAAGAATTGAACTGCATAAGTATTCACTAAAGCGCATGCTCAAACTTACTGATTTTGGTTTTCTTCTTCAGCTGCATAGTACTCTTACTTATCTACAATGCGTAGAAGAAAGTTATCTAATCTGGATAAGAACTTTATAGAAGACCTTGTAATTCAATGCACCTAGGCATAAGGTGTTGCCAAGAGAAGTCTCAGAATGGCTCAACGAGCCGTGTCACGTGGTTGCGGGCAAACTGATGACTGCCTGATGACCTGTATGTTTGTGTGCAAGGGTCATCAGGCCGGTAAAGGCAATGATGACACGGTAACAAGATTTTACCCCCGTGTGGTCAAGGGATGGACAACGGATCGATACACTAATGGTGCAGCCGTATGCTATGTCTACGTCTTGTTTCTTCTGCTTGTTGTTGCTGTTGCTATTGTTGTGGTTTCTCTTCTTCCTCCTCCTCTTCTTCTTCTCCTCCTCCTCTTCCTCCTCCTGCCTCGTCTTCCTCCATCTCTCCCCTCTCTTCTTCGACTTCGTCTCCCTACCTTTCCCTTTTTGTCATCTTTTTCCTTCGTCGACAATCTGCGTACAAAATACTCCTCAAATTGGGTGTAAGTCTTTCTGAAGCATACACGCCAATGCAGCAGGAAACATCTTCAAGATGTTTTTGACATTTCCATGTTGAGTGAGGATTTAGATTTTTGTTTGTTTATTTTTCTCCTTACATAATGCTCACAAAACTACTCATGCACACGGTGACAGACGAATAATATACCGAACCATAAATTAGACAGATATATTTTTCCAAGTAAAAAAACATAAAAAGCCAACAAATCTTCTTCCTCCTCCTCTTTTTTGTTCACCTCCTCCTCCCCCTTCGTTTTTTTTTTCTTCTCCGCTATCATTGTCTTCCACTGTCAGTGCTCTGCGATCAGTAAAAGAAAAGAACATAATGCAATCTGCGGTAGTTTTTATGTGGTTGCGCAGATGTGTCTGCCGTCAGTCCAGGTTTAAACGGTTGTGACGTTGCAGCGGGCGTCTGTCGTGAGTGTTTTGCTGTTCCATTCTGCAACGTCCGTCATTATTTCACATTTGTGTCCGCTGCCTGTCCATTTCATTCTTCTTCAATGTATTTTAAAAGAAATTTTTTTTTGGTCCTTTTGTTTAACTTTTTTTTTCCTGTTCGTCTTACTCTTCCTTCGTCTTCTTCATCGGCAGCATTCGCCATTACATTACAATGTGTCTGCTGACTGTCGACTTCACTTTCCTTCTTCTTTTATTTTCTTTTTCTTTTTTTTTTCATTATTTTTGTTAACATTTTATTTTACATTTTTTATTTTATTCTTTTGGTGCCGCCACAAAGCAGGACGTTTTGTTGGTCTTTCTTCCTTCGTAACTATCGAATCTTCACTATTTGTTTGTTTAATCTCATGTTATTCCCGGTCCCTCCTCGTTCACTCTGCCTTATGTATTTTTCCTTTTCATTTCCTCTTTTCTATTTCTACTTTCCTTGTTTTGTTTTGGTGTTGGCATATGTTCTTCATTCTATTCCACCAGAAACAAATAACTATCGTCTGTATCTATTCCCTACCCTATTTATCAGTGCTTATGTTTTTCTTTCTTTGCAGACAGTCGTTCCGATTCCGTCCCTCCCTCCCATCATCCCTGCTCTCTCTCTCTCTCTCTCTCTCTCTCTCTCTCTCTCTCTCTCTCTCTCTCTCTCTCTCTCTTTCTCTCTTTCTTTCTTTCTTTCTTTCTTTCTTTCTTTCTCCTTCTCTCTCAAACTATGCATTTATTTATATAAAGCCATGAAATGTCGGAAACTTGCAGTATCATAACCTGTTTTGTATTTATATGTATGCTGTAATGTATTCAATGTTTGTTGTTTTATTATTTCTTATATACATCCCTTTCAAAGGAGCGATGCCCTAACTTTCTGGAATAAAAGATTCTTATTTGTATTCGGATTCTCTCTCTCTTCCCTCCACTCCCTTTCGTCCCTCCCCCTCTTCCACCCCTTCCCTCTTCCTTCCCATCCCTCTACCTTCCCTTCCCTCTTCCTTCCCATCCCTCTACCTTCCCTTCCCTCTACCTTCCCTTCCCTCTACCTTCCCTTCCCTCTACCTTCCCATCCCTCTACCTTCCCTTCCCTCTTCCTTCCCATCCCTCTACCTTCCATTCCCTTCCCTCTACCTTCCCATCCCTCTACCTTCCCTTCCCTCTACCCTCCCTTCCCTCTTCCTTCCCTTCCCTCTTCCTTCCCATCCCTCTACCTTCCCTTCCCTCTACCTTCCCTTTTCCTTCCCATCCCTCTACCTTCCCATCCCTCTACCTTCCCTTCCCTCTTCCTTCCCATACCTCTACCTTCCCTTCCCTTCCCTCTTCCTTCCCATTCCTCTTCCTTCCCATCCCTCTACCTTCCCTTCCCTCTTTCTTCCCTTCCCCTCTTCCTTTTTCTGTTTCTCATTCTCACTCACTCTCGATCAATCGAAAAGCCATGCTGTCCCAAGTTCACAACTTTAGCGAAAGGAACGAACTTTCGATCATTTGTCGAACCGAGGCTACGAATACGTAAACTTGATTATATCACTGACAAATTACAGTGTGGTGCCAAACGCAAACAGGTTAACTGCACTAAATAAAACAAAACATTCATTGCACTTTAATATCACTTAGACAATCATATAGCAAATGAAGCACATATGATCATAGCAATTGAAGCACAGACCAATCATAGCAATTGAAGCACAGACAATCATAGCAATTGAAGCACAGACAATCTCGGCTTGTAAGTTCAGATGATAGAATGAACAGAAGGAACTTCCAACCAAACTTTTTTTTTGTAAACAGGACAACCAAATTATTTGTATGCCAATCTTATGAGAAGTAGCAGCTTCCTTGTCGTCGAAGCTGCACGAGATCAACATGCACTGACGTCGTGGTGTATTATGGGATATTGTAATTTTGAACCCAATGACATTAAGTAAATAGCTATAAATATAAATTTTTCTGCATTAAATCCGTTGCTTTGTCAAATTGTCAAGGTTTCGTTCTCTTCCCTTTACAAATAAATGCATGGCTAGGATGAAAAAAGCTGAATTCAGCTTTTTGCTGTTATATTTTAAGAAATAATTATTTTCCGTCTTGCATCATATGCGGTCACAAACCCACAGAAAGAAATTAATTAAGACGCTTTTATCTTTTCGGGAGACAGTTAAAATTGAAGACGAGCTCCGGCCCCTGTTTTATTTTATTTTATTTTTACTCTTTTTTTTTATTTTTTAAAAGGAAGTTCACACTTCGGTTTTTAAGCATTCGTTCCCAAGTTTTTCTATCGGTTTTAAAGTCAACAGGATAAATCTGAACTGAGATTTGAGACCGATGGAGCTTGTCGATTTTTTTTTACGAACTAAGCCCATTCTTGTGTAGATTCATTCATCAAGGAAGCAAAAATAGCTGTCGAGGGCGTAACAAAAAACCTGCAACAGATTGTGCTGCCTGGGGCCCGAGAGATGAAGAGCGGCCTTGTAGTTGGGTGAGGGATGCTGCAGGGACCTGTCCTCTAGCCTGTTGGCAGCAGAGAGCCATTCATCAAGTCTTCTCCCCTGTGTCACCCTCACCCGGCTAATTAACCCATGCCACATGCAGTAGCTAAAGGATGAGCGTCAGTGATGAGTTTACGCCTAGCCTGTGGCCTCGGATGTCACAAAGTGACGTAGGTATTTTTTTTTTTTTTTTTAGTTATTTATTTCCCTGCCCCTTGCGAATTAAGTTACGTCAGGGTCGAGTGACGTATGAGATGACGTCGATACTAGTTTTGTTTTTTCGTTTGTTTTCTGCCGTGCATGCCCTTTGACTACGTGGCTTATATTCGCGCCGAGCGCTGCTAATTTTATTAAGAAACGAAACTCTTGGAAATCATCGATCGCGAGCGTCTGGAGAAGAAGTAACGCGGCGTGTGATAGATAGGTGTAGGCAGAAGCAGTGATAGATTTAGGCCTCCGCACCTCAGCCAGTGCCAGCTCCTCCAGCATGTTGTGACAAGGATGGAGGATGCAGGCAAAATAGGAAAACAGGGAGAGGTGAAAAGTGACGACACTGAAAGATGCGACCAGGCCTGTCGTGCCGCTGCTGCTGAGAAAAGGGAAGCCTACAAGCATGATGAAGCGGTCGAGGTGTTTCATTAGCCCGATCCAGGATTGCCCGTGCAGATCCCTCGCCTGTCGCCGCTCGCTGCCCCTTGCCCATTATTGATGACTCTCAGGTGACAGAGCGCCTGATTACTTCCCTTGCGCTCTCTCTTCTTCTACCTCTTCTTTAACTTAACTATCACCGGTAGAAGCCCTACCTCCTCTACAGTAACTGTCAATGCCCGTGTCTCTCAGCTTTACCTGCACGCCCGAAATTCTTGGGGATTAGAAGGCGGTCTGCGCCGGTGCCTTAGAAATAAGCCATGACGCCGCGTGTGTGATCCATACAGATCCTTCTCCACACTTGCTCGATCCCTGCTCACCTTTCCTGCTGACTTTTGTTCCCCGTGATTTGTGCTTTCCGAAGGATTGTGCACATTTTATCAAGGATTCAGCCATTTTGCCTTATCAGGATTTTTTGTGTGCATACATAGATTTTATTTTATTTACTAAGGTTTAGTCATTTTAGTTGTAAAGTATACACCAGAATTTTGCCTCATCAGGGTGGTGGTTTGTGTGTGTGTGTGAGAGAGTGTGTGTCTGCTTGCGTGCTTGCGTGAGTACGTGCATGAGTGCGTGCGTCTGTGTGTGCGTGTTTTACAAAGGTTTTGGGGTTTTAAGTTCACAAGGTATCAAATTGGTATGTTCACCTTTCTTAATGAGCCTTTTAAACTGACCGAGACTTCATTCGTCTTTGAAATGTACCCAGAAATTTGCCTTTCGGCTGCGCAAACATAGTAAATATAAAATGTATAATATATTTTAAAAGAATGAAATGTACAAATAAACAAACGAGCCAAGAAAAATACGAGACACAGCGAGGATTATATAATTTAAACAGGAGTTTGTGTAATTTTACAATAGCGATAAACTCCCTTAAATAGGGGCTGGTTTGAACTTCGATTTTTCTATTCACTAGCCCCTGTATTCCCTTGTTGTTAGTTCTGGTACCGCGGTAAGTCTGGAATGTTTTCTTTAACTTAACAAATCTTGGAGCTTTGGGACGTTTCCGGTCTCCTCTACAGGCATCTGCTGACATATTTACATATCGATCTAGGTTTGCTGTAACCAGGCTCTGTTATCGAACTAAATTAAATTTTCCCTGCTGGCATCTATTCTTCACCCCTTCACCCCTTCTTCATGTGTCCCACTCCCTCATACCTCCTGCTGTTTTTTTTTCTTCTCCCTTCCTTATTGTGTTGTCTCAAGACTCGTTAACTTTAAAAGAAATGGAGCGCCCTCTCTTCCTCTCCCCATATCCCTCTGTCTTATCTGCCCTCCCTCTCTGTTTAGCTTTCAATATTTTAGTATTTGTTGGGCTATTTAATTTTCCCTCTCAGTACTAAAGAACGACAAACAGGATTCACTTGGTCAGCCAGCCCTTGTCTTTTGTTTTTTTTATTGGGGAGGTGGGGGTGGATTTGTTTGCCGAACAGCAGTCATTCCAGACATAACTGCTGAGATGTCAGTTAAACATCCAGGGACGAAGCGGTGTTCGACATAGCGCGCGCTGCCGTTCTGTGTGTGAGTGAAAAAAGGGAGACTTCACTCTACTAGTCTAAGCTGCGATGGACTTAAGTGAGAGAGGGTGATCAATTTTTATTGTGGTCTAGGATGCTCTGTGTTGTCAAAAGGGTTTGACAAAGCAAAAGCCCGGGGTCTACCTGAAGAAGACAAAGGACTGGCAGGTCTTGTTGACACAAGAGCACAATGCAGGTGTTGTAAGAGAAGCGAACGGTCAAGGCAGGGCGCTGTGTCACAGTATGTCTTCAACCCACGAGGACGTCCAGAGCGGCGTGTCTTCATGTTTTCGATAGCCGGTGTTTCATCTTCACCTCTCTGTGTTTACTCGAAGAGAAGGCGATTTGACCGGGGAGGCAGTTACAGCCCTCCACTCTCCCTTGTCTGGCAAAAGAATATGTTTGAATTCATCTTGCTATTTTAGCTTTTTGGAGCACTCTAGTTTTACTTTAGCTTGGATATTTATACGCTTTCTGCTTGCTTCGTCTCCCTGTTTTCTGTTAATTCCTAATTCTTCTCTTTTTTTTGTAAGAGGGATGTTCGAATTCATCTTGATATATGTATTTTGTATCATTTCATCTCGAGTTCGTTTTTCCTTCCTAAGTCGTCCTCGGACAAAGAAATCCCTGACAGATTTATTGTATTAGGTGAAACATCTCATGTTTGTTTTTATTAAAAGGTGGCTTTAAGTGTTCTTCCCAAAGAAGGGTATATAAATCAGTCACTTGCCTTGCTTCATACATCTCCTACTCCATTAAACTCCCTGGCATGTTAAGCTTTCGGAATAATCGTTGTTTTTTTTTCCCCCCGGTCATATTGGCTGCTGCCTAATGTCTTCGGTGACAGAAGGATCATATCTATAAATCGAATATTTGTCCATCTTTTAGAGCAAATCTTCTACTTCTTTTTTTTTCTCTTCCGGCCAATTACTGATTTTGGCTGCTTGAGCTCCACTCCGATAGGAAGGTCATGTACAGATCCATTTGTATTTTTTGTTTGCAGTTTTAATTCTCTTCATTTGACGGATTGATTCATAAATGAATCGCTTTGGTAGCCATGCACTTCCTGGATTTCAGAACATTTTTTAATCGTTTTCTACTCTTTTTTTTAAATAAAAGGGTGGGAAGGGGGTGGGAAGAGGGTGGGAGGGGGAATGGGAAGGGGGGCGAAGGCCAAACTATCTTTGGCGGAATGAGACAACAACCTCCTCGTTAAAATCATCACTTCTTTCTGTTCTTCTTCTTTCGAGGTCTGTGATCACTCGTGCTCGCGAGCACACGGTAGCTTTGTCGCCCTAATGGAGAGTCAACAGACTCGGAGCTACTTGTGAATCAGATGGGCTTGTTACTGTCCATAGTAAAATAAAAGTCTGTGAAAAGTTGTTTGTGGAGGCATCAGCGCTAAAACCACACACGTGTTTAAAGAAAGAGTCAACCCGAATAGGGCTTAGAGAAATTAGGCTGGAAATTCTGCTGTCTGTCTCTGTCTCTTTCTATGTCTCTCTGTCTCTTGTCTGTCTGTCTGTCATAAAGGTAGACCAACGTTTATTGGTCGACGCTAAAACATATTTTGTAGAGAGTCTAAGAAAGGAAGCAACTATAACTTAGGGATAGCTTAGTGGTCAGAGCGCACGACTTGTGTGAGTGCGTCTTGGGCGACGTGGGTTCGAATCCTGACTTCAGCAAACTATTTTGTGATTGCTGGATATTATTGCCCAGCGCTTTGAGAAGCTCTCTGAGCTTGTGTGTGCGCTATATAAGTGAAATCCTATCCTATCCTATCCTGTCCCATAACCCGAAGGTCGTAGGGGCACCACAGATGATCGCTTAACCAGCATACTCCATCTTTCTCTGTCCTCAGCAGCCCTCATGGCTTCGCTCAGTGTCAAACCAGTCCATTCTCGAATGTTGTCCTCCCACCTCTTTTTCGGTCTCCCCCTTCTTCTACCTCCTTGCACTGTGCCTTGCAGAATGGTCTTTGTGTCTAAGTGAAAACTTTCTTATATATATAGCTTGTCTTACGTAAAGAAAAACTTTAATTTTTTTCTCAATACTTTGGAGGCCGCTGCGCTTTCGCTGAAAAGTCAACCCGAATTCATCCCGGCTAGGTGACGATCATTATCAAAAATCCACTTTATTGGCAGAGTGGGACTTGCGCGTATGATGCTGACTTTGGTTACGTAACGGTAGCTTGTATTAACACATTTTCAGCAGTATCTGTGATTCCCATCTGCAATTATAATAGTGAATAATCGTGGTTTATCTGCAGAAGCCGTGACTGGCTATTATTATTATATTGACGTTGCGATGATCTGGGTGATGGCGCTAACTAAGCGGAAGGGGTTAAGGGACTTGAACGTGGGCAGGAAGTGACGCTTCCTGCGCAAGCGCTGTTCAAAGAGCGCGTAGGAACCCGGAGTGTGAAAGGAGTCCCGAAGTCAATTGACTCAACATGCAGACCACACAGAGCTCTTCGCCAGGGGTTTGCCGTTACATGACAATTGGAGACTTGCAAACTCATCCCATAATAGAAACAATTACCATCACGCGTGGCAGATACTCGGTTTTGCATTTGCCTTGCGCTTTGCAACAGAGTGGCTTAAGGTGGGGGGCACACGCACAAATCGGCGACCAGCGACGAAAACAAACGAACAAATAATAGGAAAACAAACGAACAAAGAGGGGAGAAGGAATTTGGGAATCGAGTGAACTAATTACACAAGGAACACTTGGTTTCACCTTACCAAAATACCTCTCCTCTCCCTCCCCCCCCCACCCTCTTTAGCTATCGCTATTGTTTTGTGTAGGATTATGACTGTATTGTTGTCCTGCTATAGATGTGCCGGTGTGTGTTTAACTCTTGTCCTTTGTTCAACCCAGACTTGATTTGATGTCCAGCTAAAAAGAATGATGCAGAACACAAGTATATCAACTAACAAGTTAGTATCTCGTATTGCCCCCAGTCGACGTGCGGTGGTCCCGTTGCCCTTGGTTTTAGCCACAAGCTGAGACGGGGATATCCCAAACCTAAAAATAGAATAGAGAATTCTGGGAAATCTGTTCAAGGGAAGTAACCGTCATGGTCGCCATTTCTCGCGAAGATGTGCTGGCTGAAATGAAACGAAAGTTGGGAGAGGAACTGCATATTTCTGGTAGTGAACAAAGGCAGAAACTTGTCGGCAGTATTATCAGCGATGGAGTTATAATGGACGAAGTGCTCCATACCTTATGAGGTTGCCTTTGCTCGAGCAAAGAAACTAAAGAAGGATTTGGCCGACGTCATTTCAGAAAAGGATTTCCCTACCCATAATTCCCCTGGGTTTTGAAGTTTCTAAAAAGTTATTTCAGGCCGACGACGCTCTATGGAGCGCAAAGCATGTAAAGGGAAGCAACCGGTTGTACGCGCACGTCGATAGAGACATAGAAGAGAGATACTAACTTGTTAGTTGATATACTTGTGTGCAGAATTATTCAGAAATAGGGATGGCACTTATGGCATGCAAATGCAATCCATGCATAAGCTTGGAGGCAACACAAGTTGCACTTGAGCCCTTGTTTTAAACATTGTATTAGAGCTGCTCGAGGTTTATAATAAATATCAATCCTGAGACACAGTTTGATTACAATACGTGTAAACCTGTTAGTCGATACTGTGCAAGTAATGATCATTTAGTTACTTTAAACAAAACAAGTGTATCCTTGTCGTACATTTTTACTAAGGGATTATCAAGCCCTAATTCAGGCCAGAATCTAAATATGAAATTACTGTTGATGGTTTTAATTGTTACTCAGATAGTTATTTTAAACGAAATAAAATTGTCCTCGTACATTTTTCACTAAAGGATTCCCAAGTTCTACTTCAGCTATTGCAACGTTAAAGCAGCCTTATCAATTCTGTTCTTTTCGGGTTATCACGATGATTCCAAACCATCTGTTTGCTTGTGTAGCTGTGCAGACTTCTTGCATCTGCCGCGTGCCATGCGTTATCAAGAATCGATACCTACAGGATCAGACCACCTTGAAGACGTTCAGGGGTATTGCTAGGCCCCAAATACACGTCTTCTCACTTTTCCTTTTCATCTGTTAAGTGGTCAACACTTAACACATGCGTCGCTGCTCGGCAATAGCGTTCTGTTATCACGCACAGATGTTCAATAGCGTTGAAAAACCTGAGACTCCCCGACGCTCTTTTCTTTTTAGAAAGCTTTCAAATGCTAATCTTTTACACGTCGCTGTAACTGTAAGACAGATGTAACCAGACTGAAGCTTCAAATTTCATAGCAGGAAGTTGTGGTTTCACCAAAGACGTCTTTCTTAAAATTGATATCTAGGAAATATTAGACTTTATACACTCCATGCAGAACTGAACAGACTAATAATTGGGTGGTTGCCGATTTTTTGGTAATGCAATGAAGTCCAAGACTCGGTTATATAGGACTACACAAAACTTTGCTAAGCTGCTTCAGTCTACCAATCAACTACTTTCTCAGGACTCTGGAACAATCGTTTATGAAGAGACGTATCAATCTTCCATCAGTGTTTGCGGACGAGGTGTGCGGGACGGTCTGGAAAGGAAAGACAGTTGCAGATGACGCTGATAAGGCATGATTGCAGGAGCACCGACCGATGTAGTTAGGTATATATGCATTGCCAGATAAATCTGCAGTTTGTTAGACTAGTAAAACTTGCGGTTGCTGATAAACAAGGAATAGGGTTCTTTGTCTTGGGGGAGAAGACGGTTGATAAACGAGCAATATGTTTCTTTGTCTGGGGGGAGAGGACGGTCGAAGAAGCATTTCTCTATTTGTTGTTTTTGTGTTGGGAGAGATGTGGGGGATGATAGATTGGGAAACCTGTTTTATTTCTTAAAAAAAAAATACCGAAACAAAAAGTGTACCGAACGAGACAAGAATATTGTATACTTACTCTCTCTCTCTCTCTCTGCTCTCTATCTCTCTCTCTCTCTCCCTCTCTCTCTCCCCACCCCCCACCCCTACTCACCTCTTCTTTCCTTCCCCTGTGGGAGTGCCGGGGGTTTCTGTATGAATAGTATACCAACTTTCTGGAAATATAGTGCTTTAAATTCCCACTGTCGCTGTCTTTCTCCTTTGTTCTTTCTCATTCCTCCATTGTTTTATCAATCTTCTTCGCTAGACCAGTCACCTACCTTTTTTTTCTTGAAAACTCTTCCGGGACAAAACTTCTTATTTGCGTGTGAGGTCTGTTGTATCAGCTTGGGAATATTGGACGCTTTCTGCCAAATGGCCACCAGGGCTTATTATTTAGCAATTTATGCATTTTATGTGTATGTCTTTTGTTTATATTTTATAATGATGTAATATAATGTTGTATTCTATGTTGTTGTTTTAAGCTGGGGTTCGATAAATTAGAGTATAGCCTCAGCCTCCCCTGCGTGGGATGTCTTTATTGTACAGTGACCGGCTGGTGGAGTGCCTTCAGTGTTACCACTAGGGTTGTTTAATCAGATCTTTTATGCGGATCAGGGGTGAGTCCTCTTTCAGCCAAGTTGTGGTCTTGATTTTGTGGTCCTGATTCGGCTCTTTACAGTGCGTTGGACCCTGTAATCAATGAATAAATAACTAACTAACCCTTCTTTCCTTGTTCTTCTACTACGGTTCTTGCCAACAATAATAAAAGTCAGTATCCCATTTCTTCTTCTTCTTCTTCTTCTTCTTCTTCTTCTTCTTCTTCTTCTTCTTCTTCTTCTTCTTCTTCTTCTTCTTCTTCTTCTTCTTCTTCTTCTTCTTCTTCTTCTTCTTCTTCTTCTTCTTCTTCTTCTCCTTCTTCTCCTTCTTTTTCTCCTTTTTCTTCTTCTAACATCATGAAATCTTGCTGCTGTATCTTTCTCTCTCCATCCCCCACGCACATACACACACACTCATAGGTGTATCAAAACCTGTCGTCCTTTTTGTACTTGTAGAGCGGCTAGTATGTTTTAACATACTTTAAAATTCAGTAAGTAAATGACATCTGACAGTACTAATATATTGGTAAATGGTTTCGTATTTCAAATCAACATTGCTTACGTCATCTCCTGCATACTACCAAAGGAATTAGAATGTTGATTTATTTTAAAAAAAAGAAAAAAAAAAGGGGGGGGGGGGTTTCTGAACTGCAAATTTCAACTTTTTGGTGGCGGTACGCATTTTTGTAATAGGTATAAAGAGTAAACTACTAAAGATTCTGCAACCAAACTTTTTGTAGTTCTTGAATATACTGTGGTTGGTATGGGTTTCAAATTTCATGGAAATCAATTATTGGTTGCTAAGGAAGTCCTTTCTGAGAACAGTTGATACCGTTAAGCTTAGTTTTCACAAAAAAAGACGTTAAAGGGTGCCCGTCTTTGACAGATCTCAGTTCGGGCACCATTTGTCAGATTTAAAAACTGTTTTCACCATTGGAAAGAGCATAAAAATACTTTAAGAATCAGGAAGAAAGTAAAAATCACCATCCTGTGCTTTACTCCTCATTTCGTGGTGGAGGGTCACATATGCTTGAATTTAGAAAAAAAAAGCAAAAGCAAAAGCAATAGCAATAGCAAAAAGCAAAAGCAATAGCAAAAGCAATAGCAATAGCAATCGCTATCGCTATCCCTATCCCTATCCATATCATTACCCCTATCATTACCCCTACCATTACCCTACCATTACCATTATTATAATCAGTACAGCTACGTCCTGATAGGTCGTGCATCGCCAACAGTGCTGCACTGATTCCAGAGAGCACCGAGTATGCATGAACTGTATATATGAATAAACAGTCCAATCGGTGCACTTGGAGAGTAGTTCTGCATTGACGATCTCCATGATGACGTTGCGTTTGCGTGACTACATATGTATTGTATCTGATTAGCCTTGAGCAGCTCTTTGGTTTAGAGGCTGCGCTGTTGGGGTATAGTTAGAATAAAGTTTCTAATTGGCGACCTCCCTGTTAACTTTGCCATTGCGCGGTTTACTGTCATCTATTGATTACCTACTGATTACCCATCGCAAAGTTCCATATATTGTATGTGGCGATAGACATTCGTGGAAAGGTGATAGAACTTCATTAAAATGGTGTATTGACTACATGCTGCTTTCATATAATTATCTAGTGCGTGCAATCGTTTACCTGACTTTGTTTCTGTTCTTCTTTCTCTCCCCCCCCCCCCATCCCAACCATCACCAACACTATCCCTCTCCTGTCTGTCAGTCTGGCAGTATCTATCTACATCTCTATTTTACATATTATTCCAGAGTATCCGTACAACAACCCTTCTTTCAAGGGGAGGTTCAGCAAGCATGAAGACTGAAGTGATTATAGTGTGTGAGCTCCTGAAGCCTATGGTAGTTTGTAAGGTGGGCTCATCTTTCAGTCGCTGTCCCCTGGATGTGCGCCATACGTTAGGATAACTGTCGGCGGCGGGGCGGCTAATTGGCTCTAGCGGTATTAGTATTGGTCTCAATCTCTACACTTTACTGGCCCTCCATACTGCTATTGACAGTTCGTGGGGCCTCTCATCTTAATTAATGCTCACTGTTGTCGCAATTCGGGTTGTTCATTTTGTCGTTTGGAGTTGTCGTCTTGGTGGCGTTTTGTCATTATCGTCGTCGTTGTTGTTGTTGTTGTTGCCTGTGACAGTGTTAATGATTGCATTGTGTTTGGCGTCACTGCTATGTGCGTGTGTATATATGTGCGTGTTTTGACTGTCTGCATCTGTATTTTGTCTGTAAGCGTTTTCCTATTTCTCTTTATTTTAACGACAATTATAAATGCTGTTTTTGATTTACATGAAACAGATGATAATGACGAGGAATTGTGTACGATTGGAAGGGACGACAGGAATGATAAAGTGTGACAGATGATGGTGAGGATAAGGATGATGTCATAGTGGCGGTGGCTACGATGATAATAATCCTGCTTGCATGCGTTCAAAGCGATAACCTTTACTCAGTTACTTGGAACTTGTCTTCTCTTGTGTATTACAGAGTCCCCAAGCGTCCAGCTCAGCACTGGGCAGCAGCAGCCTGTCTCCGGAGTCGAGCGGCAGCAGTACAGCGGTCAAGCGTGTCCACTACGCCGATAAACCACGTGACTACCAGCGCTACGGCGACCTGCGTCCCATGTCGCCTACCGTCTCCCCCACCGGACCGTCCTGGTCACACCAGCCTTCGCACTCGCGTCCGCCTGTTTCTGGGGTGAGTCAATTCTGTGATCAGCCAAGGTAGATTAGACTGAACGGTGGACACCAGTTTAAGGGTTCGAAGCTGAGGATGGGTTTGCATGATTAGGGTAGTATTTTATATCCCTATCCTATCCTATGGACCTAGGTTCACTTTATACATCTATCCTATCCTATCCTATCCTATCCTATCCTATCCTATCCTATCCTATCCTATAACTCGGAGGTCGTAGGGGCACCACAGATGATCGTTTATTTTATATGACAGAGAAAATTATCTCAGGGAATGAAGAAATACAACATTTACAAATACACACTCACATCCACTGTATACAGTACCGTCATCAACAAACACCTCAACGTAAAGAAAGCAAAAACACGGGCAAAAAAAGCGCGATTTGTTAGTGACTGTAAATAAAGCAACTAAAACGTCAGCAAACGACATGTCACAATGTTCATCGATCTCAAATCAGGACAAATGAAAGAAACCAACACGTGAATCACAAGGTTATCAGTTCTTCAGTTCTCTGTGGATTGTACTACATAGCGTAGTGGAGTGTGATAAGATCCTATTCACTAAATTGTGAAGTAAACCTCATCAGTCTCAATTACGCAGTATATGGAGACAGTTTAAATGAGGAAAAAAAAACATTGTTCTATCCTATTGCTACAGCTGACAGTGAGAACGGAGGGCGAGGACGCAGGCAGTCATACATCGGGCAGTACGAGCGACAGTGGCCGAGGTGGCAGCAGTGAGGACGATGTCCACAGCCACGCCGGGGGCTGCCCGCTAGGAACAGAATCAGGTCAGTATGCTTTTTTACTTAAGACTATTTTATTAATTTAACTATAAAAATATCTTCCTCACATCTCCAACTAAGTCCAAAGTAGATTAAAAAAACACACACAAACTAAACTGTCGAATTATAAGATTAAAAAGGTCTCTCGATGAGGGTAAAGATGCACAAACTGTGTCTAAGGCATTATTATAATACTAACACTGAATATGCAGCGAATCAAGGGCGTTAGTCTATGCACCTACTGTAAGGCAGCGAGTTGGCGCTTCGGGCAGCTTGAGTTATATTGGATCCTGGTTCGGCCAGCGCGAAAGCGTTATATAAAATTTATTTTTAAAATACATAACGTGCTAAAGCCCTTTGCTTTCAGAAAATTGCCTCGAGAAATCGAATTCGAGCACGGGAAACAATTTGGGCTCGGGTGATTTCTAATAACTAGTACCGAACTTGTGCTTATTTGCACGAAATACAAAGAGGTCTTTTTGTTTTGTTTTCATCATGTCCGCTAGCTGGTGATTTGTCATGCATAGCCTTGTCCCAATCACAGCCTTCGTGACATTTTCATTTCTCGTATAATTGAAAGAGAATATTGACGTCTTGTTGTTGAATTCAGCACTGAACGGGGACAATGTTCGTGATGTTAGAAATGTTTCTCCACCCACCTACCGATTAATCTTTCTACATACCTACCCTACAAACAAACTTCTCTCTGTAGATCTACATTTGAAGAGATTCGCAACTTATAAATATAGTGTAACCGACTTCCATTTTTATTTATTATTTTCATCGGAATTGCACAGGGGTGCTGAAAATAGGCAATGACGACGTTACTAAGTATGACAACCGCTTGTTAAAAACAATTTGTATCTGTAAAGATAATCACGTCTTAACATCGGTATGTTGACCTCTACATTTTCAGTTGTTCTTGTATTATGCTTTGGAGCGTGTAAGTACACTTATTCAATTAGTACAAATATTCAGTACGTACTCAAGCTGGAAAAATACAACTTTTTTCCATTTCCACTAATTCAGCTTGTCGGCATGTCGACTAGCAACTAGTAGTAGTAACTTTATTTCGTGACGCAGTTCTGGTAGGGAGCGGTCATTCTTGCTACCTGACGTCGTAATTGTCTCCCTTGCGGTAGGGAAATGGTTCTCTCGTTTAATCTCGGCAATTCCAAAAACATTTCCTTCCATCCTGGACCTGTCAGAGCAGAAAATGGACTGTCTGTCAAGCTGGGGACTGGCATTCAATGCTCGCAGCCTGTCCCTCTTTCCTCCTGACGTGATCAAACGGAGACTTCGTAGAGAAAGCTGAACGACTCGTTTGAGAGAAGTGCACCAACTCGTATAAAATATTTAAAGAAAATGTCTTTGAATGCCATTTTCTTCCTCTATAGTGAAATAATGTCCATAGTTCTTGGTTGTTAAAGTAAATGTCGCAGAGCTTCAGACAGGGTGATTTTTTTTTAAAAACTCGCATTTCAGAGTTTCGTTCGTGTTGCAGATCACTGTAGTTTGACACAGTAACCCAAATACAACTCCTCGAGAATGTTCCTGCAACTCCAAGCAGGAGTAAATGAATTAACTGGCGTTCCATGGCAGATACGAAAATGAAAAAAAAAAAAAAGGTCGAGTCTGTCGCGTGTCGTCTCTTCCCGCAATCTCCACTACACCTGCCTCTTTCCTCCCCATTACACCCCCCCCCCTCTCTGCTCTCACCTTCGTCCTTACCTTACTTAATCATTAGTGCTTTTCGCACAATAGAACACATATGGGGTGAGCTAGAGGGTGTGGTCCGATACGGCGCCAATGCAGCACGGTTTCGCCACACGATGGCTGATCTTAAAGATTGCTTAACGGTTGCTCGTCGAGGGCTGTTGTCTCGAACCGTCGGTTGCCATTGTCTCAACGTCAGTCTGTAGACAGGTGCAGGAAATGCAACATCAGAGAGCACTTTCAATTTTTGACGCTATGATACTCTCTCCCTACTCCCGTGATTGTTCGTTCCCGTTCTAACGGAACCTTCGTGCCACTTCTCTGCGACACATAATTATTGACTAGTAACCTACGATATTGGGTATGATCAATCCATTTGGCAGGTCCCAGCTTTCGCTCGAGTGTAGCTTTAACTGAAATAATGTTTTCTGATGGCAGGGTTTGCATGTTAAGATAGTATGGGAGTCCCATCAATGTAACGTCCAGAAGCTCGCATTATGTAAACCGTATCGGAACACCAGAAATTTCTGCAGAATGGGGGAGTGGCCTGTCTAATGGTATGGTCGAAGAATGGAGGAGGATGAAGAGGAGGAGGAGGCAGAACCAAGGACAAGAAAAAAGGAAGAGGATGAGATTTGACAATATCCAACTCCTTCAGAAACAAAACACTTGATTTATGGCTTGATCAGAAATGCAATGTCGTTGATCATTATGTGTGATTGTGACACAGTCTGTTGCATAGACAAGCATGACTTTTAATAATAGTAGTATTAGTAACAGGGCTAGAAATTAACTTTTTTCTTTGGGGGCCACCGGGCCCCTTGATTGAAAAGTTTGAGGGCCCACAAGCAACTTTCGGGGCCCAACTTGAAAAATAATGCAAACAAAAAAACAAAATAATTATTGACAATATAATAAGTAGAAAGTACAATTTGTCTGATAATCTAAAATAAAAACAATTGAATTTCCAATTTTGCTGAGTGATGTCATTTTTATATGCCTTTTCTTTCACTTTCAAACATTACCAACAAAAAAGGGGAAAAAACACACACACACATTCAGTGACACACATATTCCAGTGACTAGTTAGCCTGAAATGGCTATTAAACAAAATAGAAAAAAAAATCAAGTGAGTCTCTTGTATAATACTTTTCAGTTTTGTGACTGAGTATTGCACAATACACATAATTAAATTTTTAATATGAGTAACCTAACAAAAAATCTGACCTCAATGCACAAAAGTTCAAAACAAAACCATGAAAGGGAACTAAACTTAACAGTACTCTTCCTCGTTCACTTCAAGGCCATGCCATTTAAATCTTTTTTTTCCACCCTTCATTGTAGTTCCTTGATCTTTTTTCCTCTTCATAAATTTTTTTCTCTCTTTTTCTTGTTCTTTCCTTTCGTCGACGTTTTCTTCTGGCGTCTTTCGCTTCCCAAAAATTGGAAAATACACCATCGCCGATTGTTTTAGCAACTGTATGGCGACGATATGTAGCCATACTTTCGTACTTGCAAAGATGGACATTTTGCGCTTATGTTGTGCCATAGCCTTTTGTTTATTATATTAAAATAATATTGAAGTGTATATTAAACTTTTGAGTGCAAAATTAAAGGGTTTTCGCTTCTTTTCTCTGTTGTTTTTTTTCTGTCCAAATTTAGTGCACCGGTGTGGGCTGCTTCCCTTGGCCCAAGTACGAAACTGCCGAGTAGAGCTAGCTGTAGCAGACGAATTATTTTGCGGGCCAAGCGGGCCCTTCGTTTTTCAACTTTCCGAGCCCGAAATCAATTTTGCGGGTTTTTGGCCCCGGGCCCCCGCTAATTTCGAGCCCTGAGTAATAATAATTATTATTATAATAATAATATTAGGCCTAATAATAATAATAATAATAATAATAATAATAATAATAATAATAATAATAATTATTATTATTATTATTATTATTATTATTATTATTATTATTATTATTATTTTTATTATTTTTATTATTATTATTATTTATTTTTTATTATTATTATTTATTTTTTATTATTTATTTTTTTAAATTTATTTAAGGTCTGTACGCATTGTGACTTTATGGCCATCCCACTCACACCAAAAAAACAATAACAAAAATATGTACAATTATTAATAATATAACAATTAAAACCTTAAACAAAAAATATCAAGGGAAATTATCAGCTAATCAGCTAAAACTCCTATGCAGTTTCACATAACCCATAGCATTCGATCAATTTTTCACTTCAGCATACACAAAGTATACACACATGTTACGCCGAACTCATGTATTCCGAAACTACCGATCCAACTTCGCCACCAAAGCCAGAATGACAGTCACCCGGCCCTGCTCGCTCACAAATTCGGTAACCCACCCAGCCTGCTCACCCGACCACACTAGTCGGCACGCTGCGCTCTCAGCTGAACAGCCGATCCCACCTAATCAGCTCCCGGATTCGTGAAATCATTATAGCCACAAACTCTGTAGACGCAATAATAATAATAATAATAATAATAATAATAATAATAATGATTATGATAATAATAATGATGATGATAATAATGATATTAATAATAATAATAATAGTAATAATAATAATAATAATAAAAATCTGATATTAACAAAAAATTGGTCATATTGCACCGAGTGTCATAAAACGCCAGCTATTCTGGACACAAAAGTTCAGGAACGTCTGTGTACAAGGAGCCTGAATATAATTATATACCAAGAATCGAGGTCGGGCTCTGACACTTGCTGAGAGCCTGTCAGAGGACTACGGATGCGGATTTCTCAGAACTGTCAAATCCATGTGCCTGACAATGTTCCATACATGCAACCTTTAAAACACCCAACCACCTTTCTCCTTTCTTCCCTCCCTGTCCCGGCCAACTGTGTGGACTCCTTTTGTGAGGGAAGAAAAGGAGAAACATTGAAGAGAAAAGTTTTATAGCTTAAAGATACAAAATAGTTTGGGAGTTGAGATGAAGACATAGGTTTTACATTGGAGCTGAAGCAAATGGGATTTTAAGAGTTGAGATGCAGTTTGAGGGTGATAGTGGCTTCAGTCTAGAGGATGGGGGAAACGAGAACGATTTCCGCCGTGTCCGCCTGTTTGCTGTAGGATCGCGTGCTTTGTGGTCTGCCCTGTCAGTACGGCCCGTCCCGCTGCTGCCATCAAGTATTCCTTCATTAATATTTCCTTCCTATCTGGCTGCTGGCACGCAACGCTTCTTGGCCGACTGAGAAAATGAGGAGAAAAAAAGAATGTCAGAACCTTGGAAGTTTTTTTGTGTTTTGTTTTGTTTTGTTGTCAGGCGGCATATTTCGCTATAGCTCTTTTGATTGTTTCTCTTTCCGTTACGCTTCGTCCCTCTCCACGTGCTGTCATCACGTAGGCCTACTTTCCCCCCTGAGCCTGATGACACCCCTGTTTCTCTCCCCATCAGCACCTTTATCACATTCTCCACTTGCCCATCCACAAGCCCCTCTCATTGTCTAACCCATTCCGTCCCAGTGACTTTACAAATCCTGTGGGCGGCTTGAGTTAGATCCTGTATCGGCCGGCGCCTTGAGCAGCTCTTGAGCTTGAAAAGCGCTATATAAGAACGATTAAATATAATATATAACAGTGGGGCCGGGTAGCTCAGTTGGTAAGAGCGTCTTGCTAGTAACCGAAAGGTCGCTGGTTCGAATCCCGGATTGGTCTACGTGTGATCATATTATTTTCCCCTTTACCAACAACTGGCCCGCTGGTGTCAGTATAAATCGGTCCAGTAGTCACCTATATGCGAAAGTGTCGTGTGACTATAATCTACAAACAACAACAACAACAATATATAACCCTGTCTCTCCCTCTGTCTCTCTCTATCTTGTCTGTCTCTCTTTCTTTCTTCTCTCTCTCTCGCTGTTTGTCCCTTGTTCTTTATCAGCTCGTCCTTTCTAGTCTTCTCTTCTCCCCCTCCCCCCTCTCCCCCCCCTATCTTGATCTCACACACTTTCCACAGCGTCTTGATTTTTGTAGTTTATCGCTTTCCATGTGGATTGCATTTGCTTTTCAAATGGGTGGAGATCGAGTTATTTCCGCAATGCGGCAAGAATCAGTCAGCGTGCAAAATTAATGTTGATAGCATTATTTCACAAACAGTAGAGGAAAGCGCGAAGATTTGTTATTCTGATAAGTCGTCCCTATAGGAATTAGAGATGAATAATCTTTTTATTGGTGTAGATGTTGGGACCCGCTTTCACCCTTCTCTTCTACGCCTTGCCCCTACTCTCTCTCACAAAACATGCAATCTTTTATTTGTTATTTTGCTCTTCACACATCGTCCCTGTCACATCCGAGCCTCAGCGTTACAGTGATAGATGATAATTTAAGAATTCACAAAGCCGGGCGATTTTAAGATGAGTGAGGGGTTGGAAAGTGAACACACATAAAAAAAAAAAACCTACGACGATGTTGAAATTCGCATTAATAATCGGTGTTGAAAGCCCGGCTATTTGCCATGATTGGGCCATTTATCAGTCTGGCATCAGCAGACAGCATTTTTATTTGATTGCAATTTCAAAAGCAACTTGTTGAAAAGCTGAAAGTACAGCGGGCAGTTCCTTCCCTCTTGGGACGTTCTTCGATTTGCGCTTTTTTGATTTGGGATAAAAGCTCCCACTCATGCAGACGAAAATCAGGTTTTCTCCGCGAAAGCGCGTCTGCTGCAGCTCAACGACACCCAGAACAAAGGGGGATACGACCCAACGGCTCTAATTAATTGTTATTCACCTCCTTCCTCCTTCTTAAGCACCGAATCAACCACCAGGTTGAAGGCCAGTGTTTACAGCTAGTTGGATACTTGGGGGACGCCGGTGTAGCAGGCCAGATTATACCCCGCCTCCAGTAGGCCTATACCCAGGGTATAAACTGGCCTAGCCCAGTCTATGCCCCCGTATAAACTGGCCTAGCCCAGACTATACCCCTGGGTATTATCTGGCCTAGGCTCGTTTAACCCTCTCCTGTCCATTATAACCTCCCCACTACGGAAGACCTTATCCTTCATGTTACTCTTTATGTGTTGTAATTGTTCTGATGCACTCAGAACAATAGGTAGACAGACAGACAGACGGATAGATAGATAGATAGATAGATAGATAGATAGATAGATAGATAGATAGATAGATAGATAGATAGATAGATAGATAGATAGATAGATAGATAGATAGATAGATAGATAGATAGATAGGGTTAGAGTTAGGGTTAGGGTTAGTTTTTTTTTGTTTTTTTTTGTTTTTATTTACACGCAAGATAAAGGCTGTTAGCTGAGTTCACTCAGTTTTTTTTTCTTTTACACGCAAGCAAAAGGCTGTTACCTGAGAGTTGGTCACGCAAACGGTCATGTACAACAAACCCATGAGTGAAATCTCTTTTAATTAGGTGGGGGTATATTCCGGGCGCGAGGGGTATGACCTGGCCTAGGCTGATCTATACCCAGGGGGTTAAACCCGCCTAGGCTACATCATACCCAGGGTATAAAGTAGCCAGGGGTATATTCCGGCCTGTTACACCGGGAATCGAAGGTGTTGACTCGTGACGTAAAGTTGCCGATAGTAGAGAGAGAAGGGTGACATAAAGTTGGGGGACGAGGCGAGGACCTTTTATGATGGATCTATTCCCATCAATGGTATGGCGCACAACTCCAAGCCCATACAATGTATAAGCGTACAACTCCCAAGACCACACAGCGTGGCTGAGACGAGAGATAGGGAGCAGTTTGTCTAGTCTCAGCTACGCTGTATGCTTCACGCATTGAAAACCTGCACTAGGCTTTTATTATGCCGACCTCTTTTTACATAAGAGAAAACCCGTAGATCTAGACCCATTGCAACCCGTTCCAAGAACTCTGAACACAAAGTATTCCTTCAAAACCCACATAATAGGGAGAAAGAAAAAAAAACAAACATACATAATTGTGATTGTTCTTTTTTTTAATTGCCCCTATGATCTAGTGTCGTGCCTTTTTTTCAAGGTGATGTGCTTCTATGTATCGTAATGTCATTTATTGAGTAGCCTTAGTATTTTCTTTGTTTTTTTGGACTTCAAATTATTGTTATATCAGTATAACTTCATGCATTACTTTTGATAATATTGATCATTTGGAAATACCCCAAGAGCTCTGTTTTACCATGAATGTTTTGACAGCTTTGAAAGTAGTGTTATGTATCTATATAATTATGTATTGCGCTAATCTTTTGCAGATGCCATTTACTTTCAATGTACAGTAAAAAAAAAAAAAAAAGTCTGGTTTTAAAACGGAAAGTTAGACTGTTTGTAGTGCAATACGCGGTCCAAAGTTTTTACAGTTTAAGACGTGTGTAGGACCGTAGCGTATGACGTAAGATCGAGAGCAAAGATCCAATTCCGCGGATAATTAAGTATTCAGCCAAAGCCATTATCTTGTTATACATTTTACCTGTTAAATATAGCGAGGGATTTTAATTTTATTTCATTTTGAGCTGCAAACGTTAAAAACTCGGTATTTAGAGAGTTTTTGTGTTTGTTTTTTTAACTTTGTTTGGGCATATTTCTTTATTCCCACCTCCTCCCCCCCCCTCCTCAAATTGCTTTTAATATTTTGATCTGTTATCTGCTTTTAGGTCTGTGCTGTTATTTTGACATCTATAATACCTGCTGTGTTTTGCTTTGGACTACTATGATTTGATGTCGTTTTGTTTTTTCTGTCCCTTCTTCCAGTCATCAGCAAGTCACGCTATGTATAGGCAAGCAAAAAAAAAAACAAACAAAAAAACTGTGCACTTAAGTGTTTGGTAAGTGATGTGTGTGAACCCTTTTGCTTTTATTTTGCTGCTATATGTAGACTTGGATGGCGTCATCTTGTGTGAATGCTGTTGAAGTGTGTCACTGGTGTGTAGTTTGCACGTCCAAATAAACCGTAGTATTTCACGAGTGTGTTGGGAATGAACTATTTTGCATGACAGTGTAATATACTTCCAAGCAGTAGGTTTTCACACACCTGATTTGTTTAAAGCTGCCCTTTGACTTAGCTGTCAAAAGATTTTTAAGGAGTATAAAATAAATGCTTCATTTCAAAGAGTTTAGTGGATACATTGTTAATATAATAATTCAAATGTATACATTTGCATAACATTATTAAATAACTATTTATGTGATTAGCCTAACTACATAACATCATCAAGACATAAAAGTGATTTGTGACTTTCTTATTATAAATATAATGTATCCGAGCATATATCTATATAATGTCTATACAGTCCGAGCAGGACGGACTGTTCATTTGACTGGAACACTAAGGACATGAGAAAGTGGTTTACATTTTTATTTTTCTTTTCATTTTGTTCTTCCGTTTTCCTTTACAAATTAATTTAAACGGTACCTTTCGGTCACAGTGTCTGTTTTCGTAAATAATCGTTTAGAAAATATGTGGCATATTCATATATGTGATACGGCCACTTGAACTGGGTAGAGAGTGTTGCACTGGTGGTGGGTGTACAATTCACGTTTGAGACAGCTTTCCTGGTGTTTAGTCTGTTTTTATGTTTCATGTTTTGTTGGTAAATTTTCTTTTGACTGCAGTTATTCTTTTAAAAGTGAATGTTTGCTTTTTATGGTGAATTGGTGTAGTTTTCATTGTTATCACCCGCGCTTTTATTATGGTAATCCCGGTGATATCAATCCTTTCCCATGTTTTTTTGTGTGATGTTCATGTTATAATTCACGCGCTTTGATTATTTATCTAGTGTTAAATATCTATCCTTTTCCGTTTTTAATTTTTATTTTATTGTGGTACTCCTTTGGATGAGAGTATAAACCGAGGTCTAGTCTGTGTGTCGCATACATTCCATCATAACGGACTTTAAAGATCCTGACGCTCATGCCTAGACGGGTGAGTGCCGGTAACAAGAACACACCCAGCATGCACTTCGTCCTTCTCCCCCATCCCCGGCAGCCCAGGATTGTGCTCCGTTGTCCGGGCGTCAGACCATGCGCCCAAAGGCTCTGGGTGGGCGTCTCGGGCGGTTTGAGTTAGATCCTGTATCGGCCAGCGCCTTGAGTCTTGCCAAGTACAGCGAGATATGTGCGGGCATGCGCTATAAAAATCCTCAATAATAATAATAATAATAATAATAATAATAATAATAATAATAATAATAATAATAATAATAATAATAATAATAACAATAATAATTATAATAATAATTCTGCTTTTAAAGTAGTTTTTCCGAAGTTAACTTCTCCCCGTGGGGTTTCGGAGGTTTCTGTATAAATAGTATCCCCACTTTATGCAAATGTAGTGCTTTAAAATCCCATTGTCGCTGTTTTTCTCTTTGGTTCTTTCTCATTTCTATTTTTTTCTATCAATCTACAATATTATCTTCTCTAGACCAGTCACCTACTTTTTTTGGGGAATTGAAAACTCTTCCAAAACTCCTCATTTGTGTATGAGGTCTGTTTTAACAGCTTAGGAATATTGGATGCTTTCTGCCAAATGGTCACTAGGGCTTCCTATGATATTATTATTTAGCAATGTAGGCATTTTATATGCATGTTTTGTTGATATTATATTAAGTTTATATTCTATTTTGTTTTAATAAACGGGGGTTCGATAATTTAGATTATAGCCTTAGCGTCCCCGGCGTGGAATGCCTTTATTGTACAGTGAACGGCTAGTGGAATGCCTTCAGTGTTACCACTAGGGTTGTTTCAGCCGATCTTTTATACGGATCAGGTATGAGGCCTCTTTCAACCAAGTTGTGGTCCTATTTTTGTTGTCTTGATTCGACTCTTTGCAGTCCGCTGGTCCCTGTAAGCAATGAATAACTAACTAACCGATGTTAACTGTGCTACTTCCAGATTTAAATATGACTGTGCCGTTTGTAGCTTCAGATGCCGGTTTAAAATTGTCGCAGTTGCGAATCGCTTGCATGTTTAAAAGGCTGATGCTTGCTTTCTTCCGTTGCTTGATTGCTTGTTTTTTGTTCATTTCACACGTGTATGCTCGTGAGCTTGCGTTTTGTGTTATTTTTATTGACCGTTATTTGTATGTGATCGTAATGCATTTTATTTAGACTCCAGCGTGATGGGGATATTTGAGTTTTATCATTTCTATGTTTTGTAGAGGTTTATGGTGGATTTTCTTTCATTGTTGTTGCAATTTATTGTATGAGAATGTTGCAAGTATGATAGGAATATATTCATATATAATCTTTTAGTCAGTCGCGTGATTTGATTTGTAGTCTCTGACATGACCGTGTCGTTTACAGAAACACAGTAGAATTAGTGTAAAATTCGGTCAACATGTGACTGAAAGACAAAGACAGATATATTAACTTTTTTTAAAAAAAGTTTTAAAGTCATCGTATTTACCTTAGTATATTTGTACATGTATCGAAAATCAACAGCATTAAAAAAAAAATCTCAGTATATTGTAGCTTCGTGTTTTCTTTGTTGTGTTTTGGGCTGCAAAACTTGGTGCTTCAAGTATTAATTCTCAAACAATAAAAATACCGTTGTCTTCTAAAGAAATTCAAAACTCTATAGAAAATACATTTGTAAAAGACATTAAACTTAATTGCAACTATAATAAACCATGTGGAATTGCTAGATCAGTTTCAAGCATGGCACATAGAATAATATTAAACTCAATTAAAACTAAATATTGTAAAAATGTAAAATGTATATGTGGTGAATCTATTTCTCTGAAACATGTATTACTTCAATGCAGTAATATGCGTCCATTTTTGACAAACTGATGCTTCTATTATCGATCCCATCGATAACATAAGCTTTGAAATAAGCTTTAGATTAGCAAAAGCTTTGATTGATTCTCCAGTTGCTCAGTTTATATAATGATGTATTTTATACGTATGGATGTATGTATGTATCTGGTGTAAATGTGTGTGAATGCGTGCGTAAGTCTTATCATCTCGATGAAGAAGACGTTAATAAAACAACCTTGTGTTTTGGTCACTAACACTGGTCCACCTCCTCATTCTCCTCTTCCTCTGTCTCTGTCTCTCGTTTTCTTTATTTTTCTCTCGCTCCCTCTTTCTCTCTTCCCTCCCTCCCCTCCCTCATCCATCCTCCTCCCTCACCATCGCCACCGCACCATCATTCTTCTTCTTTAATACCTGAATTTTGTTTTCCTATACCTGTACCGTCATTTCGTTGCCTTCTGCAGTTCATGAGCATAATTAGGTGTATCGCAGCGGTTCTATTACTTGTTTAACTGTTACCTCCCCTTTACTGACAACAAATCAATCAACTACACTGGTCAATCCACGTGACACTGACAGCACTGAAGAGGGGGAGAGAATTAGAGGGGGGGGGGAGAGAGAGGCGGGATAGAGAGACGAATAGGTCTATCACGCACAACAATGGCCGCTAAAGAAAAGGAGACAGGGCGGTAAAAAGAAAGGCTTATTACAGAGCCTTTTGTAATTCGGGACGATAAATAGACGTGATGCGGTCGTTAACTGTTATGATCAATTATATTTTGCTGAAAACAAACTGAATACGACACGCGCGCTGCAACGGTTCCATCCAGCTCTGCACGAGTTTTTCTCTTTCCCTCTTTCCTTCCCTCACTCCCTCTCTTTATCTCTCTCTCCTCCCTCCCTCTCTCCCTCCCCCTCTCTCCCTCTCTCTCCCGCTCCTCCTCCACACCTCCCTCCTTCCTTCCGCGTAACGTAATAGATACACATCCAGCTCATCGTGGCATTTGCTTCTCTTTGTGAACCTCTCTGTGTCATAAAAACATCGCGAAGACCTAATTAATGTAAGAGAACACCTTAACGAAGCTTACGTGCGGTTCTAGAAAACAGCAATAGCGCGAGTCATTTTTCTATAAATCTCTCGTGCACGAGACCCATTTTTCATTTCGTCAATAAGCTGGCATCTCGAAATGATGGCTGTATTTCATTACTAGTTTGCATATGACAGGCAAAACGATCTTTACACACACAAAAAGCTTTTGTAATGTCTGTTGCTGTATTAAGAATGAGAAACAAACGTGTAGTGCTGATTTAGACTAAAACACGATAGTTTGGTCGGTTGTTTTATTAACGTCTTCTTCATCAAAATGATAAGACGCACACACCCTCACACTCCCCCCCCCACACACACCTCACTCACTCACTCACTCACAATCTCACTCTTTTTAAAAAAAAAAAAATTTTTATTTTTTAATGGATTTTTAAAAAAAATATTTAAATTTATTGATTATGATTATTTTGTGGTTGGTAGTTTCAGTACAATAGTTCCTCTTTGTAGCGAGGGCCAGATGTAAAAAAGCAAACCACTGCTTATTCTACTACCTTCGTTAAATACAGAATTATCTACATCCTACCCCATAGATGCATAAAGCCGAACACAAACACTCACACTCAAACACACGCAATCATAATTCGCACACGAAAAAAAAACAACCAAAAAGCTAGAGCAAGACAAACCGAGGAAACCTCTTTTTCAGGAGGACAAAGCACGAAAGAGAACAAAATAATACTCCCGAACAAAACTCCCAAACAAAGAATGAAACGAAACTGTAGACAGAACGACAATATGAAATCGCCCGCATAGTCTGTAGCTGTGCGCAGTATCCTATCCTACCCTCCTATCCTATCCAGTAACTCGAAAGTCGTTGGGGCACCACAGATGATCTTTTAGCCAGCGTACTCCATCTTTTTCTGTCATATCACTAGTCATTATAAAATTAAAAGCTATGTCATGAAGAATCCCATATAGTCTGTACTAACGTATAACCGCATGTAGTATAATGCTCTTTGAAAATATGATCACGAGACTTTTAAAGAATGTATGGGAAAAAAGGAAGCTTTTTACGATCTAAGTGTTCGGGCTTGTGAAACTGTAAATTAGGTGTTTGATTGTTTCTGTAAATAATAATAATAATAATAATAATAATAATAATAATAATAATAATAATAATAATAATGAAACAGGATACTATCGCGCGCTTTTTCTTCAATCGAACTCAAAGAGCGGCGATCTGAAGAGAGCGCTATTACAGACATCAGAATATAAATACATCGTTTGTATGGTTTTTGCCTTTACGTGTATTGGTAAAGAACTTTCTTTTTTAAATACATATTTCTTTGTGTACTGTTTGTTTTTCCCAATGGGACTTGCCTTCCAAAACTGTTGGCATATGTAATATACCATGATGAAAGAGAGAAGGCGTGCTAAGTTTAATGAGACATAAAAGGGGGTCTGGAAAAGGTTGAAAAAAAAAAGATAATGAACAATTATCAAGTATAACCAGGGCTCGAGAGCAACTTTTTTTTTTTAACCTGTCCGACAAATATTTTACCTGTCCCACAACCTTTCCAACCTGTCCGAACTTTCCTTACAATTTTGATGAAGAAACACAAAGTAATATATTCGAGCGAATTGTATTGCAGCAGGTTTGTATTGCAGTACATTGCACATTTAAACACTTTGGCTTGTATTCGCTATTGTTTCAGTGTAACTTGGGAAGTCGTAGCAGCCGGTTCTACCTGTTCCGGACAGTCGGTTGTGTCGAGCCCTGATAACAGTAGATGCTTTCTCTTGTGCGATTGCTTGCTAATGGCTGGCCTGTGCTTGCATGTTGCAGGAGAGGATCACCGTCTGCACAGTCCCCGTGGCTACCTTGGCAACCCATCGCTATCCACCTTCCGCAACCCAAACGCGCCGCGGCAGGCTGACGGTGAGAGTCCCGTGGGCAGCGGCATAAACAGCACGCTGACCAGCACCAGCAGCCCGATGTCCTACCAACATGCGCAGGCCAGTAACAATAGCAGCAGCTACACGAGGAACATCAGCTTCAGCGACGACAGCGTGACGGCCAACACCACGGTAGACCGCATCAAGCCCCAGCATAGGTCGCCGCAGCAGGAGCAACAAGGGCAGGGCAGGCGAGAGGAGAGTGGTGGCCCGTTACGCGGTATCCTGACCAACAAGGACAGCACGTACCGCTATGGCACCCAGCCCTCGCCCAGGGGACAGGCGGGCGTAGGGCAGGGGCAACCGACGCCGCCGTCGTCATCCAGCAGAACGCTGCCTCCTAGGCGGCAGGAAAGTGGTCAGAGACAGCCGTCGCCTCTCCAACACCCTCTCCCAGACGTGTCGCCCCTAGAGCGCTGTAGCGGGGACGATACGCTGGGGATCCGGGGCAAGATGGTCAACTTTTCTCTCGCCGGAGACTCTTATCAGATGACACCTCGCGGGACCAGCCGTCATCCCCACCAGTCGTCGGCCTTGGGGGAGGGCGGTAGCGCAAACAGGGCTGGGGAGCACAGCTCGGTGGGCGCACCTTACTCCATGACGGACATGGACGACGTGTTGTCCAAGAGCAGCGCCGCCAGCCAGCACGAGCTCAATAGCACCAATGCCACGCTGGACGACGAGGATCGCACCACAACCACTTCCGGCAGCTACACCATCAACGCCGACGACCTGTGCAACGAGATTGACAACCTCTTCTTCAACGACGTCGTGGTGTAGACCTAGGCCCCCCTCGCCTGACCGCACGCCAAACTAGGCTTGGACGTAACACAGTGTGCTGCCACCACGGGCCAGTGGAAGGCATCTGTGTCCGACATGGACTAGTTTGGACATGTACTTTGACATTGGTCTCATTCTTTAGTGTGCCGCCTTGTAAACTCTCTGCAGCCTTATGGCGCTGTATTCGGTGATACTGACATTGCGTGTGATCCTTAAGAACCGATTACCTTGACCTTGCAGCCTAGTGCTTTATATTACCACTTCACTGGTGGCCATAACTGTGACATCAGCGTGTGACGCACTGTTGACGTCCGCCTGACGTGACTTTCAGATGACTTTTTGACGTCAGACTTTGACGTGTGGTGTGAGGATGTGATGACGGAGCGAATGACTTTGTGATGACGACGATGGTTGCATGGCGGAGACGGTGACTAGACAAGAAGGAAGTTAAAACTCTGAACCGCTGTCTCATCGTCACGTGACTTAACCACCAGACGACATAGGAGAAAGAGACAATTATCATATTACCATGTGATAAATTATTATTTGTCGCCACGTTTATTTTTCGTAGCGGGATTTAAAGGACTTTAGACAATCTGCAGAGACCTTCTCTGATCTGCCAAGTAGTGTTCTGGTTGCGATATTGGACTGTTCTTGCTACCGCTCTGCAGATGAGGTACCACCCTACTGTTGTTTTTATTTGTTTGGTTTTTTAACATTACCGTTCGCAATTTGACTTTAAGTTCGCCATTGACTACGCAGTCCGCCAAGAGCCCCATGCCGAGTATCAATGTCTTAGGCAAGGATGTTTCATTTATTCATTACGAAATTCTAAATTGTCGGAATTATTTTTAGTAAGAAATGTTATTAATGTATAGTTGATGTTCACCCTTTGCTCGTCATACAGTGTGCGTGTAGTCGTCTACAGTCCTGAGAGTAATCTACTTCAGTCCACAATATCAGTTAATGCTTCAGCGCACTTATCTGGATAACAGCCATGTTAATGCCGGTTACATCTTTTTTTTTTAATCTCTGAACCACATTGTTCGTCCGAAGATGTCCTAAGACTCTTAGTTTAAAAAAGGCATAAGCCTCCAAACAGAAACAAATATTTTGTATGCGGGAAAGTCTTTTCTTTTTGTTTCAAATGGTGTTTTGTTAATTCACTGCTGTACTCAAATTTTAATAATGTTTTACGTGAAATCCTGTACCATGTTTAAAACACTGTAAATTATATGTTAAATGGTTTCTATATTTTATGTCGTTTAATAATATTTTTAACTTGATCATAAGGGTTACTAAGCAAGTTTTTCAACATTTTTTTTTCACAAACGCTATCAACGTGTGCGAAAGAAGCTATTTGCTTCATCATTTTAAAATCATCTACCTAGTTGTCAGCATTTTAAAGACAAGTAATCAGTATTTTACTGTTTTGTAATTATTCCTGACGTTACAGGTATCGTTTGCCGATAGCTTTAAAATTGTGTTATTTTCTTTCTTGGAAACAATTTGTTCCGTCTTTTCATAATTTTTTATCTCCGTTTATAGCAAGTATTTATTTGTTCTTATTTGAAAACAGGTTTTAAAAATCTTAATTTTCTCTGTATCGCTATTGCAAGTATTGGATTATTCTTTCTTGGATGCAAATCTCTTTTGCGTTCCTCTTTATATATCTCCGTATTTATTTTAAAATCTTTCGTTCTTCTGTTGTCGATCAATAAAGAGAGAAATAGTATTTTTCAACTGGCGATTCGTTTTGTTTCTGCACTGCTGTTCTGCGTTAGATAGAGATTAATAACCACGTGCTAATTGGAAAGTATGGCGCTGTGACATGCAATGTCTATAAAAACAAAAAAAAACAAATATGGGTTATATAGTCTGCAAAAAAAATATTTTAGCTGATTAACTGTTATCTTAAGAAGTTAGTTTCTGAATGACTTTACTGTTTTGTGACTATAAATCTGTGGTCGAGGTCTTGAATATCTTACTGAAAGATCATGTCTCGGTCATTTTTGCTTTATAATCACTAAACTGTTTGTATTAAATCTTGACTATTTCCCGCTGATGTACTGAATCTCCAAAGACCAAGTCGTGTGGCCCAGAATTGTAAGCTCTGAAGACCAAGTTACATGCTTCAAAAAATAAAATATATATTTTTAATTACTTAACATTTTTTATGTAAACTTGGTTTTTTTTTCTCCTAGTAAAATGCGTGGGTGCAGAGGGTATAAAGCTGTTGCTGATTAATGGTGTGTCTATTACACTGACCTGAACATTACGTATTTTGTTACACTTAGATTATAAACATCCGCTGATTTATTCAAGTCTCTTGGCAAGCATTCGTGTGGCGAATAGTTTAATCTTTTGCCTACCTATTGTGGCTGTTATGCCAGGTTCATGCCCCAGGCAGTTTATTATAGATTTAAATTAACCGTTTTGTCAAATGTAGGTTATAGATTTGGTTACTGTAGGTTAACATTTGGTTTTTAATATTGCTGTATCCCTTACGTCTTTAGCACGTTTTGGTACTGTTGCTAACCTAATGTTTTTTAGGTCGTAGTAATTGTGGGAGTGGTCTATGTTTATGATGCATGATAGACACTAGTCAGCGGACGCTTCTTGTTAATTTGACGAATCCATGTATTTATTTATATCGTTAAGTATAAATAAATATATCGTTAAGGCCCCCCCCCACGTCCCGTGGTGGGTGCCGGGGGTTTCTGCATAAATAATATCCCCACTTTCTGGAAATGAAATTTAGTGCTATTAATTTCCTCTGTCGCTGTCTTTCTCATTTGTTCTTTCTCATTACTACTCTGTTCTATCAATCTACTATACTATATTCTTCTTCGCTAGACAAGTCGCCTAGCTATTTTCTTGAAAACTCTTCCGGAACAAAACTCCTCATTTGTGTGTGAAGTCTGCTTTATCAGCTTGGGAATATTGGACGCTTTCTGCCAAATGGTCACTAGGGCTTCCTTTATTATTTAGCAATATAGGCATTTTATATTTATGTGTTTTGTTGATATTTTATATTCTATTGTATTCTTTTTTTTCTTTTTTTCGGAGGGGGTGGTGGGGGTGGGGGGAGAGGAGGGGGGAGGGGGAGTCGATGAATTTGAGTTTAGCCTCAGTGTCCCCTGCGTGGGATGCCTTTATTGCACAGTGACCGGCTGGTGGAGTGCCTTCAGTGTTACCATTGGGGTTGTTTCAGCAGATCTTTTAAGCGGATCAGGGGTGAGTCCTTTTCAGCCAAGTTATGGTCTTGATTTTGTGGTCCTGATTCGGCTCTGTGCAGTCCGCTGGACCCTGTAAGCAATGAATTACTAATTAATATCGTTATGGATGTACGATGAATGTTATAAAATAAGGGAGATGTTTGTTTCTTTTGTTATGCCGACTTTTGAGCCATTGCATTAGTAAATATTCGCACACTGTCACACCATTATGTTTTCACTGGCTCAAGGAATATTTAAATAAAAACTTCAAAAACGAAGATATTATGTCTGCCGATAACGAGACCAGTATGGGCTTGTTTGTTCATGCTGCAGTAAGCGAGTGTAAATCTACTTCAAACTTGTTATTGTAATTATTGTATTGTTTGTTCAATATTCTATTTTTGTGATATTAGTAACCATTCGGTTTTGGACAGTTTTACTGTCGAAAATGATACGTATGCCACGCATTTTTGGAAGATAGTGCTTAGTTCTACTGTTAGGATTAAGCTTACTTAGATAATGATAGGTAGGACCTGCTTATTTAAACAAAAATATCAGACTTTGACAAATACAGACTGGTTACAGAAACCTGTATGGAAAAGTATCTCGGTAATCCTTATGCAGTAAGTCAAAATCCATTTTGAAATAAACATACGTTAAGTGAATTTGCGACAAACCAACCATCATACAATATTTAATTTAGATGAACTGAAATGATATCATTATTTTGGGAAATTGTGTGACAATTATACCCCTTTGAGTCGACAAGGTAATAAGTTTTGTTTTCCTATTTAAATATTCTGTATATTCCAGTTTACCTATTTTGACAAGATAGCATTATTCTTAATATTTTAAAAGCATTAACGATTTTAAAAAATCTTTATGTTATGTTTAAAGTTGCCTTAAGTAGCATATAACCGATTTTTTTTTTTGCTGGCGTGACTTCAAAGTATAAGATGTTTTTCAGAATGAGAACGTTTTGACCACATTGGTACTAAAGAGTAGATTTCACATTCATTTGTTCCTCTCTTAGTTCTAGCAATGGGAAAAACAATTTCTGTCTTTTGTCTCTTTATTTGGACTTCTACATTTTAATTTATAACAAACTGGCCTCAGAGTTTGCCACTTTCGTTGATTGTGTTGGTTTCATGATCGTTTTCCACTGTTGTTCATGTTTTTTTCAGTCTGACTGTTGCATCGCTTTTGCCAGTGGTTCAAATTTTTTGTTGTGTAAAAATTACGATTTTTCAAAAGCGAAAAGGAAACGGAACGAAAAGCGAAAAAAAGTTGTTGCAACAGTCAAGGATTACAAACGAAGACGCTGTCATTGTTTAATATACTTGTAAAGCTTGGGTTATTTGTTGTTGTTCGTTTTTAAATTTGCATTGATTTTATTATTGTGTTTGTGTTGGGACGAGGCGGGCAAATTTAATTTCCAGGCCTTCTGGTCACTGTCTGCTCGGCAAGCTGATTCGAAAATTAACATGTGGTTTTAACTTGTTCGCTATCACTTTGATAACATTGAACACAATGTGTATATTGTACTTGGCCATTGATTCTCCGTGATTGATAATTGTACATAAGCTGTATTTTTTAGCGTGATTCTTGGCTCGTGTGTTTTGCTTTTGGCGCTTTCCAATGGCGCGTTGATATTCTTGATACAAAGTGTCCGAATTCTTAACAGTTGCATTAACGTTATTCTGTTTTCCAAACAATTAAAATGGGCGTCTGCTAATATATATTCTATTGTGAAGATGGATTTTGAAATCAAGTCTGCTTCTTTAAATGTGTTGGCTTGTGCAGCTGTTCATTTTGTGCGTTAAACGCGAGTCACGATAACATGTGAATTCGATTGTACAAATTATTTAATTACTTATACTCTTGTGTGAGTGTGTGTGTGTGTGGTTGTGTTTGTGTGTGTTCTTGAGCATGAGAGAGAGGGAGCGAGAGAGAGAGAGAGAGAGAGAGAGAGAGAGAGGGAGAGAGAGAGAGAGAGAGAGAGAGAGAGAGAGAGAGAGAGAGAGAGAGAGCACAAACGTGTTTCCAAGAAACCCATCCTTACCAACACTTCACGTATTTGTATTTTCGTAAGACACTCTCATAAATGTGATAGTTTTGTTTTAAAACGTTAAGCTAAAATTGTTTTTAGACAGAACCTTAATTTTAAAACTTGTTTTTTAACGCTGTTCTATTTTATACTCGTTCGTCTTCCTCTGAATAACTAACTGAATCATAGTCCTAGTATATGCTCCATAATTTAAACAAATACATTCTAAACCAAAAAGTCTTATTAAAATACGTTGATGACAAAACTATATAATTGAATAACGCAGTTCAAGATTGTACCGCAAGTTGTTGATTATACATGCCTACTCGTAGCAGTAATCTCTAGTAAGTTCTTATAAGATAATATGACATGCTGAGATGGTCCATTTACTTTGACCGGAAAGTTATTATTAAGCCGGGTGACTTTCAAATTGCAACAGCAGCCTAATCCACAGTTGCTCTAATTTATGTCATGCTATGTATATCAGTAAAAAGAGGTTTTTAGTGTTTGTTCATGAAAGAAATGAGCAATGCAAAACTTTTGACAATGATTAAGTTTTATATAATATTGGTTTTATTTGTTTTAAATAAAGAAGCAGAGAGTTGTCACTTTGTGTTGTGGTTGTGAATGTTTGTGAATTGGATTTTGTTCTGATCAGTGTATTCATTCGGCATGGGAAAGTCTTCATAGATCATAGATTATTAGTTTCCTTCTTCTTCCTCTTTTTCTTCCTCCTCTCTCTCTCCGTCTCTCTCTCTCTCTCTCTCTCTCTCTCTCTCTCTCTCTCTCTCTCTCTCTCTCTCTCTCTCTCTCTCTCTCTCTCTCTCTCTCTCTCTCTCTTTCTCTGTCATTGTTCCTGTTTTAAAGGAAACTATTTTTTTGCTGTTGATTTGTTATCACTTAAGTTGGTTACTTGAAAAAAAAAAATTTTGGTTTGGTTTGTTGTTTTTGAAAATGTTTTTAATGTTCAAACACTTTTAATAGTTTAATTAGCCAATATCACCCAATAAATGTGTGAATACTGTATAATGTCAATGCTACCCAGTAAATTTGTTAATTTTTCTAATGCCAATACAAGTTACAACCCTAAAAATTACGTCGTCACGGTAAGTTTTCGACAAATGAAATATTGTTTATTAACCGAATTTATCACGATTCATTACTCTCACTTCTGTTTGTCGACCTAAGTACATGTATATCTACGAACATTGAAGTTAAACGTCTACAACCACCATTGGCGATATGGCAGACGGGGATAACCATCCCAGGTAAGGAGGGGTAGAGACCTCAATCATCGCTGAATCACCATAGCAATCGTACTACTAAGATGGACAATGAAAAATTTTCATTTTCATTTTGCTCACCACGGGATCTGAACCCGGGTCATGTGTGGACCAGGTGAAAGCTCATGCATTGAGCCACGATGCTGGAACGACGTGCGTTATTTATCATGCTGATATATCGATCAAGAACGTCTGCATTTGTCTTCCATACTGGATTTCAAGACACCGCATTAGTTGTAGCAGCAGTTATAGTAGTAGCAGCAGTAGGAGTTGTAGTGGTAGAAGCAACAATATTTTCTGCTAGCTTGTTAAAGCTTGACTGTTTATTTGTATTCTTAACTTTATTGTAACTTACTTTGGAAAAATATTGTTTGTAGATCTATGTCCATTTTTAAATTTTGTCAAACGAATTTTGTGATAAACATGGTTAATGCCATTGCAGTTGTTATGAACTGTGCTTGCTGTTTATTTGGAAATCCTTCTTTTGTTAACTTTCATTTCAACTTTTTTAGAAACAACACAGTTTTTTTGTCCGACTACCCCTTGGGGTCATGAGCAATCTTGCCACTGTAGATTGTTCAAACCTATAAAGGGAACAGTGAAAGCCACAGTTGAAAACCTGTCTTTCCTTTATAGGCAAGACGCTTCACTGCGGCAACAGTACCCCCGTTGTAGTGCCGGGGGTTTTCAGTATAAATAGTATCCCCACTTTATGGAAATTTAGTGCTTTAAATTCCCACTGTCGCTGTCTTCCTCATTTACTCTTTCCTATTCTTGCTCTGTCCTTCACTCTGCTATACTATCTTCTTCTTCGCTAGATCAATGACCTACCTTTTTTCTTGAAAACTCTTCCTGGACAAGACTCCTTGTTTGTGTATGAGGTCTGTTGGATCAGCTTGGGAGTGTTGGACGCTTTTTGCCGGGTGGTCACTAGGGCTTCCTATGAATGTACTATTTAGCACTATAGGCATTTTATATGTATGTGTTTGGTTGATGATTTATAATGATGTTTGTATTCTATTTTGTTTTTGTAACCGGGGTGTTCGCGTAGTTGAGGTCAACCCTCAGCCGTCCCCCGCGTGGGATGTCTTTATTGTAAAGTGACTGGCCGGTGGAGGGCATTCAATTTTCCCACTGGGGTTGTTTCAGCAGATCTTTTATGCGGATCGGGGGTTGTCCGGTCCTGATTTGGCTCGGAAGAGTCCGCTGGACCTAAAGCAACAATAAATCAATCAATCAATTTTGTCCGACTACAGCAGGGTTTTGGTAGTTTGCCATTGCGACTAACAGGTCTACACCATTTATAAATGACTTATAATGATTTTCTTTTTACCTAGCAATTGTTTCTTATTCAACTTCATTTGTATTGTATAACTTTGTTATTCTGTTGTTTGACCGAATTAAATTTTTTTATTTTACATTTGTTATACTCCGTAACCCAGGGAAGGTGGAGATGGGTTAAATCTTAAGTCTTACCTTTATGAAGAAATTACAGTATTGAGTCTTGTTCGTATATTTTTTTTGTTCAGTTAATGCCGTGAATTAAACCGTTCGTCACGCTTCGAAGGTCTGCTGCACATATATAACATTTTATAAGTTATTAAATGGTGTATTAATTTCTTCCCCTCATTCTACCCTCCATCCACTGCGTTCACTATGGATATTTTTTATTTCCCAACGCAAGGAAAAAGATGGAAGTTAGTTTATTTATTTATTTATTTACTTATTTTACTTACCTTTACCGACTGGTAAAATGACTTTTTTTAATATCGAAAAATTAATTACCTTTGCAAGAACTCTTAATAAGTCAGATCAACTGCATGCATGAAGTAGGCCTTTTTGTTGAATTTGGTCTTAAAAGAAAACTTGTCTTGACATTGAGAGCCTTTAGTTGCATAATTTGTTTGATGTTTTGTCGTAGATTTAAGCATGTGTTGACCCATTTATTGTTAGCTATTGAAGACCCATGATGGAGGGGTGTTTCCGTAATTCGGCGCTTCACCCAGTTTATTATTACAACTAGTGGTTTTTGTACCCTGGCAAGCCAGGGTACACATGATGCTGTTTAAAATGTAGACAGAGAGAACTTTTGTCTGCGAGTTTCATTTGGACGATGATACCTCCCCATATCCCCCTTGATACCTCACCATAACCCCCCTGATATCTCCCCGTCCCCCCCCCATGATGCCTCATCATACCCCCTTGATACCTCCCCGAACCACTTGATACCTCCCCATACACCCTTGATACCTTCCATACCCCCTTGGTTCCTACCTGTACCCTCCTTGATACTTCCCCGTTGATCGTTTCGCAGGTATGGATGAAAAGAATCGACCATCACCATACCCCTTATATATCCCCGTATCCCCGTTATGCCTACCCATGCCCCTTTAAACTTACCCGTATCCCCCTTTTACCTGCACGTACCACCCCATCCCGATCCTTGGTAATAATAATAATAATAATAATAATAATAATAATAATAATAATAATAATAATAATAATAATAATATTGAATATAGAATAATACAAATAGAAATCAGAAAAAACACCAAGGTTTTAAAATAAAATTTGATATAAGATATTATAATTGTTATAATAATAATAATAATTATTATTATTATTAGTTTATAAATAATAATAATAATAATAATAATAATAATAATAATAATAATAATATTGAATATAGAATATAGAATAATACAAATAGAAATCATAAAAAACACCAAGGTTTTAAAAGAAAATTTGATATAAGATATAAGATAATAATAATAATAATAATAATAATAATAATTTATTATTATTAGTATAATAATAATAATAATAATAATAATAATAATAATAAATAATAATAATAATAATAATAATAATAATAATAATAATAATAATAATAATAATAATAATAATAATAATAAATTAAAGGTAAAAAGCCTAAATTAAAAAAAAAAAATATCCATATTTTAGATTGAAAAAAAAAAAAAAAAAAAAAAGGCCCGCGTGAAATTCGAAACTTGTGTCGCCCTGCACGGTAGGCGAATGTTTTACAAAGTAAGCTACCAAGGCTTCCTAGAAAGACCATCAATTTTTTGGTCTATATGGGAAAACATGCTGAAACCTCAATTTGATTTTTAATGGAAGCGCGCGGAATGAGGGTATTGCAGTTTGTGGACATTTTGTTTATTTATTTATCTCAGAAACGGTTAAACGTTCGGTAAGGAAATGTCGGCTATAACGATTTCGCTGGTTTTGAGCACACAGCAGGCCGATCCGCAGTGGCCAGCACCTGCCCAGATCAGCGTCCATACCGGACAAACTTTATAGTAGAGCCGAAGAAGGACTTCCGGCTAAGCAATTTATATATATAGATACTGACAATTACAATTATTGCATTCACTTTTCCTTCACGCACACATTATGTTTTGCTGTGATGTTATTGTTGGCATGTTTTCCATGCTTCGTGCGTACACAAGGCGCAGGACTCCCAAATTTAAACTTTTTACAATAAGCGTAAAACATGATGCCAGCATGGTGTCAGAATTTCAAACATCGAGGATCTGTTGTGTTTTGAGCAAAGTACTGATGTAAATACTGTAACGTGTTCTATCATTTGCAGCGTTAAAATATTTAAAAGCCGACAGGTCTAATAAGATTGTTATTAACGTAAAATTTTAATATAAATTGTTATTTAAAACGCCCGCCCTTTAGTTACATATATTGCAATGTCTTTATTATTATTTTTATTGTTTTGACCAAACTAAAAGTCTTGTCTAATGGAATCTTGTTGATTTTACACCCCCTCCATCCCACCTTCTCCCTCTCTCCCCCCTCCCCGCTTCCACCCGCCTTTCATCTTCTCCCAATACAGTTAACATTTGCCGCCGTGAGGGTGCCTGGGATTTCTGTATAAATAGTTTTGCACACTTTTTGGAAATTTAATGCTTTAAATTCCCACTGTCGCTGTCTTTCTCCTTTGTTCTTTCTCATTCCTACTCTGTTCTATGTACTGTACTATCTTCTTCGCTAGACCAGTCATCTACCTTTTTTTTCTTGAAAACTTCCAAAACTCCTCATTTGTGTATGAGGTCTGTTGGGTCAGCTTGGGAATATTGACGCTTTTTGCCAAATGGTCACTAGGGCTTCCTATGACATTATTTAGCAATGTAGGCATTATATATGTATGTGTTTTGTTGATATGTTTTAATGATTTTTATATTCTATTTTATTTTAATAAACGGGGGTTCCATAAATTAGAGAATAACCTCAGCGTCCCCTGCGTGGGATGCCTTTATTGCAAAGTGACCGGCTGGTGGAATGCCTTTGGTGTTACCACTAGGGTTGTTTCAGCAGATCTTTTATTCGGACCAGGAGTAAGTCCTCTTTCAGCCAAGTGGTGGTCTAACTAACAAATTAATTTAGACTCTAAATCCCTGCATGCTGGATTTCACGAAAGTAATAATAATAATAATAATAATGATAATAATAATAATAATAATAATAATAATAATAATAATAATAATAATAATAATAATAATAATAATAATAATCATAATCATAATCATAATAACAATAATCATAATAACAATAATTTTTGCGTACAATGTTTATTCATAAACATCTTGTTTTTGTTGGGTGCGGTGGATGGTGTTGGGGGGGGGGGGTTGAAGGAGGGGGGAGGATAGGGGTATTGAATCGCCTCGAACATAATCTTATCTGCAATTAGATTGTACGTTTAGATTTACATGCTTTCTAGGAAGACGCTGTTGCCGGTTATGCTACTTTTACAACTGATGATCCAAATTAGCACTGCTTCAGTTTATGTGGCAGTTTATTACATTTCGCAGTTGCACTATTTTTCATCTGTATGGGGGACTACACTGACATTATTCGTTAGATGTCAAAATATCACCACCTTATTTGTTGGGTTCCAAATATCACTTTCGGATAGAGGACAGAACGTGACAATAATAATAATTAATTCTCCTTTGATTATAAAAAAAAGAAAAGAAATAAATAGATTTAAAAAAGCACGTTTTGTTGTTTTGTTGTTTAAATAGGAAAAGAACATTTAGATAATTGATATTTACTTTGCACTGGCTTCGTTGGACTGAAGAATTGACCTAATGCCATGAAAAAAAGTGCTACATGTTATTTAGTCTAGTGTTAGAAACAATAATAATAATAATAATAATAATAATAATAATAATAATAATAATAATAATAATAATAATAATAATAATAATGGATGTTATATGCGCTCGTTTTGCCCAAGTCACCAATCAGGCTCTGTGCTAACGTTCAGTGTCACATGTTTCACTCGCTCTCACACACGCAACAAAACACATCTATCACTCAAACGTGTGGGTAAAGGTATGGAGATCGTTATTAGAAAACAAATAAATTCGCTTTTAAAATGGTTTTAGATTGACTGCATCCAATATCATTGAATGGAGGGAGGAACCGGACTATCGGTGACCTGATTAGAAATAATTGGTGAATGCATAGTATTTGTGCACTCCTTCCTTCCCCTCGCCCCCCCCCCCAGCCCCACACCAAGCTGTTTATTGGTCTGATTTGCATTTAGTTATATAGTCTAGAATACTGATCTACACCTTTCATGCCACCAAGACCTTGAAAACATATTGTGACTGGTAAATTCTGTAAGAAATTATTTTAAATTGTTTAGTTTTTTTTTTTGTGAAAGCAATTCAGTAATATTGCCTGACATTGTAATAAATAATAATACAATTTAATACGCGCACGCTTCTCAATGCGTGGATACAAACATAGATGTAGGGTATAACTTAAGAGCATCTATTACTTGTAATTGCAATTTATTTCATACTGTCAGAGGAAACGCAGATTTACACTGAAGGCTTAATTTAGAGCTATGTATTGATTTGTTTTGAAATCGTTCTTATATAGCGCCAATCCCGCTCAAGAGCTGCTCAAGGCGCTGGCCGATATATTTTATATTATTTACATACATTAACGTGTCATTAATGTCATGTCTGAATTCTATTCACTATTCACTATGCCCCATATCTTATCTTATCGGGGGTTGTCCGGTCCTGATTTGGCTCGGAGGGGTCCGCTGGACCTAAAGCAACAATAAATCAATCAATCAATCATATCTTATCTTATCCCACATATCTTAGACGCAGGTGGCTTTTATTTTGTTTTGTTTTTTGAAATTAAATATATTTAACGTGTAAGCTGCTCCATTGCTTCTCACGTAAATATGTTGGTTTTTTTAATAAAGAGCTGCTCAATGTCATAACGTCACTCTGAGAACTTGCTCTTTGAATATGTTCTCGACTCATTTCTGCAGAGCCCGCAAGACCCCAAGACGTAGCTTGTAACTTGGAGTACTTTGAAATTCGAACAGCTGAGCTCCATTATTTTCAAATGTATACGTCAGCTAATTGAAATTCATTGGTGTAGTTTAGCTCGTGACACCTGCAAGGCTTGTGTTCCTAGCAAACAGCACAGACACCCACATTCGCTGAAATCTTTTGTTTTCAATAATAATACTTGGTGGTTGCTTTGTTTTGTTTGTTTTCTTAAATAATGCTATCCCTGTAGTGTTTTAAATGACGCGATTGTCCGGTAACAATCCCGAAAAACGACCAGGTCATAATGGCACTTTGCTTCAGTTGATAATGTTTAAAATATTTAATTGAAGACGAAGTCTTATTTTTAATGAACTCATAATTTTCAGGTTTACATTTCAGGTAAATTAATTCGTACATTAAATTGATGACTCTTCCTCGAAGCTTTATTTCGCGTTGGATTGCCGTGACATCATGAATTTTTAAAATGCTTTTGTTAATAATTATAAGACGTATTTGTTAGCCATTGTGTAAGTATATTGGTTTTTGTTGTTGTTTTACATTAGAATTTGAAATAACGCGTGAGAATTTTATTTGTTTTTATGCTTTAGTATCTGCTTGTGTGCCGGCAGTCATGACAACCTTAGCCTCCACTCTACTTAATGGCCTGTTTTAATCGGAAGGTTCGCGAAGGTTCACGAACCTTTTTTTCCCCCGTGGTTCTCAGATCCCGAACCCAGGTTCTCTAACCTTTTATTATTGAGATCCTCCACGAACCTTCCAGTTAAGACAGGCCATAACCCCACAAAATAGTTTTTATAAAAATATGTTTTATGTTGTATCCGTTCTGACGATACGTGTAAGAATACGTTTTACTATACAATTATATAAATATAAATATATGACAAGTATTTTCCATCTGTTGTATCGCCAACGATGGGTGTGGACGTTAAGCTTTTCAGTGTTTATTTAATGACAGGTATAACAACCGTTTTTTCGCTATTCCGTAAAGAACATCAGTATTTCTCGCAAAAAGTAGCTTATAAATTATAATCAGGAATTGTCGAAACAACTTGAAAGGCCCCAATTCGAAAGCTTTGTTTACTTTTGGACGAAAACGGGTTTACCCATAAATTTGACATTGTTATCACATTATCCTATCCTATCCCATAATTCGAAGGTCGTTAGGCCACCACAGATGATCGTTTAACCAGCGTACTCCATCTTTCTCTGTCCTCAGCAACCCTCATGACTTCGCTCAGTGTCAAGCCAGTCCATTCTCGAATGTTGTCCTCCCACCTCTTTTTCTGTCTCCCTCCTTTTCTGCCTCCTTGTACCGTGCCTTGCAGGATGGTCTTTGCAAGGCCTGATACTCTGGTGACGTGACCATACCATCGGAGTTTCCGTTTCTTCACTACTGTGAGCATGTCATCGTGTTGTCCAATGGCTTGTGTGATGGTCTGTCGGACTTTGTCGTTGGTGATGTGCTGGGTATAGGAAATGCCCAGAAGTCTTCTGTAGCACCTCATCTCCATGCTTTGTAGTCTTCGTTGTAGATCTGCTGTGAGGGTTCATGTTTCGCAAGCGTAAAGGAAGATGGATTACACAATGATAAAGTAGGCTTTCGTTGCTCAAACCAACCGCTACAGTTTGAATTTTCAATGTCGGCTCTGTCAGGGAGTCATTTCCCCTGATTAACGGTACATCTATATCATCGCTGTGTGACCTTTGACCCTATTTCTGAGTGAACCATGAAGCTTAAAGAGTAAGTCCGTGGCGTCTTCCCCTCGTGAGGGTACCGGG